>CM070562.1:56298875-56915561 GCA_036346405.1 Phyllostachys edulis | reverse complement strand
CTGTTGGCTCGAAAGCCTTTCTGGTAATAAAAACTCTGTTTATTATTTATTAAATATGTGATATGGATTTGTTATCATTTTGTTTAACTGTGTAATCTAGCTACTGAGCATGAGACTAGAGTAGAATACGCAGAGGATTTGGGAGAGTTAATCCCGGGTCCTTACAAAGTGGTATCAGAGCTGTATCGACTGTAGGTTGTGACCTAGTTAGAATGGCCGTTAGTTGAAAACTTCAAAACTTATTTTGGTATAATAATAATAAAAAAATTGTGTGTTCTCTCCTCATCTTTGGTCATCTTTTCTATACTTACTTTTTTCATAACAATTCTTTCTTACCTAACTCTCTTCACTGTTTTATATAATATTAAATGGATCCTCTTATCCTTGAAACTTTCTATAGATGGTCAACACGTTTTACCATTACGTTGAAAACCACAAGACATGAAGTCATCAAGAAAGTATCATCATCTCCACCATTCAAGGACGACAGACAGGATTAATCGAAGACCATGAACCGAAGATCGCAATGTCAGCCCAAGCCCTATATAGCTTAAGTTTGCCCAGACTCATTTTGTGTATTGAGTCATTTCACCAGATTAAGAGTATCAATCGAGTAGAACGTGGTATTGTTCCTTAACTTGTATGCTGTATTTTCTTTTGGTATGTCGTCGCAGATTTGAACAATCTTGCGTGTAACGTTTGCTTAGGGGGTAGACTTTTCGACCAATTTTTTTTAAAAAAAAAAAATCAAATTTTGATTTAGGAATTTCGGTCAAAATTAGCTAAAAATTTCTGATTTTCGATCAAACCAGTCCTAAGGACCCTGGTAAATTTTGATACCGGTTTTCAAAGCCCTCCTTGGCACCCGCTTGCTTGGCCAAGACGCTGTCGAGGAGCATTTGGTTGTTGTCCTTAGATGCATATGCCTGCTAAGCGATTGCTCCAGCGCCAGGCGCTCGAAATCGAACGCCTCACTCCCAGGCAAACTCCTCTAACCGCCTTTCTGTAATCCCCGAGCTCCTTCTCTAATCGTATTTCTCCCCACATCATCCGACGTTGAAGGCCCGCTCCCGACGCCTACGATCGCCGCATCCAGCCGCTGACGCGGTCACAGGCCCTCGCATGGATCTTGCCGCCTCACCTTCTCCTCAGCCGGATCTTGCCGCCTCCACCTCGTCCTCGCCTGCATCCCGTTGCTCCCGGAAGCCCGCTCCTCGGATGTATCTCTCCACCTCCTCCTCACCCTCTCCTGCCGTCACTAGAGGCCCGCCGGATCCCACCATTCTCACCGCCGCTCTGCCCGCATCCCCCGCCGCCTTCTCGCCCCAATCTACGATGCCTCGATTTTTCTGGTGTGTCATGGTCGTGTAATCGTGTTATTTTGCTTGTAGTCTTGTACTAACTTAGGAGATTAGAATATGCATAATGAAAGCGTATTTTGGTTTTTACGTTTCCTTATTGTCAAAGCATATTTTGGGTTTTATGTTTTTTTTCTTCTTATGCTCAGGTCTTCAACCAAACACCAGATCCTCAGTCATGACTGGTCAGATCATATGATTTTGGGCTACCTCCTGCTGCCACTTTTTATCAGATACGAAGCCCACGATGGCAACCAAACAAGCCCCCGGTGCCCCATAGATCCCCAGTTTAAAGTATCATCTTTCCCGTGTTTGCTCTTATGGTGTCAGAACTCGCACTTATACTTTAAATTATGAGAATTTACTAACTTTATTTGTAAGTTGATTGCAAATTAACTCATTTGTCATTAGACTTTGTGCAAATTAACACTTAGCGAGCAAGCCAATGGAGTTGTTGCAAGGAAAGTTAGGGCCTATTTGGAACACAGGTATTTCATATAAAATTTGCAAGAAATAACGTGGACGCCTAATTAAACTCAATCCGATAGATTTTGTAGTTTGTACACAGTGCGTTGTAAAGAAACATCGGATAGGATTTATACGGCAGCACTACTACAGGGATTGTCGCCATGAGAGGGAAGGGTAAAAAGAGAGTAGATTGCCATCATATTATTCCCCAATTATTTTGCTGGCCCACACCCAAACTCTTTGCTTTGCTTGCACTCATCAGGCATCTGATCTCCATAGCTACTGAATTGCTTCCGCTGCCTCGATCTCCTCCCTCCCGTATTGGTCGACTTGCCAAAGCAAAGAAAAGGAAAACAAGGTCATATCACATGCATTCCCGGGTTCAAAAAAAAAATGCATCATGTGCCTGCCTGCTTAAGAGAAAAAAGCATGTGCAAATTACACGCATCTTACAATCTTGTGTGTATACAGGTATACTTTGCAAAGTTCAAAATACTTCTAAAATTGCAAAAGTTCAAATGTAAACCTGTGGATATGAGAATGCTTAAGATACAAATGCTCAAACAAGATAAAAGATTGAAACGAAAAATATTATGATCGCAAGCTTCTTTCCAAGTGCTATGCTGCAAAAAAAAACTTATTTTCTATCTACTGCCGGTAGGATGACAACGGAGATATTCCCCAGCGGGGAGTAGTGGAACATCTCCATCCCCGAGAGAAGAAAAAATATTCATTCCCCATCCCTGTTCCCGTCCTGAGGTGCTATTCTCCCCTATTCTTCATCTACGTCGGGTTATCGGGGCCCCATGGGGACCTAGACCCGAAAATTGGATCTCCAACCTCTCCTACACAGATACATATAAAGACGACATAATCAGTGTTCCAAATGATTTAAACAGTGCTTATCAGTGTTCGAAATGAAGAATTTCAACAATATTTTTAAAGATGGTGTCTCAACTCCTAAACAAATAAACAAATAAACCCTTAAAAATTAGCATAATAGCATCCCCATGGAGGAAGAAATACCCTCAACCCTGACCGTAATGGGTGAATTTCCCATCAGGAAACGAGAAATGTGGTCATTGCCATCCCTAACCGCCGGCACCTCTGCTCTCCTTTTTGGCTATTGGACACACATTATCTATAATCAGATGCGACCTTTTTGTTGATCTGATCATTGTACTCAACAGCACTATCGTGATTGTCACCATTTGTTGATTTGTTTCTTGATTCACTTTAGAGACATATTGAACCTTCCGATGGATGGGAATAGACAATAACAGACATCATATTATAATTTTGCGATGCAAACTATATGCATGCACTATTCTGTGTGGCATCATGCTCAAAAGAATGTAATAGAATAAAATAGAGGCATATTTGAAACGCAGTAATTTCGTAATAATTTTTTACAAAAATAAAATAAATCATTTGAAATTATCCAAATATTACCTCTAGTGGGCCCTCTTTGACTTTTTACGGTCTAGAAAGTTAAACTTTAACTCTTAATTTTATACTAATACATTTATAAAATTTAATGGGAGTATAATATTGTGAAAAATACTCCTTACGACAAACCTAACAATACTAATGACCAACCTAAATATTTAGAAAAATATCATTGGTCAAAGATTATCAAATTTGACTAGTCAAAGTCAAAGAGGGCCAACTATTTAGAAGCGGAGGGAGTATAAAAACAGGGTATCTCATACGTGCCTAGAACAGAGAGCGTATAGCCTACTGCTTCATGTGTTTTGTCTTCTATGGATGAGAAGAGACTTGTCTGGAGTCTGGACACAATATTTTCTCCTCTTTTCAATCTGACGGCGACTTCTGTGTATGATTTTGCAAAGCTTGGCTGCCGGCTCTTGCCAAGGTCACGGCGGTCAAAATAGGGAGGAGATAGAAGCGGGGGCATGGGAGAGGGGAGGAGATAGATTGAAGGAAGGGTGCGGGAGATGGTTTTTTATTAGTAAGGTTTGTCGCAAATTCTTGAAGTTTGAATTCAAAAATATGTTTGATCTGAGAAAGAAAAAAAAGAAGTGCCTGATATATAAACATACAAGAATGCAACGCTTCTAACTTTTTGCACCTTCGGCGACCTCCACGTCCTTTACATAGCTAAATCAACGTTGTCCCGTTAATCCATCTCGCCACATCATGATGTCAACAAAAAAACGCCCAAATTCAATGAAATCCATATCGAACATATGCATTGCTCGAGAAATGAGATCCGAATACGGAGGTCAATCTTCTGTCTCTGATCACATGCTTGCAGTTTGATCACCCAAAGTCCAAGAAGATCTGCCTACAGCTCTCTTCAGAATGCGTACATTGAGTCAATGTATTTTGACTTGGGTAACCCTTGGATTTGTCCACAAGCTGAGTCTCTTTTGCATTTGTCGACAAGCTGAGTCTCTTTGGCACCTATTCTTGTCCTTACCTCTTGTCCGGACTAGATGAGTTTATCGAGTCATAAGCAAAACGCAAAACGATGTGTCAGCGGCGAAACAATGACACCGGATTGTTTTTATTTGAGTTCATGTAAAAGCACAATATTTTACTCCTACATTTCAATTTAAATCATTTAACATTCACAGGAAGAATTAAAGGAAAAAACTAGGATTAGCTTATATTAGCTGAGTTTTGAATAGTTGACGATTAGCTTAGCTTATACTCAGCTGAGAGAGGCTAGTGCACGTGAGTGTGAGTTTTTAGCGAAAAAGCAAAAATAGTATCTTTTTTTCAACAAAATGTCAAAATAATACCTCGTGTCGTGCTCAAAATGTACGGCAGAGGGCATGTCATGCTTACACAAATGACAGGCCACATCAGCATGCAGTGATGACACTGGCGAGCCAGCGCCACCCAATGGTAGGCCACCATGTGACTTGCCACGCGGTGAGGGTGTGGTAAGCCTTCTGTCGTGTATTTTTAGTATGGAAGTCAATTTTGTCAATTCATTTGTGAATGACTATTTTTACTATTTTTGTTTAAAATCACACTAAACTTGCAAAAAACTCAGTGCTTGCCAACTCGAATGGTGGGAAGGGGAAGTTGGCGTGCATCTTTTAAGCGCTTTGGGCCCGGCTTTGGGCACTGTTTCCTAGTACCCGGTCCAAGCGACATGTTGGCCCCTTCTCATCACTCCTTGTTCCTCTTCCAACACGCTGGAAAAATATGTAGTAGCGAGAGAGAGAGAAAAAAATACCAGGAGCAAAATCCATCCCAACTGCCCCTTGGGCCCCACGTACTCCCCTACAAAATTCCAAGCTCCACCAAGAAAGCCTACACACATGACAGTGCCCCCACCAATATGTAGTCTAAATTGTTCATTTTCTTTCTTTAACTAGCAATGTAGCTCTAACTCCTAAACGATATAAAAGGAAAAAACAGGACATTGGACCTCTGGCTATCCTGAGGAAAAGAAGAACCATGGCTTGAAACTTTATGGTTTTGGAATTCCTGGTCAGGGGTTTTATAGTTTACAAATTCCTGGTTTATATTTAAATGAGAATTTATCTGCTTCTGGGATTCTGAGTATAAAGGAAGGTAATGCATCTGTTAACAAAATAGAGGCTGAATTGGAACATTTGATTAAAGCTGATTGGGATTGAAAAGTTTGGAAACTTTCAGAGACAGATTATGCGGTGGTGTTTCCTTCGAAAGAGATGTTGGAATCTTAGTCCAAGGCAAGGGGTGTTGAATTGGCTTTACATTCAATTAAAGCTAAAATTGATATATCACATCTTGATCCTGAAGCTTCTTTGTTTCTCACTGTTGCTTGGATTAAAGTATCTGGGATTCCTATTCCTGCTAAATCAGTGGAGATAGTGAAGGAAATAGCTAGCACTGTGGGTGAGCCTGTAGAGGTGGATGAGATAAGCTTGTTGAGGGAGGATCCAGTGAGAGTTAAAGTGCTTAGTAGAGATCCGCATAATATCAATTGTTTTGTGGAAATTTTTATTAACTCCATGGGGTACGAGATTAAATTTGAGACTGAAAGGGGGTGCTACTAGAAAGAAGAAAGGGCCAGTGTATGATCATTTTCACAAAATACATATTCATAAAAAGAAAGATGATGATGAGGATGGTGAAGGAGAATCAGAAGGGAGTTCTCACAACACTGGTTGAGAGAAATTAGCAAAGAAATATGGTGGGGATACTATTCAATCTTCTGAGCAAAAAAGTGGGGGTGGCACTCATAATCCTAAAGACAAACAACCTAAAGATTCGATCTCTGAGGGGGAGGTAGTCTTCTCTGACATAGTGGCTACCAAAAATAATAGTCAAGCTCTAGAGGTTCTGAAAAAGGATACTGTAAAGGAAAACGTTCTAGAAGTTTCCAAAAATCTGACTATCTCTCTGGAGGAGGTTCATCAGAATATGGAAGTTGTTTTAGCTGTTGAAGAGAAGGAACAATTGTTACAGTCTGAGTCTGTTATTTTAAATAATTGTGCTAGCATTGTCCCTGTGATATCTAATGAGGAAGCTTTACAGATTGTCCCTTTAGCTTTTAGTTTTCCTCTTAGTCAAAGGGGTGATGTTAATGTAGTCAATATGGAAGAAGCTGAAGGTGAAAGAAGGGTGCAGAATTCTTTGCTTTTATCTGAAGTTAGTCCTCAAATAGAACATCAACCTGAGCCTGTTCTCTTGGAACCAAAACAAGATGTAGTGGTTCATACTGAGGGGGGACCTGCCTGTTTGTCTGTAGCTCTGTGGCCGTGTCTTCAGACTCCTGTGAAGGGCAGGAGGAGTTCAGTTTGTCAAAACCAATCTAAAGACATTGGGACTTGTTCTGATCAAAGCTCAGGGCCTCTTTATCATAAAACAGATAAGGGGACTTGTGAACCAAAACACTGGGGTGTTTCAGAATCAACCTCTTCTGCTTTAGAGAAGGTTGATGATAGGTACTGGGAGAGTGATACTGGAAAGAATTCTTTGATGCTAACAGATACAGAAGGGGTGACTGATGATTGCATTTCTGCAAAAAATAAAAAGGGCCAGAAGAACAAATTTCTGGAACCAGCAATAGCTACCAGAAAGAGTTCCAGAATCCAAGATTTGGGCATCTCCATGGAGAAGAAGGCTGCCAAGCTGAAGTCTATCCAGAATTTAGAAGACAAAGGTAATTCTGTTAACTCTTTTAGTGTTTTGAACAATGTTTCTATTAATTACTTAGAAAAAGTTGCTACTACTTGTGGTATTAATATAGGAAAGAAATCTAATTCAACTAATGAGATAGTTTCTGCAATGCAAGACCAAGAGTTAGCAAGGTCTGCTTTGGCTAGAGCTGAAAAGGCTAAAACCTCTAAAGTTGATGCTGAATCTCAGGGTGCTAGAAAGGAACGTCTGGATGGGGTGAAAATTTTGGACAAAGGTCACATTGTTCAAAGGGGTGTCATAGGTATTGCTTCAAGCAAGAAAAAAGAGAACCAACCTACTGATGGGGGTGTTGGTGTTAACTGTTCTATAAAATGAGAGTTCCTTTTTGGAATATTCGAGGTTTAGGGAAGAAGGCCAGAAGAAGACAACTCAAGGAGTTGGTTTTTTCAGAAAGACTGGATGATGTTGGGATTCGGGAAACTTTTAAAGATTCTTATTCTGATAGAGATCTGAAGGACTTGGTGGGAGATTTACCTTTCAAATGGCACAGTATTCCTGCTGTGGGGCATTCAGGAGGTATTTTATTGGGGGTGAAGGAAGATATGCTGGAAATAGAGACTTTTGATGCTGGTAGTTTTTTTGTTAGTATGGGGGTGAGAAATAGACTCACTAACTTTAGATGGGAGTTGGGTGTGGTTTATGGACCTGCTAATCATGACCTTTCTCATATTTTTTTAGATGAGTTGGACAGAAAGTGCAATCTTGTTGTGCTACCTTTAATCCTGGGGGTGGTTTTAATTTGATAAGAGAGCCTAGAGATAAAAATAACAATAATTTGAATTGGAGCCTGATGGGTCTGTTTAATGATTTCTTTTGTGACAATAATCTTTTGGAGATTAAACGAGGGGGTGCAAAATTCACTTGGACTAACAAACAAAGTTGCCCAGTTATGGTAAATCTGGATAGAGTTCTAGTTACCACTGACTGGGAGGCTGCTTTTCCTTGCTGTCATGTGCAGAGTCTTGTTAGAGTGGGTTCTGATCATAATCCAATTCTTCTGGATTCTGGGGAAGGTAAAACAGTTAAGAAAAGAAGTTTCTTTTTTGAGCAGAAATGGTTATGTCAAGAGAATTTCAAAAGTTTGGTTCAGGACAAATGGTTAGGATTTGAAAGCAAAACTTTTGAAGACTTTTATTCTGTAGACAAGTGGAATGGTTGTTTGGCTTCTCTCAGGAGTTTTTTGAGAGGTTGGAGTGCTAACTTGCATGGGGTGTACAAGTTGAATAAGACTAGCATCTTGGATTAGATTAATATTTTAGATGTTTTAGATGATAAGAAAGGTCTTAATCAGATGGAGTGGATTTTGAGGTATCATTTGGAAGCTGAGTTGGAGAAAGTGTTAGAAGAGGAAGAAAGACACTGGCAGCAAAGAAGTGGTTTGGACTGGTTGACTAAGGGTGATGCTAATACTGGTTATTTTCATACTTATGCGAATGGGAGAAGAAGGAAAATTTTAATTCTTAATTTGGAACATGAAGGGTCCATTTTAAGTAGCAAAGAGGAGTTAAGAGATCACATTGAGGGTTTTTATAAAACTCTTTTTGGTTTTGAGCAAGATCTTGATGTGGGGTTGGCCGAGGAGGTTTGGAGCAGTCACCTTAGAGTTAAGGAGAGTGACAACTTGTTTTTGCTCCAGAATTTTACTGAAGATGATGTGTGGAAAGTTATTAAGGATTTACCTTCTAATTCGGCTCCTGATCCAGATGGTTTTCCTAATCTTTTTTATAAAGAGTTTTGGGGGGTGATTAAGAAACCTTTTCTTGAGATAATGAAAGATTTTAGTAAAGGGGACCTGGATATTAAGCATCTTAACTATGGGGTGATCACTCTTATTCCTAAACTCAAAGAGGTCAGCAGCATAAGACAATTTAGACCCATTTGCTTACTTAATGTCAGCTTTAAAATTTTAACTAAACTTTTGGCTAACAGACTAGGGGTGATTGCTGATAGAATTGTTAATAAAAGTCACTCGGCTTTTATTAAGGGTAGAAACATTCTCGATGGAGTGGTTGCTTTGCATGAAATTGTTCATGAGTTGAGATGTTCTAAAAGGAAAGGAGTTATTCTGAAACTTGGCTTTGAGAAAGCTTATGATAAAATCAATTAGCATTTTCTGGAAGAGGTGATGTTAAGAAAAGGTTTTTCGGACAGTTGAATTAATATGGTTATGAGCTCTGTGAGGGGAGGCAGAGTGAGTATTAACATCAATGGGGAGGTTGGACCTTATTTTAAAACTTACAGAGGTTTGAGGCAAGGAGATCCTCTATCTCCTCTTCTCTTGAACTTAGCTGCAGATGCTCTGGCAGAGATCATTGACATATCTCAGGAGAAAGGTCTAGTCAAAGGGGTCATCTCCCATTTGGTTCCAGGAGGGGTTCCCATTTTGCAATATGCGGATGACACTGTTATTATGATGGAGTGTGAGGATGATTACTACTTACATCTCAAGTTTTTGCTTTATTGCTTTGAGTGGATGTCGGGTTTGAAAATCAACTACCACAAGAGTGAGGTTTATGTAGTGGGAGTGGACCATGAGGAGGCTGATAGAGTGGCTAACATTTTTTATTACAATCTGGCGCAACTTCCTATGAATTATCTGGGTATTTTGGTTGGAGATAGACACATTGGGGTGAAAGCTGCTGAGAATGTGATTACTAACCTGAACAAGAGACTTGATAATTGGAGAAACAAACTTTTGTCATCTGGGGGGAGATTGGTGTTGTCTAACAGCAGTTTAAGTAGTCTTCCTATATATACTATGGGCTTCTATAGATTCAATGAAGGAGTGCATAAGAAAATGGACTCTATTAGTTCTAAATTTTTCTGGAGAGGTGCTAGTAACAAGTAACAAGTTTAAGTATCATATGATGGGCTGGGAGGCTGTTTGTAGACCCAAAGATTTTGGAGGCTTAGGGATTATTAACACTCGGGTGATGAATGATTGTCTTATAGCTAAATGGATATGGAAAATTCATACTTCTGATAATGAACTCTGGTTTCGAATCATTAAAGCTAAGTATTTTCCTGTGGGTGCTTTTCGAGATGCTAATGTGTTGAATGGTTCTCAATTCTAGAAGAGTATTGAGAAAGGGAGGTGCTTTTAAGATTGGTGATGGTGCTGCGAGACTTCTTTTTTTTTTTTGGGGGATGTTTGGCTGGATGATTGCCCTTTAAGGATTAAATATGATAAGCTTTTTCTTTGTTGTCAGGTCCCTGATGTGAGTGTGGCTAATTGTTTATTGGAAGGTATGTGTGTTAGACCTGGAGGTCTTAGTCGTGATATTTAATGATGAATACATTGCCATAGGGACATGCTTATGATCTTAGGTGGTGACACATCTGGCAATAGCTTTTGAGTTTTGTTGAAATTGTGGTTTTTAGCAAGTGTCAGCTAAATCGGTAGTACCGACGTGTTAAGTGCGGAACAACCGCTGAGAGGTACTACCGCAAGTGTGCAGCGGTTCTACCGTGTATCTATGAGACTTCTAAGCGTTTCTGTGGAACAGTAGTTCCGCAGTATGGAGCGGTACTACCCCATCGAGGTAGTACCAAGTGGTTTGTTGCGGTTCCAAAATTCCAATACGTGTGTTTTGGGGTCTTTGAGTTCTTTTGGAAAGTGGTAGTACTGCAGGGCATGTGGCGGTAGTATCGCACCACGGTTGTACCGCATGGAGGTTGGCGGTATGTATTTTCCAGAACGCATGTTTTGAGAGTTTTGAACTCGCGTGGAAAATGGTAGTACCGTAGCTTGGGAGCGGTACGACCAACCGCATGTCGGTATTTCCGTTTGTTTCATGGTGGTACGTAAATTCCAGAGGTCGTGTCTTGAGAGTTTTTTATCTCACATGGAAAACGGTAATACCGCAAGATGTTTGGCGGTAGTACCGTGTAACGGTATGACCGCAAAGTTGCGGTATGGATTTTCCAGAGAGCTTGTTTTAGGGAGTTTTTGACTTCTTTGGGAATCGGTAGTACCGGTGTGTATGGAGCGGTAGTACCACAGTGTGGTAGTACCGGCCCTAACATGGAGGTACGACCGATTGTGCTCTGTTGTCCACCGCTTTCAGGATTTGGCTAAGAGTTAGTTTAAGATCATGAGTTTTAATATGTTACATGATGCATGATAGTGTTTATGCGTGTGTGTGAGCTAATGTTGGTCAAGTTGGAGAACTTGTGCCGGGATATGTGTTCTTTGATTTTTGCATGTGCAGGTTGAGCGTGAAGACAATCATGGTCGGGACGACGAGGACCCGGACTAGGATAGGGAGATCTGAGGTCTAGGGGGTCATGGATGACACGAGATGATTGGGCTTGCGTTGGAGCACGTGGAGATCAAAGGTAGTTGCTGCTGCGTGGAGGAGCTCCAGGAGGTGGAGTCCTGGAGGCTTACTACTCGTGAAGAGATATGGAAGGAGCTCCATATTTGGAAGTCTTAGAGATATTGAAAACCCATGTCTGAGAGGGTTTCGGGTTCTTTGTTCTCAGTAGAGATAGAGTCCGTGTCCATGTTGTAAAGGACATGATCAGGACTCTAGGGTATAAATAGAGGAGGGGTTAGGTGCTAACGCTACGGCTTTTAGAGGTGTTTTTGTCCGAGGCTTTTGAGAGGCTTTCACGTAGGCTTGTTACGTGATTTTTTTGTGAGAATTTGAGAGGTCTTCCGTGGAAGGTTTTGAGGGGTGTTTGAAGAGCACCTTGTAGACACAGATCAAAGTTTGAGCAATACAAGTTAGATTTATTCTATACTGTGCGTGATACTATTCTATACATTGTGTTATTCAAGCTGTGCGTGAGAGGTCCTCGAGGAGGTCCAGCAGAGGCTCTCTAGGAGGCTCCCGAGGAGGTCCTCGATGAGGTCCTCAAGGAACTTCTCAAGGAGGTCGTGAGAAGCTCTGTGCACAGATCAACGTTTTGAATTGGAGGTCAAATCGCCACAATCATTTACCCCCCTCTAATTGCCATCGACGATCCTACAATGTGGAACATTCCTTTTAAGAGAAGTCTGGGTTTTGAGGAATCTCTGCAGTGGGAGAATCTTAAAAATGATCTATGGGAGGTAGAGCTCAATCATAATAGAGATTCTTTGTTATGGTGCTTTGAAAAATCTGGTATTTTTTTGGTTAAGTCTCTGTATAGAAACCTAACGTTTGGAGGTGTGACCAGTAGAAAGTTTCAAAAGTTATGGAGGTGCAAGCTTCCTTTGAAAGTTAAAATTTATTTGTGGCTGTGTTTTCATAACAGAATTCAGACTCTTGACCAACTTACTAAAAGGGGGTGGAAAGGGGATAATATCTGTGTTCTTTGTGGGTCTGATGAAACTCTTGACCATGTCCTGTTTACTTGTTGTTTGGCTAGATTCTTCTGGCTTGGTATGAAAGAGAGTTTAAGCTGGGAGAGGGCTCCCATTTCTTTAGATGATTTTCACCTAAACTGGTTAGAGAATAGGGGTTCTAATGATTACAATCTTGTTCTGTTTAGTTTTGCAGCTTCGATTTGGAATCTTTGAAAATGTAGGAATCGAATGGCTTTTGACAAGCATTTCCCTAAGCATCCAATAGAAGTTATCTATAATTTTCTATCTTGTTTGCAGCACTGGATTGCCCGCCTCAAAAGTGGTGACAAAGACAATATGAATTGTTTCTTGATGCGGGTCGAGATTTGGACCAAGACCTTTTGTAATCTGTAACATTTTGCTGCTGGTTTTGTCTATGATTGATTGTCCTTAGTGTTGGCTTTTGGTGGTCTGTAATAGATAAACTGGTGCTCCCAGTCGTCTTTTCCTTTCTGTTATGTTTGAGACAATGTATAATGTTGCTTTTCTATCAAAAGCTGGGATTATCTCCCTTTTCAAAAAAAATATTCTCTTTCTAATAGGCGAAGAGATAGCTGGGCGCTCAGAAGGGCCACGTCAGCTTCCTTGCGAAAAGCCCCCTGTACTTTTCGAAATCACATCCAGGTCCTCGCGTTAGGTTTTTTTTTCGAACTTGCCAATGGGCTGCGCGTCCTGCCTACCCTCCCTCGGCTGCATCGCTCAACTTCCGCCGCCTCCCCATGCCTAGGCCACTGGCATTCCCCTCATAGAGGACTCCACTCGCTTCCTCGCCTCCGGTCGTGCCCTCCATAGCGAAGCCACGGCTGCCTCCTCCTCCCTTCCTGGCTCCCCCATCCTCATCTTCCATCCTAAACCTCAGTCTCTGCTTCCTCATCCCCTACCTTGGCCCTCCCTCCCGAGCCCCGGCCAATGCCACCTCATCCACTATGGTCACCCTCCATCTGAAGGCTCCCACCGACACCACCTCGGTCCACCCTCCTCCCTACCCACGTCCTCAAACCCCCTCTTCTTTCGTCCTCCACCATCTCCGACCATGGCCACTGTGATGGCCACCGCCACCGCCTACTTAACTCATCTATTGAATCTATAGCCGCCTCAGCCATCCTCACCTCTTTTCCACCGCCATCCTCTCCATATCCAACCGCTGCGGTAGCCATCCTCACTGTCTCGGCCAGATCTGTCGCATCGGCTGATGTTGCCACCATCACTTCCACTCAGGTTCGTTGCATCTGTAGCAGCCCTGGCCATCCTCACATTCTTTGACAACGGTCTCTCTCTCTCTCTCTCTCCAACTGATGAAACTGATTTCCTTTTGCTATTTTCTCTAATATTGTGCGTTCAACTGAGCATGAGATTGGTTGTTGGAGCTGTGAGTGAAGGAATGTCGAGGGTTGCATACCATGTGTATGATGGAATGTCTAAGTGGGAAGTGATGGGTATTTACTAAATCGTCCTTCTAGTGCTCTACTAATACTCATGTGATCTAAGATTGCGTAGTAAAATTTGTTAGTTGCAACTAACTGATATTCATACCTCCTGTATTTTTGGTTACCGTTCTTTATCAGGGAATATTGCACCGGCCTCTTATTTTGGTACTACAAGTAACCATCTCTTGTTGATATAACAGAATATCCGAGAGCTTCACCTGATGCCTAGGTCATCTTCATGGGTACAAAATCTGCAAAAAGAAAGTAAGCATTCTGATTCTGATATATCCTTGTTGTATTGTTTCATATATTTGTCAATCTTTTTAGTTGTTCTAAACTACACTTGTGGCTGGTTATTCCTTCTGGTATACCATTTTGGAGACTGGATAAGTACAGTCATATGGTGTATTTATTGCCTTGTATATTGGCTATAAGACCAGCATGTCTTTGCAGTTTGTATGAATTTGGCAAACACATGCTATATTAACTTTTGTTCCAACCTTGCAACATTGAAAGCTAAGTCCATCACAAATATTATATAATGAACCGATTTTGCCACTTTTCTCAAAATCTATAGCACAATGAGGTAGTGAGGTGTTGTGAGAAAGTATGAGGTAGTGAGTTGCACTTAAGAAAGCTATCTGTTTTTTTACATGCTTGCCACTATTCAATTTACCTTTGTCCCTATAGTTATCCAATAACTTGATTTTCCCTCTCATTGGACACAATGGTTTCATGGACACATACAACAAGAATTCTGAGGTGGAGGAATCACAAACAACAGGCAGTGGGTTGACAGATGATGTACGCCCTCAGAGATGGCAGTGGCTGGATCTAGAGTCCGAGGCATAGTTGGAGCAGCTTGAGGAGGAGATGTAGAAGCTGCAAAAGCTGATGCGACGGAGTCTTGAGCCCAGGATTTAGGAGCATGATAAGTATAGTAGTGTAGGACCGGAAAGGCACCTAGAGGGGGGGTGAATAGATGCTTTTTCTATTTTTCACCTCGATCGAACGCAACACTACTTTCACTCCAATAGCTATAGAAGCTATGAAGATCTGTATACAAGCACAGTGTCTGACCTGTGTTGAATCCGATCAAACCCCGAAGCAAAAGACCCAAAACACGGAGAATAAACCCTTAGGTCTGGTCTGACCGACGGTTATCATGTGATCGAGACCGTGGCGGTCTCGGCCGGCGGCTCAAGCGGTTTGACCGGACTGACGAAACAGTCATGACGGCAAATCCAAAACGAAAATTGGTCTAACTTTTGATCTACACGATGAAACTTGACCAAACTTGAAACACACCTTCCTAAGGATATCAGGAACCTATTGCAAGCAACGATCGTCCAGAAATATGCCAAAGTCCTGACCTTTTTCAATTTGAACGAAGGTGGTTTCAAAACCGGCCAAAAACGAAAACGAGATCCAAACACTTGCTCATGGGAGATTGATGATCTAGATGATCCTAGATGTATTCTCACACATCACAGCAAGGTAGATGAGGGCAAGGAACCAACCAAAAACCAAAAGATCAAAGATGGACTCAAAATCACCAAATAAGGAGGAAGAACACAAAGAGAACTCATCTTTGAAAAATCATGCATAGATTGATTTGAGATTGAGAGGGTTTACAGCTACTCCATTCATAGAGGACAAGAGTTCAATCCAAGAGCACTTACTCAACTCATCTCTCTAAAACCCTAAGCCTCTCCTTTCCTCTCTAAGCCCTAAGACAAACTAGGGTTTTGCAAATGGATTGCTTGGGGCTGCTTGATAGCACCCCCTCCTATTTATAGAGAGGTCAAGCTTCTAGAATAGTTAACCCTAATGGGCTCCCGTTAAGGCCCAACACAAACGGGTCACACACGCATGCATTTTAAAGCATCGTCTTCACTTGTCTTGACCTAAACCACTTCTCCATACATCGTCTCGCGCTGTGGTTTAGCCAAAAGAGTCACCAAGGCAGTATTTGGTGAAATTACCAAAATACCCCTTCTCGGTCCTTCTCCAAAAACCGAGTCCAATCTTGGTGAAGCAATCGCCTGCTTCGCCACGTGTAGGTAGATCAACGGCTCTCATCATGTCAGCAAATCTCTCCCGTCCGGCTCCCACCGAAGCCACCATGGCACTTGCACCGACCCCCACGCCGCTTGATCCAACCCGTCGCACCGAACTGCTCGTTCGGTCACCTTTGTCCATTCTGTGCCATGCTTGAGTCCATTGACCTCACCCGACATCCTTGATCGTTCTGGACCTCAGCTCTCCAAGCTTAGTCCCGATCATCCTCGCCGTTGACCGTCGTTGACCTCCAAGCGTCCTGCACACAAATAGACAAAGAAATCGAATCCGAGAACAAGTTCTGCACAACTTGACCCACGTTAGTGAAAATATGCATTATGCAACACATATGCACTGAAGCCCAAGTCCTTGACTTAACAAAAAACTCATCGCAAAAATTTGGACGATGAACAACACAAAAACAGGTCAGATCGTCATACAAAGGTCGGTCAGACCGCAGGCCGGTCTGACCGCACTTGACCTGACAGCCTTTGAAACTTTGATGAAAACGCGTGATTCGACAAACCTTTAACGACATTGCTAATTGTAACATCATCCTAAGATCATGAGAATATCCCCATGATATCCACAAGTAGGTTTCAAGAGTGCTACATTTCTATCATAAAGGTGCCTAACTGCACTAGCTTAACCATTCTTAACTTTATATCCAACAAACAAATGATTCTTACTGGCTGATGGAAATGCAGTCTCTATTTGAACGATGTGGCATTAGCCTTCCCACATTGCCAAATCCTTCATCTGCCCTATCATCTTATCCGACAAGTAACGCTCACCTGATTCTATCTGATAATAAGTGTAACATGTCTTACATGCTTACCTATAATTTTTGATGCCTGGCTACCACTATTACAGAAAAGGTAATCACAGACTGTTCAAAATTGTCATCACAGACGGGTTTTTTGAACCATCTGACTTTATGGGTCAGTGATACTAGAGGTCATCACAGACACTGTTTGAACCGTCTGTGAAAAAAGCTACCACAGACGGTTCTGAACAGTAACCGTCTGTGATAGTCAGTTATCATGGCTTGAAATTCATAACTCTGTGATTTTACCATGGCTTGAAATGTGTAACTCTATGATTTTACCATGACTTGAAATCACTAATTCTCTGATTTTACCATAGCTTGAAATGCCCAACTCTCTAATTTTACCATGATTTGAAATCACTAACACTCTGATTTTAGGCATTTCAAGCATGGATTTACCATGACTTGAAATCACTAACACTCTGATTTTAGGCATTTCAAGCATGGTAAAATCAGAGTGTTAGTGATTTCAAGTCATGGTAAAATCAGAGAGTTAGGCATTTCAAACCATGGTAAAATCAGAGATACTTATCACGACGATTTTTAATACAAACTGTCTGTGATGAGATACTTATCACAGACGGTTTGTATTAAGAACTGTCTGTGATAGTATCTCATCACAGACGGTTCTTAATGTATCTAGTAACAGAGACGGTCGCGCTAGTAAAACCGTTTGTGATTACCATTAACAGTGATGGTTTTTAAAAAAACCGTCTATGATGAGGCGTCCAATATTAGTCTTTTTGTAGTAGTGTATAGTTGTCATCAGGATCACTGATAGAAGAACACCGAGGTTTATGCTCTGTGAAACAGTGCGATAAAGGAAGATCGTAAACCTCCACACTTCCAGTTGGCATAAAAAAATTTAAAAAAAATAGCCTTCATACGGTGATTTGGTTAGATTGTATAGGACATTTAAGTATTATGGCGTTGACGGTCACAACAATGCTATCTTTATCGTTTTGAAGTACTCATGAGCAAGGTAGTCAGAGTCGAGATCCCGAGTCGGATCGATTTGCCTCTGGTAGGATCGAATCGTAGTATCGAATCGTAGAATCGGCGATTCTACGGATTTGTAAAAATACACATATTTAACATCTATACTATAAGTTTGTATGATTGTTATATGGTTTACCACTTGCATGTTCCTTAAAAGTAGCTAGACATACTCCAGGAATAAAAATAGCTTATCATTATCAAGCTCAAGATTGCTTATGCCATAATATAGATATTTGTACTAGCATTACCACATTGATACAATATTTTGCATGCTCCTTGTTTATTTATAGTTTCATTCTCGAAATTAATATCAACAAATTTTGCTCTAAAACAAAATATCGACAAAGCACGGCCCCTAAAAAAATTGCCCTAAGTCTCTCTGAGTAGGATCGACAATGAGATTTGGATCGATAGGGTCATCGTGGGTTAAATAGAACCGTAAGACTCTAAGAGTAGGATCGCGATCCTACCTACCTTGAGTAGGATCGGATCGTGATAAGACTTGGATCGACAGGCTGTCGTGGGTTCGTAGAGTCGTAAGACTTTAAGACTTGGATCGCGATCCTAACTACCTTGCTCATGAGTAAATTTTTGTTCTTTTTTGTGGCACAGGTTACATACTACATTTATGTCTTATTTTGCTTTATTGCACTTATATTTTTGAAAATATCGAAGTAAGTGTCCATAGTATCAAAGCAAAGTTTTGGGGATTAAGGTGTCAATTATGATGTACAGGATTTGTGCCAGATGTTAATTAGATGATCTAATAGTTTGTTAGATGCTAATTAGCTGCTTGGTCAGTCATATTACTACACATAGTTGAGAGCCTGGAGTTCTAATTTTATTAGAAGCACAATTGTGTCCTTTTTGCTTGAGTTCATTTTGCAATTTTTCAAGCTGCAGATTGGAATTTTTGTAGATGCCACATTAAGTTTCATCTTGTCCTATTTTGTAGGTTTGATGATCATAGGCGTTATCTGTTGATATACACAAATTTGCTCGAGTTTCATACACTAAAATTGATTAGTTCCATCGCCATATTTTTTTAACTAAAAATGTTCATGACGAAGTCTCTTTCTCAGATTGCTTGATGAGTTTCTTTTAGGTGTTCCAGCCCTATTGTTACAAAGCAACAGGCGTGGCGAAGCGCACCTTACCCATCTAGTATATATCAAATCAATAGTCTTGCTCCGATGCACGAGGTAGCGGTTCTCTCCTAACACAACATGATTTGCCCCCGTGCGCAGATGGTCTTGCCCGCGCCCCTCGGCGACGCCCTTGGTGCGCTCGTCTTCTGCCACGCCATACTCACTGCCGACCCAGCCCACCCTGACACACCGCTCTTCAAGGGCACCATCCTCACGGCATCAGCTGGTACGCACTCGCGGTAGACTGCTTCCACGCAGCGCTCGCCATGGGCATCGAGGCGATGGAGAAAGCAAGACGACACCAGATCCAGAAAATTAAGTCACTGGTGTTATTGTACCCTAATCTCACTTGAGTAATTAAGATCATTTCATGTATATATACAGAGTCACCTTTAATTGTACCGTGATCACCAGAGTCACATGATCCTTACGTGGATCCGCTCCTAGATGACACCAACACCCGACGGTAATGTCACCACATCGAAATTAATGCAAGGTCACCACACCAAACTCATACGAGCAACCAATCACTGTCTTCACATAACCTGTGTCACCAGACTGATGTGTATATAGGGTTCCAAACACGCCCATACATTTCATGTAGGAGGAAATAGGCATAGACCTAAAAGAATGTAATTATATTTCTATACTAATTCGTTGACAAGTGAAAGGAATGTAATGGCTAATAAGCCTATGGTAAACACAAATCATGTGTTGATTAGATCACTGCGCTGGAATAAGTGGCTGCATTCAAATAGAAGAAATCGCAATATTGTCGTGGTCCTAGATGCGGAGAAGGTGTGAGGAAGAAATCGATAGAGTTGTTTATGTCCGTGGGAAAACTAAATTCAAGGGAAACTAATAATATTAGACCTTGCTATTCCTATTAAAATAACTGATCTTGACACGTAAGCCTTGTTTGGAACACAAGAATTTCACATGAAGCAGTTTAAATCCTGCTGTCTAAAATGGCCTTAATTTTGTTCTCACAGTAAAAAAAGGATTACTTGTTTTGATAGTTTGATTTGTTTTTTCTTTTGCTTTTTAGGGTTGCAGGGGCCTGTCTTGAACAAGGCAATGTGTACTTGACATGTTGTGTTGGTACACCAAGTTGGTAGGTCTAGAGTTTTTTGTTTATGTTGGAGAAAGCAAAGTACTGCAGGCAGGTCCCTGTGCCCACTTCTTCCTGCATGCATGCTCTGCTCTCTGCCTTTTTAATTTTTCCTCCTTCCTTCTTTTCTTCCACAGTTGTCTGTTCCACCACAGGACAAAACAAAAGCTAGATCTTTTATTATTTTCTTTGTTCTTGTTTAATCATGTGGGGGCATAGTGGCATTCTCACATACTGCTCTGTGCTTAGTCCAAAGCCCCAGCTGTAACTTGGGTTACCAATGCCCAAATGGTGATTGGATTTATTATGCCATGGAAGCAAGTAATGACAAGCAAATGATTTGTGGGAGAGGGGGGGTGAAAAGGTCGAGGGTAGCAGCACATGGTGAGAGGACTTGTGTGTGTCCTCTAGTCCTCACCCACAGACTACTACTACTATTCTGTTTGACAAATGCTCCGTGTACAGCCAATATATGCAACCTCGGTGCGGACTACTCACCAACAAGCGGGTCCAGGTGAGTTGCGCATATGGAGAGGGCCCACATGTCAGCGCCTGTTCGTGGCGATTGATAGGTAGGTTAGCAAATTACCTGTATACTATATGTGGGAGGCTGGGAGCGCTTGACTGTTTAGAACTTGAAGGTGGGTGCACTTAAGTAGGGTTTCAAACTGTAGGAGACTTTTTATGGGTTGTGACACAGAGAGCAGGAGGGACAGACAAAGCACTTATATAGAAATACAGTGCCAATCAACGAACATCATGGGAAGATTGGTCAAGACATGGTCCTGTGATCTATGGGTGTGTTTGGTTATTTATATGGGATTGATTTGTATGAGTAGATATAAGTTTTTGGGTGTTTGATTGCCTAGTTGGGTGGGTGAGCCTGGTTGAGTGGATGCAAGATTCTCTCTTGAGTCAGGCCTGAGGGAAATACTCGATTCGAGCTTCCCTTCTCAGCCAGGCTGAGCGCATGCAGACTGACCAGCGTTCGTGAGTCCGTTCACCTTCTCCCGCGTCAGATATATACAACCAAATAACATCTCAGCACAACCTGACCCAACAGAAACAAGCAACCAAACAACTTATCATTGCATCCACTCAGTCTGATTAGATTCAACCTGGGTGACACATACAGGCTAAATTGGAGATATACAGACAACCAAACACACCCTATGTGACGTATTTATCAATAATGCCTCGCTTCATTCGGGGGGGAAACGATGCATGGTAGATTTCTTCGGAATGTAACGTTCTAGGCCCTGTTTGGACAGGGGGATTCGCAAAGTTATTTTGGAGGATTTCTTGTGAAATTCGCACGTTCCAAACAGAAACTAAGTACTTAGTATTATACCCAGCCAACGCACACCAAGAAACCCCCGAGAATATATAACATGATTTTTTTTTCCTCCGCAAGATTGATCAAGAGATCTCCTAGTTGCAACAATTGGCTGGTGGCAAAGTTCATGTTGCTTATTCGGTGGGGTAAAGAGGATGGCAACGTTTTTAACCCACACTTTGTTTTGGTGTCTTGATACACTTTTGCTTTTCAACATGTTCATGTGTAGTGCTTCAAAGAAGCAAAACACAACAAAGCCTTGCTTCGAATGAGGATGACCTTGGTGGTGGTGTACTCCTCGTCCACACCGACATCGACAAGGTGGACGACGACACTGACGCGAAGGGGTTAGGATGGCTAGAACCGAAGGAACCTTGGTCAGTGATGGCTAGGTCCGACGGTCAGAAACGAGAGCAGTGTCGGAGTGTACTGTACCCCTCCATGTCAGCGTGAGGACCGCTTGAAGGAGAACATGGCGACAACAGCGAGGACCATGGTTGTGGAGGAGTACACTGTGCTCTTTGCTGGATCAAATGACGATGAACCTCCTCATATGTGGTGTACTCCTCATCGACACCGATACCATGGCTGTGGTGTACTCATCCTCGACGTCGACGCATACAATGTCGAGCTAGGTGACAACAGGGACTACATGCAAGAGAGAAGCATTGTATATGGAGTATTGTACCAGAGGTGAGGAAGATATACTCAGGGGTGGGGGAAGTGAACCGGTGATGATGACGATGCCGGTGGTGCACTATGCACTAGCGAGAAGCATGACATCGGCCAAAGAGGAGAGCGGCGTCAGTGTGTACTATGTATCCCTCCAAGCTGGCGCAAGGACGGCTCAATGGAGTACATGGCAGTGGAGGAGTACATCTATACTCCTTGCCGGATCGAATGACGTTGAACCTCCTCATATATGGTATACTCCTCGTTGACGCCGATGCCATGGCTGTGGTGTACTCCTCGTCGACGTTGACACCATGGCTATGGTGTACTTATCGATGCCGCCAAGGTGGATGACAACAGGGAGGAAGAAGACAATGACGACGGGGAGGAAGAAGAAGGTGGCAAATAGGTTGGGGTGGCCAAATCTAGAGGCAGCGGAGTCAAGGACGGCCAGATCCAGCGGCAGCGGCAGGGATGGTTAGATCTTGTTGGATTTGGGGAAGAAGGGCTACCGCATCACCGCTGGCCGAAGTTGGGGAAGAAGCCCTACCGCCTCACCAGGTCGGCCACCGATCCGTCTCATGCAAGGTCATCGCGGTGCACCTCAGCCTAACGGCTCATCGGCCCACACACCTTCCACAACTCCGACAAGGGGCACTTTGTCTTCGTCGTCGCTAGATCCAGGCTCACCGGTGCCAGATCTGAGTAGAGGTGCACCGCGTTGGTGCAACGCCCCCCCCCCTCGATTGCATCGCCACGCCACCCCTTTCCTACGTGCACCACCGTCGTCTTCTCTTCCACTTGTCGGCCGCCGCTTCGAATTCTTCGCTCACGCGCCGCCGGCCCATTTGCTCACCGAAGAGAGGTTGGAGAGAGAGAGAGAGAGAGAGAGAGAGAGAGAGAGAGAGAGACTAAGATGGGGAGAGAGAATGAGATGGGGAAAGAGAACGAGAGGGAGGGATAAAGGAGGACGTGCATGGGTCCCACATACACCGTACATCTAACATTTCTCCCTCCAATCAACTAATTAGAAAACAAAAACAAAAAGAATTTTAGCACAGATCTCATAAAACCAATGGATGACATAGATTGTGGGTACATACGAACCCATGCCCATGTTCATATTCTTCTTAGAGCATATACAATTGTTTGTTTCTTAGCTTGTTACTAAAAGGAGAGAGAGATTACTCAATCTAATAAAAATAAACAAGTCTTCCAATAGATTGTTTCTTGAGCTTGTATCTAAGACTTTAATTGCTACAAGTGTGCATGATTCTTGATGATTAATAATAAAGTACAACTTTGTGGCCTACATGTTTTGGCCTATTTATCATATCAATAATGAAGTCAAGCTGCACAAGTGATCCGGTGGATATTTTGCTTGGAGACAGTGGGACCCACAAAATGCATTTTTAAGTAACAAGTAAGTCTCCAATAGAGTATTTGGTTGTTTCTTGTGCCTTGGTATTAACAATTTGCTGGTTTCTTTATCTAGAAACAACCTCACCTTCTCTCCTCACCTTCTCTCTTCCACATCACCTAAATGCTGATATGGCAACCCCTTAAATCATCTTTAGTGTATTGAACCGATGTCGATTTAAAGTCATGCTATGTAAGCATTTTTGGAAATGAGCTTGTTTTTCTCCAATGTATTGAACCAATTCCTACTGATAACTGAGGCCCACGTTACATTAAAAAACCACAAAATAATAATATCAACTCTCAACCGCACTCTCTCCTATGTAGTTTTTTAATGCTTATACGAGTTATTTAATGTTTTGAATCGACTCCTAAGTATAGTCCGGTTCCATGTATTTTTTTTGTTGGAATCGACCCCTCTAATATATTGAATCGATTCAATATCTTTTCTCTCCTCATTTGAACCGGCTAAAACACAACATTAGATATAGTCTTAGTAACAAGTGACGTAGACTGTTGTAGATGCTCTTATTCGTGTGGGAGGTTAATTACCATAAGAGGCCAGGGAGGGAGAGGGGGACAGAGCGACACTCACTCCTTTGATGTGTGTAGTCTTTGGAGGAAAGGAAAGGGGCCCTCAATGTAACAACTATCTATTACCTCGAGATCAAAGCCTAGAAAAGTCCAGGCAGGAGACTACGAGTAAAGCGCTTTGGACAACATGATCCGGTTAACACACGCACCATTTTGCTTTAACCATTGTAAATTGTTTATGGTTGCTTTGGCATCTTCTATCACGTATGTTCGTAGATTACAAGCCACGTCGTCCTGATACTTTCACATGCAAGTAACCATCAGTTCCAATGCCCAAGTCAATCTCAAACCATTCTTGATAGCCTCTGCTTGCCTTTTACCATGTGCATCTAGTAACTACAACGATGTATAATTTGATACTACTGTGTTCTTACAAGTAATTTTTTCCAATCAATTTACAAAATCTTATTAGACCAAATTTCTGGCTCCGTCTCTAAGCATCTCGGCATGCGCAATGCCAGTTTGAGATGTGGTGTAATGTCTAGGCTACACGATCTCATTTGAAAAGTTCTTCTTGAGTGGTTGGACCTGATCTATGACAATAGAGTTCATAGCATGCCTTACAGCTTAGCAAATTGTTTGGCTACGATGGTCTAATTGGCAAAAAGGGCAACATTATGTCCAATCGAGGTATATTAATTAGTGGTTTAAGTTTGTAGTTTTTGACTATACGAACACTACATTTGTCAATGAGGAGAGTAAAAAAAAGAGTAAAATCGCTCCGGAAACTATAAGAGTTTGGAAGTTAGAAAATAACATTAATGTCTTGCTACCAAGATGGGGCAGATTTGGCACTGTTCATGGGAGTTCAATTGAACGCACAGGCTATTAATACTAATACCACAACCTAACATGTCACATTTGTACCCAGAAACCAAGAGAAAGAAACCGCCCATTAATTTGTAAATGGAGATATCCATTTTGAACTATTTGAATTTGTCTATTACTTAGTTTGAAGTCTTTTGTCGAACTTTTTTACCTTACATTTGAACCTTTTTTATACAAGAATACCTTACATTTGATGATTTGAAGAGCTCGTCATAAAGTTCCTTGCTACTAGGGATGACAATGGAGTTATTCCCCGGCGGAGAGTGGTGAAACGGCCCCGCCCCCGAGAGAAGGAAAAAACTCTGTCCCCCATCCCCGTCCCCGTCCTTGGGTGCTATTCACCCCTGTTCTCCACCCCCCCCCCCCCTCCATCAGGTTATCAGGGCCCCACGGGGACTCAGACCCGAAAGTTGGGGAGGAGAAGGCTGGCACAGACTGTTGGGGAGGATGAGGACTGGAGGAGGTCGGTGTTGGCATCGGCTCTTGGCTATTGGGGAGGAGATGGAGTCGTATGTTGCGGAGGTCGGCGTTGCCGCGTCGGTTGTTGGTGGAGCAGCCAGCATCGCCACGTCGGCTATTGGGGAGGTCAGCGTCGCCGCGTCGGCTATTGGTGGAGTTGCCGACATCGCCGCGTCGGCTGTTGGGGAGGTCGATGTCGCCGCGTCGGCTATTGGTGGAGCAGCCGACGTCGGATGTTGCGGAGGACCGGACGAAGCCGGTGTTGCCGCATCAGCTGTTGGTGGAGCAGCCAGCATTAGATGTTGGGGAGGGCCAGACGAAGCCAGCGTCGTCGCGTCGGCTGTTGGTAGAGCAGCATATCGAATTGGGACTAAGGAAGGAACTGACGAACGAAGGGGGATGCCGGATGGGGAATTGGGGGCGACGGCTGGGATGGGGAAGGCCGACTTGTCAACCTCAACTCGGATGCTATTTCTAATTTTTTCCCCATATTTGCGGTGCGAGTAGTCTGATTTTCCTAAAAACTAAAATTGAGTGTATTAAAATACGAAGCAATTGCGAGGACTGAAGTGAAAAAAATGTACTTTTGCATAGCAATAGTCGTGCAATCTTGCACGCGTTATAATTTCATGCCCGCATCATGCATAACTAATGCGGCATAAGCTGATAGCAAGCATGTCTTGTTGCGTGTGGTAATAATAGGACTAATCCACCGGGGTGCACCTAATCATTGTGATCTCCAGATACATCCAAGCCATGGGATCTTCCCCATTATTTTCCCTCCATGCAAGATGCTGCCTTCTTATTCTTTGCCTTTAAAGTTTAAAGTTAATATATATATCTCTCTCTCATGGTACTAGTACCTGTACTGGCTACTACAGTGAGTGTGTATCACCTCACTTGTCTTTACGTGGCAAGCCCGGGAGTTTCCCATCCTTTTGCTTTCACCCCTTTATCTTTTTTTTTCTTAGAGAAATTTTTACCTTTTTTTATTTTCTTGTCTACACCAAAAGAAGAGTATAATAAAATTTCTCTTCCATCCTTTTCTTAACAGTGCCCATTCTGTGTGGACATAGGCGGGTCCACGTAGGAATTAGAATGAGTAAAAGAGGGGGAAAAGTCAAAGCCACATTACACCATCACACATGCTACCCCTGCCAAGGTCAAGGTGTGCAAGGAGGCTGATGAGTAATCAACCTTTTTTTGTTTTGCATTCCTTGCCACTTTTTATTGTGGCCATTTCACCAATTAGAAGGTTGCTTATACTGCATCATTTCATAAGTGCTTTTAGTTGAAGAGAGCGATTCAAACCGTAATTGGAACGAAGGATTTTTTATAAGAAAATTTCAGGAGAGTTGCAATGTTTACTGCAAAATTCCTCCATATAAATTTTGCACAGCCTCTTCTGTATGTATTTAGATTCTACTGATGTAGAATAATAATCAAGTGTTTCCATCAATTCTGTGATCAGCCTACTTGAAACATCTCCCTCGTATTTTTCTCCCAACTCATTAATCATAGCGCATGAACTGAGACATTCCCAGCAATTTTAATGCTAACGCACTAGGGCACACAAGCAAAGTGAGGGAGGGGTATGAACATTTATTTAGATTTAAAATGAGAAGCAAAATAGGGACATTAATGTCATGTAGAGCTCATCTGCTCATGGGAAGCGGGGGATTGCATTGATGACAAGGCAAGGCAGTGCAGAGAGAGGCAACAAGCAGTACTGGTACCACCAAACCGAACAGGACAAAACAGCGCCCACCATCATCTCCAGCTTCCCCTGCCGTTGCTGCCTTCTTCTCCATGGCTCTCCATGAGCATGCAACTCCAAGAACCATCAATGGCTAATGCCTTAAACTTCCACCCTCCCTCCCTCCCCTAACAAGAACCATAATTGCAATTGCATTGCAACAAGCAAGCAAAATTACATCTTCTCTTTTCTTGGTCTTGGCTTCTCTTAGTTGGTTGATTGAGATCACCTGTTTCTTCTCCCATGTACGCTCTACGGCGAGCGGTCGGGCCGTAGGCAGCGGTGGTAGGCCAGCGCCGCCGTGCCATGCCTCATGCGGCGTAGGCGGGCGGCCAGGCGTCGCGGCTCTCCTCGTCGGGGAGAAGCGGAAGCGTCGACGCGCGCTTGAGCGGCCGGCCGGGGGGCTCCGGGGAGGACGACACGGACACGGACGCCGGCCACGCTGTGACCGCGCCCGACCGCGAGTCCGCGCTGCTGGACGAGCTCTCGCAGCTGAAGCAGGCCGCCGCGCCGATCACGCCGCTCGGGCTCAGCGGCGGCGAGTGCAGCCCCACCGCCGCGCGATTGCGCTTATTGCCGCCGCCGTCAACCACAAAGAAGCCCATGAAGCTCGCCGTTGCCTCCTCGGAGATGATCTTGGCGCACTCCGCCACCTCGTCCTGCGGCACGGCGAGACGCACGCACTTCGATCAGTTGAGCACATATATGCACTCCATGCAAGATCACGACGATGACAACGAAAAGTAATCGAGCACGCTACAAGACAAGCAATAACTTTGCCAACAACTATTGACAACGCGCGGTGCTGACCTTGGGGGCATTGATGAGCGACAAGAGCTCGGCGTCGCCGTCGTCGACGCCGCAGCCGGCCGTCGCGAGCAATGCCGCGGCGGCCCACGCCGACGGCCGGTGCCGAGGCCACCTCCAATCTGCGGCGCACCCACAGCATAAAGATCAAGTCTTTGCTCGCAAAACATAAAGAAAAGTCTTTTTTTTTGTGCGTGTGACAATGCGCGTAGTAGCTAGTACGTGAGGAGAGAAGAGCCAAGAACCCACCGGCCATTACCGCGAGCAGGGCGGTCTCGCAGTGGTGCAGCCGCGCGGCGTCGCCGGCGCCGAGGAGGGGGTGAAGGTAGGAGAGTGGCGTCACTGGGTGCATCCGCCAGCCGAGCGCGGAGAGCACCAGGAGCTCCATGCGGCGCACCGTCTTAGCCTCGAACACGTAGGCGTCGCCGCCCTCTGCGGCGCAGAGCTGGAGGTCGAGGAGCAGCGGCACCCGCGTCTCCTCCACCTTGGCGGCGAGCGCGACGCAGGCCACGGCGGCGAGACGCGCCATCCAGGGCCGGCCCCCGAGCCGCAGCGCGCCGCCGAGGAAGCACCGGTCGAGGTACGCAGCGGCCAGCGCAGCCGTGAGCACGGAGAAGCCCAGCCTCGCCGCCGCGCGCTCCGCCCACCCCACCGCCGCCTCCCGCCCGGCCGCGCCGCCGTACCCGTCCTCCTCCGCCAGCACCACCTCCTCTTTCCCCCTGAGCGCCTCGAACAGCGCCGGCAGATCGTCGTCAAGAACCGCCACCGCCGCCGGCTGCTCCCGCTCCGGCCACCCCTCCTCCTCGTCCGGTTCTTGGAACAGGTCGAGGTGCTCCTCCGGGCAGTAGAGCGAGTCAAACAGCGTGGCAAAAGCCATGAGCTACTATATACAGCGCGGTGAGTGGGTTCTTGGACGGCGAGCTCAGGTGGCGGCAATGGTGGCGAAGGAGGAAGAGGAGAGCTGCGGCTTCTCCCCTTCCATGGCGAGCTGAGCTGAGGTAGTGGGTGGCTTTAACTAGAGCTTCTTGGCCTCGAGGAGTGGGAGGGAGGCGTAGTGGAGAGTGATGAGCAGAGCGCACAGCACAAATTGGAGAGGAGGGAAAGGAGGAGAGGTTTTATTGGGGTTCGGGAGGAAGACGAAGAGAGAGACGCACAGGAAGCAGCTTCTTTATTGCTGCCTCACTGCCTACGAAGAGGCCAGAGAGAGAGCGAGCGTTGCGTTGCGTTGGTTTCCTTTTGATTTTTTCGGCTTTCCCTCCATCGGTTCGCTTGGCCTAAAACTTTTGGGGTTCCCCAGGCGCGCTGCAGCTACACTATCAGTGCTGTCTTTTCTCCCTCGCTCGCTGCAATACCCTCCTGCCTCTTGCTGGGATGCTTTCCTTGCTTTAATTGCCATCGCGGTAACTTTTCTGCAGTAGCAAAAACTAATTTCGACAGAAAAATGCCGGGGCATATTCCTGTTGAAAGTTGTTTTTGCCCCTGGAATAACATTTTTGATTGTTTACTTACCAAGAAGATTTCTTTATGAGCAAATTTGAACAAACGTGGAGGGTGTATTAGCCAGGGTTTAAAACACCGCTTGGGCAACTTGGGAATTTTACACGAAACAGTTTATTTCCATAGGGTGTAGGTAAAATTCCGTATACGAAATGAGGCCTTGTCAAAGGTGCTCGGGGTTGTTGGCCGGGAACCGCAACACGGTTTTTTCAACAATAAATTTGTTACTTTAAACTTTGGTGCAGTTTAATTTCTACCCAACAACTATTGTTTTAATCAGAAATTGATCTTTCTCTCAATGTGTGTGTAGACAGTGGCAGATAGATAGTACTCTATTATTTAGTGTTCCATAGCAATTAGTTGATTGTTCGGAAGAAGGGTCAATTTGATGAATTTTGGTACTATTGACCTTCTAGTACACAAGAATTCCAAATCTAACCTTCTATATACAAAATTTATAATCTAGCCCCTTCCTCCCACATGTTGCATCTCGGGCCGCAGCAAGTAAGGTGTTGCAGCACCCGGCCGCAGTAGGCAAGGTGTTGCATGCCCCGGCCGCAGCAAGTAGCAAGAGGAGAGAGAAAGGAGGAGAGAGGAAAGAAAAGAAAAGGGAACAAAAATCCAAAATAAAATAAATTTCAGAAATTTCAAGAAAATTTCATAAAAATCCTTGGAACATGAATCGGTTTAATAAAATAATTTTGAATTTAATTAAACTTTATTTTATTCATTTAAAATGTTTTTTATTTTCTGAAATTTCCAATTAGGCTTTAATCAATCCAAGAAAATACAAATGATTTATTTTATTTTATTAAAGCTTTCAAAAGACTTCGAAAAAATGGGAAAACTGAAAAGAAATAAAAAGAACTCAAAGGAAATAACAATGTTTAATTTAATTTAATTTAATTTGGGCGTACACATGTAACGTAATCACTGAGCATACTTTGTAAGAATATTTCTTTTTTCTATTACAGCTTCCTCCTAGAACTATTCTTATCCGTCCATCAATGATAAAAATAAAAACTGATTCGAAATTATCTGGCGCCCAGTCCTTCAACTCTTTGGAAATAGTTTCTACAAGGTATGCTAAGAAACTTTGAGTTGCATTGTTTGGTTTAGATATTAAGAAAATACTTAGTTACTTACACATTTGGCTACTTGGGATCACATGCATTGTAGGTGGCATTGCACACAAGCAATCAAGGAAATTATTAGGAAAAATTCGGTCCATGCCATTGAATGGAAAACACTTTCGGTATATGCCACCCTTTTTTCGCTTATTCGTTCTATGCCACTGGGTCACAATCTTTTGTTCGAAATTGCCACTACCGTCACCCTTCGGCAATTAGAGCTTGAACGGCATCCAGCCAAACCCTTTGACTATGAGAAATGACCATTGGCACTCTGATGAGGCCCTAGGTGCATCTACTACGGTGGTCAACACCCCTAAGTTGCAAGTGTGTGCTAAACCTCAAGTTGAGCCTATTATGCATCAATGGAGAAAAAAACAAAAAAAAAAAAGGTTCAGCCAAGAGCAAGGAGAGGGAGGTAGGCCGAAGGGGCAGTTTGAGCGAACATGGGAAGGCACAAGGGCTGAGAGCTTTGCATGTTGGAAAGTTTACAAGGGAATCTCACCAAGAAAAGACAAAGGATCCAAATTCAAACTTAATTCCGAATTCAATGCATTTTTAGCCCAAGAATCCTAAATGGATTTGGATTGGAGCAATTCCAATTCAGATCATTCTTTAAAAGAAGTTAATTTTGAAATTACTTGTAATATGATAGTTTAATCTATTTTCAGCAACTAGAGTAGTTTAAATATCTATATCAGGAGTTTTTGGTTCGGATACTGTTCATATGAATAGTAACCTAATCGAATCTTGTCTGCGTGAACGATCTGGCTCAATTCAGAGTGCTGTGACCGATTCTTGTTCATCCGAACCTTGTGCTTGCATGGGAGGCTATATAAACCCCCCATGGCCGCGCCATGTAGAGGGACAAGTTAGAGTTGACGAAAATACAGAAAAGTCACGTGTTTGTGTGGCGCTAAATGAATACATGCATTTTGGAAATTCACGTCTAGGGTTTTGTGATTGCATGAATATTGGAGGGAGGTTGTTCTTCCAAGATCCGTGGTTCTTTGTGGATCATCTCACCAATTCGTAGCATCCTCAATTGCTCACGGTTTGATGTTGTCTTCGGGTTTGATTTTGTTTCTTTCTTTAGATTGATTCAACATCAACCAAGTATTACTTGTTTTGGAGATACACTTGTTCTTCCTTTTTACTGAACTAAGGAGGAGGAAAGCTAGGGTTTTACTTCGATCAAGATTGAAATACAAGTACCGTGAAAGATTGGGCCACATTACGCATCAACTACACGTTGATCCGTATCATCTTGGTATCCGAGCGTGGTTGATCATGGTACGTGAAATTGTTTCTTGGTACTTTGAGGTTGATCATCATGTCAAGAACTAGCCAGCGTGGTTCTAATGGTGGATCGGATGAAGAGCCTATGCATGGTGATACACTATTACCGGATGTACGTGCTCAATTTGATGCTACTATCGCTATTTTCTTCGTCGCGAGAAGGTGTTACGCCATCAACTTGAAGCTCAAATCCAAGGGGTGCAAGACACGCTGAACGATCGTCTCAACGTGAATGAACGGGTGTATGATGGAAGGTTTTGACAATCTAAACCATGCTATCCGTCGCTTGGAGGAAAGGCTACCACCGCCACGAGGAGCTAATGTACCGGTGCTACCCCAACCACAACATGGATGTGCACAACGTGTTGTACGCCGAGATGGAGATATCTTCTACGCTGCTGATTTGGAGGAGACTATTTTCGATGATCGTGGAAGACATCAACGACGTCCACGATGTGATTACTTTGATCGTCGAGGTGCTGGACATAGCGGACATCATAATGGAGGTGGTGAACGTGAAGATGACGATACCGGGAGAATCAAGATCACCATATCGGAGTTCAAGGGCATATCTGATCTGGAGGCTTATTTGGAGTGGGAGATGCGTGTCAATCAAATTTTTGACAACCACCACTACTCCGAGGAAAAGAAGGTTCGTGTTGCCCCGATTGAGTTCACCGAATATGCTATTATTTGGTGGGATCAATTGAATCGTGCAGGGGAATGTCCTAACACTTGGGAAGCAATGAAACATGCTATGTGGGAATGTTTCGTGCCGGCATACTATACAAGGACGCTGCATACAAAGTTATGATGACTTACTCAGGGTGCTAAGACAGTGAGCGAGTACTATCAAGAGATGTAAGTGCTCATGATCCGTACAAGTGTGCGTGAGTCGGCAGAGGCGGCCATGACACGTTTCTTCGAGGAGCTGAATGAAGATGTACACCGTATTGATTTAATGCAATACAACAGTGTGCAAGAATTACTTCATCAAGCGAAGCGTGCTGAACAATGGGTGAAGGACACTCAAGTAAGGGGTGGCCGAACCACTCATAGCACTTGGAGGCGTGCAACTTCGCATGACGGAGATGCGGGATCAACTCCCAAACCGGTTGCATCCACTACACCGGTTCGAGTACATTCAAGGAAGCTTGAAGCCTATAAGTCTTTGCGGGCAAAGAAGCCTCACATGCTGATTCTAGTGCATTCTCTACGGCTAGAACTAGCAACATTGAATGCTTCAAGTGCAAGGGCCGAGGTCATATGAAGAAGGATTGTCCAAACATGAAGACGGTGTTGCTTACACATGATGGCTATGCAACAAAGAGCGACAACGATAAATCTGAACCTTCCGATGAATCTACGAAGCTAGAGCCAATCATTTGTTATCCAGAACAAGGAGTTAGCTTGATGGCTCAAAGCGGTCAAATGCGATAACACCGTTATTGTGCGGAAGGACAATGACATCATATCTTTCAAACCGATTGCAAGATCGAAGAGAAGGTATGTGTCGATTATTGATAACGGAGTTCGAGCAACATGATTGGCAAGGATGTGGTGGAATCACTCTCATTGTCCACAAGGAGGCATCCTAAACCATATTACATCTAATGGCTCAACAACGTCGGCAAAGTCAAGATCACACGCAAGGTGAGAGTGCCGCTTACAATTGATGACTATGTCGATAAGGTGGAGTGTGATGTGGTACCTATGCATGCTGGTCATATTTTATTGGGACGTCCATGGCAATTTGATTTGAATGCTACACATCAAGGATGGTCCAACCGATATACTTTCATGCACAAGGGAGAATTCCATACTTTGCTGTCAAAGACCGACGAAGAAATCAAGAGTGATTTGGTTGTGGTTAGCAAGAAGAAGGCCATAAAGACTACACTAAAACCAAGGACAGTTTTGCTTTAAGAAGGGAAGGATGATGAGGCCCTAGGTGCATCTACTACGGTGGTCAACACCCCTAAGTTGCAAGTGTGTGCTAAACCTCAAGTTGAGCCTATCATGCATCAATGGAGAAAGAAACAAGAAAAAGGTTCGGCCAAGAGTAAGGAGAGGGAGGTAGGCCGAAGGGGCAGTTTGAGCGAACATGGGAAGGCACAAGGGCTAAGAGCTTTGCATGTTGGAAATTTTACAAGGGAATCTCACCAAGAAAAGACAAAGGATCCAAATTCAAACTTAATTCCGAATTCAATGCATTTTCAGCCCAAGAATCCTAAATGGATTTAGATTGGAGCAATTCCAATTCGGATTGTTCTTTAAAAGAAGTTAATTTTGAAATTACTTGTAATATGATAGCTTAATCTATTTTCAGCAACTAGAGTAGTTTAAATATCTAGTTTAGGAGTTTTTGGTTGATTCTTTGTTCACGTGAGCGATGTCGACTCGACATCTTGTTAGCGTGAACGATGCTGTCTCGAATTACTATAGCAGTCCGGTTTATTGTTCATCCGAAACTTGTGCTTGTGTGGGAGGCTATATAAACCCTCCATGGCCGCACCATGTAGAGGGACAAGTTAGAGTTGAAGAAAATATAGAAAAGTCACATGTTTGTGTGGCGCAAAATGATTACATGCGTTTCGGAAATTCCCGTCTAGGGTTTTGTGATTGCGTGAATATTGGAGGGAGGTTGTTCTTCCAAGATCTGTGGTTCCTTGTGGATCATCTCACCAATTCGTAGCAGCCTCAATTGCTCACGGTTTGGTGTTGTCTTCGGGTTTGATTTTGTTTCTCTCTTCAGATTGATTCAACATCAACCAAGTATTACTTGTTTTGGAGATACACTTGTTCTTCCTTTTTACTGAACTAAGGAGGAGGAAAGTTAGGGTTTTGCTTCGATCAAGATTGAATTACAAGTACCGTGAAAGATTGGGCCACATTACGCATCAACTACACGTTGATCTGTATCACACTCTGAGAAATTCTGAAAATGCCACTGGAATGCTGATGGTTTTGACAATTTCCATTGTGTCATGTCTGTAGTTGGTGCGTAGGATAGTTTTTGGTAGGAATTTCTGGCGCCACAAATTTTGGGCATGGCTATAAATCCTGAGCTGAATGGATAAGGGAGACGCAATGGCTCAAACTGGAGCCATGAGCCAATGTAGCACATGTAACTCGCAACAGCCAAAGAAGTCTATGTTTCACTGCGATTGTGGTAGCAAAACAATGAGGTACAAGTCCAATACTGAGAAGAATCCAAACCTTGGGGTTTTGAGGTGTGCTAACTGGAAGGTGAGTCAATTCTTGAACACATAAAACTCTTCCTATTTGCTTCATATTTTTTTTGCATTTACTTTGATACCAGATTTTTTGTATTGGTTCTGTTAGTCTGTGGGATGTGGTTTTTATTTGTGGGAAGATTTGCTCGAGGCATATGTGAAGGAGACGATGTCTGACAAGACATAGAGATGGAGAAGTTACAAAAGAATATGCAAAAGTTGAGCACTCACCTGGAAGCAATGGGTGCTGCTGATGGCAATTGCAAGAATTGAAGAACAATGTGCAAGAAGTAAGGAAAAATGTGCAAGAATTGAAGAGCAGTGTAGACAATGTGAAACTGATATGCAACATTTTTCTTTGTTTCTGCCTTTTGTCTGTCCTCCTAAATTCAAAGTAACTAGTTTGTAATTCATGCCTCTAGCATGAGTAAGTGCAATGTAGCAGTACTAGTATCTGTAATTTAATTGAGTGGAATCTATGTTGCCAATAATCTTAGCCAATGATTTTCAAGTTTTCTAGGAGAAGACTACATATAGCAGTTCACATATTACATATAGCAGACACATATAGTAGTTCACAAAAGATAGGTTACCAGATTACCTATCAAGTTTTTCCATCAAGTACTCGTCGCAGACCACCTTGGCCTCAGCTGCCATTTCCCTCTTTTGCTCGCGCTCCCTCTCGTGAGCCTCGCGCTCCCTATGCCTACACGCCTCGAGATGAGCTTGCATCTCCCACTGGATACGCTCGTTGTGGCATGCCGCCTGGTGAGGGTCGGGACCTACTCGTACAACGACACCGTGCATGACCTCCACTGGACGCTCTGGCGCGGGCCCAGTAAGCCTGCACGTTTTGATCTCCTGTCACGTATTTTGTTTTGTTTTCGTTTGATGTACATCCTGTTTTTACTACGGACTAACATGTTGTTTCACTCTCGACAGGAGATGGCGCAACCTCCAATTGACGCCGCGTATGAGCTCATCTCGAGGTGTGCAGGCACAGGGAGAGTGAGGATCGTGAGAGGGAGCGGAGAAAAAGAGGAAAATGGCGGCGAGGCCAAGGCGGCATGAAGAGTATGAAACCACAACATTTCAATCTAACGTTTTAGATCATCTTCATAATCACGACGAGCATTCTCAGCCCCTTCAATTGCATTCTGTAGAAGCTCCATAAAGTACTCTACTTCAACTCCACCATAGTGAAGTAATGTGATAGAAAAATCTTGATGTTAATGTCCTTTTGGGTTGATTGCTAAGGACAAAAATGCAATGATTTATTTCTTGCAAACCAAAGAAAATCAACACGGATTTTGCTAATCAAATTGCTTAAGCTGTTGAGGAAAGGTGGGTAGCCCTGCACATACATCAATATATCCCTAGAGCAAAAGGGGCCAAAATAATTTCCATGATTGCCTGTGTGCAATGCCACCTACAATGCATGTGATTCCAAGTATGCTCAAAGGTTTGGGCATACTTTACAATAAATCTATGATTACGTTACATGTGTACGCATACATATGTACGGGTGAGTAAGTAACTAAGTATGCGATCCCAACTAGCCAAATGTGTAAGTAACTAAGTATGTTCTTAATATCTAAATCAAACAATGCAACTCAAAGTTTCTTGGCATACCTTGTAGAAACTATTTCCAAAGAGTTGAAGGACTGGGCGCCAGATAATTTTGGATTAGTTTTTATTTTTATCATTGATGGTCGGATAAGAATAGTTCTAGGAGGAAACTGCAACAGAAAAAAGAAAGATTCTTACAAAGTATGCTTAGTGATTACGTTACATGTGTACGCCCAAATTAAATTAAATCATGAGCTCAATTCATAATTTATACCTCGATTCAAGCCCAAATTAAATTAAATTAAACCTTGCTATTTCCTTTGAGTTCTTTTTATTTCTTTTCATTTTTCCTATTTTTTATAGTCTTTTGAAAGCTTTAAAAAAATAAAATAAACCATTTGTATTTTATTGGATTGATTAAAGCTTAATTGGAAATTTCAAAAATGAAAAACATTTTAAATGAATAAAATAAAGTTCAATTAAATTCATTTTTTTATTAAATCGATTCATGTTCCAAGGATTTTTATAGAATTTTCTTGAAATTTCTAAAATTTATTTTATTTTGGGGTTTTGGATTTTTCCCCTTTTCTTTTCTTTCCTCTCTCCTCCTTTCTCTCTCCTCTTGCTACTTGTTGCACTGGGGCATCTGACACCTTGCATCTTCTTGAGAACCTTACTGTTAGGCCTAGGGCGCAAAGACGCTTGAGGGGGGGGCTAGATTAGGAATTTCGTACATAGAGGGGCTAGATTTGAAATTCTTGTGTGCTAGGGGGCCAATAGTGCCAAAAATTCCAATTTGATTAGTAGGATTATAAAAAAAGTAGAAATAGGATAGGAATGCATGTGTAAAACACCAGAGATTGGAGTGGATGTTTTGATTCCATTGAAATTCTTGTGATTTCATAGAAATGCTATAGTAAACCTAAGGAATTCAATTTACTGATTCCTTTTAATCAAACATTGTCGATGATCGAAACATAGGTTTCACTATCGAGCTTATCTGGGAAAATGGTATGAGAGCACAATCTAAACGAAGATCCTTTATTGTTGTGGACACATTGAGTGTATATATAAGAATACAATGGAGATGTTACATAATTGATGATGAACTTGAATCTGAATGATAATGACACTATTGACGTCCTCAATAGTAAATGTAGCCCCCTCTCGACATCAAAAGAAAAACTAGCACTGTGAAGCTTTCGCGCTTGACACGTTGACAAGTTCGGTCCCTAGGGGGCCAGACCACCCTACTCCATGCCCTAGAGGCCCGAACGCCTCCTTCATGCGCCATGTGGCTAGTCCGTGCCCCTGGGGCACAGTCTTGCCCAGCTCAGTGCCCCTAGGGCACGGTGTCCCTCTGCACCTCGCGCGCCCGTGTGGGAGGGCATCAAATAGATTCCGTCCATCCCATTGGGTCACATCCCGTCATTCATGTCTCGTATGCAAAAAAAGCTGCGGCGAGGGAATCGATTCCCTCACAATAAACCATGATCGATAGAAATTTTTCTTTCACGCGGCTATAAAACTAGTGTCGCTCTCAGTCTCTCTCTCATTCTCATTCTCACTCGGCGTAGAGAGATAGAGAATAGAGTGAGTGAGTTCCAATTTCGCTGCCGATTAAGAAGTGTTTAGAGCAGTGCTTAGTGGCCCCATATCTTTAGGGTGAGGGAGATGAGATTGAGGAAGAAGAAGCTCCCGTCATCTTGGCGAGAAAACTTAGGATTAGCAGTCCAAGTGTTAATATCACCGATGTTGGCGGTGGTAAATTAGTCACTATCGACGTCCTGTTTTCTTTCGAGACTAACATTGGTCTCCGCTTCGAGTAAGTATTTTTAACATAACTTTCTTTATTTGATTTTTTGTAATGTTTACTTAGATGAATGTCTTTGTCTGCATCAACCCTCCGACCACCTCTCTTGCCCCAATTGTTGAAATTGAAGAATCCAGAAAGGAGCCACTGCTTGCTCCTCATGTAGTTGAGTTTGCACAAATCAGCTTGGATGATGCAACAGTGTCTGAAGTGGTCACTTAGGAAGTGGTCGGAGATGTTCTGACCTTCCCAAGACAGATATCATACAAGTTACTGTGATGCAAAGCCGTTGAAGCGGTAGTAATATATTGCAACCGTCTATTATTGTAAAGGCGTGGGGGGGAGTCTATACTAGAAAGAGGGTGGTGTGGGGTGTCCCGATGCTGACTCCCTCACATGGTCGCAGTGTGCACGCAAAAAATGAAATATCGAAACACGAGACTAGCATAATTATAGTTGTACAGAAACTAAAATTTACATGGTATGACTGATATTTAGAAGAACAAATATCTACTGGTGGCTCCTCTTGGGGCATACCCTGTGTGTCACCCCAGGCCTCGTCCAGGGCAGCTGCGGGCATTGGTGCAAGTACGTCAAAGGCTTAGGCGGCGAGGTACTCGGTACCGAGTAACTGAGGGGTGTCATGAGGGGTCGTCGATTAGGTCGGTCACGGGCACACTGCGCCTATAAACCCCATAGAGACTGGTCGCCATGCTAGTGGATGTAGAAGTCCCCAGAGTGTGACTCCTCGTGCGACAAGCCTGCCTCGTCCGAAAGCGGTGTACGACCTGTGAAACATTATGTTACACATGTAAACATGGCGAAAACCACGAAATAAGACATTACACAAGAAAGCAAGGTAGTCATACCTGGTCGCACGAAGGCAGCCGACGACGACTTCGCATAGTCCTGCCCTGTGTACAGGTGGAACTCTGGACCTACAAGAGAAGATTGCCGTTAGTACTAGTGGGGTTCGAAATAAAGAAGCGGATGTGAATATCTCATTCTCACTTGCAAACTGTCCCCAGGTGCTCACAGGATGGTGCCACGAGGAACTGCTCACCACGTCTGGATGAGGAGCCTGTGGCCATGAACCACCATGGCTCACCCCTCGTCCACACACGGGTGGGTCCACCGGGGCCCTCGGCGTGCGACAAGTCATGATCTGGATCACTCGCCTCGTCTTCTCGAGGAACTGCTCCATGACCACTCTGATGTCCCGCACCGTGATGCTGAAGCGCTCCTCGAGCGTCCTCTAATGCATAGAGGCTTCCAACTCGTGTATCTCCTAGTTTAGATCCACCTGTACACGTAATCAACAAGTTGGAAACCTAAATCCTGCAAATTAAATATGAAGTACTAACCGTTAAATACATAACATGCGGTGGAATGCGTAGTCTGGCTAGGTGGGGTACGTGTCGAATGTCGTAGCCTCGTGTCGCGGTGGGTCGTCCACGACCCTAATGCAGCAAACCCTCGTCCGACTGGAGTACCACTCCATGTACTCCGCGTACGTCCCGGGGTCGTAGGGAGCATGCTCCTTGATGACGTCGCCGTAGGCACTGAGCCAGCCCTGAACCCAGGAGAATATCCTATCCGCACAGGAGGTAGTACCAGGTACTCCCTTCCTAATGTACCTATGGAAGGCAAAACAATTATTTCATGGGTACGTAATGAAAATTGTACGAAAGAAGTAAAATATGAACTTACCCATGTACGTTCACCAGCACCCGCTGCCCCAGGGGGTTGGGACCTACTGTCATAGATCGAACTGGTGCATGACATGCTGCACCGGATACTCCTCCACGAAGATTTTGTGCACTAAGGCCCTCCGCGTGTACCAATACACGTAGTCTCATGTACACAAGCTCGAGAGTCCTCGGGACGCGCGCGTACACCCTTTCGGGACTGTACGGTGTCCAGATGACGCGGTCATCCATCAGTTGATCGAACATCACAACGTAGTCTGGGTAGGACACATGCGTAGTGATCGGCGTGTAGGTGACCTGTGAAATAGAACAATGGAAACTTAGCACACAAAATTGCGATTACATTATGAAAAGTAATAAATATTCATGAAACTAATCCGATGGCGGCACCACACCGTGCCCATGGTTGGCCTATCCATCTCATCATCCTCGGCGTACAAGCTGACTATGTACGCTCCCAAGTCCAGCTGTGGTCGTCTGATTTGGAAGTACTCGAAGGACCACAGCTGAAGAAGCAACGGACATCCACAGAGTATGGAGCTGTCCTGAACATGGTGGCATGCGTCACATAGTCCGCAGATGCGTTCGCTGACAACACGGACCCAGACCCTGTGAAATTTGGATGTCCTCCACCGGCGATCCACCACTCACGTCGCGTCTGGGGACGTTGTTCTTGTCGACGCTGTCACCGTGGGACCCTAGGAATATGACCCACCCGAACAACCACAATAGGTAAGCCTCGAAGTGCCTCCTAACAATGTGGTCGGGTGAGTCCGCCGCCATACGCTCGGGCTGCAAGAAGACATATACATGTCAGTAAGGTTCACAAATGAATTGATGCGAGATGACAATAGTTACAAAGACTTACGTAGAACTAGCAGATCCACCTCAGCGTTGGCCCGTGGGTGCTGCTGAACTCCCTGTACCCACTGTCCGGCGACAGCACCTCCTGGAACCTCACTAGCTAGTCTGTGCGCCATGTGGCCGGGATGTCATACGTAGCCAGAGGGAAGCCAGCGCAGGGCAACCCGGTCAGGAAGGTGACATCCTGAAGGGTCGGCGCCATCTCCCCACACAAAAGGTGAAACGTGTGCATCTCCGGTCTCCAACGGTCAACCAACGTCATCAGTAGGCACCGGTCGTATGAAAAGTGTCTGGACATACGACCATTCGCGCCAGTGGAAGGACGCCTGCCACCCTCAAACTGCGTTAGGTAAGGTTAAGAAAAAACGTTAGTCCACCCAAAGTAATAAGGCTACAAATGAGTACACGAAGATCACAACGGCACGTACCTCAGAACCCAATGTGGGTCATCCGCGCCCTCATTGGCGCACGCACCCGCAATGAACCAAGCTCAATCGCCGCCTCGCCCTCCTGGGGGAGGATGGTACTAAGGCAGCTACGGTGATGCATGTCAATCACCGGGTCAAGCAACTTGTACGACCATTGCGCAGCGTGTCTTGGACTGCCATACCTGAAAATTCAGTGCATGCATTGTAAAAACTACGAAACATGAGGTAATAAGAAGTGGCATTAACAAAATAATTACCAGGAACATATATAAACCAAATTTAAGTTGGGATTATTTTGGTTTAGCTGCACAAACCCCACTAACCTACTCTGTAATTTTTACAGATTTTTAATAGGAATGCTGCTATTTTCCTACTTTAAAAAGATTTTGTAATAGAGTCTTCCAATTTTAATAGAATTTTTAAATATTTACTGAGTGCAAATAAAAATAATAAACAAAGTTCATAATTTTATCATTTAGCTATATGTAGCCTATGTAGCAACTCCGGATTTTCTTAACAATTTTTAGATGTGTCATGCTATTTTCCTAGTTTAAATAATGTTTTCGGCACTAACAAAAAAAATTACTGCACACAAACTCTACAACTAGTACCAAGCTACTTTGAAACTTTTACAAATTTGCAATATTTTAATTCATCTCTACGTAACCTATGTAGCAACTCCGGATTTGTTTTTACAATTTCAAATGTGTCATGCTATTTTCCTAGTTTAAAATTAATTTTTGGCATTAACAATATAATTACCGCGCACAAATGGGAAGCTAAATAAAGCTGAGATTATTTTGATTATGCTCTACCTACCCTACTTAGCTACTATGTAATTTTTACAAATTTGTAATAGACGTCTTCATATTTCTACAGATTTATCCTAAATCATTCGAGTGCTGGAACATTCATAATATGTGCACGATGAATTAGAATATACATAGCTCAAATGATGTACTACATAATTTGGCTAAAATTATCTAATCTATTGAATTCTATGTCGTTATTTTTGTTTGCTAACCGACAAGGTTTTGATATAATATACCAAGTTGCAAAAATATGCACCTACAAGATGGCCGACCAGATCTGTTGTTCTGTCCCTCTCTCCTCCGCTACAAATTATCAGGGCTTCACTACCTTTCTCCTCCTCCTCTCCTCCTCTCTTTTATTTTTTCTGGAATTAAAATAACATTTGGACTAATTTTTTGCGGTTTATATAGATGGATGTCTGTCGCCAGTTGAACCGGCGACAGGAATCACGCGGTTTTCTATCGTCAGTTCAATTAGGGATAAGAACACTGTTCACTTCCTGTCGCTAGTAGTTGGACTGGCGACAGGGAGTAAAGAGGGTCTCTGTCGCCAATTGGAAGGGCGACAGAAGCCTGTCGCCATTCCAAGTGGCGACATGGACCTAGTTTTGTAATTTTTGTTGGTGACTACTTAGTTTTGTAATTTTTTTAAAAAATAATATTATTTTTTTAAAAAAACCAGCATTCACCGTTGGTGGTGGCACTGCTGATGCTAAATGGGAGGACTATGGAGGACCGTGAGGGTGTAGTTGGTGCTGAAGATGGAAGTAATGTATCAAGGTGCAAACATTTATTAGAAGTGCCTCAGAGCGATGAAACGAAAAATAATTACAGAGGACCGGATCTTGTACATGTGAGGTGGGTTGGTATTAACAGTTTTATACTCTGAGTAGGGTCCAATCCTCACATGTGTAGGAAGACCTAAATCCCAATTAACCCATATGTATAAAAGATGTTTATCAGAGATGGTTGAAGTTAAGTTTAATATATAGCGCGGAAGACGGGAGTTTCAATTGAATCATCTTGAAAAAATTTTGCACCGAGCATCGAGCTGCCAATACGATTTTGGCCCTATTTGTTTAGGCCTTTTCTTCCTTTTCAAAGAAAAAAAAATCAAAGCAAAAAAAAAGGGTGGCCTTTTCAATTAGCTTATAAAAAGTTTAAGCCACTTTAAGCCTATAAGTTAAAAGCCATGAGAGAGATGTTTATTTAGCTTTTATGGGATAGAATAGCCATTTTCCACTAAGCTTTGCTGAAATTACACACCAAATGTCATCGTATATAAGTCCAAAACCATTCATTTTTGGGATAATTGCCAAAATACCACACTTTTCTTCTGCTTAAAGTAAAATGCCATTAAGTTTGATGCACCAGCCTATATGCCACATCTTATTTTTGCACTTCGTTAATTTGCCCTTTCGGAATATTTTATTCATATTTTGGTTTGAAGTACCCTGGCCCACACGAGAAATGTCGGATATGCCCTTCGGTCGTTTCTTCGGTCCGGTCGCGGTCGGTCCCGACCTTGGCTGCACCTCGAGTGCTCTTCCCCTTCATTGTGCTTCTCTCCGCTCCTCCTCTCTCTTGCTCGCGATCGCCTTAAATCATCGACCATGAGTTTTCCCGAAACCAAGCTGTGATGTCTCGAGGAGGTCCTCTGAAGCCGCTCTACCCCTAGTCGTGCGCCGTTGCCGGGGCATGGGAATAGCGGGTTTCCCCTCATGGACTGTCCTACTTACGGAGTCGAGAAGGTGGTGGAGCTCACCTCGAAGACGAAGAGCAACCCGGGGAAGATCTTCTTCAAGTGCCCGAGGAATCAATCCGGAGTAGGTTGTTGGGTCCCTTTGCTATATATTTGTTGCATTTGGCACTGATTTGGGTTGGATTGCGGAAGGCTAGGGTTGTATTGTTGGGCGAATTTGAGGAAATTAGAGAGAAATTGGTAGTGATTAGGGGTGCACCGTGGCTAGGGTTAAGTGTAGAGCGATTTGTAAGAACAAATTTTGACGGGATCCCAATTTTGACTGGGTAGGGATGCTAGGGTTTTCGGGTTGCGCCGTGGGTAGGGTACTGATTAGGGCTGAACCGTGGCTAAATTGTCCCTTGATTTTGTGGTTGGTAGGTTTCGAATGGTTGCAATTTTTTCATGTGGATGGATAAGTATCAGCAGTACCTGGTGGACATGGGTCTTCTTCATGAGGACACTACATGGCCTGAGAATGTCATTCCAGATCTGCTTGAAGTTACATCTAACCTCAAGGAAGGCTACGACTTGCTAAAGGTTGAGTTGGATGCTCTAAAGGCCTGCATTGGCTAGTTCAAGCAAGATATGGTTGCGTTGAAGGCATTTGCTTGCAATGGGGATGCGAAGCTGAGCAAGCTCATGAAGATAGCAGAGATGCAGATTGTTGTCAATGTAGTGCTTAGTTTATTCCTTTTGCTTGTAGTGTTCATTGTGTTAGCGAAGTAGGCAATGGCCTATGTATTGCAGCCTATTCTCTACTTATTGATGGATGCTTATGCTTATGCTTATGCAATGCAGACTTATGGATGGATGTTATGGTAAGGGATCCCTTATGGTAACGTATGGATGGATGTTAAATGGATGTTATGCAATGCAGACTTATGGATGGATGTTAAATGGATGTGGAGGTTTTCCTTTTGTCCCTAAGAGTAATTTGCAAAAATTTTAAAGCAAAAGTTAAGCTGAAAATATTTTTATTAAGTCCCAAATAATTGAAGGAATTTCTGTGCATTTTTCTATAATTTTTGGGCTTCATTTACTATTTTCTATAAATGCTTTTCTTTTTTTGGTATTTTCTTTAATCGAAAACCGATTTTAACCTTCCTATTCACCTTAAGAGTAATTTGCAAAAATTTAAAATCAAAAGTTAAGCTGAAAATATTTTTATTAAGTCCCAAATAATTGAAGGAATTTTTGTGCATTTTTCTATAATTTTTGGGCTTTATTTACTATTTTCTATAAATGCTTTTCTTTTTATGGTATTTTATTTAATCGAAAACCGATTTTAACCTTCCTATTCACCTTAAGAGTAATTTGCAAAAAATTAAAAGCAAAAGTTAAGATGAAAATATTTTTATTAAGTCCCAAATAATTGAAGGAATTTCTGTGCATTTTTCTATAATTTTTGGACTTCATTTAATATTTTCTATAAATGCTTTTCTTTTTCTGGTATTTTATTTAATCAAAAACCGATTTTAACCTTCAAATTCACCGGGTCCGAATGCTCAATTATTGTGGACCGTCCGATCAAATTTCAACGGCTAGATCGATTTGAACGTTCGGAGGGTCCGAACGTTCAAATCGTTGTGGACCGTTCGATCGAATTTCAACGGCTAGATCGATTTGAACGTTCGGATGGTCCGAACGTTCAAATCGTTGTGGAACGTCTGATCTTGATCGTACGGTTCACAACGGTTGGAAGCGCTGGCGAGGATGGAGCACGTAAATGGGGCCGTCCGATCTTGATCGGACGATCCATGACGATTTGAACGTTCGGACCGTCCGAACGTTCAAAATCGATCTAGCCATTGAAATTTGATCGGACGGTCCATAATGATTTGAGCGTTTGGACCCGGTGATTTTGAAGGTTAAAATTGGTTTTTGATTAAATAAAATACGAGAAAAAGAAAAGCATTTATAGAAAATAGTAAATGAAGCCCAAAAATTATAGAAAAATGCACAGAAATTCCTTCAATTATTTGGGACTTAATAAAAATATTTTCAGCTTAACTTTTGCTTTTAATTTTTTGCAAATTACTCTTAAGGTGAATAGGAAGGTTAAAATCGGTTTTCGATTAAATAAAATACGAGAAAAAGAAAAGCATTTATAGAAAATAGTATATGAAGCCCAAAAATTATAGAAAAATGCACAAAAATTCCTTCAATTATTTGGGACTTAATAAAAATATTTTCAGCTTAACTTTTGCTTTTAAATTTTTGCAAATTATTCTTAAGGTGAATAGGAAGGTTAAAATCTGCCGATTAAATAAAATACCGTAAAAAAAAAGCATTTATAGAAAATCCAATTAAGATCCAGAATACTTAAATAAACCAACTTGAATTAATTGAAGTTTGATTAATTCAAATTAAATTGTTTTTAAAATTCTAAATTCCATTCAGTACATAATACTGAATCCAGCAAACATACATAATCCAGAATCCATCAGACATACATAATCCAAAATCCAGCAAACATACATAATCCAGAATCCATCAGACATACATAATTCAGAATACATGAAACATACGTAGTCCAGAATACATCAAACATACATAGTATGATCTAGTCAGGTCTTGTGTTTCTTTGGGGTCATCTTCTTGGCAGGTCTTGATGGAGATGCCTCACCTCCCAAAGCCATTGCTAGTTGCCTACAAGATGATGTACTCAGGACCAGGGCATATGGATACTGAAGTGTAACAAACAAAAGTATTTCTCCAAAATTATTTCACCCTCTTGTGACAGGACCAGGGCTATCACGCAGTGCAGAAGGAATGGTCAACATTGGCCTCATAGGTGATATGCTTGGACCAGCCACTTGGATGCCATACTAGTCTTGATCCTGCTGCTGGAATAGCATACATGGTCATTGACTATCTTGGTCACCTGAAAAAACAATAACACCATTAAGTACGAACAGATCAAGAAATCTTTCATATCTGCAAAAATTAAGATTTAGCAACAAAGATATTACCCTGATTGCTTTCTTATCTGTAGTCCTGCGAGCTACAATTCTCCAATGGCATCCTTCAGCCCTACATTTCCCAATGAACCTTGTAGGGTCGGGTTTTACAGGTGAATATGTCAAACCGCTCATTTATAGCAAAGCGCCTAATGGCTAATCTAAAGTCTTTCATAGATGGAAACATGCTTCCCATCTCCATCTTGGGATGATCCCTGTCATAGTTGATGTGCTGCTCCTCGAGTATGTCATCATCCACAGGAATGCTGCCCCTTTAGTGCCCTCCATAGGTGTAGCACCACATTCAGCCCTTGCCATGCCCATGTCAGCCCCATGTCTTGCTATGTCAAACCCATCCCTCAAGCCCAAAAGAACAAACATGTCATCCTCAGTCATAGGAACATCCGTATCCAATTCACTAGGTCCTTGATCAATATTAATAGTAGACCAGTCCACCATAACTGGTGAGGACAAATTATTTTCTTGGTCTTTAGCCTCATCCACTGCTGCTGCCGCTGGAGCAACATCTGGTACTACTGCTAAAGTGGTAGTCCCAGCACAATCATTCACCAATGAGTCGACTATAACACTAGACTGGCTAGACAGATAGGAAGCTTTGTCAACTATTTCCACTAAGAAGCAAACCCATTTCGTTCTGCTGCGGCTGTTGAATACATCCAACATATGAAAGGTGTGTTCAACCCTTTCCATCCCACCACCACACACTAGATCATTACACCAAACATGGGCCTCCTGAGATGATCCCCAACTAGTCCTCTCTGCCAGCTGTTCCATGAACTTAGCAAAGGTAAGCCCACGCAAATCAACTACCCAATCTAGATCTTGTCGCCCGTATCTGCGTTGGCTACCGTCGTCAAGCCTGGCAATGTACGGTGGAACTCTAACACCTACTGTAAAGGCGCTTTCGGGTGTAATCCTACTCGACATTCACACAAAACAAAATTATTACGGTTAGGGGGACTACAACGTTGAGCACACTTGTTACTTCGTTCGACTTAGCTAAGAGGGGGCTGGGGAGGCCGCAAGAACAGTCCATCGATGAACAACAGTAAGGGAAGAGAAATACCCATTTTGGTCCACTGCGGGCGCTCCTCCAGCAATCGGCTCCTCCTCTACGCGCGCTCCTTCACTGATTAGTTCTTCCACTGGGCGCGCTCCTCCACCAACCGGAGCCTCCATCGAAGCTAGGGTTTAGACATTCACCACAACTATCAACAATGAAAAGAGGAGATACGAAGAGAAAGGGCTTCGGTTCGGGAGTATACCTGCTGAGCCTGTGCCGCCGCCGGATTTTACCCGCCGCACTGGTCTCCGGGAGCCTACGTCGTCGTGAGAGAGAGCGAACGGAGGGAGTCCAGTGGGTGCTCAACGAAGAAGGCGAGTGCTGGGAAGGTTAGACCCAGCCAGGGTCGGGACCGACCGAAGGGCATATCTGACATTTCGCGTGTGGGCTAGGTACTTCAAACTGAAATATGAATAAAATACTCCGAAAGGGCAAATTAACGAAGTGCGAAAATAAGATGTGGCATATAGGCTGGTGCATCAAACTTAATGGCATTTTACTTCAAGCAGAACAAAAGTGTAGCATTTTGGCAATTGTCCCTTCATTTTTCTCCTTGTTCCTCCTTCCCACCCGTTTTTTCCTCTCCCCACTCGACTCCAATCAACTTGCCTCCAAGGGATTAGAGCTCGGCTCTCCCAGGCCGCCGCCGTCTTTCCTTCGCCCGATGCCATCTCCCCCGCGCCCGACGCCATCTACCTTGACCTCTGCATGACGACGCTGTCCTCCTCCCCCAACTCCGTCGGCCACCATCCTCCATTGACCTTCGCCAGCCGCCGTCGTCCTCCCCATGCCCGATGTCGTCGCACCCAAACCATCGAGTCTTCCCACACCCCTCCCTGGTTGACACCCTTCTCTCTCGCACCGACTAGGATTTGGCACCACCGCACTCTTTCTCGCCCCCTCGCCGCCGGCTGGTGCCGCCGCCGCCACCATCCTCTTCCGCATCCAGTGCCCTAGAAAACTCATGTGTGCTCGACACAGATCTGTACGTGTTGTTCTTCTTTTTCAAATATGTTGGGGAGAATGAAATGGCAGACGCAGTGGTCTAGGCTGCAGACAATGAGGAGCGGTTAAATTTCGGTTTCTTCCTAATTTTCTGAAAGAATGAACTCCGGTGCGCTTGATGAGATCAATTGGTTATTCATATTGATCTAAAAAATGTTTTATTTCTCAAATGTGGATTGTTGTATGTGGAGAGAAATATCGTTATTCTTCTGGTACAATTCATTGTTTTGACGTTTTGTACTATTAATTTTCAAGCAAAATTACGTACAAATGCTTTTTTTAGACTCATTACGTACAAATGTTTTAAATTGGTGCTATTTTGCACTGAATTCATTCTTGTGCAGGGGTTTTAAATATTGAGCAAATAAGTCATTAGAATTTTGGGGTTTTCAGACATTTCAACAATAAACCGTAGCTCAAAAAGAAAAAAAAAAGTTACCGAACACCCTAGCTTAGCTTAGCTAAGCTATAAGCCTAAAAACTTAAGCCTAAACAAACAGACTTGGTACCGTGGATTACGGCTCAGGCTTTTCGGGGAGGCTCCACATGATCTAGTAAGATCATACGGCAGGTGGAATGAATCATTTGTCCGATGAAAAGCAACAAATTGATTGAACAATGGACTAGAACGATAGATAGAGCACATGGAGCTAAATACTGTATCATTGATTACTTGGATCTTAATCCCAATCCTTACAAACATTAGCTCCAGTTATGGCAACGTACAGAAAGTCCCTACATACACGTTTTTCGATCTCCATCAATGATTATCGTTTACTCTTAATTTGTGTAAACTGCTAGATACTGGCTGAAATATTATCCAATGATGAAGTACTAAGTAATGTCTAAATAATTTCTGTTATAGTTTGATGGAGTTGTACTCTATCATTAACGAGGCCAGAATTAGATACTCGTGGTGTCTAACGTATAGCTACGAAAAATCTGTGGTCTGTTTTTGTCGAAACTAAAGGACTTTTATATAAATCTCTACATATCCGCGTGGCTGTAAACAAAGCTAGAGTTCATTTCTGTGGGTCGGAATGGACCAACAGGCATAGTAACGCAGCACTTCCTCCAGTGTACTACTCAGGGTATCTTTAGAGATAATATTATCTCTAATATATGCTATATTATTTTTAGAGATAACATATTCAATAAATAGTCTCTAGCATATTCTTTAATATTTATATTTTATAATTTTTCCTTTGAAACAGACCTACGTATCAACTAGACTAGAGTAATGTATCATGTCTTGTTTCACATGAACGACAGTCTCTTCAGGGCATCTCCAATAAGTAGAGACAACCTTGTCTCTAATATATGCTACAACATCTTTAGAGACAACATCTCCAATAGGTAGTCTCTAGTACACTCTCCAACATTTATATTTTATAATTTTCCTTTCAAACAGGCCTACACGTCAACTATAGTAGATTAATGTATCATGTCTTGTTTCACGTGCACGACAGTCTCTTCAGGAAGAGACGACCTGTGCTCTCTCTCCTCCCCTCTCTCCTCCACGTAGGATTTTGTTGACGTGGCATAACTAAGAGACGACAATAAATACACTATTAGATATGCCCTCAGGAAGAGACGACCTGTGCTCTCTCTTCTCCCTCTCTCCACGTATGATTTTATTGATGTAGCATAACTAAGAGATGATAATAAATATACTATTAAAGATGCTCTAAGGCTGGATCTACTGCACAGACGTGAACTTCTGAACTCACATTGTAAATAGACTTATGTTTTTGTCGAAATTGAAAGACTTCTGTTCATGCATTTCTACATACGTAAGAGTTTCTGCAAAAACGTAAGGGGGTGTATCGCATCTTTCCACGTGGCTAGCTCTGCCAATGCACAATAATAATGGGCGAAAAATCATGATGTCTGAATCGAATTCTTTTTCATTTTGGCCCCTGACGCCATTTATTTATAAAAATGGCTCTCGTTCCATTTTATTTGTAAATCTAGCCCTCCTCCTCTCTTACCGCGCTCCTCCGAGCGCGGAAAGTCGCCGACACTACCCAGCGTGCGGGACCAGCCTCTTACCGCGGTCCCCGAGTGCGGAAAGGCCCTTCCGCGGTGCCCGAGCACAGAAGGCCTTCCGGTCCCGCTGTCGCCATCTATTCCCGCGGAGATTCGCGCTGGCGCCCACCTTCCACGTTCGGGGAGCGCGGTAAGAGAGGGAGGGGGACTAGATTTGCAAATAAAATGAGACGGGAGCCATTTTTGCAAATGAATGGCGTCAGGGGCCAAAATGAAAAAGAATTCGTTTGAATCCCTTGCCTTAGTACGGAAGGTTTGATTTGTCAGTAACTGTAACAGTAAGATGCAGATATATATGGAGATAAGCTGAAGATCATTTCCAAGGATCCTAATGGATAGTTGTTAAAAAAGAGAGAGATCTCTAAATGGACCAAAAGGCGCAGTAAGACGGGAGTTATTAGCTCATTTAGCCTTTTATTGGATTGGTATAGCAAATCTAGCCTCCTCGTGTTGGAAATAGTTAAATTGCGTTCTCTGATCGACTTGCATTGGTATGCACAATTGTTGGACAGTAAAAACATGAAGATTATTGTTTTTAACGGGGCAGCAACGGCACAATATAATAGCCGTGCATGAACAGATTAGCTGAAGCTTCAGTTAAAGTCAATGGCTGATACCTGAGGACATGGCAGGAAACAAAAGAGGCGGCCCCCATATGTTGTGCTAGCTAGCACCTGCTTGGCTGCTTTGGAGTTCTGACACACACCTCATAACCAAGCTTAATTGGTACAAGTGTACTGCTGCTAGCAAACTTGAAACAACCCAAAATTTGAGGTTTTCAAATTTTTTGAAGCTTTTTGGTTTGAATTCGAAAACCTTTCTAATTCGGCAATTTCCCCTCCCGGAGGCGCCTTCCTCCCCGTGCGCCTTCTCCCTTCTTCCTCCTCCTGTGCGTCACCGCCCCTACGCCACCGCCTCCTCCTCTGCTGCCGTCAGCCGCCACCTTGCCTCCACCATCACCTTCCACCGCCTTCGTCGTGCCACCTCACCCCGCCACCTTACCAGTCTCGGCACCGCCCAACCGCTCTCGGCCGCATACGTCGCCGCCACTACCACACTACCTCCCTGGCGCCACCGCCTCTTCGAGCCTATAAAAGCTGCCCCAGGACACCCTTTCTCCTCCACGCCCCACCATCACACCTCCCCATCACCCATCCCCTCTGGAACCGACCGAATTTCAAGAATCACCGCCGCCACTATGCTTCTTCCTTGGTGAACCCGACACCAATTCTCCACTTTCGTCCACCCAACCTCCAAATTAACGCCACGGTAAGCTCTACCTCACTTCCCAGACCCTTTCCCCTACCATCTCCACCCCTAACCTCGTCGGAGCTCGCCGGCGTCGCGCATCCCCACTACGCCGCCCACGATGCACGTGGGTAGAGCACCTCGGGGCACCTCTACCCATGTCGCCACCCCATTCCCAAACCTTCTCAGCCCACCCAAACCACCAAAATGGAAAGCCCTTACCTCAGGGAATCTCCCCGCAATACTTACCTCCACCGCCGGCCATCGCCGCTGGCTCGGGCAAAGCCGAGCGCGCTCTGGCCTTTGGCTGAGTGCAGCTCAAGGTTGCCCAAGCGCTGGGCCTTTAAGGCCTGGCCTTTTGGCCATAGGCCACCACAATAATTGGGCTTAGCCCATTATGGTTCATTCATTTCGGCCTTTTACTGTTCAATGAATAGTAAAGTTCTTTACTGTTTACCACCCGAAAAAGGGGCAATCACTGTTCATTTTCAGGAATAGTAGATCCTGATTACTGTTCCTAATCTGTAATGCACTGTTCGCTAACTAAAAACAGTATTTCTTGTTACTGCTGTTAACTGATCCATTTTTGTCCATGAATAGTAAAATAATACTATTCATTATCCGACACTTTTCACCCCTAAAACCCTAATTTGACACTTTATATCCGTTTCGACCATTTTGAACCGTGAATCTATTTCTCCACTTTGTTTAGTCCAATGAAGCTCCAAATAAATTCCTATCCTCCACACTACCTTTTTTTGTGTGTTTCTTTCCGAATTTATTTACTTGCATGTTGTTCCCAGCTCATTTCTTGTCGAGCCAGCTTTTATTTGGATTATTTTATTTTATTCCACGTTAGGTTATGACTTTGATAACTAGACTCCAGAAGACGCCGGACAAGACCAGTATCTAGAAGAATTTGTGCAAGGAGGCAAGTCCCATTCCTTTGATCATTTTGAACCTATATTTCATTGTATAATATTATTATTACTTTCATTTATGTATTTGTGCCAATTACTTTAAATATTGAAATAGTACTTTCGAATGCCATGATAATTAGATAAATCCTATTACCCCACAGACAAACTGACCTAGCACTTGTAGGTCATATTTCACCTTGACAAGTTCACATAAAATAGTAGCTATATAATTAGCTTTGTCACAAAAGTGTTTATAAAATCATCAAAAGAGTATTGGATATTCGCCAATGGTTTTGGAGGAGAGTTGAGGATTGAGTCAGGAAGTTGGACAACCCAATAGACTTGTGGAAAAGTAAGTCAAAAGTGAGGCCAGAAAGTGGACAACCACGAGTTGGTGTTGGTCCATAGCCTCAGGTAAGGACAAGAACCTTGTGCCAAAGTAGCAGACACAGAAAATCGCTCAACCACAAGTGTGGTCATTCTTCTCTAGCTTAGTACACTGCTCTTCCGATTGAATATCTACATGAAAGACGTGTGCTCTTGTGTGATAGAGCAGCACGGAACAGGGGTGTGACAGGAGTGGGTCTGAAGGGACACTCGTGGGTCTACACAATGGTAGGTGCCGTCAGCATTGGGGTATAAGTCCCACTATTGGCCGGTGGTCTCCTGAGGGCTGTATGGTCCATAGACCTACCGGGTAGAGGCTAAAAATGTTGAGCAGTGAAAAATGCTTTGTTATCTTAGCTCAGTCGCACGCTAACGGGTTGCGTGCAACTCTGCAGAGTGTATAATTAAAGGTATTCAAATACGTCGTGCTTCCGGTTAATGAAGTTGTGTTAATGGGTGATTCTAATACAGAGGCATAAGTAAATATTTTGAGATGTTAAGTTGGTTTGTACAATTGTTGAGAAACCCCTGATGTTATTATTTTATTATTTTAAAGATAAACTGCTTCAAATACAAAATGCATTCACATATGCCTGTTAGGGTAAAACTGTACCATTCCTTTGATAATCCTACCATGTAGTTAATTAGGATTTCTATGTGGCTTATTGAGTACGGTAGTAGTACTCATTCTTGCAATATCTGCAAAACTTCTACAGATGAAATCTGGGAAATTGCAGAGGATCCTTATGAGCAGGATTTTGGTGGACCCACGGACGACAGTGACTACTGTTATTAGGTCTCACCGCGCTCAAGCGTGTCTATGATTTGAAGTTCTTTTGTCTTGTATTATATTAAATTTGGGCTTGGATGTCCGTGTCAGTGTTAAAACTAATTGTTAAGTCTTAATCTTGTATAATAAAGTTTAGTTTTTATTGTAATCGGGAGCTTACTTGTAATGCTACTTACTTCTCAACTATATATCTTGAACGGTTACGAAGGGTTTAACGGTCCTAAAAATCGGGACGGTTACAAAACTGGACCTTGAAATAAGCTTCACCGACGTAGAAAGCATGCAATCAGGCAGGTGAAAGATGAATTATTTATTATTCGGTCAGGTCAAGAAAGACAGGAATTGGCATGCATGCTGCTGCACGAGGCCACGTTTAGTTGACCTTTTGTCCACCTCAAAGGCTCAAAAATCGGTCATTGGGCAGAAGCCATGAGGCACGTCGACCGGGTTAATCGACACTTCCTGGTGACTGTCGGCAGCGATCAATTGCTTCTTGCGAGTTAGACGCATGCATGGATGGCTGAGTTTGTTGGTTTGCATGCCCTAGCTAGCTAGTTTCTGCCTGAACAGTCTTTACCGAGAAATTTTACAATACATTCTGTGTATATAATGGTAACATAAATTAAATTTCAGTATTGATTTGTTAAGGATATAATAGGCTTTTTTGTATTTATAATTTTCTCTGAGAGTATTGTGGTTTTTTCCAACTAAGGTTAAAAATATTACTTTTATACCATACGATCCCTACACGGACAATTACAATCCTATCCCAATTAAGATTCTACTACTCATACTACCAAGTGTAGTATAACCAAATCCTAACTAATATGAATTATTTGATAAAAAGAACGAGAGACCCGCATTAAATTTACTGTACAGTAAAAGATCTCATCTTTACCAGCGTTTTCGTAATGGAAACGGGTCAAGAACGACTAATCGGCAAGAAAACCAAACATTCACACGTGTACACATTTTCGTCAGCATGGCATATTGTTGCTCGTGTTAGCTAGAAACCACACCCCCCTAGAAATTAACAATTAACAGATAATGCCAAATAAAAATCAACCGGGAAATGTAACCCAGCCAGCAGGCATGCTGTATGCTGGCGTCACGATTCACATGACCAACAAATGATGATTGATCGATCGAGACCGGTCGTCGCGTGCAGCATCGTGTGGTGCAGAGCTCTCAAGCATCCATTGGCCATTGCCATTGCTACTGCCATCCTACTTCGTCGACCTGCATGGGTTTGTTTAAAGGGAATGCCTCGGCATAATTCGAATGTTTTTTCTTCAAAACATCAGTCAAATTTATGCACCCTTCGATCTCGATACAACAGATCTAGCGCATCACCATTGCTACAGCTCGGACCCTAGCTCCCAGGCCTCCCGAGTCCCAACTCCCACGCTGCTTCCTGACTTCACCCTTGCCGCCACCGACGTGCCGCCGCCTCACCGCATCGCCGACGTGGCCCCCGGCATGTAACAATCCAAATTTGGTTCTAATTAAAAAATGCATGATTTTCAAAAAATAACTCTTGGTTGCATTTCAAAATTTCCAAAACAATTGCCTTGCCATTTAAAATTTTAAAACAATTTTCTTGCCTCAAAGAATTCAAATTTGCAAAAACCTAAAAGTTTAATTGTGAGCAAAACCATTTCAGAATTTGAATCCAAATTCAAATCAGTTTCTAAAATGCAAAGACAAATTCAAACCTTTTTCCATTCTCTCTCTGCCCCTCGGGTCGAAAACTAGCCACCGGCTCAGCCTTTCCTTTCTTTCTCTCTTCTCTCCCCAGCCCAGGCAGCCCAGTCGTCGCCCTCTCTTCTCTCCTTTCTTTCGTCGTGGCCCAGCCATGGTAGCTATCCCATCTTTCTCTCTCTCTCTCTCTCTCTCTCTCTCTCTCTCTCTCTCTCTCTCTCTCTCTCTCGCACGTGCGCTCACTAGCGAGCGGGCCGCTGGGCCGACCTATGAAACCGAACGGAGGAGAAGCAATGTGCTTCTTCTACCTCATGCCTCCTCTCTCTCTCTTGATCGATCCCTCCCTCCCTCTCTGTGTAGACCACGTGAGCCCAACAGGAGATAGCGCCTTGAGCCTCTCCTCCTCTCACACTACATCGTGAGCTTGTCCCATCCGCACCAGTGCCTGTTGCTCGCCATCCGCCTCGGACGCCACACCGTGCCAGCACAGTGCCACCCCGTTCTCCCTTCTCCCCTCTATTTAAGCCTCACCGAGTGCGTCAGATGGCTTGCCCGCTCCTTCTCTGTGTTTTCCCCAACTTTTCCCCTCCTCTCCGCCTCAGGTGGAAGAGAACGCAAGTCGCGCCAATCACCTTCTCCAACTCTTTGCCACCGACGTTCGTCCGTCGATTTCCACCATTGGAGTGAGCCTGCACCTCTGTTGTCTTGTGCATCGTGGTCGCATCGACGTCCTCTTCCCCATGCCCACCTTGCCTCTGCTCGTTTTCCCACAGGAGGGACAGAATGCCATCGTCTGTAGAGCTAGCAAAAGCACGCCGATGTCATCGCCATCTTGTTTTTCCCTTCTTGGTGAGCTTTACCTCGAAGCCCTTGTCTCGCATGCTCGCTTTGAGCTCCTCTCCCTAATTCTCCCTCTCTTCTTCCTTGCCGTGCACCAGAGCCGCCGAAACGTCTTCGTCACCATCGTCTGCCTGGAGCATGCGTAGACCTTGCCGTCACACTCGATCTCCTTCCTCGCTTGGTTTCCAAGTGAGTCCGCCTGTTCCCTTGGATTCCAATATGTTGGAAACATGGTAGGCTAGTAAATGTGCAGTATGAATGACCGTAGCGTCGCCGCCCCGTAGCACCTCGTCGTGCCGTCGTAAGCCGTCCCAGAGAGCTCGGCACTCCGCTTCTTCATGAGCACCGAGAGCATCCCTAGCTTCATGGTAGCCCGTAGATGGTGAATCAACCTTCAGTTTCTAGTCTCTAATATCGTTCGGTAGTTGCCCATGTGCACAGTAGCGCCACCGCCTTAGGCCATTTTTCGCCATGTCATCACCACCTTCGTGGTTGCCTTGATCCCTGCAACCCATTTGGGGGTTGCCGGAGCCTCCTCCGCCGGCTCTAAGCTTAGCCTAAGCCTGCAATGGCTGCCCTGCATCGCTCCTCTCTTCTGGGAGGAAGAAGGTGACCGTAGACGCCGACATGTGGACTAACCCATAAGATTTGTTTAAGTTAATTGATAGTTAATTAGTGTTTAATCGTTAGTTAGTGTTAGTATGACATGTGGGACCTTGGTAATTAGAAAATCTAATTAAGAGATAGTTTAATGTAGCATATGATATGCGGGCCCTACCAGTTAAAAATCTGTGTGTAGACCTAGTCCATAGACCGAAGCCACTGACTGTGGGCCCCTTGGCCCTATAAACCGTCGGGTTGACCGAGTCCATGTGGACCATGATCCCATGTGTTAGTCTCCTAGTTTTTATTAAATAAAAAATATTCGAAAAAGAATTAAAATCCTAATGGACCCTACCTGTCAGCCACATAGGTTTTTTATTAATAAAAATAATTTGAGAAAAGAAATTAAAATCTGGCTAGACCCCACCTGTTAGCCACAGAAGAATTTTCTTAAAAAAATAATTTAGAAAGGAAATTAAAATTCGACCGAACCCACCGTGTCAAGAATTTCATATTTTATGGAATTTTCTCTCGGGTCAAACTTTGGAGAGCCCGTTCTCTCTCGTTTTAAATCCATATGACTTGATTTTTATTTATAAATTCATCTAAATTAAAAAACTTTCAAACAGTACCAAAATCATAATTTTGGAGTTCATTTGAATTTATTTGAATTTGTGTTGAATTTGGATGTGTTCATGGTTATAGACTTTGGTGCTTCGGCTGCCGCCGTCGAAGTTGATCAAGACCAAGTGATATCCATTATTTAGAAAGACAAGTCGTTTCAATTGATCATGTTGAACCTACTTTTCAAACGCAATTTAGTTTGCTTTAAAGTATAACTTGCATGCCGATTATTATTTGTGAAAGTCTTTGTTTAATATTGATGCATAGTTACTACACATGCTGTTACTTACTATTCCCCTTATTGATTGTTGATATTATGACTATCTTGTCACCCTATACTAAATATCATAATCAGATTGCCCTTGGTTAATTAAACTTGGATAATGGTCGTGCCTAGAGATGCTTAGTGGTTAATTTGAACATGACACAAACATTGCCATAACAACACTTGAAACATAATATGATTCGTAGTATGGCAACGTGGGTTACCACTGGGACCAGGGAAAATGTTTTATAAAATGATGGAGACTTGGGTGAGTGGATGGTATGAGACAGGTGCAAGAGCCGCATAAGAGTTGGGTTTGTGGATTGTCTCTCCTAAGTTGATTAAGGACCGAATCATGTGCCGTATAAACTACTAATCATGAACAACAAGTCAACTATGTAAGGGACCTGGCCAAGTACATTTCTTAGTTTTGGCATGACTCGTACGCATAATAGTAGGTTGGGTTTCTATCGTCGAAAAGGGATGCATATGTGCCTCACAACAGCGGGTCCCTCATTAAAAATGTAGCCTACTGATGGGAGTATTCTGGGTGTGCCCTATAACGGTCATTGTCCCAGTGTTGAGGGGTTCACCCACTAGAAGGGAGAAGTGTTGGTATTAGGTATCAGAAAAGCCTTGTTATGATAATCTTAGTTGCACACGTAAGGAAGCGTGTCACTGGCCGACATCATGAGTTGATCATATCTTGTGGGTAAAGTTGTACAACCTCAGCAGAGTGTATACTCTATTCAAATAGTCATGCCCTTGGTTATATTCATTGTGAAGAAGGCCACACTTGATTAGTTTTGATAAAATGTGGGGTGAGGACATATTAACGTAAAAATGGTTGTAGCGATGATCTGGAGATAGGTGGATGGAACCTCATGAGTAGTAATAGGTGGACGAAACCTTGCTTTATAATAAAAACTTTCTTATACAAATGACACTTCGGTTCTAAGTTGAAATGACTAGGTCATAGGCTTGGAAACAATTACAATATTGGAGCTAGGACTGGCTTTGTGCTAAAATAACTATAAGACCCCTCCTTTGGCAAGCTAAGCATCTATATAATTGTATTTGGTGTAAGGGCTTGCTAAGTACCTTTGTGCTCATTGTTGCTCAAATATGTGGATTCGGACTGAAGACTCGGTGTATGGATATTTCTATGTGTCTACCTTTGGAAATGAAGATGATGGTGATAACTAGGACGTAGCCCTAGTCGATTGCATGTGGCAGATCATGGAGGCCCTTTTGGCTTTTTTATGTTCTGTTGTTATTTCCCCTTTTAGACTCGTCAGCCTGTGGGCCCGTTATGTAAGAATTTGGCTGTAAGGCTTATTTATGACTGTTTATGTAATATTAAGTACTATTTTACTTAAGCGCATGTATGGATGTGATATTCATCAATGTTATGCTGTGTAAGGTAGCTACTGATCAATCATGGGACTGACTTGGTATACGCAGAGGGTCTGGATGTAAATCTATGTCCCGACAAGAGATGGTATCAAAGACATATCGATTGTAGGCTAAATGATAGTTAGAATGGTCGTCAGCATAAGGATCTTGAGTTTTAAAAAGGGTTATGTTACTTAAGCAAAAACTATTATGAAAATATAGCGTACTACTGCCTTTTTGTCTTCCCACTCTTAGTGTCTCACTCTTGTATCACTTTTATTTAATATACCAAACCAATTTACTAATCTTTTCCCGCCCCTCTTCAAAATTCTTTGTAGATGCTGATGCTTCGTACCTATGGAGAGCGTACTGGAGGATACGCTGTAGAGCTTTGGAGGTTGCTATAGGCCTTGGGAGGATATGAGAGGCCACTCTATCGTGGTACAAATTGGATGGTTGATGGGAGGAGGCGTGGAGTATAGTGCAAGATTACCATCTATGCGCATAACAACTCAAGAGCCAACCACCCCCTCCAGTATTCTATCAGGAGGATCATCTTCGAGGAGGGCATACATGAGACTTCCCGCATCACGATGCTTCATTTGTGTAGCATTCATCACGCTGACTTGGAGGGATCCGTCTTCTGTTTCCACCCTTACGCTAGACATCTGAGCTAGCTGACCCAGTTCTACAGCACTGCCTGCCACTATCATTCACCTTGCCCACTTCGTGGCCACTTAAGAGGGAGCCATGATGACCATGTTGTTGGACCTCCGTGGCGCCTATGATACCTTACAACTGGCCGAAGCAAGGATTGTGGAGCTAGAAGGGCCTTTGTACAACCAGGGAGAGCTACCTTTAATGGAGCCTAAGCAGCGGGGCCAGCCCTGCCCCAGGAAGTGCCGCCCCCAATATCCCTTCTCCTTCCCAAGTCATCAATGCCCCAACGCTAGACCACCACGACCAGTTCCCTTCCACGCGACCTCACCCCCAACCTACACTCAAGAGCAACACTGTCGGGCCAGTTTGGAGGCTGCTATAACCAGCCACAACCACACCCGCTAGGGAACCCAACCATAGATTATGTCATGTCCCATCATAATCAACACTTGGAGATCCTCACTCAGAATGTAGTGTCAACTGGAGGAACAGCCAAGCTTGGGGAGTTTATGAGAACCAAGCCTCCAACTTTAGCCAATTCGAAGGAACCCTTGGATGCCGACGATTGGCTTCGCACCATTTAGAAAAAAGTTGGACATTGCTAGATGTGAGAACCCAGAGAAGGTTCTCTACGAAAGCCACCAGCTTGAGGGATCCGTAGAAGACTGGTGGGATAGCTTCAAAGCATCCCAAGAGGAAGGTTGTATTGTTATGTGCGATGAATTTAAAGCGGTATTCCACGAGTTCTTCATTCCTTCTGGACTTATGTGATTGAAGAAGGAATTCTGTGAGCTGAAACAGGGCAACAAGAAAGTTCATGAGTACCTCACCAAGTTCAACCAACTTTGTCGTTATGCCTCCATAGATGTTGAGGACGATGAAGAGAAACAACAAAGGTTCATGAATGGTTTAAGTGAGGGGATCAGCTTGCAGTTGTCTTCCCACGACTTTAGCGATTTACATCACTTAGTGGATAAAGCACTTGTGGTAGAAAACAAGCACAAAATCTTAAAGAATAATCGCAAGCGACAGATGCCACAATAGGGATTTCACCATAGCATCTCCTAGAGAGCTTGGGGTGGATCTTACACCCCTGGCAGATCCATCCATGACGCTCCACTCAGAGTGCCACCAACAGCGCCACATCCTACTAGCCCCACTTTCTACAACACAGGACAAGGTGGCCACCAGGCAGGCAGTAGCTCAGCATCATAGATCACATGCTTCCACTGTGGAGAGAAGGGGCATTGTGCTAGTGGATGCCCTCAGAAGCAGCAAACCTGACAAGGGTCAATCCGATCGCCACCCCTGCTAGAGCACCAATGACACCGGCAGCCACTCATGGACCAACCTAGACACCGCAGACCGCCATACCAGCTTTTAGGGGAGGACGTATCAACCACGTCACAACTGAGGAGGCCTAGTAGGCTTTAGACATTGTGCTGGGTACGCTTTCCATCAACTCAGTACCTGCCACCATTCTGTTTGATTCCGGAGCTTCACATTCTTTTGTTTCCAATAATTTCATGGAAAGTCATCATACGCTTGTATTTCTACTTAGAAACCCCATGATAGTTTAATCACTTGGTGGAGCGATGAGAGCCTGATTAGTGAGCCCAAACACCAAGATTCAGAAAGAGGGAGTGTGGGACCCTGAAATCGAACCCGTTTCAAGTCAAGAGATTACACTAGAGGCATAACCCTCAGCAGGAAATGAGCCCGATTTCAAATTCCCGGATATGTGTCCCGCATTAGCTCCTAAGATCAATGGTTAACACGCACATATCCCGAACATCGTTGTACACACACACACACACACACACACACACACACACACACACACATATATATATATATATATATATATATATATATATATATATATATATATATATATATATATATATATATATATGAGACATCAAACTAGTACTTAAGCCCATCATTTACATCAGTGGCTGACCGGGCAAAATTACAACATCCATATAAGTATGCAGCGGAAAGACAAGTAACAAAACCCAAAAGTTCCAACCGAATGTACCCAAAACCCAAAGGCAACTGAGTGGAGGTAGAAACAACATTATTCGTTAGCGTCACCGTATTCGGCGCTAATGGATTGATCGTAACCGTATTCTTCCTCACCTAAAACAAGTGGTCAATCCGATTGAGTACAAAAGGTACTCACAAGACTTACACAAACTAGTAAAAGAAAGTGTATGATAGAGCCTATCCAAAAGATAGGAGACTATACATATTAATGGCTATACAAAGGAAGGTTGTAATGGCATAAATTTTGCATAAAAGCAACAAGTTTCATTCCTACACAATGTAGTTTGTAAAGGCCATTTAGTAAACCAAATTTGGACAAAAGTAATTAAATGACATTGATATACTCATAAATCAGACAATACCAAAGTGGCAACCCACTTTGGTAAACTAAAATGCATGACAAACTGGTCATGCCAATACCAAGTTGTTGCCCATGTCAAATTTTAATTAAGAGTCTACAATGGTGTCATTCGAAACCAAGCGTCGTTCGTAACCGTGGACACGGCTATTCGAATAGATTGAAAAACAATCCTGTAGGGGTGTACATCTTTACCCACACGACTTGATTAGCCCGTAAGCCTCTGGATAATGGCACACTTCCTAAGGTATGCTGGCTGGGTAAATCGAGATTCGATACTTTTTAGCAAGAAGGTCCTATTGCATTGAACCACCCATGATAGTGAGTCCCACTTAGTACAATTTGCATATAGCAACTGCTAAGAAGGCTCCCAAGTTGTATTGGAGATGCTAGTGCAATGCAAAACAAAAATGGGTGACCCTCAACATAAACAAAGTGCTCACCTGCACATTATACCATTGCACTAGATTCCTACAAGCATATGATCACAATAAATTATGCCCTCATACCACCTGTGGTCCAACCCAACAAAACCTTCCCCTTACTTGACCAAGCCGGCACCAATCCGGTGTGTGGAAGTACGAGTATTACTTGGAATTGACAACCCAAAAGCTTTGGTCCTTAACGATCCGGACAAGACTGCCACAATACCCGATTCTCGTACACGAAGGCACCCACACTATCAACTACTTGTCCAGATCTAAAAAACATTTTTAAATAGACCAATTTTTGACTTAAACATCAGATTCGAAGATTTGAACAAAGATACAAAAATTAAGAATGGTTCAGTGTTTCCCATAGTTGACGAGATAACCTCGTCAACCGAACTAACGCGTTTACTGACTTGCAGGGCTAAGCATTTATATAAAGAAATATATACCGTTAGATGATATCTAACTTAAGCATAACTGTATGGAATGATTAACGATAAACCACAAAGTTTAGGACATAGCTAACTAGTCTCACAAATTATTGATACAACAAAATAGCATGCATGCAATTATCATTGCATTTCAAAATACTAAACTAACCAAAACTGGGATCAAAATAATGCAAGAGGATGCTTGCCTTGTTGATAATCCACTTGTTCCACCTTAGGATTTTCAGGTATATACTCACTCGCGTCCGGTAAATCAGAATCTAGAAATAACGATATTGAATAAGAAACCGAGAAAGTCTAAAAAGAATTCAAAGTGCTCAAACATGCATGAGATTTAAACAGTAATGAGATTTTAATTTTATATGAATTTTTATAAAAAAAATTAGTTTATTTGGAGTTCATTTGAACTAGTTATGAATTACTGAAACTGAAATAACGATGAGGTCTACTATTGATCGTTGCGACTACTGCTCAAAGTTCGACTACATAGTTGGAAGGCTTCGACTACTTGGTCAAAGGAGTTTCAACCACCTGGTCAAAAAAGGTTTGACCACCTGGTCGAAGGAGGTTCGACTACATGTGGTCGTATGAAGGTTCGAGCACTGTTCACTATTTCGAGTGCTGTACATTGTCTCGAGCACTGTACACTTTTTCGAGTACGTACTATACATTGTTTCGAGTACTGTACAGTGTTTTGAGCTTTTAATCGGAAGGCTTCGACTACCAGGTCGAAGGTTTCGACTAGTTGGAAGGTTTTGACTAGAGTTAGTAACAGGGGATGTGGCCGGCGGTTTGGGGCAGCACATGCCGTCGGCGAAGGAGTGGCGGTAAGGTGAAGGAGACCACAAAAATGGGTTGCCTAGAGGACAAGGAGGCTAGGGGTGGTGACCTAGGGCTCGTGCGACACTGTGGCAGCGCGGCAAGGGCACGTGGTGGCTGGCTATGGAGATGAAATAGCACAGCGGCGCAACTACGGCGAAGGTGGCTAGCACGATTCGGCTGTGCTTCAAGCAAATAAATGCACACAAAAGCATCACAGGGTCGTAGGGAACCTACCAGAGCCAAGGAAATGACCAGAGAAGCTCGGTGTTGCTCCGACGACGATGATCATACGACAGCAAGGAGAGCTCCACGAGGAGGTGATCACCTGACGAAAAGGAAAAACCAAGAGTAAACGAGATAGCTTAGGTATGTCCAGGAAATGATGTCACCGAGAGGAATCGAAGAGTGACACAAAACACCGGAGATGTAGATGAAGGTGGTGTTTTCGGCTGAAAAAAAGGGAAAACCCTAAAATATGACAATCTCTGTGGATAAAAGCAAGATTGATTGAGGGGAACTAATTCATATATCCAAGAATACGAGATGACGCACTTAATCAAGAATAGAACTCACTAGAGTGAGAGATAGCACGATGGTACACTAGCGGGCGCGCTCTAGAGTCACCGAGGACAAGCCTGCGTTTCCACCAATTCGCTACAAAGCAAGGGCTCATCTTAGCACAATGGAAATGACATGGAAGAAGGAGACGAACGGCGCAAGAACTAAGGATCTTACTCCAATGGAAGGAAATAATTCGCCTGGCTCGTTTGAACAGCCCAGAGGAGAGAGTTGGGTTTTTGAGGGGTTTCTCCAATGGAAAAGTTGACGTGGTCAACTCGCGGTGCCTCTGGATTGGGTGGCGACGGCGGTGGCAAAACGGCATGAGTTTGCATGCACGGAGAAGCACGATTGTAGCGATAGCAAGCACTGTGCGAAGGAGCTCGGTGGCACGCATGCACCGCACCAGCGCATTTGGCCAAGTGGCGTGACGTGGAAGAAAGCGGTTCTAACAAGTGGGGCCCACCCATCAGCGACAACATCAAAGTGGTTCGGTCGTAGCATGGTCGGAGGGTATAGTCGAATCTGGTCGAAGGGTCTGGTCGGAGGGTATGGTCGGATCTGGTCGAAGGGTTTGGTTAGACTCGAGTGGGTGGTCGAAATCGAGTAGCTGGTCGAAATCGATTGGGTGGTTGTAGATGAGTAGTTGGTCGAAATCAATTGGGCAGTTGAAGAGAGGCGTGGTCGGAGGGGCTGATCGAGTGGTTTGGTCGGACCAGGTCAACACGACCAGATGACTGAGTCTAAATACAAGAATCTCTTCTTAGACCGACGTTTTAAAATAGCAAATAAATTTATAAAAATCTAACAATTTTGAAGGGGGGTTCCTAGGACAAAGTAGAACTCATATATAAATTTTCAAACATCATTGTTCGTGATTTAAAAGTTTATTTTAAAACATTAACCCAACAAGTTTATATAGGGAACATAGATTTTTCTCAAGGTCAAGTTGAACTTTGAAAATTTGGCAAAAAACATATTTGTTCGAGAAAATATTCTTGTATTTGAATAAAATATTTCCCAGAGATCAACTTAAGCATTTATTTCTATTTGCTTTATAACTTGAGTTCAAGTTTGAAGTTTATTCTTTAAGTTGATTTTTTTTTTCAAATTCAAATTTATGCACATGCTCTAGAAATGGTATCAAATGCTTATGAGATGCATCTAAATCCCATTTAATAAAAATGGGGTTGTGACAAACCTCCCCCCTAAGAGAATCTCGTCCCGAGATTCCGGTAGTTCGAGAATCGAAACGGGATGCTTTTGAACAGCATTTTCAAAGGAATATAACATCTGATGTCTTGATTTCCTTCAAAGACAGTAGGGAAGATTCTAACAAGGTAGAAAGCATTGTTAAAACATTTTCCTTTCCATTGCTTTGTTTAACCTTTCCTTTCTTGATTCGAAGGCATTTCAAACATATGAAAGAGGTAGCGGTACTCAGTCCTCATTTGGTCCTCACACTCCCAAGTTGCTTCTTATTCCGTGTGGTTGCTCCGTTGAATTTTTGGAAGCTTGATGGTGCGGTTCTTCGTCTTGTGTTCCATTTCACCAAGAATTCCAATCGGATGCTCTTGGTGGGAAAGATCGGGTTGGAGATCAAGGTTCTCGTACTTGGTCACTTCGGTAGGAAGACGAAGACATTTATTCGGTTGTGAGACATGAAAGGCATCATGTACTGCTGAAAGTGAAATGGGCAATTCCAATTGATACGCCACAGCTCCTCGTCTTGCAAGAATTCGGAAAGGTCCGATATAGCGAGGTGCTAACTTTCCTTTCACCTGAAATCATTGGGTGCCCTTCATCGGTGTGACTTTAAGATAAACATGATTGTCTATCTCAAAGCTCAACTCACGACGACGATGGTCGGCATAGCTCTCTTGGCGAGACTGCACCGCCCACAACCGGTCTCGGATCAATCGAACTTGTTCTTCAGCATCCAGCACTAAGTCCGGACCATAGAATGATCTCTCTCTAAACTCGTACCAGTTAAAAGGTGTTCTACAATCTCTCCCATACAGTGCTTCAAAAGGTGACATCTGTATGCTTGATTGGAAACTATTGTTGTAGGCGAATTCCACATACGACAAACACTTCTCCCAATTCTCGCTATAGGACAGCACATAGGCTTGGAGAAGATCTTCCAAAACTTGATTCACCCTCTCAGTTTGGCCTCTAGTTAGGGGGTGGTAAGCAGTGCTGAAAGATAAGCTGGTCCCCATTGCTCGGTGTAGGCATTTCCAGAAAATATGAGGTAAACTGAGAACCTCGATCTGAAACAATGACCTTTGGAGACAAACAATTCTTGAAATATAAAGCTTTGCTAACTTACTCCCTGGGAAGGTGGTTTTGATAGGAATGAAATGAGCAACCTTGGTCAACCGATCCACGATTACCCAACTGGCATCAAATCCGTTCTGAGTCTTTGGAAGACCAGTAACGAAGTCCATACCGATTTCCTCCCACTTCCACTGTGGAATGGGCAACGTGCTCGGCTTTCACCCTTTTGGCAAATATCACACTCAACAACATATTGTGCAATTTTCCTCTTCATCTGGCTCCACCATAGTCTCTTCTTCAGATCTTGATACATCTTAGTACTACCAGGGTGTATGAAGAACTGAGAGTTGTGAGCTTCATGGAGGATTAATTCTTTCAACTTGTGATTAAATGGCACTACTAAACGATTCCTGAACCAAAGGATGCCCTGCTCATCTTCGGTAAAACCTTTGGATTTGCCTTGCTTCATACTCTCCCAGATTTGAGTCACACGAAAATCATTTTTCTGGCCCTTCTTGATCTGGTCTTCTAGTGTGGATATCACCTCTAGGGCTGGAAGAAATCCTTCTTCAACCATCTCGAGGTTCAGTCGTTGGAATTCAGCGCATAAGCCTTTCGAAGTAGTTGATACCGACAAACAATCACTACTACAGAAAAGGTCTTCATAGACGATTCAAAAACGTCATCACAAACAGTTTCGTGAGCCGTATAATTTTATGGGTCAATGATGATATCAGGTCATCACAGACGGTTTTTGAACCATTTGTGATGCATATTGTCACAGACAGTTATTAACTCAGAAACGTCTGTGATAGTTGACTATCACAGATGGTTTATAGATGAAACTGTCTGTGATAGATTATGTATCACAGACAGTTTGCAGATGAGACCGGAGTGAGGAGATCGCACACGCGAGGTTCACGGCGGCCGTTACCAAGTCAGGCGCACGGGGAAAAAGGGGAAGCAGAAGGAATGAAGGCGGCGTGGTGCGCGGGAGTGAACGCGAAAAGGGGAAGTAACGGGCGAGATTAAAAGCTCGGGTGAGGTCGATAATGGTGGCGGTGCGAGGAGGAAGAAAGGAGGAAGGGGATGACGGGGTCGAGTGGGCCCCACATGGCAATGACAGCAAAGAAAAGAAAAGGGAACGGGTGGTGTTTGGGCATTTGATTTCGATCGGACGGTCTAAATTGATTTGAACGTTCGGACTGTCCGAAAGTGAAATCAAGATCTGACCTTCCAATTTAGATCAGACGGTCCACACTCGTTGGGACGTTCGGACTGTCCAAAGATTCATCAAGATCAGGCCGCTCATTTTAGATCGAACGATCCACAACGTTTGGAACGTTCGGACCACTCCGAACAGCATCAAAATCTGGCCGTCCATTGTTGATCCAATGGTTGACAAGATCTAAAGGGGAGCGCGTGGGAGGATTGGGCCGAGCGGGCCGTGCGTGTGTGGAGAATAGAATTAAATGAGGAGGTTTACCAAGCATTGATTGAGGATTTTAAAGGTTTTAGCAATTTAAATAAATCTGGTAATTCAAAAAGGCTTTAGAAAATAGTAAATAAAATCCACAAAATTATGAGAAAATTCACAGAGATTCTCTGAGACATTTTGGACTTAAATAAAATATTTCCAACTTATAGTTGGTAATAGTTTTTGCACATAAATTTTATTTTGGCTTTGAAATAATTAAGGAAAAGCTTTTAAAATTTCTAGGAAATTCCAGAAATTAATTAAAATTTTATTTTTCAATCTAAATCAAATAAAACTTCAAAAACATCAATAAATTTTACTTTTGACTTTTTAAAACTTTAGAAATTCAAGAAAAGCAATGAAACTCTTTCAAATTTCAGGAAATCCAATAAAATAATAACTTTATTTATTTTTATTTTGGTAACAGAACTTTGGGATATTACAAGCTACCCCCCTTAAAAGGAATCTCGTCCCCGAGATTCGGAGTGGCTGGAAAGAAAGTTGGGGATACAAGATCTTCAACTAGAGTTGTTGTTGTCTGCATCCTGCTCCTCATCGGACGAAGTGCGAGTGAGATGTTGTCTGATGTCCTCTTCGAGTGCTCGTGGCTTCTGATTGCTTGCATGGTGTTGACCTTTGGAACTTCAGGGTTAGATGGATTTGCTGCCTGCTGCTTCTTTGGACATTTATTGGCATAATGTCCTTTCTCTCGGCAGTGGAAACATGTGATGCCTACAACATAAGATGAGTTTTTCTGTGATTGGCCTCCAACAGAGGTTTTGGGGAGCAACAAGCTGGCCGGCTGGTTCATGGTTGTTTCTTGAGGCATTAGCAAGCCTAAACTTCACGTATTTACTGCATCGTGACATGTATCTTACATTGTTTTTACCACCGCGGTGTTATTGTTGCGATCGAGTAACTTCGGAATGTTATGCAGGGTGAATCTTTGAATATCTTTGCGGGCATTTATTGGTAAAATGTCCCTTATTTTGACACCTGAAACCTTGTATTCCTGCCCTTGATATTTTGTTCTGCTGAGATTGGCCAACATTGTTGTCGTGGAATAACTGCGTTTGTGGAAGTGATGCTGATCCTGGAATCATGAGTGTGGTCGTCATTGGTGCTTGGCTGGATTGGGGTTGAATCACACGAGCCTTGGAGTTTCTTGTCACATATTGCTCTTGATCTACCATCTTCCTTTTATGAAGATTGTCCTTTTGTTTGAACGTCTTGTGTTTGATCTGGTCAGAATTCTGTACTGGCTTGGTTCACTTGGCTTCTTATGATGGGTTGAGATATCCTTCTTTGCTTTGTGTGTTGTCAGGGGTTCTTCAGTGCGCACTCCGGTCTTTGAGGTTGCTTGTGGTGCCACAAATGCTGATAAGGGGCATTGTTTGACAAGGTGTCCTTTCTTACCATAGTAGTCGCCATGGTCATTAAACCTAAGTTCGTGTTGCTTATAAAGTACAAATCAACAAGTACAGCCACTGGTGCAGCACTTACCCCTGGTTGTAGGGCAAAAGTATGAAATCCTTCTCGTAGTGATCCAACAAAAACGTCGCTATGTACTCCTCGACAAAGGTTGCATTGGCATTGATGCATTGCTTAGAGACTAAGTGTGGGTCGAAGAAACCTACCGATGGTTTACTTGATGTGGTTTCTACGATCATGTTTCTATATATATGTACAAAAGCTAGAAGTTATATATGACATTTATCGGTATTACAAGAACATAGACTGTGATTGTACACATTTACAGTGTCCAACATCGCGTGAGTGAGGCATCAAGGGAGTGGAGGTTGAAGAGTAAGAACAAGTCATCAAAGGTCACCATAAAGACACAGTCTTGAAAGTCGTGGTTAAAATGAATTTTTTTGAACTTGACGGTGACACCCGAGCACCATTGTACACCCGTCTTTTTGGCCTGTTCCATGTACCATTCATGCAATCCCTGGGAAGCCAATCCTAGGGTTTTGAGGTCCTCTTCCAGGATGACCAACGGCTCGCCATGCACTAATTTTTGGGCCAACGACAAGAAGGGGATATCATTGGGCTGCTTTGATTTTCCCTTACCGCCTCGCTTTTTAGAGGTCAATCGAGCACAAGGTGTAGATGCATCTGATGTACTGGGTCCTTGCCGCATCGGTACAGGTAGCTCTGGTGTAGGTAGCTCCGGTGCAGATACTTCCCGTGAAGTTGACACCGGTGCAGGTAGCTCCAGGCAGATGTCTCTCTTGGGCCACTGGATGAATGCTCCAATGGCTTGCCCTAAAGTCACGACATCGTCGTTTGGAGGCATCTCCAGCTGGACCACCTCGAAATTGGCATAAACATTATCCACATTCACTTTTGCGAAACCCGACGCTATATTTACACCATGCAGCAAGGCCCTAACACCGGATGGATACACCTAGCCCCAAGCAGCATCCAAGGCAACGGAGGCACATCTCACTTGGAACTTGCACTTCGTAGCCACCTACATAATGATACAAAATTAGCTACTCCAACCGGCCTATCAATGGATCGAGCATTCCAGGGATAATAATTATTACCAGGCTGTCATCAACATGAAATCTGTTATCTATTTCTAAGTTATGGTTGGACGCGCAGCTTCTCAGACATTTGGGGGGCTGGCTAGCATAGCAGCGGTGGGGGCTTCCAACTGATTTGTGAGGGATTCATGAATCTCCTCTTGTGCGACATCCCACATCTCTTCTCTAAGGGATGCACAAATCTCCTCTCGTAGTTGTGCTTCGCGCTCGGCTTTGGCTCTCTTCCTACTCCAGTACGTCCCGGAGTCCACTGCGAATCCATATTTCCATGGAACATAAAGACTAATGACTCTTGTGCGACCTGGATGCTCCTTGTTTCCCAGGGCTTCGGAGAGCATATCTCTCTCCTTGACTGCCTGGAATGAGCCTTGGGAAGATTGTGCAGTACTCAGCTCTTCCTGCAAGAGCCCGACATGTTATTTCACTTCCTAAGAAGTTATCGAGTAATTACAAACTAGGTAGTTCGATATCTTGCCAGGCGTTGGGACACTTCCTTGTCTACGTGGTTTGGAAAGGAGATGGCCCCCGAAGACGCGGTAGATAACCTCGCTCTTAGCCACTGTCGGGTACACTTATCAGGGATCTCGGCAAATGGCAGGGAGGCGTCCAACCAGCTTGCATGCTCATCCTGATCCCTCTATTGTGGGAGTTTACCCGCATACCCAGCGGTGCCGATTCTGTGGGGGTGCGTGTTTTTTTCCTGGAGGGCCCTGTGCGCCTCACTTTCACTCCTAAAATCATCTATCGTCTTCTTCACCACAAAGTCTTCCCAGTACTCCTCCACGAACGGATACTTCTGGAAGGGCGTCAGATCCTTCTCCACGTAATTCTTGATAAGCGTTCTCTTAAAGTTCCTCTATGCTTTGCACGCCTCTAGCAACGTGTATCGTTGCATGGAGGCTTGGTGTTGTTTCGTGATTTGGAATGATCGTAAAATTTCCATCACTAGTGCATCTTTCTGATCTTTGGTCAACTCCTTCCATGAATCGTAGGTGATCTTGACCCGTTGGCGTGCAACTATTCTGACCATTGTCCGGAATACAGACGCTGCTCGGTGAGGACACCGAGGGGTCCCAAACACATCGACTCTCGTGATGGTAAATCGGCCCGTGGGCCTTTTCGATATTCCTCTTTCCTTGCGCTTGGATTTTCCAGAGGACAGCACATAAGACTCATGAGGCGACGATGACGAAGAATGATCGGACGACATCTTCACGAGAAATAGAAGTTCTGACACACATGAATATATTATCATAAGATTCTCTATGTGTATCGGTATACATACCAATTAAATGACATATAAACATGTAAATCCTCCAAGTTAGCCAACAACACTTGATTTACTAACAGAATATCATGTATTATGAATTGGATCACAGAACCTGGAGGTTCAACCAATTAACCAATCGAAAGTAACAGACCAAATGCTAAAGATCAATCAACAGTAGTAAGCATTCTATTCCAATTGGAGCTCAAAACAATTTCAGTACAAGACTATTATCATCACAGAGCATTCATCTCAAGCCCACTATACCACATTGCAATATGAACATATCAAATGCAAAAGGGTAATTAAATTGAAATGCTGTGATACTCACGAAACAGATGGCAATCAAAGCCATTGAGCAATCTGAGCAATGTGTGAGGGGAAGGGGCGTTGGGGTCGGCAACTCCGCATCTGTTACCTTTGGGTATCGAGGGGAAGGACGAGCAGGGAGCACCGGAGCAGCAAGACATCGTCGAAGGGGAGGCGAGCTAGGCTCAGGGGAGGAGGAGGCGATGCATGCTTGGGGGAGGGGATGAGGCGGGCTCGGGGAGGACGGACGTCGGGTTCGGGGAAGCGGCGGCTCATGTTCGGGGAGGAGGTGGCGGGCTCAGGGAAGGAGGCACGCCGGGCTCGAGGAGGAGGCGGCGTCGAGGATGATGGCGATGGGCTCGAGGAGGAGGCAGCGACAGGCTCGGGGATGAGGGATGTTAGAGAAACTTAATCGTGTGAGTGGGGGGCGCGACAAACCCTAGAGTCCGAATATAAATAGGGTTGGACATCACAAACGGTTCCAATAAATAACTGTCTGTGATATGTATGTATCACGAATGGTTTTTAGATGAAACCGTCTGTGATATCTGATGTATCACAGACGGTTCCTTATATTAAACCGTCTGTGATATCTGATGTATCACAGTCGGTTCTTTAGATGAAACCGTCTGTGATAGGTAATCACAGATGGTTTGCCCTAAGGAACCGTCTGTAATATTATTTTGTATTGTTATATCTATTTCTGTTTATTGGTTAGCCTCAGGAAATGCTAGCCGTGCCTTCTGAAACAAGTAGAAACACACCAAGTATATGTATACATCCAATTCACATTCATTTCAGAAACAAACACATCCATTTCACAAATTCAGATATGACACATTCTCATATACATAAATGCAAATTCACATATGACACATTCTCATATACATAAATGCAAATTCAAAACATATGACACATAAACATTTCATTCATCATTCTACTTGCTTATCTCCTTTAAAAATTAGCCCTTCATGATGATCGACGCATATGTAGCTAGTTTCGTCACGTTATTCTTCCTCGACCCATATGCCATTTCCGAAAGGTGGCAACTCGTCAAATTGATTGTATTCTTCCTCGTCCACTACATTCTCAACTCCAACAATCCTCCTTTTTCCATGAAGAACTACGTGGCGCTTCTTATTTGTCTGGTCGGTTACATAGAAGACTTGAATAACTTGGTTAGTGAGTATGAATGGTTCGTCTTTGTATCCGACATGTCCGAGGACCACGGTAGTGACGCCGTACCTGTCGACCTTTACCTGTGGGAGATGGACCCAACGGCACCGAAACAAGGGGATCTTGAAAAGCACGTAGTCGAGCTCCCAAATCTCCTCCATGAACCCATAATAGGAGCTCCTCAACCCATCGGTACTAAACGCATCTATGCGGACACCGCTGTTTTGGTTAGTGCTCTTTATATCCTGAGCATACATATAGAATGTGTACATATTTATGTCGTATCCTTGCCATGTCACAACTATAAAGGTTGGCCCTTTTGCCAACCATGTCAATGTATCATTTGTCGATTTTCTAGCGAGTCACTCCTTCAACCATTGGTTGAACTGACTGTTGTGTTGTCTCGTAGTCCAAACATCCAACCGCTCTGAATTCTATTGCCGAAGCACGTCCTTGTGCTGATCGATATACGGGACACTTCAGTCATGTGTTGCAAGACTGTGAAATAGGCTTGAGCATACGCTCTCATCTCTAAAGTGATTGCTTTCCTCCCGATGGTCCCTATACCATCGAGCCTCCCCTCATGGCGAGATCGAGGCACACCTACACTACAACATGAACACCCCTTTAGCAACGCATATATGCGTTGGTAGAAGCCCAAATAAATGTTGTTAGGGTCTATACCAATGCATTTAGTATGCGTTGCCATTGAGGGCGTAGCGAGAGTCTATTACAACAGATAAACAAGCATTGGTAATAGATATGAAAAAGCGTTGTGAAGTAGCAATGGATATAGTCAGGTTGTAACTACACTTGTATGCGTTGGTACTTACCATGCATGGATGACTTTTACTATTTTGACAATGGATATAATTATATTGTCTAACGATAGAAGCGTTGGTATTTACCATCTGAGATAAATTTTGCTATTTAAACTAATATAATTAGGTTGCTGCAACGATTCTAAGTGTGTAGAAATCAAAGTAAAAAAAAATCATTATCGGTCGTATCATGGTTAAAAAGAACACTCATATATTAAAAACAAATTATTACATTTCATAGAGAACCATTCACATAAGACATGATATAAATATTTTACTTGAACATCATTTCCTAACAGGATGGAATCAAAACGTAATGAAAATCATCTGCCTGTATCACCATTCTCCACCTTGCATATTCAACATATCATCCATGGCGTCATCCATTTATCTTATCAACCTACAATGAAAAATTGGAGTACATTAATGCATCATCAGAAAGAAACAAAATCACAATATTAAAGTAATAAAACTAAAAGGTGTTCGTGTGTTGCAACAGAACCTCAAAAGAGAGTGATACATATCAGTAGATGAGATCGTTTGTTCTTGAAGTAGGAGATGTTCGCTAACATTAGTTAACTACCTTTCAAACCCAATGTGTATGGTGCCCATGTGCTTTGGACCACCATCAGGATATCTTTACCAACAATTGAGATGGCATCTTGTCAATGACCACATTAATCTTTGTTGTTGCACGCTCTCCACAGAATTCATATTACATTGTTAGCAATCAATATTACAACTCGATTACTTGAATTCATTAGCTCTTAAAACCTTGAAGACTTGAACACAAAATAGATGACATGAATAGACTCTATTTTCATTTCAAAGATCTCTGATGATAGCACCATTCTCGGTAACCTATACATGCAAATTTTGCTACAAAAGTAACCTTGTTGTATTTTCCCAAAATCGTAACTTCTTTTTACGTGAGAAAACTTTGGCATCCATGCTAATACAAATAAGGATTACGGATAAACTATAAAAGTAAAGTGAATAAGTTTAGTATGAATATATATTTCATAAAAAACATTTTAAAAACGGACACCATTCATGTAGTTTCTCTATTAAACTATGCTTGTAAGTAAGTTCTTACAGAACTATAATCTGCTGTCTTAATAGAAGAGAGGAAGTCCTCTGGAAGAATATCGGCACACACTAGTTCCTGTAAAAGAGACAAGATATCAGTGTGGAAAATATTTACCTAATTATGCCTGTGAAACTAGAGCTCATAAATCTTCACAATATTACATATTCAGAGTAGTTCTTACCACAAATGTTTTATATGGGTGGCATTTGATAAAACAATGACGAGTGCACCTCTGTTTCTACTTCCATCACCCAATGCTACCTACAAATTCCCAATATTTCAAGAGGTTGAAAGCAATGAAATACACACACTTATTAGTTAGTCAAAGTACTTACCCTTGTACCTTTCCGAAAGAGCGGTAGTTTCATCAACCATTACTTGGGAAACCTAGACAACAACACTGGAGCAAGTGAGGCAAGAAACTTAAAACGGAAAATTGGGCACAAAACTATACTTATGCCACTACATAGTAAATGACTTTTCCTGTGGAAATCTAGTTAACGTTGTGAATAAATGGCCTCTAAAAACCTGAATTAAATTAGAATTAGAGAGAGAGAGAGAGAGAGAGAGGTAGCCTACCACCATGCTTGCGTGTTGTGTCACTTTGCATTGCAATGCCGCATTGCTAATGAAATACAATCTGAGAAAATAAGCTCTAAGTTACCCTTGAAAGAAAATAAGCTCTAAGTTAGTAAAGAACTTAGAAGCATTCTAATACAGATCAAAGGGGAAAATTCTGAATATGTTACACAACTAACTTGTATATCACTGAAACAACGAGCATGTTTACCAATGGATGGAACCTAGCTATTTCTAACAACTATTATAAGTTATTATCGATATGAATATATTTGGACTACATCTAAAGAAAAGCATCTATCTGAAATGCAATATGTATTCAATTGGTTGACAACAAGACAAGAGTTTGGATACACACTGAGGTAACAGGGCACTATCGAGCTGCGTTGAATCGAACCAATATAAGCCTGGTAATTGGTACAAAGAAGTGGATAATTATGTTTACGATCTAGGAGATACCTACATCAATTAGTTCTGTTGAAAAAAAAATTGCTACTACTCAAGCTTGAGAACGTGTATTAGGCACAAAAAGAATTCCTTGGAGCTAAATTGCCAAATACCCCAAACTTCCTTGATGAAGTCCACTCCCTGCGGTCCACCATCAATATCAAAGCTGCAAAAGAAAAGAAAAAAAAGATCATTAAGACTAAGTGTTAGCACAGATGGAAATAAAAAACAAGGTCATATATTTGTATAGCTAAATGACAAGAAAATTTAACCTAATGTTAAAAGCTAGTATGATATTTCTTTCCAGAAACTTCACAATTGGCACACGGCCTTTGCTATTACCTTCCATGAAAGAAAAATAAGTCCATCAACAAAATAAGCAACTCAGTATCTACTTGATTGAAAAATAACCAACTGGCAACTGCAGAATAGAGTGATGATAGCTTCTGAAGTCCAAACAACGACATTTGGTCCCTTCCAAGGCAACCACTTATCCCACATGCTTATTTCAATTGGATAACAATTGTGTTTTTTCTTCATCAGAAAAAAAATAGCTTCATTCTCTATTTAGAAGCTCTGGTTATGAGTATGAGTAGTTCTTCAACAAAAGAAGGAGACTTACAAAGAATGCATGGTCTTCCATAATAGATTAGAAAAAACACAATCAGGGATGCTTGTAACAAATGAAATCCCTATTAACAATGAGCGCATGAGTCCTAGCAATGCAAGCTCAGGAAGCACACTCCAGGGATGCTTGTAATAATTAACAAAAAAGATATCCCTATTAACAAATGAAAGAAACAACAGAATAACTAAACTATTTTCGCACTTTTGCATTCTACTATACGTCTATACCACAATCAAAGCAGAGGGTTGAAGGGTAAAGGAGGGTAATTATTGTTTGCTATTTCAGGCACTCATTCATGGCTTCATGCACAACGCCATCATTATGTGCTCAATCCATACAATTTATCATAATTCATAACCAAAATAATCACCTATTGTAGTTCAACTTACAAGGAAGACCTCCGCCCCCTCCAGCTCCACCCAAAGGAGGAATGCAGCTTGAGCCTTCTCAACGATCTTAGGCCGGCCAGTAAGGCACTTTGCTACGATTGCATCGCACACCTCCTTCTTAAACAATGGCCCTAACCACCACCGCAAAAAAAAACACCACCTTCAGATCTAACATCAAAAGGTCCCGTGGAAATCTCGAAATGAAACCGCATTTAATCAAGCATAGCAGATCCGAGCATGAAATGGGGTAGATCGGAGGTGGTGGGAGTGTATCTCACCGAACTTCGAGGCGCGGCGTGCTTAAGGGTCGGTGATGGAGTCACAGAGGGCGGCGAGGTAGATGTTAGCGTCGTTCTGCACCTTCCAGTTCTTATGATGTAGCTGCTCGTCCCACGCACTACTACAGAAAAGGCCTTCTGAGACGGTTCAAACGCCATCACGCGAGCGGTTCCGTGAGCCGTGCGAGTTTATGGGTCGATAATGCTAATGGTCATCCGCAGAGCGGTTTTGAACGCTGCGTAATACATACTATCACGCACGATGCGTAGATGCAACCATCTGTGATAGTGACGACTACCACGCGATGCGTAGATAAACCCGTGCGTGATGATCGACTACCACGAGCGATACGTAGATGAAACCGTGCGTGATGATCGACTACCACAGGGCGGTGCGTAGATGAAACCGTCTATGATGATGACTACCACGAGCGATGCGTATATGAAACCATCTCGTGATAGTCCACTATCACGCACGGTTTCATATCTGAACCGTCTGTAATAATCGACTCATCACTGAGCAGTTTCATCTGAACCGTCTGTGAGTAGTCTTTGCATTGCTAAATCTATTTACGTTTATTGGCTAGCCTCGGAAATGCTAGCCATGCCCTCTGAAACAAGCACATCCAATTCTCATTCATTTGAAGCACATCAAAATTGCATTCATTTGAGAAACAAGCACACATCCAATTCACAAATCAATTAACTAAATTTAACCATTAATGTACATTAATTTACACACATGTACCATTATGTTCAATCTATCTCAATCAAGTTCAATACGCTACACTATGGAAACTCCCATTTGGATTTATGACACATCTGCATTGGGGAATGGCGCAAGGTGTGATCGAATTTTTATGAGCTCGCTCTGTTCCAACGCAGATTTCGCGATGTTATAACTTTGTCGATATGAAGGTTAAATTAGGGCTTATATAAATTGGTAAGTATATATGAAATAATTGTTGAAAGATTGACAAACACGAGGATCATTGGTGATCGCGAACCGATGAGTAGTTGCATGTTGTGGCAAACATAGTATCCACAGACGTTATGGCGGTAATTCTTTGGTGGCACTAAAATAGAATTGGTTAGTTAGAGAGGCATTGCTCTGAAGTGTTATATAGGATTAATGTGTACTAGCTAGCAAGTGCAGGAATGTTTGATCATGTTGCGGCGTCCTTCCTTGATATTCCATCCTTTAGCATGTAACACGTCGAACACCCTCGTGACTCCAAGAAGTTAGCCTTAGCCATTGCAAAGGAATGAAAGACTACAATAGAGTTTCTATGGAGAAATGTGTTTACGATGATTAAACTCCGGATAGTTGTGAAGTTGTGAGTGGCCCTCTGAGGAATCTAGGTATATTACGTATTTCCGTTTTGGTATAATTACAATTAGAATCAATGGAACCTACACGGTATGTCGGCATGGTCATTAAACCTAAGTTAGTGTTGCTTATAAAGTACAAATCAACAAGTATAGCCGGTAGTGCAACACTACTTACTTACGGTTGTAGGGCAAAAGTATGAATTCCTTGTTGCGGTGAGCCATGAAAAAATCTATAACGTAATTCTCGGCGAATGTTGCATTAGCCGTGATGCTTTGCTTCGGAGACAACGTGTGGGTCGAGAAACCTACGGTGATTTCCTTCTTTCGGCTTCACGGATCATGTATCTATTATACAAAAGCTAGGAGTTATATATAACATTTATCGATATTACGAACATTGACCGTGATTGTACACACTTACGATTATCGGCATCGTATGATTGAGGCGTCGAGCTCGTCGAGGTTGAAGAGATGAACAAGTCGTCGAAGGTCACCGTGAAGACAACGCGTCTTGATACACGTGGTTAAAATGATGCTCCTTGAACTTGACGGTGACACCCGAGCATCGTTGATCAACCGCTTGTTGGACTATTCCATGTACCATGCATGCAATTCGTGCAATCCGGTCCTAGGGTAGGGCTGTCTAACTTCTCGAGCAATGGCTCGCCTGGCTTATATTCAGACCAGCGGCAAGAAGGGGATATTAGGAGAGGACTCGATCGTCTTGATTTGCCCTTGCCCTTGCCGCCTCGCTTTGTATAGGTCGACTTCACAAGAGTCGGTGAGCCTGAGTGTAGATGCATGTGATCGGCGGGCCCTTGCCATGTCGGTCTGGGTAGCCGGTGCGGTCGAGTCCGTGGACTTGATGCCGTTGTAGGACATTCCGTGAAGTTGACACCGAGCGGTGTAGCTCCAGCGGATGTCCTCTTTGGGCCATTTGGATGAATGTTCCAACGGCTTGCCCTAGAGTCATGACCTCATCGTTTGGGGAATTTTCAGTGGGGCGGCCTCGAAATTGGCACAAACACCGTCCCACATTCACTTTTACGAAACCCGGCTAGATTTGCACCGTGCACCAAAGCTCCGATATCGGATGGATACACACGCCCCAAGCAAAGATCTAGGGCAACAGAGACATATCTCACTTGGAGCTTGCACTTCATAGCCACCTCGTACATAGCGATACAAAATTAGCTACTCCAACAGGCCTATCAATGGATTAAGCATTCCGGAGATAATAATTATTACGGATGTCATCGACGAAAATCTGTCATCACCTATTGTGGTAGGGTTAGGGTTGACGCATGACTACTCGGATGTTTGGGGGCTAGCGGTATAGTAGGGTAGGGGCTTCCAATGACTTGGCATTTGCAATCCCTTAATCCTTTCCTCAAAGGTCTCTATCTTGCTTTTGCTTTCGAGCATACGAATCCTTTCCTCAAAGGATTGATTGAATTTTTCGATGAGCTCATCTCGAGGATGCACGAAGATCCTCTCGTAGCTTTGCATCGTGCTCGGCTTTGGCTCTCTTCCTACTCGATGCGATCCGAGTCCGCTTGGAACCATTGTTCCCATGTAACAAAACACCGGCGCCTCTCGTGCGACCGGATGCTCACTTGTTTCCTAGGGCAGAGAGTATATCTTCTCCCTATCTGCTGGAATGAGCCTTGGGAAGATTGTGCACTCAACGTTATCGCAATATAGCCCGACATGTCATTTCACTTCCTATGAAGTTATGGAGTAATTACAAACTAGGTAGTTCGATATCTTACCAGGCGTTGGGACACTTCCTGGTCTTCGGGGTTTGGAAAGTACACTTCCCCCGTAGGCCGAATACATAACCTCGCAAATAACCACTGTCGGGCGCGCACATTAGTGATCTCGGAAATAGCAGGGAGAGATTCAAACCGCTTTCGCTATTCTGATCCTCCATATCGGGGCTTTACGCATACCAGTGTCTTGAGTGCGTAGGGGTGCTTGTTTTTTGCCTGGAGGGCCGTGTGCGCCGCACTTTCACTCTTAAATTCATCTGTCGTCTTCTTCGCCACAAACTCGGCCCAGGACTCTTCCAAGAATAGATACTTGTGGAAGGCGGCTTCGATCCTTCTCCACGTAGTTCTTGACAAGCATACTCTTGAAGTTCTTCCACGCTTTGCGCTGTAGAGCAGCGTGTCGTCGCCGGAGTCCGTGAGTTCTTCCGGATCTCGAGCGATGCGAAATTTCCGCCAAAGAAGCTTTTGATGGTCGGGCACCACCTTCCACGAATCATAGGTGATCTTGACCCGTTCGTGCAACTATTCGACCATTCTCCGGAATGCGGACGCTTTCGGCGAGGATTGATAGGGTCCCGGTGATCGACCTCCGTGATGGTAAATCGGCCCGTGGGCCTTTTCGATATTCCTCTTCTTCTACCGCGGTTGGATATTGTTCTAGAGGATGGTGCATCATCAGACACATGAGGCGGCGATGACTCAGAATGAGCGGAAGACATCTTCACAAGAAATAGAATTATCATTGCAATGTATTCGATGGCGATATCAAAACAAATACCATATGAATAATCGACTAGAACAAATACAAATTCCTAAAACATGTACAATTATCATGAAGGACCATGACAGATTATTGATAGAAATAGTTAGGAAAGGGGCGTGGGGTCGATCGGTAACTTCGGCATTGGTTACCTTTAGGCGTCGGCGAGAGAGACGGACGAGGAGGCGAAGACTTGAGCAGCAGACGTCGAAGGCGGGGAGGCGCGCCTGCTCGGGGAGGGAGGAGGCGGCGGGCTCGGGCAGGAGGCGCTGTGGGCTCGGGGAGGCGCCACGGTCAGGGGAGGAGGCTCAGCGGGCTCGGGGAGGCGCGCGGGGAGGAGGAGGCGTCGATGGGATCGGGGAGGAGTGGCGCCGGGCTCGAGGAGGCGTCGAGGACGGTGGCGACGGGCTCGGGGAGGAGGAGCGAGAGGAGTTGAGAAACTTAATCGTTTGAGAGTGGCGGCGCGCAAACCCTAGCTAGAGTCCGAATGTAAATAGGGATGGACATCACAGACGGTTCTAAGTTAGAACCGTCAGGACACTATCACTGACGGTTCTAACTTAGAACCGCTCGTGATATCGATATATCATGAGCGGTTTTAATAAACAACCGCTGCGTGATATGATGAATCCTGCACGGTTTTAATAAACAATCGCTGCATGATATATGATATATCACGAGCGGTTCTAACTTAGAACCGCTCGTGATATATGATATATCCGAGCGGTGTTAATAAACAACCGTCATGATATATATAAGCATGAGCGGTTTTGATAAACAACCGTCATGATATACATGTGAGACGATGCTGTAGTTCAAACCGTCGTGATATTATTTTGTATTGGTTAATATCTAGATCGATTCGTTTATTGGCTAGCCTCGAAATGCTAGCCATGCCCTCTGAAACAAGCGAAAAGACAACAAGTACATGTATATACATCCAATTCACATTCATTTGAGAAACAATCACATCCATTTCACAAGTACAAATCAATTAATTAACTCAAATGAACTAAAATTAACCATTCATCGTAATGTATATACATATACACACATTGTTCAATTAATCTTTAAAATTAGCCCTTCATGATGATCGACGCAGTATGTAGCTAGTTTAGTCATGTTCTTCTTCCTCGACCCTTATGCTTGTTTCGAAAGGAGGCAACTCGTCAAATTGATTGTATTCTTCCTCGTCCACTACATTCTCAACTCCGACAATCCTCCTTTTTCCATGAAGAACTACGTGGCGCTTCTTATTTGCCGGCCGGTAACATAGAAGACTTGAACAACTTGGTTAGCCATCTGAATGGTTCGTCTTTGTATCCGACACGTTCGAGGTCCACGGTAGTGACGCCGTGCATTTGTCGACCTTCACATGGGAGATGGACCCAACGACACCGAAATAGGGGATCTTGAAAAGCATGTAGTCGAGCTCCCATATCTCCTCTATTTGCCCATAGTAGGAGCTCCTCACCCCATCGGCATCTTGAATGCATCTATGCGACACCGCTGTTACGTTAGTGCTTTTTATATCCCGAGCTGCGTATAGAATGTGTACCCATTTATGTCATATCCTCGCCATGTTACAAGCTGTAAATGTTGGCCCTTTTGCCAACCATGTCGACATATCACTTGACGAGCTCCTAGCAAGTCGCTCCTTCAACCATTGGTTGAACCGCTCATTGTGTTGTCTCGTGATCCAAACATCCGCCGTAGCGGATTTTGTTGCGAAGCACGTCCTTGTCTTTGGTCGATATCTGAGGACACTTCACATGTGTTGCAAGACCGTGAAATGGGCTTGAGCATACGCATCCATATTTGGAGTGATTGCTTTCCTTCCGATGGTCCGATACCCTCGGCCTCCCCTCATGGCGAGATCGAGGCACACCCATATCGGTTCGACTGAGCCATGTAATCGGCGAGAACTCAATGACCTCTTCGGTTGCATAACCTTCGGCGATCTTGCCCTCTGGCGAGATCGATTTCGTACATATGACTTGAGAATTCCCATGAACCTCTCGAGCGGATACATGCTACGTAGGAACACGGGCCGCACATCTTTATCTCCCTCACAATATGAACAATGAGATGGACCATGATATCAAAAACGACGGCGGAGAAATACATCTCAAGATCACATAGTGTCGTCACCACCTCGTCTGCGCAGCATCTAGTCCTTCGAGATCGATGACCTTTTGAGCAATTGTGTTAAAAAAATAACACGACCTCATGATTGTCTCTCGGACCTTGATCGGCAAAATACTTCTAATTACAGCAGGAGCATTTGTGTCATCAACACATGACAATCATGAGACTTCATGCCAATTAACTTCAAATCTTTTATCGAAACAAGTTTCTTCATGTTGGCGAATGTAACCGGACGAAACTTTCACGCCATGCAAGCACCAAAGACATTCGGTTCTCTCGGCCTTGGGCAGAGTGTAACAAGCGGGGAAGGTACGTTAGTCCTTTATCGGTCCTTGTTGGTGCTAACTCAGTCCGATGTCCATATCAACCAAGTCAAGCGTGCGTTGACACCATCCTTTGTTTTGTCACGAATGTTCAGTAAGAGACCAATCAAGCTGTCACATACATTCTTCTCTACGTGCATGACGTCGATGCAGTGGCGAACTTCTAGGTGCTCCCAATAAGGTAAGTCCCAAAATATTGATCTCTTCTTCCACATATTCTTCTTACTTGTCCTCGATTTACATCCCTTTCCAAGCACAACATCTAAATCCTTAACCATATCATAGACCTCTTTTCCGCTTAAATGCCTTGGAGCTGAACTGTCCTCCTTCTCTCCGTCAATTGTTTCTTCATCTGCGGTATGGGTGAGCCCTCGAAGGAACCTACGATGACGCATGTACACGGTTTTGCGAGTGATTTAGCCACACACTCTCGGTATCATCTAAGCGGTGAGTCTGAGCTTTGGCCCTTTTGTACTCTGGCCCGACAGTTAGCAAGGGCGGGATAATCATTTATAGTCGTAACAACAAGGAGCGTAAAGTGAAGTTCTCTCGTTTGTATGCGCATCCCATACCGTGCCCTTCAATCCACAAGTTTTTAGATCTTCCATCAATGGTGCTAGGTACACATCAATATCATTCCCGTGTTGCTTCGCCCTTGGATAAGTATCGACAACAAAATATACTTCCGCTTCATACACAACCAAGGAGGAAGGTTGTAGATCTGAGCGTCCACGGACCAAGTGCTATGTCATTGCTCATGTTACGAAAGGATTCATTCCATCTGTACTCAATCCAAACCTTATATTCCTCGGTTCCGCACCAAGTCGCAAACCTCCTATCGATGTTTCTCCTTTGGGCGGAATCGGCGAGGTGTCTTAACTTTCCGTCATTCTTACGCTCCTCTGAGTGCCAATACAACAGTTTTGCATTCTTTGGGTTCGCAAAAAACCGCTTCAAACGGGGAATTACAGGAAGATACCACGCCACCTTAGCGAGGTCCTTTCTTCACCTCGATTCCTCGTCGTCATCGATTGCTTCTTACGCTTGTATCGGGATCGTTGCACACCGACATACATGCATGTTTGTATACTCGTTACGGTAGAGGATACAATCGTTCGGACATGCATGTATTCTTTCTACTTCCATTCCCAATGGACAAAGAACCTTTTTGGCTTTGTAGGTGGTTTTGGGCAACTCATTTTCCTCCGGAAGCATGTCCGCTAAGAGACCTAATAGCTCGTGAAACTCTTGTCGGACCAACCGCTGCTTGCCTTCAATTTCAGCGGTTTAAGCACGGATGACAACCTTGTGTATTCCGACTTGCGGCAGGAACAAAGGTTTCTCTGAGTCCTCCATCACGCCCGGAATTGAACATACTCCCTCTCATCACAGTTCCTTACGCATCATGAAGCATCCGATCTAGATTGTCATCGTGCGGCCTATCCGAATCGGAACCACAATCGACATCATTCAAGCGGTGACATATCGTTGACTTCTGTATAATATGCATATCGTTGACTTCTGTATAATATGCTCTTCACCGTGATGGTCCAACATGTATAACCCTTTTGAAACCCCTTGAATCAATTGTGCTTCGATCTGCGCTCGGTTGTTAAACATCTTGATTCTCGCGATCAATGCATGGACAGTACATATATTCTGCCCCCTTATTCAACATATCCTCCTCGGCAACTCTTGTAAAAGCAGACACGCCATTAATGTACTCTTCACTCACACGGTTCTCAGTGTACATCCAACTTCGGTCCATCACACGGTTCGTATTGAAAACCCTGAAAATAAATAAAAGGGTGATGACTTTCGAAAGCGTATTTTCTTAGGCTTAATTACGATTTTTCATTTTTACATTTTTTCGGATTTTATTAACTTACATGTGGGCCCTACTTGTCGCTGACTCATTTTTATTTCATGATTTTATTTATAAAATCTATGGCGATCCCACATGTCATAGACTCGTTAGTTTATTAACTAAATGATTAAAAAAAGAGGATTAATTTGAAGCTCAAATGGGCTTAGGGTGACATCGCATTGCTATATAGTCGTGGCTCTCGGCCCTAAGGTCTCGCTTTGAGGCGAACCGACGGTGATGTCCCACATGGAGGCTGAAACTAGCGATTTGGCGTAACGTCAAACTACTCAAATTAAAGGATGCTTATGCTTCAAGATGTCACCTCGATCACAAGGAAGGTGTCAATGAAAGTCGGGGAAGGTCCAAGGCGTGGTGGGTCGTCGATCGGTGAACAGGCGGCACGGCATGAAGCTCCTCGGCGACAATATACTGATTGAAATGGACCAGGCTCGGTGAGGTGAGGCGATGTACTCAAACCGCACGAACGGCGATGGACCTATCGTTGCGCCAGAGATATGGAGATCAAGAAGACTATATCTGTTTTGGCCGGGAGGCGGAGTTATATATATACGCTCGTGATGAGTTAATTATCACGGACGGTTTTATCAAACCCGCCTCGTGATATTGGGCAATATCACAGACGGTTCATGTTTGGAACCGTCTGTGAAGTATCACAGACGGTTCTAAAAAAAACCGTCTGTGATATGACATCTTCACAGACGGTTTTTAGCGCGGAGAATAACACAGACGGTGGGTAACAAAACCGCTCGAGATTAGTGTTTATCTGAGCGGTTTCGGCGAACCGCTGCGTGATCGGCCCAAATATAGCATTTACGTAGTAGTGACGACATCTTCTTCGCCTCCTTGAGGAGCTTCCCGTCCTCCATCGACAAGAATAAGCTAATAGATTATTCGCATCTTAAAAAAACAATCAATTAATAAATTATTCACATCATGGTAGAGAATAAAATTTCAAGAACAACGTGGCTACAATCCTACCCGGATCGCGGATGCAAGATCTGACACGCTAGGTATCAAGACAAGGACAAGGAAACCTAGAAGGGGGGAATAATCATAGAGAGGGAAAAATTACCCCGACGTTGTTCATGTCCCATAGCTTGTGGACCCTGTAATCCACCGCTTGCAACCAAATCGAGATCGCGGAGAGGATTGAGATTGAGTCAAGGAAAACACGGTGGCCGGGTAGATCTGGGGAAAGGGCGTACCTGCTCGCTGGTGAAGGCTCCAGCGATGACGAAGGTGACGTAGACGGCGTTGCGGTGCATCACCACGTGGTAGAGTGTGTCCCACAGGCCCATAGTGTGCGGCGACGGGCGCGAGGGAGAGAGAGACAGTGGGTGGGGTGCGCGACGGATGGACGCGCTGAGCCGATTTGATGAGCGCTTCGATGGTGTGGTTTCAGGATTCGGCGTGTGCTGGGGAAGTGGAAGGTGCGGGAGCCAAAGGGGATGGGGAAGGGGAAGGGGAAAAGAAAACGGGGTGGGTTGAGATGGTTACCGTATTTTTGTGTGAGGCAGCGAGGTGGGGTGGAACGACTGTTAATTTCGTTGCTAGCTATACGTTGGGATATGTGTGTTCATGTTGTAGTGCTATTGGTTCGACCTGAGCCATGTAATCGACGCTGAACTCAATGACCTCTTCGGTTGCATAACCTTCGACGATGCTGCCCTCCGGCCGAGATCGATTCTATATATAGGACTTGAGAATTCCCATGAACCTCTCGAATGGGTACATACTACGTAGGAACACAGGCCCGCACATCTTTATCTCCCTCACAATGTGAACAATGAGATGGACCATGATATTGAAAAACGACGGAGGGAAATACATCTCAAGATGACATAGAGTCATCACCACCTCATCTTGCAGCATCTAGTCCTTTGGGATCGATGACCTTCTGAGCAATTGTGTTAAAGAAATAACATAGCCTCATGATTGTCTCTCGGACCTTGATCAGCAAAATACTTCTAATTGCAATAGGGAGCATCTGTGTCATCAGCACATGACAATCATGAGACTTCATGCCAATTAACTTTAAATCTTTCATGTTGGCAGAGTAACCAGACGGAACTTCTACACCATGCAAGCACTGGCACAGTTCAGTTCTCTCAGACTTGGACAGAGTGTAACAAGCAAGGGGAAGGTACATTCGTACTTTAATGGTCTTTGTCGGTGCTAACTCAGGTTTGATATCCATATCAACCAAATCAAGTCATGCATTGACACCATCCTTTGTTTTGTTACGAATGTTCAGTAAGAGACCAATCAAGCTGTCACATATATTCTTCTCTACGTGCATAATGTCAATGTAGTGGTGAACTTCTAGGTGCTCCCAATAAGGTAAGTCCGAAAATATTTATCTCTTCTTCCAGATGTTCTTCTCACGGGTCCTCGATTTATGTCACTTTTCGAGCACAACATCTAAATCCTTAACCATATCATAGACATCTTTTTCACTTAAATGCCTTGGAGCTGAACTGTCCTCCTTCTCTTTGTCAAATTGTTTCTTCATATAGTGGTATAGGTGAGCCCTCCGGAGGAACCTATGATGACGCATGTACACAGTTTTGTATGAGTGCTTCAGCCACACACTCTCGGTATCATCTAAGTAGTGAGTACATGCTTTGGCCCCCTTTTGTACTCTGGCCTGACAGGTTAGCAAGGGTGGGATAATCATTTATGGTGCAAAACAACAAGGAGCGTACAGTGAAGTTCTCTCATTTGTACGCATCCCATACCTATACCCCTTCGATCCACATTATTTTTAGATCTTCCATCAATGGTGCTAGGTACACTTCAATATCATTCCCAGGTTGCTTCGGCCCTTGGATAAGTATCGACGGCAAAATATACTTTCGCTTCATACACAACCAAGGAGGAAGGTTGTAGATACAGAGAATCAATGGCCAAGTGCTATATCGGCTGTTCATGTTACTAAAAGGATTCATTCCATCTGTACTCAATCTAAACCTTATATTCCTCGGTTCTGCACTGAAGTCTGCAAACCTCCTATCGATGTTTCTCCACTAGGTGGAATCAGCAAGGTGTGTTAGCTTTCCATCCTGCTTACGCTCCTCCAAGTGCTAACGTAGCAGTTTTGCCTCCTTTGGGTTCGTAAAAAACCGCTTCAAACGGGAAATTACAGGAAGATACCACGTCACCTTAGCAAGAGGTCCTTTCTTCACCTCGATTCTCTCTCCGTCATCTGATTGATTCTTACGCTTGTATCAGGGTGCGTTGCACATCGGACATACATGCATGTTTGTGTATTTTTTACGGTAGAGGATACAGTTGTTCGAACATGCATGTATTTTTTCTGCTTACATTCCCAATGGACAAAGAACATTCCTGGCTCTATAGGTGGTTTTGGGCAACTTGTTTCCATCTGGAAGCATGTCCGCTAAGAGACCTAACAACGCTGTGAAACTCTTGTCGGGCCAACCGTTGCTTGCCTTCAATTTCAGCAGTTCAAGCACGGATGACAACCTTGTGTATTCTGGCTTGCAGCCCGGGAACAAAGGCTTCTCTGAGTCCTCCATCAAGCCCTCAAATTTACCAAACTCTCTCTCACTATAGTTCACTTCTGCATCGCGAAGCATCTAATCCAAATTATCATCGTGCAACCTATCGGAATCGGAACTACAATCGACATCATCCGGTGGCATATCGTTGACTTCGTCGGCGATGTCATTATTACTACCTTCCTGTATAATCTGCTCTTCACCGTGACTGGTCCAACATTTATACCCCTTTTTCAAGCCCATTCGAATCAAGTGTGCTTCGATCTGCGCTTGGTTCTTACTCGTAGTCAATGCATGAACATTACATATATTCTGCCCTCTTATTTAACATATTCTCCTCGAAAGTTCTTGTAAAAGCAGACACGCCATTAATGTACTCTTCACTCACACGGTTCTTAGCGTACATCTAGCTTTGGTCCATCACACGGTTCGTATTGAAAACCCTAGAAATAAATAAAAGGGTAACTTCGAAAGCGTATTTTCTGAGGCTTACGCTTTCCAACAGAGAAAGCATATTTTTCTTTGAACTAAAGGTGGCTTTTCTCATTTTCACATTTTTTCGGATTTTATTAACTTACAGATAGGCCCTACTTGTGAGTGACTCATCTTTTTATTTCATGATTTTATTTATAAAATCTATGGCGGTCCCACATGTTATAGACTCATTACTTTATTAACTAAATAATTAAAAGCAGTAGGATTTGGAGCTCAAATTGGGCTCAGGGGCTTCACTAGCAATTTCAAGCGTAAACGCTTGAAACTACTCAAATTAAAGGATGTTTAAGCTCCAGTAGCTCATCTCGATCACAAGAAAGGTGTCAATGAAGTCGGGGAAGGTCCAAGGTGGCTGGTCATTGGTGAACAGAGACAACGGCGGCAGGCTCCTCGGGGACAGGTCTTATCGGTGGAAATAAACTGAAACGAAGTGCATTCACAGCTTTAGGGGGACATATAGGTGGGGAAATCGACCTTGGTGGGGTCGAGGACTCACCGGAGAAGAGGTAGCGTCGATGGCGGCGGCAGTGATAGCTCCGCGTGGGCAACAATAGCTGAAATGGACCACACGAGCGGGCTCAGTGAGGTGAGGCGATACTCAAACTGGGCACGGAGTGGCGATGGACTCACCGTAGCGCCAGAAATGAAGATGAAGACTATGTTGAGGAGCTACACTACTGCACTGATGATTAGTAAGTGAGCAAACTTATCATAGACGGTTTTCAACAAAAAACTGTCTATGATATGTGGTAATATCATAGACGGTTATTATTAAGAACCGTCTGTGAGGTATCACATACGGTTGTTTGTTGAAAATCGTGTGTGATATGTAGAATTATCACAGACGATTATTGTTAAGAACCGTCTATGATACTTCACGGACGGTTTTTATTATGAACCATTTGTGATATTACCTCTTTACAGACGGTTTTTAGCGCAGCCAGTAACACAGATGGATCCTCTTTCCCTTGAAAAATTTCTATAGATGTTCAACACGTTTTAACCCTTACGTTCAAGACCACAAGTCATGAAGCTGCCAAGAGAGCAACGTCATACAAGAATCATCGAAGACCACGGGCAGAAGATACGATGTTAGCCAAACCATATAGTCTAAGTTTGCCAAGACTCATTCTGTGTATTGAGTCGTTTCACCAACTTACGATTTTCAATCGATAGAACGTTGCATAAAGCTATTAAAGTTTTCTTGAAAGCTCTTGACTTGGTTCTTTCATTTGGGAGTATTGTTTCACTCTATCCCCTTAGTTCCTCTTATTTGTCTCTTCCCTATCCTTTGTCTCCTTCACTAAACCTTTGGAATAACCGATAGATGGTGAACACTCATCACTCTGGAAGTGGAACCAACGCCAACAATGATGGAAGTGCTCCAATTCCACCAGCACCAGCAATCAGTGGATCAGAATGGCAGCAGATGATGGCTAATCAAAATCGTCTGATTGAACTGCTCTCTTAGTCCATCAACAGTAATCAAACCCGACAAGCTGCAACTCTCCAAACTCCTTCTCCACCACCCCAAAGGACCAGCATATCAGAATTTATGAGGATGCGTCCGCCAACTTTCTCAAGCAGCACAAAGCCCATGGATGCAGATGATTGGCTCTGGGCGATTGGTAAGAAGTTGGATATTGCTCAGTGCACCAACCGTGAAAGGGTGTTGTTTGCTTTGCACCAGCTCATTGGGCCAGCTTCCGAATGGTGGGACAACTACAGCCTAGCTAGCCCTGACGTTCAAGCCATCACTTGGAATGAATTTGTGCAAGCTTTCCGCCGTGCACATATTCCATCCGACATGATAACCGTCAAGAAGAAGGAGTTTCGCTCACTTCGCCAAGGCAACCTCTCAGCGAACGAATACCTCCACAAGTTCAATCAACTGGCACGCTATGCACCGAAAGATGTTGCAAGAGATGAAGACAAGCAAGAATGATTCCTCGAAGGACCCAATGATGAACTATCCGTACAGATGATTTTCTAGGATTATTCTGATTTCCAGCAGCTGGTCAACAAGGCGATCCATGAATAAGGCAAGCACCAAGAGATGGAGAACCGCAAGAGAAGAATGGCTGCACGGAAGCACAACCCTGGAGGTTTTCCTAAAGCTAGAGGGACTTCATTGCATCAAGTCAGATTCCAGCCGACAACTTCAATTGAAACACCTGCAATGAACGACCTGGACAGTTTGGAGTCTTCCAAAACATCTGAGGATAGCCAGTCACAGAAGGACCCCTCCTATGTTGCAGGCATCACATGCTTCAACTGCCATGAGGTTGGGCATTTTGTCAGTAAATGTCCGAAGAAACAGCAGGCAGCGAATCCAGCCAACACTGAAGTTCCAAAGGTCAACACCATTCAAGCAAGCAGGAAGCTGCAGAATTCTGGAAGAGGATGTCTGTACAACATCACAGCTCAGGCCCCGTCCAATGAGGAGCAGAATGCAGACGACGACAACTCCAGCTGAAAACCTTGTATCCCTAGCTTTCTTTCTAGCCTCTCCGAATCTCGGGGATGAGATTCCTTTTAAGGGGGGGTAGTTTGTAACATCCCAAAGTGCTGTTACCAAAATAAAATTAATAAAGTTATTATTTTGTTGGATTCTCTGAAATTTTAAAGAGTTTTATATGAGTTTAAATTGAAAAATAAAAATTTAATTATTTTTGTGGAATTTTCTAGAATTTTTAAAAGCTTTTCTTAATTATTTTAAAGCCAAAATAAATTATTTACAAAGTTAAAAGCCAACTTTAAGTTGGAAATAATTTTATTAAGTCCAAAATAACTCTACGAATTTTTGTGAATTTTTCTAGAATTTTTGGATTTTATTTGCTATTTTCTAAAGCCCTTTTTATTTATCAGTCTTATTTTTATTGGAAAAACAATTGAAAATCTCCTAAACAGTGATGGGCCGGAATCGCCCTTGGCCTGCTTTCCTTTCCACTTTCGGCCCGCATCACCCTCCCTCCACCGCGCCAAATCTTGGCCGTTGGATCTAGATCCAACGACTCGCACGCCTCCCTCTCCTTTCCACCACTACCGCGTGGGCCCCGCGCCCATCTTCTTCTTCCCTCGCTTTCTTCCCCAACGCATCGAGCCATTTCGCTGCCGCCATTAGAGCCGCGTTGAGCTTGTCAACGCCACCGATTCCGCCCCTTTTCCTCATGCAGTTTTGCGCATTAAAATCCCCCTTCAATGCTGCGCCCGTTTCTAGCTGTTTCCCCCTCTCTCGCGCACGTTATCTTCGAAATTTTCGTAATGGCCGCCGCCGACGCTGTCCCACGATCTTCCTCTCCCGACCCCCTCCGCCCCTATAAATAGGAGCACGACATGCCCCTTTCATCCCTCATTCCAATGCCCCGAGCCCTCTACCCTATCTCTCTCTCAATCGCCGGTAATTCGAGTTCTTCTACGCGCCGTTGAGACTTGGAACTTCCTCGACGCCAGCGCCGTCGAAGCCGTAATGCCACCACCGACCCCAGATTTGGCATCTTCACGCGACCACCCACCCGGTGCTTGCACCCACCCGAGCCCAAGACCGCCGGAGCTCCACCGCCGCCACGAGCCCATTTGTGCCGCCGCCAAACTCCTCACCGCCTTGGTAAGCCCTAGAACCACCGCATTCCCTCTCTCCTTGTTTGCCCTCGCCAGAGTTCCCTATCGCCAAGAAGCTCGATGTCGTCTTGTATGCCGCCGCTTGTCGACGTGGCATCGCCACGCACGCCACGTAGGCGCCACCTTGGCCCTAGTGCCCACAGTGGCATCGACATGGCAAGGCCCATGTGTCAAGGCCAATTTCCGCTTTCTCGCACAAAATAATTCTATAATTCGAAAATCCTTTAATTCATCATTTCATGTGAATTGTAAACTTCCCGGATTCGTTCTCTTTCATGCGAACTTCGATTTAAATGATTCAAATTTCTAAATTCATATAAATTCAAGATCTAGCTAACTAAACTAAAATTATTTAATTTGGAGTTCATTTGAATTTGGCTTATTTTCACAGATAGATTTCATTTACTTGGAGAGTCGGGCTGACGTTGTTTGAGAGCAACCAATTGAGCAGGGCAAGTTACATCTTTGATCATATTTGAGCCCATTATTTAAAACTATTTAATTTTTTTAAAATTATTACTGCAAGCTTATTTTTATCCAGTTATTTAAATCCTGTTTTAAATTTATAGTTATTCATAATTCCTTTGTACATCCAAATTACTACTACAGGAACCGACATCACAGACGGTTCGGAACCGTCATCACGAGATGGTTTCCAACCGCCTATGTTTGTTGGTCTGTGATAACGAGATATTATCACGCACGGTACAAAACCGCTCGTGATACGAAATATCACTGACGGTTTTATTAAAAACCATCTGTGAAGTCAAGTATCACGAGCGGTTTCAATCGACGCGGCCGCTCGTGATATGAGAATATCATGAGCGGTTCTAAATAAAAACCGCTCAGGATTTGTGACTATCACAGACGCCTTTTATATAGAACCGCTCGTGATATTCTCCTATCACGAGCGGTTTGCTTGATCGAAACCGCTCTGTGATATTTGCCTTCACAGCGGTTTTAACAAAAACCGCTCGTGATAGCTCATACCGCCCACAATTTCTTTGTTTTCTGGCTAGCCTCGGAATTGCTAGCCATGCCCTCTGAAAACAAGCATTCACGTAAATGATTCAAGCAATCACAAAAACAAGATTTCACAATAACAGATTCAAGCGACCATGACAACTCAAAGTGATCATTACTCAAAATAAATTACAAAAGATCGCATTTGTTCAAGTATTGTCGCTATAGTTACAACTAGATTACAATTGTTTTGCGTTGAGAGGTTTTAGTGGGGTGATGCTCGGGTTGGCGACGGAGTGAAACTCTCCGTTGTCGTTAATGATTTCGAGTTGATAAAGGCGCAGAGCTTCCTCGAATGTCCTTGATCTCTTCCGCAACGAGTGAATCACATTGTAAATCCAAGACACATAAGCTACCAATTAAGAGTAAAGTGGTAAGCTATATATATTTAAATTTATAATTAGGAAATAATTATTTCGAGATTGACAAACCTCGGGATCCTTCTTCTTAGTCAGAAGGATTAGCCGCATATGATAGCGCATTTAGATTGCACATAACTCATCATCTTTTGTCAAGCGGCACCGCAAAAATAGAATTACATATATAGGTATAGTCAGTTCGAGACGCATTATTATGAAGTATGATATAGTATTATTGTGTTGTAGCACGATCGAAAATCCATCCTGTGTTAGTTAGGCGCTCTTTCCATCGTATATTCCTTTGTTGGCAACATAATTGATGAGCGACCTACATGATTCAAAAAGTTATCCTCGCCATTTCAAGCGAATGAAGACTACAATAGAGTTATGTAAGGAGGAAATGAGCATACCTCTCGAGTATTCCTCTTAGAGTGTCAAGTCATGCTTGTTGCGGTTTAGGGAATCAAGGTATATCACATGGTTCCTCTTGGGTATAATAACTAAAAGGATCCAATGGTACCTACTCATGTATGTCGCTATAGTCATTAAACCTAAGTTCGTGTTTGCAGATAATGTACAAATGAAATTTGTATAGCAAGTAGTGACACTTACCCACGGTTGTAGGGCACCACTATGTACTTCATGTTCCTCTCAGAGAAGCAATGACCTCGTTATGTATTTCTCGATCGAAGGATCTAGTCTTGTAGGATGGTTTGCAACGATACCACGTGTGGGTCGAGGAAACCCACCGTTCTTTCCATTCCGGACATTTTGCAAAGATGTATCTATACATAAGCAATGAGTTGTGATATTTATCGGTATTAGATGAATGTAGAACTTGATTGTACGCGCTTACGATTGTCCAACATCGTAGAAGCGAGACGTCGAGGCCAACGAGGTTGAATAGTTCAAATAAATCATTGAAGCCCACGACGAAGTACCTCGTCCCGTTGAAGAAATGCTTGTCCTCGTATCTGACGGTGATTCCAGTATCGGACCCCTTCTTTTGGGTCTTGTCCAAGTACCGTGCATGCAAAGCGACAAGCATGTCCAAATGCATTATCTGCTTGCGGAACACAACGGTTTTCCGATGATGTATTTCCTGGGTATTGCGGACTTCCTGGGTATCGCGGACTTCCCGAACTTCCCGGACTTGGGAGGCGCCTTAACGTTCGTTGATTTTGATTTGGCCTTAGCGATTGGCAGCGTCTTTTTGTGAGACGACTCGGGAACCGACACGTCGACACGCTTTTGTCGTTCCTTGGCGTCTTCTCCACGGAATCGAAGAGGTGGCCTTTTGAGGCGAAACATGAGGTGGAGTCATCGAGGGTCCCGTTGGAGAGGAATGGTCGTGTCGGATCGCGGCACTCTTTGGTTCGAGGCGATGTTCTTCTTGGGCCATCGGATAAAAGAGAGGCGGCATCCCTAGTGTTGTGATCTCTTCGTTCGGGCAAATGTCCAAAGGGATGGCTCGGAAATTGACATGTACCATATCCACTGACCTTGGCGTAACTGCACCACCGGTGGGCACCGTCGTCAGACCGCCCTTCCTCGTATGGATACACCATCCCTGCAGCACCTCAATACAAAGGACCCATCCATCCTCACTTGGAGCTTCAGGCGTCGGCTCCTACAAAACAATACGCAATTAGCTAAGGCGTCGTTAGGGTCTATCTTTGGTGCATTCCATAGATGTACGCTACCTTGATGTCATCTATCGGTAATCGGACGCTGTCATGTTCACAATTATGCGCGACGCGACGCTACTCCGACGTCGAGGAGGACTGTCTTCAAATTAGCGGGCGGCTTATGCATCACCGCTCATGAGTATATCCATTTGACTCGCAATGCTGCCATCTCTACTTGAAATTGGTTAGTAATCATCTGCACTAACCGGTTGTCGTGCTCGCCTTGGATCTCTTCCTAGTCCTATACGTAGTAGTCGTCCCGCGAATCCATGAATCCAAGGCACGTTAACCCCAAAGCCTCGCGTGCGACCGGTGCTCCTTGTTTCCCAAGGCCGTAGATAGTATATCCTTCTCCTCGTGCGCACGGAAGGAGCCTTGGGAAGCTTGGGCGATCAAGTCACGCCGCAAGAGGTCATCACGCTATTATAGACACTATGAAGTTATGGACTTATTAACAACTTAGTAGTTCGATATACTTACCACACGCTGGGACACTTCACAGTCCGCGGGTTTGTGAAGGAGATGCTTGCCGAAGACAAGACTTGTGCCTCGCTTAACCAATTTAGGGAACGCGGGTCCGTGACATCGTGAAGCGGGTTCTCCTTCTCCGCCGCCCATTCCTCAGATTTACCCACGCACCCGGCCGTGCCGAAGTCTGTGCGGGTGAGTGTTTCGTGTCCGAGAGCTTTGTGCGCCGTGACTTTGCTCCTTAAATTCGCCGATGTTTTCATAGCCACAAAGGTGTCCCATGCTTCCCGATCAAGAATCTACATCTTGCGAAGGGCGCCGACCCGTGTTCACGTTTCGTGACAAGAATGCTCTTGAAGGTCCTCCACGATTTACCCATCGTGAGCATCGCCGTCCGTCGCCGCGTGCCACATGTGCTACGAATAGTGAACTTCTCTGAAAGTTACGTCCCAATAGCGCCTTCGCTTCTTTCGTCAGGTCCTTCCACCTTGGTGTGGTGATGAGGACCTGTTCCCTTGCAAGTATCCTGCAGATGGTCCGGAATCTCGCCGCTGATCTCTTGGGACTCAGAGGGACCCCAAAGTCACTGACCTCCGTGATGACCAGTCCGCCCGTAGGCATTTTCGATTGTCCTCTGCCATCTCGCTTCCGTGTCATTATCGTCGACGGTGACGGCGGCCTCGTCGGCGCCTCTTCCATCTGCGTGGTCGGTGTTGGCGGCCTCGTCGGCGCCTCTTCCATCTGCGGGGTCGGTGTTGGCGGCCTCGTCGGCGCCTCTTCCATCTGCGGGTCCGGTGGCGCGGCGAAGACGATGCCTCTGCCATCTCGCTTACTTGCTCTCGGGAAGAAGTACAGAGGTTGACTATAGAGATCAAGATGGCAAATGAAGAGTTGAATGAGCTCATCTGAGACTACTAACATTCCTAACACTCCTTAATCCACGAGCTTCTATTCTAACACTCCTAACACTCCTTAATCCACCACTTCTCTTGTGATCTTTGTATAGATAGAAACTAGTGATACAAATCTTTTGCCCGAGCCTACTTCTCTAAGGAAATGCGATTGATGATATTATGTGCTCTCGTAAGGAGAGTAGCTAAAGAACAAGTCTTTGCCATCTCAATCCTATTGTCTATACTCTTCATGAAATGAATATGATAATATAAATTCAAACTATGAGCTCTAAACAATACTTTGCTTAACTGTCAAATGATCTCAACTGCTAATCTAAAACAGATTAAACTTCCAACAAACAGAGGTTGACTACAGAGATCAAGATGACAAATGAAAAGTTGAATGAGCTCATACATACTACTAGAAGAATCACAAACTAGTCAATACAACTGATCAATTTGCAATAGAACTATGAGTCGAACCGAAAGTAACCAATTAACGATTACAACATATTGACAAGAGTAAGTAATACAATAGAGCTCAAGTATGAACTAACTATCACATTCAATCCCAAATAAAGATGAGTTCATCACAGAGCATGTCAACAAAGCCCACCGATCAATTTGCAATATCTTGAAGACTAGACTCAAAAATCGAAACTAATACTGATCAAGGTATCAACTAGCATATATATATATATATATATATATATATATATATATATATATATATATATATATATATATATATATATATATATATATATATATATATATATATATATATATATATATATATATATATATATATATGCAAAGATCAACCGAATCGCCACAGAGGAGCAATACTCACAGAGAGGATGCTTAAAAGAACTCACGGTGCCTGCATACACTATTCCAACATATTAATTGATGATATTATGTGCTCTCAGAAGGAGAGTAGCTAAAGAACAAGTCTTTGCCATCTCAATCCTATTGTCTATACTCTTCATGAAATGAATATGATAATATAAATTCAAACTATGAGCTCTAAACAATACTTTGCTTAACTGTCAAATGATCTCAATCATAATCTAAAACAGATTAAACTTCCAATCAAACAGAGGTTGACTACAGAGATCAAGATGGCAAATGAAAAGTTGAATGAGCTCATACATACTACTAGAAGAATCACAAACTAGTCAATACAACTGATCAATTTGCAATAGAACTATGAGCTGAACCGAAAGTAACCAATTAACAGTACAACATATTGACAGTAGTAAGTAATACAATAGAGCTCAAGTATGAACTAACTATCACATTCAATCTCAGTATAAGACGGAGTTCATCACAGAGCATGTCAACAAAGCCCATTAATTTGCAACTAGCAACGCAAATATATATATATATATATATATATATATATATATGCAAAGATCAACCGAACTGCCACAGAGGAGCAATACTCACAGAGAGGATGCCGCACAAGAACTGGGGGAGGCCAAGGCAGGGGAGGAGGCCGATCTTGGGAGGAGGAGCTGGGAGGAGGTCGACACGGGAGGAGGCCGGGCGGGAGAAGGCCGGTCAGAGGGAGGAGGCCGACACGGGAGGAGGACGGCGGCGCCGAGGTCGGAGGCGCCAATGTCGGGCGGCGGCACCGAGGTCAAAGGCGGCGACGCTGGGCTTACTGACCTAGGAGGTGAACGGGCGCCGAGGTCGGGGCGGCGGCACCGAGGTCGGCGGCGCCGAGGTCGGGGGCGGCGGCGCAGAGGTCGGGGCACCAATGTCGGGGGCGGCGGCGCCGAGGTCGTAGTTGGCGGTGAAGGCGAGCCCTAAACCCTAGAGGAGGCGAACGAGCGCGCGAGAGCGTAAGGGCGCGGAGAGAAGTGAGAAGTGAGAGGAAAACCCTAGCGTTTCCGCCTTATAAAGTATATCACGACGGTTTGAAATGAGAACTGCTCAGTGATATTAATATCACTGAGCGGTTCTCATTTCAACCGCTCGTGATATATTTCCACAGCGGTTGTATAATAAAACCGCTCGTGATAGCCTACAACCCGAGGCCAATTTATGATATCCTCGACAAAACATCTTGAACTCGGTGAGACATAAATATCCCGAGAAAACATAGTGAACTCCGCTTTGAGACAAGTATGATGACAATTATGACAAGTCCATATGAATTCTAACTTTGTGACAAGTATGATGACAAGTTCATAACACATTTGACTTCAAAATTTCATATCTAATTCAACTCAACTCCAAATCAAGTGAAACCAATTTTGATACTCCACATTACAATGTACGCCCACACATTGACATTAATATAAAATATGACAAGTCCATAACAAGTTCATAACACATTTGACTTCAAAATTTCATATCTAATTCAACTCAACTCAAATCAAGTATGATGACAATTTTGATACTCCACATTACAATGTACGCCCACATTGACATCAATATCAAATATGACAAGTCCATAACACATCAACACATGACAATTTCACGTTGACATCAAAATATATGAGAGATTACAAGTCCATAACACATGATGTTATGGAATAAATTAATTACATTGGAGTAAATTCTTAATTAAGATATAGGCCTTCATGATGATCGACGCATATAGCTAGCTTCCTCACCGGGTTCTTCCTCGAACCTAATGCCGCTTCCAAAGGAGGCAACTCGTCAAATTGATTGTATTCTTCCTCGCCCACTACATTCTCAACTCCGACAATCCTCCTTTTTCCATGAAGAACTACGTGGCGCTTCTTATTTGCCGGTCGGTTACATAGAAGACTTGAACAACTTGGTTAGCGAAGACGAATGGTTCGTCTTTATATCCGACACGCTCGAGGTCCACGGTAGTGACACCGCATTTGTCGACCTTCACCGTGCGAGATGGACCCAACGGCACCAAATAGGGGATCTTGAAAAGCACATAGTCGAGCTCCCATATCTCGCCTATTTGCCCATAGTAGGAGCTCCTCATCCCATCGGCATCAATGCATCTATGCGACACCGCTAATCGGATCATGCTCTTCCTATCCCGAGTGCCAGATAAAATGTGTACCCATTGATGTCGATCCTTGCCATGTGACAATTGTAAATTGTGGCCCTCGTACAACCATAGCAACAGATCATCACTTGATGACCTCCCGATGATTCGCACCTTTAACCATTCGTTGAACCGACGGTTGTGTTCTCTCATGATCCAAACCTTCGACCGGTCTGGATTCTGTTGGCGCACCATGTCTTTGTGCTCGTCGATATACGGAGACACTTGGGTCATGTGTTGCAAGACCATAAAATGGGCTTGAGCGTATGTATTCAGATCGGGAGTTATTGATTTCCTTCCGATGGTCCCGATACCATCCAGTCTCCCCTCATGGCGAGATAGAGGCACACCTATCGGTTCCACGAGCCATGTAGTCGACGCAGAACTCAATGACCTCTTCGGTTGCATAACCTTCGATGATGTTGCCCTCGGTCGAGATCGATTCCGTCGAGGGACTTGAGAATTCCCATGTACCTCTCGAACGGGTACATATGACGAAGAACACAGGTCAAGATATCTTTATCTCTCTCACAAGGTGAACAATGAGATGGACCATGATATCGAAAAATGACGGAGGGAAATACATCTCAAGATGACATAGAGTGGTCACCACCTCGGCTGCAGAGCATCTAGTCCTTGGGGATCAATGATCTTCCGAGCAATTGAGTTGAAAAATAACACTGACCTCAAGATTGCCACTCGGACCTTGTTCGCAAGATACTTCTAATTGCAACAGAAGCATTTGTGTCATCAAGACATGACAATCATGAGACTTCATACCAATTAATTTCAAATCTTGCATAGAAACAAGGTTCTTAATGTTAGCGGAGTAACCAGATGGGACTTTCACTCCATGCAAGCTCGCACGCTTCATTTCTCTCGGCCTTGATAGAGTGTAGCAAGTCGGGGAAGGTACGTTAAATCTCCAGATCGGTCTCTACCGTGCTAACTCAGTCCTTATGTTCATATCAACCAAGTCACGCCGCATGCGTTAACACCATCCTTTGTTTTGCCACTAATGTTCAAAGAAGAGACCAATCAAGCTATCACATACATTCTTCTCTCGTGCATGACATCGATGCGTTGGCGAACTTCTAAGTGCTCCCAATAAGGCAAGTCCCAAAAATTGACCGCTTCTTCCAGATGTTCTTCTCACGGGTTCTTAATTTACGCCCTTCCCAAGCACAACATCGATATCCTTAACCATATCATAGACCTCTTTCCTCTAAAAGCCCTTGAGCTGAATCGTTCTCCTTATTTCCGTCGAATTATTTTTTCATCTTGCGGTATGGGTGACTCTGAGGAAGGAACCTACGGTGACACATATACACGTTTATGCGAGTTGTTCACCATACACTCTCTGTAGCATCTAAGCGGTCTTGCGGACGAGCTTTGGCTCCTTTTGTATGGCTTACAGTTACCAAGGGCGGAAAATCATTGATGGTGCGAGAACAACATGGCGCGTAAAGTGAAGTTCTCTCGTTTGTACGCATCCCATACTGCACTCTTCGTTCCATAGTGTCACAAGATCTTCCAAAATGGTGCTAGGTACACATCAATATCATTCCTGTGTTGCTTCGCCCTTGGATAAGTAGTGACATCAAAATGTACTTCCGCTTCATACACGACCAAGGAGGAAGGTTGTACATATATAGATTCACGGGCGGTGCTATGTCGGTTTGCTCATGTTACCGAAAGGATTCATTCCATCTGTACTCAACCCTAACCTTATGTTCCTCGGTTCCTTCGAACTCTTGAAGCTCGATCGAAGTTTCTCCACCGGGCGTAATCGGCAGGTGTCTTAGCTTTCCATCTCTCTTACGCTCCTCTGAGTGCCAACGCGGCAATCTTCGTCCTTATGCGTTCGCAAATAAACGCTTCAAACGTGGGATCACGGTAGATACCACAACATCTTAGCAGAGGTCCTTGCTTCACCTTAGCGATGATTCTCGGCGCTTGTATCGGGATGCTTTGCACACAGACATACATGCATGTTCCATACTCTTTACGGTAGAGGATACAATCATTCGACATGCATGTATTCTTTCTACTTCCATTCCCAATGGACAAATAACCTTCTTTGCTTGATAGGTGGTCTTTGGGCAACACGTTTCCCTCCGGAAGGATGTTCGCTAGGAGACCTAACAACGCTGTGAAACTCTTATCGGACCAACCATTGCTTGCCTTCAATTTCAGCGGTTCAAGCACGGTTGACAACCTTGTATATTCCGCTTGCAACCAGGAACAAAGGTCTCACCGAGTCCTCCCTTAAGCCCTCGAATTTACAAAACTCTCTCTCATCAGTAGTTCTCTTCGCATCGCGTAGCATCTCGATCCAGATTGTCATCGTGTGACATATCCTCATCAAAAGCAATCTACCCCACATCCGTGATCGTTGACTTCCTCGGCGGTGCCGTCATTACTAACTTCATGTGTAATAATCTGCTCTTCACCGTGATTGGTCCAACATGTATACCCTTTTGTGAAACCCTTGAATCAAGTGCGCTTCTATTTGCGCGTTGTTAAACATCTTCAAATTACACTAATCAATGCATGGACGAGACATAAAATTTATCTCCTTCAACATATCACCTTTCGTGGCTCTTCTAAAAGCAACCACGCCATTAATGTACTCTTGACTCACACGGTTCACACTTTGTACATCGGTTTGATCCATCTACACTACGCATGTAACAAATTAGTGTCAAAATTGATTAGCGATTAATTTATAGCAAATATAAAGGGTTATAGATCGTTACCCTCGGATGTCATGAAGAAAATACGATTCCTCTCCTTTCCTTCTCCTCTCTAAGGTGGCGCAATGGGGGAGGAGGTGGCGGGTGTTGGAGGCGCTAGGGGCAAGGGTCCAACCTTCTCCTCTCTAAGCTGGCAAGAACGGATAATTATTGATTATTTGCATGATTGTTGATTAGATACGAGACAAAAGACAAGAGGAAGATCCTAATTAATAACTAGGAAGTTGGTCGGCGCGATTGCGCGTGTATCCGTTTTCATATAATTGAAACAATAAACCACTGTGATGACGTTTCTTCATGGATATAAATGGAGGAAATATAAAATACATCATTGCACATGTCACTTATCTTGGTGTGTCATAAATTCTTCTTTTAATCTGTTCTAGAAAACTACTCATGAAATTAGTTACGATTAAGACTTTCACTTCTTTGCACGCATTTACTCGTTTTGTCTCATCGTTGCACAAAGGAATTACACCAGATTAATTAAAGGCTACATGTTTTGCTTTTCATTTTCTACAAATAGGGTCCATCAAATTGAGAGCTAGATGTACGTCGTTTTGCCTTTTCCCATTAAGTAGTATTAATTGAAACCTAAACCCTATGCTTCCGATTAAGGAATACAACAAAGAAAACAAAACATTAGCGTCTATGTACAGAGTAGCAAAGTCGGGAAATTCACTAATCAATAGAGTGGAAAAAGGATAATCGAGATTACTTCATCTGCTTAATTAGGGAGAAATCGCAGTTGGAGGAGCTAGGGAGGAAGTGGCACGCACCTAGGGAGGAGAAGCTAGCTACCAGATCTAAGTGGAGCCCAGCAGAGAGGGCGGTTGATTATATTTATCCAAACCGCGTGGCGGAGGAGTGGCAGAGGCACAAATGGCAATCGGGCAAAGGGAACAATGCGGTCTGGCGAGGGATGTGTCGCGCTCAATTTATCTGCGATGGGCATATCACGAGCGGTTCTTAATAAAACCGCGTCAGCGATAGTCATCTATCACGAGCGGTTTGTAAATAGAACCGTATGTGATATTACGACGGTTCTATTCACAAAATGCGTGATAATCACCAAATCACGCACGGTTTGTAAATAGAACCGCTCAGGATATTACACGCACGGTTATTAAATAGAACCGCTGCGTGATTGGGTGATTATCACGCACGGTTTGTGAATAGAACCGCTCAGGTAATATCACGACGCTTTATTTACAAACCGTCGTGATAGATGATCATCCGCACGGTTCTAAAAATACCGCTCGTGATATTCTTCCCGCGCCACCCGCAGTGCGGCAATAGTTAACACGAGCGGTTCCAAAGGAACCGCTCGATATGGGGCATCTACTATAGCCTGTTTTGTAGTAGTGTGATCCCTTGCCGCCCTTGTCGGAGCCCCTATCGCCGGCAAGCCCGATGCCGTGCGCCGCCGCCGCCCTTGTCGACGTGGCACTGCCACGTGCACGCCACGTAGGCGCCACCTTGGCCCTAGTGCCCGCGTGGCATTGACATGGCAAGGCCCATGTGTCAAGGCCAATTTCCAGTTTTCTCGTACAAAAATAATTCTATAATTCTGAAAATCCTTTAATTCATCATTTCATGTGAATTGTAAACTTCCCGGGATTCGTTCTCTTTCATGTGAACTTCGATTTCGTCGATTCAAATTTCTAAATTCATATAAATTCAAGATCTAGCTAACTAAACTAAAATTATTTAATTTGGAGTTCATTTGAATCTTCATTTGAATTTGGCTTATTTTCGCGTATAGATTTCGACGACTTCGGAGAGTCAGTTTTCGACGTTGTTTGAGAGCAACCAATTGAGCAGGGCAAGTTACATCTTTGATCATATTTGAGCCCATTATTTAAAACTATTTAATTTTTTTAAAATTATTACTGCATGCTTATTTTTATCCAGTTATTTAAATCCCTGTTTTAAATTTATAGTTATTCATAATTCCTTTGTACATCCAAATTTTGACATTGAACAGACGTACCTTGACACCTTAGATGAAAACCAAGTTTATGCGATAGTATGAACTAGAACATTTTGAGAAAAATTATGCTTAGCCATGCTTAGATCCAAAATTATTCAATTTGGGAACTTTCAACCAAAAATCAAATGTTGTTTAAAAATCTATGGCATTGGTTTGTCATGGAAGATTTTTTCAAATGATTTTGAAAAGCAAAAGGAAAAATTGGTTTGTACTTGGGCGAAATGGATGGTTGGTGGGTGCAAGTTTATGCACGGGTTCAACCTGGTCAGGGTTGAGGCTTAGGGTTTTTATTGGAAGTCGTCCAACTCAGTTAAGGACCGGTCTTCGAGCTGCATCTTAGTAAGCCAGAATCGTACTACCACATGTCCTGAGAATGGGGAGGGGACCTGGCCAACTAATTTGCAATGCTCCACCGTGGTCATTCCCTTCAAATGCGGTGGGTAGTTATGTTATGACCTACGTTAGTCCCACTTGGCGCAAGAGGGGGCTCAAATCCTGCGGGTTGCAGCCCAAAGGGAGCGAAACCTTAGCGAGGGGGGACTGCGGTGGGATGGCGCATTGTAAAGGCCTTGACACGTGCTCTAGACTGCTTACCTAAGGTAGTGAGCGGTGGCATAGATATATGCCGGACAAACTAGAGAATTCGTGTCATGTGGGTAAAGTTGTACAACCTCTACAGAGTGTTAAGAACTATTCGAATAGCTGTGTCCATGGTCATGGACATGCTTGGCAAAGCCACTCAAAGTTAGAATTTGGTTTTGATTTCAAAATGATTTGACACAAATAGTTTTGAATTTCTATTCAAATGGGAACTTGGGCGGGAAGCCATGTGATAGGAGGGTATCCTTCACCATTCTTGTGTGAATGTTATCTGACTATAAAATTTGAATTTAGAAAATGAATTTTGGTTATATAATAACTGCTTTGGAACTTAGTACAAGTATTTAAAGAAAACATTGCTTTATGCAATCAACCAATAAGCCTTCCTTTGAGATACCCTTGTATGCATGCATTCAATCTATTACTTGACGGGTGTAACTTGCGAGCACGGTAGTTGTGCTCATCCTTGCTTTATGCAAATAAATTTCAGAGGAGAAGAACTTCGCCACTGGTGTGGATCTCGATGACTAGGCCGCTACCCCAGTCGATTGCTTGTGGCAGATCAGCTGGACTCCACTACTTCTTTGTCTTCTGCTGTGTTCTTTATTGTTGGCTTGTAAGCCTTTGTTGTAATAACTCTGTTGTTATTTATTAATAAAGTTATGCGATTTATGGATGTTACCATATCTGTTTACTATGTGAACTAGTGACTGATCATGGGATTAGTTCAGAAATGCACATAGGATTTGTGGGGTTACTCCCGGGTCCGACAAAATGTATTTGAGACTCTTATGATCGGTATAGATCTCACAACGATTACCGATGAGATAATATCGCCAAATCTTCAGAGCATGGACTACTGATGCCAACTCCAAGTCATACGTAGGATAATTCAATTCATGAGGCCTTAATTGCCTTGATGCATATGCCACCACTTGACCTTCTTGCATGAGCACACAACCGAGCCCACGGAGAGATGCATCACAAAAGATGTCAAAGCTATTGTGAGTATATGGCAGAGTGAGCACTAGAGCTTTGGTCAGAAGTTCTCTCAAAATCTGAAAATTTTCTTCACACTCAACCAACCATTTGAATTTCTTCTCCTTCTTCAATAGCTGGGTCATTGGCCTCATAATTTTGGAGAAGTTTTCAATAAACCGGTGGTAGTAACCCGCTAATCCAAGGAAACTCTTTATGTCAGAAATGCTTTTGGGCTGACCCCAATTCAGTACATCTTGTAACTTACTTAGATCAATAGCAATACCACCTTCAGATAGTACATGATCTAAAAGGCTAACTTCTTTGAGCCAGAATTCACACTTGCTAAACTTTGCATAATGTTGATGCTTGCGTAGAGTTTCCAACACAAGCCTCAAATGCTTCTCATGCTCTTCCTTGGATTTGGAGTAGATGAGGATGTCATCAATGAACATGACAATGAATTAGTCCAAGTACTCCATGAACACTGAATTAATGAGGTTCATGAAGTAGGCAGGTGCATTGGTCAGACCGAAGGACATGACAGTGTACTTGTACAAACCGTAACGAGTAGAGAATGCTGTACTCGGAATGTCCTTAGTTCTGACCTTGATATGATGATAGCCCAGTCGCAAGACAATCTTGGAGAATACTTGGGGTCCAGTCAGCTGATCAAACAGATCGTCAAAACAGGGAAGAGGATATTTATTCTTGATAGTGACTTCGTTTAGCGGACAGTAGTCCACACACATCCGCAAAGTCTTATCTTTCTTCTTGACAGATTGTTGGGCATCCCCAAGGTGAGGAGCTCGGTTAAATAAATCCCTTGTCAAGCAATTTCCTAAGTTGTTTTTTCAATTCCACCAACTCATTGGGAGGCATCCCATACAGTCGCTTTGATATTGGCGTAGTACCGGGTGCTAGTTCGATCACAAACTCCACTTCGCGATCTGGGGGCATGCCTGGAAGTTATTCGGGAAAGACATCTAGAAACTCATAAACTACTGGTACCATCTCCAATTCAGGGGTCGTACCAACCTTCAAAGCATAAAGGTGTGACCCAATAGCTTTTGATGCAAAACTAACTTGTTCACCACCTTCACTAGTAATAGAAATGGATTGCTGCGCACAATCAATTTGTCCCAAATTTTTTGACAGGCAATCCATCCCTTCAGAATCTATTACTATCAAATTTGCCAAAAACTCTACCTCCTGAATCTCCACTTTCTTGTCTCGGCAGATTTGATCGGTTTGAAATACCGATCCCGGTGACTGAATAAGGTATGGTGGCTGAAGTGTATGCATATCTAACTGATGATGAACAGAAAAATGCTCTTGACAAAAGAATGGGATTCTCCAGAATCAAATAAAATAGTAGCTGGGCTGAAATTAACAAGAAGCATACCCAGAACGACGTTCGGTGCATCAATCGCCTCCTCGACAGTGACGTGGTTCACTCGGTCACGTGCCAGAATCTAAGTAGACTGGGCCGGTGGCTCAGAGGTGGTGCTGGATGCACATGTACAGAAGATGGTCATACAGGAGGCAAACCATGTGCCTTCACCAAACATCGATCTACATAATGTCTGGGGCGTCCGCAATGAAAACATGTCCCACCCGGATTGAAATTTCCACAGGGTGGGGGCTAATTTCCACCAAATCTTGGCTGCCAATTAGTGTTAGGGTATGGGTAGGCTATGATAGCAACAAATCAAAATTTCTACCACGTAAACCAGGAAGCCAAGTAAGTAGATGATCACATATTATTACAACCAGACGCGTAGAGCCGCGGAAGAAGAGTTGGAGCAGCCTGGTCCAACGTGGAGTGCGTTGATGTAGTGATCATAGTCGATTGTCTAGTGTCCTCGCGAGTCGATCGTCTCCTCCAGTGATCTCTGGAGTTCCTTATGAAGATCGCGGATTGTCCTCAAGCGCAACCGCTACCACAGTAGTGCCTCTACGGTATCCACATGTCTAGGGAAGGAACAATTGTACGTCAGTGTGCTAGCACCAAGTCGCACGGCAAAGCTCTCAAGAAGATGGCGGCTAGGGTTTCGGTGGAACAACTCAACTCACGACTTTTGTGTGTCTTGTCTGTTACGTTCACCCCCTTTTTTCAACAGCCTCATGCACCTCCTTATATAGTGCCCATGACGGATCCTATCCGAACACGTTTTGTTCCAACCCGTTAAGTGTGTGACCCTATAGGTTCATGCGTAATCGGTTATGACTCGGAAACCCTTTCCGATCCTGAGTCGTTAGCGGTTCCTAGCAGGACATAATGATTCCTGAATACACACAAATTATATCGGACGAATCTTAATGCAATATGATCTACGACCAGGTCCTCATCACTTACGACCAGGTCATGTCTCTATATGACCAATTCGTATTTGGTCACAACCAGTTTGTAACTCCTTATGACCCGGTTACGACCACTCTGTGATTACGTTCGGCCAGTTCATATCTCCATACGACAAGTCCGTAACCGATCGAACTAAGTGACCTACTTGTGTATTCTCCCTTTGCCTCATGATGTCTGGTTGAACTCCAGGTGAGATGTTGTGTCATCCATGGACTATTCAATACTTTCTTGATCGAGTGTCGGATAACTTTACGTGGTCATACATTTCGACCACTAGTGGCATGGCCATGCACTTACTTTATCTGACCACAACGAGGGGCCCAGAGACATCTCTCCTGTTATGTTAGGAGGGGTAAATCCCATATCCGACCAGTCACATTCTCTACATGTTTCATAGCATACCCGAAAGCTACCTTTATAACTACCCAGTTACGAGTAGCAATTGGCAACCCCTAAGAGTGCTATTACACATGTAGGAAACCATGTTGATATCAAGTCTAAGGATTATACATCATCATTGCTTGAGACCAACTAACGACACATAGAATCATAACAATCTCAATAGTGTCTCAAGGTGGATCAATCCAACCCCATGTTCTCTAACATGTGTTCACATTATTAATTCGATATCCCTATACCCATGACCGGTGAAACATGGTCATAAATCAATACAATGTGCTGGTCGATAGAGTCAATAGTGTTTCGACCAATGACATCCGACTAGGGATCCATTTAGAACAACATCATATAAGTTAAAAGAGTTTCACCAACAAGTCGCATACTTGTTAATCTTCATAACCAATGATTCATTCAAGGAACATGATAACATATTATCCAATATTATGAACATAATGAAATATAATCTTCTCTATGATTGCCTCTAGGGCATATTTCCAATAATTAGGTGGTGGAGGACGAGGCATAAACGTGGGTAGCCTTAGTGGAGTTGGAGCTTGGACTCGAGGAGGATGGGGCTGCCACATGCACGGCCTCGGAGAACCGCTACCAGCTGAAATCTACGCAGCCCTCTTTCACTTTCGCGCTTCCTCTAACGCATTGCTCTTGCCTTCCACTTTTATAGCCTTGTTGACAAGGTGCTAACAATTGCGAAAGTCATGAACGGCAAGTACCAGTTTCATTTCCTCCGTCAGACCATTCATGAAACGACTTTGGTGACATGTGTCAGTGGCAACACCATCTGGAGTGTAATGAGCCAAAAAGTTGAACTCATGGAGATGCTCCATCACGCTCTTTCGCCCTTGTTTGAGAGTGAGAAACTGTTGCTGCTTGATCATCATGACTCCTTCCAGAATGTGTGCTTCGCGGAAGGCCTCCTTGAACTCGTCCCAAGTTGAGACGTGTCTGGATGGCTGGATAGCATAAAAATTGTCCCACCACACACTTGATGCGCCATCCAGTTGATAGCTAGCAAAGAGGACTTTCTCTGCTTCAGAGCATTGGGCAATCAACATCTTCTTTTCGATAGCTCTGAGCCAGTCTTCCGCCTCCATAGGGTACTCATAACTGGAGAACACCAATGGATTGGTCCGCTGAAAATCAATGAGACCTCCATGTGCCTGATGAGCTCCAACCCCGCTAGATGGTCCTGGAGCCATGGAAGTGTTGCGTGCAATTTGTTCAAGTATGTGCGTTTGGTCCATGCGGTTTCGCTCAATCTGTATGAGAAACTTGACCATTGTAGGTGATGGAGGAAGCACATCTTCTTGCCGGCCACCTTGATGATTGAGACGGCCAGGATGTTCCGACCATTGTAGGTGATGGAGGAAGCACATCTTCTTGCCAGCCACCTTGATGATTGAGACGGCCAGGATGTTCCACACGCTCTTACTGTATATGTGGATCACGGGGAGCGGTGGAGCCGAATTCCGGGGGTGGTGATCCCTCTCCCTATTGAGCTCTGGAACGAGTTGTAGCTCCTGCCATTCTGTTACCACTCAAAGGTTGGCAATCATAGGAAGGATACATTCGAATGAGCACAAAAAAAGATAATATGGACAGCAAGGTATTATACTTATTCTAGCATGCATAATGTCATAATATGATAAAAATTTGAACACCAAATGAAAATTCAAAGACACCAAAGTTAGCACAAGATCCATTAAAGCATAACATAGTGTTTCGACACGACTGCATCCATACACGTCCGTAGACGGGATAGCAACCGTCCGGAACAAAAGTCTTACAACAATACATACGTAATTACACAAATACTATTCTATTACATTTATTTAGGGATAGATACTAGATGGTTACATCTCCCTAAGGCAAATTCTCAAGATCAACACCCTAGACAAAGTCATCTCGGTTAAAATTCATCGGGAAGTCATCTAAAAGATGAGACCCAGGCGATCCTGTGTTTGTTGGGTCCAATGGATTGATGAGATGCCTTGGAGATCCTAATAAGGGGACATGCCTTCCAGGGGGTGCAAGCCTCTGTGCGTGAGAAAAACCCACCGACATTCGAGCTTGGCGGCGCGGTCCATAAATATGTACTAGTCTTGCCACTTTCAGAAGTTGAAACCCTGGTGGTGCAGTAGCAGTTGGGGAGGTCTCATTGTCACCATAAAAAGCACGTTACGAGGAATGCGATTCATGCTGACTTCGATCCTGAGACACTCCTGGGATTCCCTAAGATGGCGTTTGGTTTCCCACAACTCGTACACATTGCAGCGATGAACTTGGTCCATGAAATGAACCAATCTTGCCAACTGGCGCACTTGCGGGTCCTCTCCATACGGGATCTCATCAAAAGTGTTCACCTCTGCGCCAGGACCTCATTTCGGGAAATGGTTGTAGGGTGGCTGAGACAACTCCATCAGATCATAATGAAGATGGCTCATAGCCCCACCGGCCGCTTCCTGAATTACCATGGCTTCGGAGGTGCCATGCACTTGGATACAATATGGAGTACTTCCTGCCACCTGTCTTGCAAGAATGTTGATTACGACTCGATACTCCTCTGGGTCCTCGATCCCACCGGTAGATGGCATACTCCGGATGGTAAGTGAAGTTGGTTCTCCACATCATATCCCGTAGAAACACCGGATATCCGTCCACTTCTTCAGCACATGTCTCCTTAATCAAAAACCAACTGCTCATCTAAACATAAGAAGACAAGGTAAGTGAGCAAATTAGTTTGTAAATCTAACTAAAAGTTGGGGTAAGAAATGACACTAAGATGGATGAGAAAGAAAAGACTTTCATAACCTAAAGTTTCAGAAATCATTTTGCTAATTTGAAAATAATTTCACTGAAGACTCACTAATGCTAACGACCATGCTATTTCTAACCTATAGTCGGTATGCTCTAATACCAGCGATGTGGGACCCTGAAATCGAATCCGTTTTAAGTCAAGAGATTACAATAGAGGCATAACTCTTAGCAGGAAACGAGCCTGATTTCAAGTTCCTAGATATGTGTCCCGCATTAGCTCCCAAGATCAATGGGTAACACGCACATATCCTGAACATCGTTGTACACAGTCATACACAAAGCATACAAATATATATTACGAGACATCCAAACTAGTACTTAAGCCCATCATTCACATCAGTGGCCGACTGGCCAAAATTACAACATCCATAGAAGTATGCAGTGGAAAGACAAGTAACAAAATCCAAAAGTTCCAACCGAGTGTGCCCAAAACTCGAAGGCAACTGAGTGGAGGTAGAAACAACATTATTTGTTAGCGTCACCATATTCGGCTCTAACGGATTGATCGTAAGCGTATTCTTCCTCACCTGAAACAAGTGGTCAATCTGATTGAGTAACAAAGGTACTCGCAAGACTTACACAAACTAGTAAAAGAAAGTGTATGATAGAGCCTATCCAAAGGATATGAGCGTATACATGTTAATGGCTATACAATTGAAGGTTGCTGTGGCATAAATTTTGCAAAAAAGCAATAAGTTTCATTCCTACACAATCTAGTTTGTAAAGGCCATTTAGTATACCAAATTTGGACAAAAGTAATTAAATGACATTGATATACTCATAAATCAAACAATACCAAAGTGGCAGCCCACTTTAGTAAACTAAAATGCATGACAAACCGGTCATGCCAATGCCAAGTTGTTGCCCATGGCAAATTTTAATTAAGAGTCTACAATGGTGTCATTCAAAACCAAGCGTCGTCCGTAACCGTGGACACGACTATTCGAATAGATTGAAAAACAACCCTGCAGGGGTGTACATTTTTACCCACATGACTCGATTAGCCCGTAAGCCTCCGGATAATGGCGCACTTCCTAAGGTATATTGGCCGGGTAAATCGAGATTTGGTACTTTTTAGCAAGAAGGTCCTATTGAATTAACCACCCATGAGAGTGAGTCCCACTTAGTACAATTTGCATATAGAAACCACTAAGAAGGCTCCCAAGTTGTATTGGAGATGCTAGTGCAATGCAAAATAAAAATGGGTGACCCCCAACCACTACCACACAACATCCATGTAGAGACGTCCAATCTATAGTCTAGAGACGTGTTATTTCATCTCTAGGGGACCGTAGAGCCGTTTTTATAAAGCGTCCTTGGAGCGTCTCCCCACGGACCATGTCAAGAACCGTAGAGACGCTTGTAAAACATGTTTACATGATATAAGACGCTTTACAGAGACGTTAAAATTCATGTCTATGTATGTAGAGACGTTTTAGTAGATACACTTACATAACGTCTTTACTGATATAGACACGTCCGATTTGCGTGCCAACAAAAATAGAGACACTTTTACAAATTTATTCAATTCATGTGCGCACAATTTATACACATTTTATAGAGACGTTATATACGTCTCTAGGTACGCAAAATCGTCTTTTGGGCATCTTACTGTGAAAAAAATTATTTTGAATTTAATTGGATTATTTCGAATTTGATTTGTGCATTTTGCTACAAACAAAAACATATATCGTCATATGAAGACATTATTCCACCTCATAAAAAAAACTAGAAAACAGTAGAGCACATGTATTCACATGGAAGCATCATATTCTCACAATCAACAAACTAAGAAAATCATAGAGCATGCATGCACTTCATAGCAACAATAAATATTTGAATTTACAAAGAAGTGGAGTTCACAACTGAATCAAACACACACACACACACACACACACACACACACACACACACACACACACACATATATATATATATATATATATATATATATATATATATATATATATATATATATATATATAACAGTGCAGAATACATCAGAAAAGATCCTATGGATTGACACAATTTTTTTCCTAAATAGTTGGAATCTATCTATAAGCTTTGCCCAGGGAGAAACTAATACATTAGCTCCTCCATCTCCATTGCATTCTCTTTGTAGTCCTAAATTATCCTACAAAGCCGGTTGAAAAAGAAATAAATGTTCTGGTTAGAAAAGTGTAAGGTGACAAGTTTATTTGATGAAATTAGAAGAATGTAACATACCAGGTTGTTTTGTGACTGATTTAAAGTTGTTTTCTTAGCTTTTTGACCTAAAAAGCGCAAAGGTTCTTTATGAATAATAGAGTTTAAGCAACTATCAAACATTGGAATGTACTCAATGATTATATGAAAACAGACTTACATATGACCGAGGCCAAGCAACAACACAACCAATAGCATCTCCTGTTGAAAGAACCTCAGCATAAGCCGAATCCATGTCACCAACATGAAAAACATCCATTGCACGAGTCCAGGACTCCCAAAGTGGGCCTCTTTCATCCCTTGATTGTCATTATTCAAAGCTTCTCCATCCGAGCTCAGAATAGCAACTCTTGCAAAGAACCCTTGAATTTCCATTATCTTCACCGCCACTCTAATAGCTTTCGATGTCGCTTCATCTTTCGAGGCTCGCCATGCACTTGACGAAGATGGACCCTCCCAAACCTAAATGGCCCTGTCCTTTATCCTACCTCGCCTAGGTCCCGCTTGATCATTGCTTCGTTCATTTCTAGGCACCCTCTTGTCGATGAAACAGAATCTAAACCTCTTCTAGCATTCATACCGCTTCTTGATCCGAATAAGCATATGAGTATTCATGAAAACCATTGTATTTCATAGATGATCTACCAGAGATGAATCGAAGCCCAAAGATTGAACCACCACCTCTCGCTCGATGATAGTGATACATCCCTAGCCATTTCCTCGACAACTCTCTCAAGACCACGTACTCTATTCTCTAGAGTAACCATCTTTGTCATGAGATCCTCCCATGAAATCCTGAAATTTGTAAAACAAGTGAAATTAGGTAGCTTTCCCACAAATGTATAATAAGCTTAAATTATGTCCTCAAAAGTAGCACACATCACAACAATATGTGGTTTCATTTGGGATTTACTAAAGAAAGTTCGTATAACAAAACAAAGCGAGGATCATTATGACTGAAACCCAAACTACGGAAATGGAAATAAACCACCAGTAAGGTATTTATTTTAAACTTCAAACTTACATGAGATGGATTGAACATAACTATCAACAAGTAGTCAACTGTCACCCTAGGTGGCCATAAAAGCAGTTAACTTTATTTCCAAAGACATTGAAGGTTATTTCGAAAATAACTAAATAATGTCAACTCAGTTCATTTGTGTTATTGTGTAATTGCATGCAGATAGTGGTAGATTTGGATTTAGAAAGACAACAACAAGAAGAAGAAGAAGCGCGGGGTTCAAGGGCGGCCGAGAGATGGAGAATTCCAGCCAGTCTCTAATGCGTTTAACTAAAGTGGCCAAGATTTGATCGTCTGCGGCGGTTCCGGCCACCAGGGAGAAGAGGAGCAGCAGACAAGCCCGGCCGGCGAAACCCATCGACTACGATAGGGAGGGTAGTTTCTCGTCAACTTTTTGGAGTGGGGGGGGGGGGGCGACGTGCTCGTGAGTCGTGTGCGGGGGAGAGCTAGGCGATGACGAATCCAGAAGGGAGATGACTAGTCGGCGGTGGATCTAGTCAGGATCGAGATGGGAACACCATGACGGCAAGGGATCTCACCAAATCTGGCTCGGGGAAGACGATGGCGGTGACGGATTCAACTGCATCCTGCACGCGCGCCCCTGCGATGTCCTCCGCCACCGACATCTTTCTGAGACAGTTGTCTCTGAGACCGTCACCGCCGGTCTCATCGGCAGCGGAGCCGACGCAAAGAGGGGGAGGCGGGAGCAGAGGAGATGGGGAGGAGGCAGTGGAGCTCGGGGCGGCGTGGAGAAGGGGGGGCGCACGGAGGGCATCACAGGGGAGCGGGGTTCGGGGCGCTACCCCGCGTGCGGCACCCAGCGCCGTCACCCGGGGCGGGAGAGTGGGTGTGTCCTGGAGTCGGGCGCCGGGAGGAGGACCACCGCCGCACGGGCGCCGAGAGGGGCGCTTGCGCATCCTAGAGCCGGGCGACGGGAAAAGGGCCACGACCACATGGGTGCCGTGTCGACAGGAGGATGGGTCGGCGCGAGGAGCGTGGTCGTGGCGGCTTGGCGCCGAATCAATCAGAAGCAAAAAGCAAGAGAGAGGGGGAGGAGAAAGAGGAGCCTGAGAAAAGAGGAAGGAGAGAGGACGGGGAGTTAGAAGAAGTGGGGAGGGGGTTGCGCGAGGTGGTGGACAACGAGCAGTTCGGATCGAGGGTGGGACGATAGTCTGGAGCGGGGTAAACCCCCCCCCCCCCGGAGTGACAAAGGTGCTGTCGTTGTTTTTCCCATGAGCAGGAATCGAAACCCCCTCGGAGCATTAATTTTTGCAAATGTTTTAGATTTTAAATTCATATTTGATCCAAAACGTTTGAACGAAATTCTTTCAAAATTATTTTTAGTCCTTTTGGTCCTCACCGAAAAAATTTATAACAAAATACTTTTCCTAGAGCTGTAGAGGCATATTCTAAAACGTCTCAAGATTCATCCCTGTAACTAAAATTTTGTCCTCTTAATTCTCAGACATATTCTCAAACGTCTCAAGATTCGTCTCTACATAAATGTAAAAGTATATGTGCCTTCCTATGGTAAGAGATTTTCTGGCATCATATAAAACGTTTTGAGAAGCGTCTTTACATACGAGATGTTTCTCGGTGTAGAGACAGACATAAAAGCGTCAAAACAAAAGCATCTCTACGTGATAGTTTTGTTGTAGCAAACATAAACAAAGTGCTCACCTACACATTATACCATTGCACTAGATTCGTACGAGCATAAGATCACAATTAATTATGCCCTCACACCACCTGTGGTCCAACGCAACAAAACATTCCCCTTACTTGACCAAGCCGACCCCAATCCAGCATGTGGAAGTATGAGTATTACTTGTAATTGATAGCCCAAAAGCTCTGGTCCTTAACGATTCGGACAAGACTACCACAATACTCGATTCTCGTGCACAAAGGCACCCACACTATCAACCACTTGTCCAGATCTAAAAACATTTTTAAATAGACCAATTTTTGACTTAAACATCAAATTCAAAGATCTAAACAAAGATACAAAAATTAAGAATGGTTCAGTGTTTCCCACAGTTGACAAGATAACCTCGTCAACCGAACTAACGTGTCTACTGACTTGCAGGGCTATGCATTCATATAAAGAAATATATACCATCACATGATATCTAACTTAAGCATAACTGTATGGAATGATTAAGGATAAACCACAAAGTTTAGGACATAGCTAACTAGTCTCACAAATTATTGATACAACAAAATAGCATGCACACAATTATCATTACATTTCAAAATACTAAAGTAACCAAAATTGGGATCAAAATGATGCAAGATGATGCTTGCCTTATTAATATTCCACTTGTTCCACCTCAGGATTTTCAGGTATATACTCACTCGCGTCCGGTAAATCAGAATCTAGAAATAACGATATCGAATAAGACACCAAGAAAGTCTCAAAAGAATTCAAATTGCTCAAACATGCATGAGATTTAAATAGTAATGAGATTATGATTTTATATGAATTCTGGTGAAAAGAGTTCATTTGAACTAGTTATGAATTACTGAAACTGAAATAATGACGAGGTCTACTGTTGATCGTTATGAGTACTGCTCAAAGTTCGACTACCTGGTCGAAGGAGGTTCGACCACCTGGTCAAAAAAGGTTCGACACCTAGTCGAAGGAGGTTCGACCACCTGGTCAAAGGAGGTTTGACTACACGCGGTCGTAGGGAGGTTCGAGTACTATTCACTGTTTCGAGTGTTGTACATTGTCCCGAGTACTGTGCACTGTTTCAAGTACTATACAGTGTTTCGAGCACCTAGTGGGAAGGCTTTGACTACCAGGTTGAAGGTTTTGACTGGTCGGAAGGTTTTGACTACAGTCAGTACACAGGGGATGTGGCCGTCGACTTGGGGTAGCAAATGCCGTCGGTGAAGGATTGATGGTGAGGTGAAGGTGACCGCAAAAATGGGTTGCCCAGAGGACAAGGAGGCTAGGGGTGGTGAACTAGGGCTTGGGTAGCACTATGGTAGCTCGGCGAGGGAACGCAACGGCCGGCCATGGAGACAAAATAACGCGGCGGTGCAACTATGGCGAAAATGGCTAGCATGATTCGACTGTGCTTCAAGCAAATAAACGTGCACAAAAGCATCACGGGGTCGTAGGGAACCTACCAGAGCGAAGGAAATGACCGAAGAAGCTCGATGTTGCTCTGATGACGATGATTGCGTGGCGGCAAGGAGAGCTCCACGAGGAGGTGATCACCTGACGAAAAGGAAAAAACCAAGAGTAACCAAGATAGATTAGGTATGTCCAGGAAATGATGCCACCGAGAGGAATCGAAGAGTGACTACACCGGAGATGTAGATGAAGGTGGCGTTTTCGGCCGGACAAAGGGAAAACCCTAAAATCCAACAATCTCTGTGGATAAAAGCAAGATTGATGGAGGAGAACTAATTCATATATCCAAGAACACAAGATGACACACTTAATCAAGAATAGAACTCACCGGAGTGAGAGATAGCATGGTGGTGCACTAGCGGGCACGCTCTGGGGTCGCCGAGGACAAGCCTACGTTTCCACCAATTCGCTACAAAGCAAGGGCTCAACTTAGCACGATGGAAACGACATGGAAGAAGGAGAAGAACGACGTAAGAACTAAGGAACTTACTCCAATGGAAGGAAAGAATTCGCACGACTCGTTTGAACGGCCGAGAGGAGAGAACTGGGTTTTTGAGGGGTTTGTCCAATGGAAAAGTTGATGGGGTCAACTCGTGGTGCGTCTGGATTGGGCGGCGACGGTGGTGGCAAAATGACGTGAGTTTGCATGAACGGAGAAGCGAGGGTGCAGCGATAGCTAGCACTGTGCGAAGGAGCTCGGTGGCGTGCATGCACCGCGCCAGCGCATTCGGCCGAGCGGCACGACGGTTTAGAAAGCGATTCTGACAAGTGGGGCCCACCCGTCAGCGATAACATCAAAGTGGCTCTGTCGGAGCCTAGTCGGAGTGTATGGTCGGATCTGGTCGAATGGTCTGGTCGAAGGGTTTGGTCGGATCTGGTTGAAGGGTCTGGTCGGACTTGAGTGGGTGGTCGAAATCGAGTAGCTGGTCAAAATCGATTGGGTGGTCGAAGGAGGTGTGGTCGGAGGGGCTGATCAACTGGTTTGGTTGGACTAGGTCAACACGACCAGATGACTGAGTCTAAATACAAGACCCTCTTCTTAGACCGATGTTTTAAAATAGCAAATAAATTTATAAAAATCTAACAATTTTGAAGCGGGGGGTTCCTAGGACAATGTAGAACTCATATATAAATTTTCAAACATCACTCTTTGTGATTTAAAAGCTTATTTTAAAACAATAACCAAACAGGTTTATATAGGGAACATAGATTTTTCTCAAGGTCAAGTTGGACTCTAAAAATTTGACAAAAATCATATTTGTTCAAGAAAATATTCTAGTATTTGAATAAAATATTTTGCAGAGATCAACTTAAGCATTTATTTCTATTTTCTTTAGAACTTGAGTTCAAGTTTGACGTTTATTATTAAAGTTGATTTTTTTTTCAAATTCAAATTTATGCACATGCTCCAGAAATGGTATGAGATGCATCTAAATCCCATTTCATAAAAATGGGGCTATGACAGGGAGTAGAATTCTTAGCCAAGCTAATGATATTGGATTGTCCGACCTTAGATGTAATCTTCGAAATGGACTAGTTTTGGTGTGACCATGCCACAAACGCATACGTCCATAGCTCCCAAGATTGAACAAAAGGTGAATTCATTCCTTTAGATTCAATTTGTTTTAAATGAGAATATGATGCTACCTAATGATGAAAATGCATATTTGTGCAGCTATAAAAGGAGGAATGCATCAACACTACGCGCTCGTGGTTGGGATCCACCTAAAGGGAAGCCGACCCGCACATCAATACCAAGTCAATGCCTTCCCCAACTCTTCCTCAGGGTCACACATTAATTTTTGTTCAAGTCAAGCAAGAGTTCAAGTTGGACATATTCTGGAATCCAATTCGGCCTCCGAAGACAACACCGACTTCAAACGTGCATAAAATTCGTATACGGACTCCGTTTTAGGTGTATGAGTGCAGGATGGAAAGCTTACCTCCTTCTCTTTTCAATAGATTCAGCTTCATCCCCAAATTCCTTTTGAACACTTCGGAATCACCAAAATAATCTGGCACTAATTCAGCCCAACAGGCCCATCATAAAAAGGCCATAACTTTCACAAACGTAGTCCGATTTTGGTGTTCTTGGGATTTTTGGAAAGATTATTCTGAGACCTTTCCAATGGATCTGGTTCCACCTCGAAATTCATCTGGAGAACATCGGAATCATCAAAACAAGATGGTGGACCAGGGGATAGAGTTAGGGTTTGACTCCACTTGTGGCCACCGCCTCTCCTTCAATATATATTGTGTGCACGCCTTTTTTAGCCTTTTTTTAGGCTTGTTTAGATTGGTTTTTCCACCGTGAAAACTTCGTTGTGTGTTGTTGAGTCGACTAGACCAACAACTGCGATTTACAGGCCTCAACTCATGTGAATTAATACATCCTATTTGCAATTTTAGATTGCTTGTGTATCTTGTTCTTGCTTGTTCTTCGATTGCTTGCAGGAATTGAACCTCATGTTCAGGTCAACCGCGTTCTTGGCATGGTTGATAATGACTCAGAGTGTGGTTTAGCGATTGCTTAGTGTTCTGGTTGCGATTGGTTAGAAGTCTGCATCGCCAAAGTCGTACCTCCAGAAATCGACGTATCATCCTATCAGAAGATCGGGACCCAATTTTCTCATCAAGTGGTATCAGAGCTGAAGTTGATCGATAGGACTTCTTGTATCCCTAGTTTAATTACTTGTTTTAGTTTTTAATATCTATAGTCCAGAAAATTTGCCAAACAAAAATAATTAATTCCCACTGTCCAAATCCCCTTGTGCCTTTCAATTTGTTAGTTTTGGTTTGCTAAATTGAATTTGTGTTCGTTTTTAGCTTTGTCTAGTTGCTGGTCATATCTTTGGTCCTATAAAAATCCAAAAAAAGTAGAAACCCTAGCCCATCCATCACGTCCTAAAACCAAAAATAAGCTCCAAAAGAAAATTCCCATCTCAAAATTCATCTAGAACACCCCAAACCCTAATTCCCAATTTCGGCCAGAAGACTCCCTTTTCCGCCGCCACCACGAAAATCACCATAACTTTTGATTCCATGATCCTTTTTTAGTGAAACCACTGCCATTAGATCAAAATGTTCATTATCCATTTGCCTGTAAAATGTCACGTCAATACAGCAAGTAAGCAAAATGTTTTCTGTTTGAATCTGAAACTGTCTGCACTTGTGATTTTTGTGTGAATTTTTAAATCGGTATTTAGGAAGTGGCCCTAAAAGAAAAAATTATAGAAAAAGCCGTCAGGAAATCAAAAATAATAATCATTGAAAAAGTGGCGTTTGACAAAAAGTTACAGCCAAAATACCGACTTACCATCCAGTGGATAGAAAACTACAGTTTTCAGTGTTGGGTCGATACTTGTGCTATTCACTCCAAATTGCATTCTATTGAATTATCTTGTGTGTACCACTTCTATACATTGTTATATACTTGTTTTAGCCTTCATCCATCCTTGGTTGATCAACAACATAGGCTAAGTGCTAGATACGAACTATAATTCAACTATGTGCAATTTCTGAAATTAATTGATTATTCTCCTTGCTACCTAATATTAAGCATGTCCAAGCTCCACTTTCTACTAACCGAGCAGATCACATCTAACCGGCCCTTGCAATCGCTCTACTCATCACTTGATTCTGGTTATCACAAACCAGGCACTGGTTGCACCACCTATTTGCATTGGTAAGAACTTGCAAGAGCTTGGTAAGAGCTTGAGCGTGTGCGACTTGTAACCTCCACCTCCTATTAGTTGATAGAGATTTACATAATTCTCATGTATCTTCTTCTTTTCTACTAACCATGATAGGGTCAAGATCACATAGGAGGAAGTTTCGTGAGATTAACAACACCATTGACTCATGACCTGTGCCTGAACAAGGTAATTTAAGTATGCATTTCTATCCTTTGTTGGTAAATTTGATCTTGATGCCTGTGCTGACTGGGAGATAGCATTAGACAAAGAATTTGAATATTATGATTGGTTTGACAGGCAAAAGATTAGAGCTGCCACTAGTGTTTTTATTGATGATGCAATACTTCGGTGGAAGTATCTTCGTAGACATAGAAGAGTGCCTCAAACTTAGAATGCATTAATAAAACTTGTGAGAGATGACTTCATTCCTAAATATCATCCTGATTATTTACTAGCTAGATTGCAACGTTTAAAACAAGGTAGTAGAACTGTAAGGGAATACTATCATGAATTGAAAACTCATTTGTTGCATTGTGGCTTAGAGGAACATCTGAAGCTACAGAGAATAGATTCTTAAGTGGGCTTAATCAACAAATTCAGGACCTTCTTGTTCACAAAGAATATAATTCTCTCTCTCAGCTGTTTATACTTGCCTATAAGGTTGAAAGTCAGATTGAAGAAAAATTTAGAATGCTTGAATATAGGAAACATGAGAACAAACATGTGTTTGTACCTTTTTCAGTGACTAACAACTTGTAGGATGTTGAGAACAATGCCGAAGAGGAGAATGAGCTGATTGAACTACCGACTCCATTGGTTGCGAAGGAAGATGAGGAGATGGATGCACCTACATCATCTGAGGAGAGTCAAAAAGGTAAATATAATGGTGATATCATCACTCAAGTTGAGTATGCTTGTGAAGAACTACAATTCTCCATTGTTCATACTATTTTAGAGCAAAAATTGGTGAAAAACAACTCTGATATGCACATGTTTCAAGTAGGGAATTCAGACTGCATTGATTTGAGTGTTGAAAATGAGTTGTGTGCTAATTCCTTGCATAAATATTTGACACAACCAAAAATTAAACCTAATTCTCCTATTTTAATTCCAAGTCCATGTGCCGAAATAAATGCTTTTGATTCTGTCAATGTGTAATTGATCCATGCTAGCGATGAGTTGAATGAGATTTCTTTTTTGAACACTTTAGGTTATATTGAGATTGATCATCCTTGTGAACTGAGTTGTTTAGAGAAGAAGTTATTAGAGATTCCCAATTCGCTTTCATTATTTCGTTATAAATTTTACCTAATAGGTGAGTATGATGAAAAGGGAAATTACATGGTTCATAGAATTTGCATAACTTTAGAACTGCAAGGTTCAACTTTGGAGAAAGAACAATGTCATGTAGAGGAAACTAATGGCACTAACCTTAATATTTCTAGTTCATCTAGTGTTATTTGTGAGCTACAAGAAAGTTCTCAAGAAGGGGAGCGTTGTGGGCTGCTTCCATACACAACCATTGCTCCATATGCGTTGGAAAAGAATTTACCTCTCATTGAGATCATCAATATCAGGTCACAATCCAATACCCTATTTTCTAAAGAAGGGGAGCAGGATGAGACACATAAATACATAGTTCCAACACCATCTAGAGAGAATACTTCCTATCAGGTACACTCGTTTCAAAGAGGTTTTACTTTGTTTGATAAAGAACTTATGATATTACATAACGAGAGTTCGTTGCGTCCTTTGTCATGTACCGAGATTTATGATCAAGATCATGCAATACAAGAGGCTACACATCTGTTAAAACCGAGGATGGTTTTTTTTTCAAGAAAGGGAGGATGATGTGACCATGCCACAAACACATACGTCCATAGCTCCCAAGATTGAACAAAAGGTGAAATCGTTCCTTCAGCTTCAATTTATTTTAAATGAGAATATGATGCTACCTAATGATGAAAATGTATATTTGTGTAGCTATATAAGGAGGAATGTATCAATACTACGCGCTCGTGGTTGGGGTCCACCTAAAGGGAAGCCAACCCGCACATCAAGACCAAGTCGACGAATTCCCCAACTCTTCCTTAGGGTCACCACGTCATTTTTGTTGAAGTCAAGCAAGAGTTCAAGTTGGACACATTCTGGAATCCAATTCGGCCTCCGGAGACAGCACCGACTTCAAACGTGCATAGAATTTGCATACGCACTCTGTTTGAGGTGTATGAGTACAGGATTTAAAGATTATCTCGTCCTCTTTCCAACAGATCTAGCCCCATCCCCAAATTCCTTTTGAGCACTTCAGAATAGCTAAAACAATCTGGCACTGATTCAGCCCAATAGGCCTGTAATAAAAAGGCCATAACTTTCACAAGCGAGGTCCGATTTGAGTGTTCTTGGGTTTTTTTTGGAAAGGTTATTCCGAGACCTTTCCAATGGATCTAGCCATCCTCCAAATTCATTCAGAGCGCATCAGAATTGTCGAAACAAGACGGCAGACCAAGAGCTTAAAGAGCATATTGTTCGAAGATGTACCAATGGTAAGGGAATACTCTGACATTTTTCCAAAAGACCTACCTAACATACCACTTGATAGTGATCTTGAATTCGTCATCGAGCTGGCACCAGGCACTGTGCCGATATCCAAGAGACCCTACAAGATGTCCACTAACGAATTGGAAGAGCACATAAACAAATATGAGAACTTCAAGACAAATTATTTGTGAGATCGAGGTCGTCTCTATTGGGATCGCCAGTTTTGCTTGTCAAAAAGAAGGATAGTAGCCTGCGAATGTGTGTGAATTAATGTTCCCTCAATGAAGTCACCATCAATAACAAGTACCCCCCTCCTAGGATCGATGATATGTTTGACCAACTCAAGGGAGCCTACGTGTTTTCCAAGATTGATAAGTGGTCAGGCTACCATTATTTGAAAATCAGGCAGCAAGATATTCCTAGGATAGCCTTCTCAACCCGATACAGATTGTATGAGTTTACAGTCACGTCGTTTAGATTGACTAACACCCCCGCATACTTCATGAACTTGATGAGCAAGACCTTCATGGAATACCTAGACAAGTTTGTAGTGGTCTTCATCGACGACATTCTAATATACTCCAAGATTAATGAAGAGCATGAGGAACACTTGAGGATAGTTTTGGAAAAGCTTAGAGAACATCAACTTTACGCCAAGTTTAGCAAGTGTGAATTCTGGCTGAAGGAAGTTGCATTCGTAGGACATGTCATGTCTGCTGGAGGAGTTGATGTAGATCCATCTAAAGTGGAGTTAGTTCTCAATTGGAAGCAACCCACATCCATAACCAATGTTCGAATTTTTCTTAGATTGGTCAGTTATTGCCGTCGTTTCATCGAAGCATTCTCTAAGGTTGCACGACGCCTCACCTAGTTACTCAAAAAGTAAAAGAAGTTTGCTTGGACTGAGAACTATGAACATAGCTTTCAATTGTTGAAGACAAGGTTAATTTCTGCCCTAGTACTAGTACTACCGAACATCTAGAAGAGCTTTGACATTTATTATGATGCGTCCCAACAAGGACTTGGATGTGTACTGATGCAGAAGGTAAAGTACGCTTCTAGACAGCTAATACTGGATGAGGAGAATTATCCTACTCATGACTTGGAGTTAGCATCAGTTGATCATTCCTGAAAATATGGCGACATTACCTCATCGGTTGTCGAGACCAAAAAAATGTTATTCTGGAACCCTCTGTGTATTCTGAACTAGTCCCATATCAGTAGCTAGCTCACATAGGAAACATCGATGAAATACCATCCATTTATCGATTTAACTAGAAAGATCTCAAAATAACAAATAATAATAACAACTAGACCTTATGGTCAATGTTTACTTAATTTGCCATGCAGGGCTAAATAAACAAATAAACTCTTGCAGTGGAACGAGAAAACTTGGAAAGGCCAATCAACATGCCCACAGGCAATCGAGTGGAAAATGCTTCCTAATTGACAAAGTCTTTATAGTACTCCTTCTCATAGAACTCTTGAGCAGCTTGATATTCTTCAACTGAGAAGCATAATTTGAAGTCGGGAGCACATAAAGTACTCAACAAGTCATAGGAAAATAGTATGCAATGAATATTCATGCAAGGCTGAAACAAAGGTTAGTTGTATGGTTTTTTTTTTTTGCAAAAAGCATTATTGACAATAAATACAATAAATTGATTAAAATGCGTAATTAAAAAGAATGGTAAATAAGTAAACAATTGCTTTGAAACAACCAGTGAATTCCCCATTCATTTTCCAACACAAACCACCAAGTGAATTACCCATTCACCGAACGAACATTATATTCATCAAGTGAACTTCCCATTCAGACTCCGACACATTTTATGAAGAAACTCTACCTCTTGTGTGAAATCCCCGAGCACATCCATGACCACGAATATGGTTGTTTAAACAGTTTTAACTCTGCAGAGGTTGTACAACTTTTTCCACAAGAGATAAATAAACTCAAAGTGTTTGACCACACTTTTGTAGATGTGCGACTAAGTGATCATCACAAGGCCTTTACAAAGCTCCTTTTAACCCAATTCAGCCCTTTAAGGTTACAACACTGAATGTCTTACCGACCAGACATAGCCCCCCTCTTGCGCCATTGTGAGTATACATCTATCCCACAACTCACGCTTCTAAGACAAAACCAAAATTAAGACATTGCTGATTAGTTAGCCAGGTCCATCCCACACTACTACAAAACATGCTTTATTGGACGTCTCATCATATACGGTTCACGTGGAACCATCTGTATTGTAATTATCACAGATGGTTTTTAATAAGAACTGTCTGTGCTATGTAACGATGGCTAGAACTGGTTAGAACCGTCGGTGATACGTAATTATCACAGATGGTTTTTAATTAGAACCGTTTGTGATAACTCACAGACGATTCTTCACAAGAACCATGTGATAATTGCAGACTTCACAGATGGTTTTTAATTAGAACCATCTGTGATAACTCACAGATGGTTCTTCACAAGAACTATATGTGATAATTGTAGACTTCACAGACGATATTTAATTAGAACCGTCTATAATAATTCATAGACGGTTCTTCATAAGAACCTTCTGTGATAATTGCAGACATCACATACAGTGTTTAATTAGAATTGTCTGTGATAATTCATAGATATTTCCAACCACAAACCTTCTGTGATATGTTCAACACCGCCGCTTCTGCTCCGACGTGATGCGTCTCTTCGTCTCGTGCGTCGACGTTACGTTCGATGCATCTCTTCATCTCGTGCGCCGATGGTTTTATAAGAATGATCATCCACCACCGAAGATGAATCCCTACATCGCTCTATTCTCTTTCGCACCAGCCATCAACAACTAGTAGAGTTAAAAAAAACAATGGCTCCTCGGTACTCTTCTTCCCTGACACCGGCGTTGATGGCCTACTTAGCCATTTTGTACGAACACCTTGCGGCCGTCTGTTGGCGGATCTTTGCGAAGGACCTTTGTGCGAATAATCTTGTCCTCCCTCCTTCGGCAGAGGTTATGCCGGAGCATGTCATGGCTACCTTCCGCCGCCTTGACATCCTCCTCTACAACGTCTTCTAGGTGGTCTCCCTCTTCCGATGAGCTAACCTCGCCATCAACGTAGTCCTCGAGGAAGACATTGCATGTCTCCAGGAGGATTACCATCGCTTGGACTCTGGTATCGAGATGGCAGCCAATCGGGTAGACCATGCCAAGTCACCTGAAGTGAGGGAATTGAGCCTCTGGCACATTTCCACTTGGTGCTTGAGTCAGAGCGTGTTTGGGCAGCTCTCCACCGAGTGCGTCAATGGGTGGACATGTTTTGGGGAACCTTCGCTGACCCTGAACCCTCTGATGCCGACCACGTCGCCTACGAAGAATTGAAGACGGAGATAGCGGTCTACCTGGGCCGTAGGAAATAAGTTGAACTTTTATTATTTCTACTTTTTTAAGAAAATCTTTTGTCAGAAGCGACTGACCACGCTGTTTGGCCATATGTAAATACAAAAAATGATTAAAAAATGCAGTTTGAAGTTAAGTTACTGTCTATGGTTTTACTAGCCGAAAACAAAACATTTTTTTAACAAGAACCGTGTGTGATATATAATTATCACAGACGGTTATTAACAAGAACCGTCTGTGATATATACCTATCACAAACTATTTTTAAATATAACTATCTATGATATGTTCAAGCTGCTTCGGCTCCTGTGCAATGCATCTCTTCGTCTCATGCGCCGACGTTACGATGCATCTCTTCGTCTCGGTTTTTGATATGTTTTAAAAGATTGATCACGTCTTTCACACCCTCCATCAACAGCCAGTAGAGTTAAAAAAACTCGATCACTACGGTATTAAAAACTCACAGACCGTACGCCGCACGCCATGGTAAGCACACGGAGCATGACGGCGAGGACCAAGAAGAGGTGGTCGGTGATCGCCGTCGCTCTTCCTCACAATGTCGTCGTCAACATCATCGGCCTCGTAGCTGCGAGCTCTCCTCAGCCCATGGCTGACCTCTGCAGCCTATGAGCCATGTACGTATTTATATACCTACAATAATACGTACTACTATTTGTGGCGGCAACCAATCCATGAATGCATACATGTTAGCCTTTTAATTTGACTAGAGAAACATGTCACTAATCTGACTAGCAACAACGCCCTTAATTTGGCCTTTTAATTTTCTCTTACTGAGTAATTCTAACGTCTTGAATTGTGTACGTATATTGGAGTGGCAAGGCTATGTACAAGGCGTCCAAGGAGCGCGCCGTGGCAAGGTGCGTGGTGCTGGAGCAAGAGGAGACGATGAAGTGGCCGGACAACGAGCACTACCTCGTCGTTGTCAACCACCTGACCGGCACCGGCAACCTGAAGGCCTGTGTGGCCTCGTGTTCCTCGAACGGGGGGCCGTCACCAGCCACAAGCCCACGACCTACGTGCTTGGCCGTCTCCTCTACACGGCCGGCAACGAGCACAATGTTTGGAAGCAATACATTACCAAGTCGACGGTGAGCCGGCCAGCGGGTGCGAGACAGCCAAGAGGACCAACCCGAAGTGCAAGCGGTGCCGAAGGCTCACTACGGACATGGTCCAATATGTGAATGTGTTATATGTTCTGAATTTGCATTTATTTCTACTTTTTAAAATCTTTTGTAAGAAGCGACTGGCCACGTTGTTAATTTGGCCAAATGTAAATACAAAAAATGATTAAAAAATTCAGTTTGAAGTTAAGTTACTGTCTATGTTGAACATGTTTACCGAATAACGTCTTTATCTTACTGTCTTTTATGTCTGGTGAAAAACAAGTCAGACACATATTTACTCCTGATGCTATCCGAAAAATAGAACATTTTTTAGCTATAGAAAACTGTCACAGGCGGTTTAGTGGAACAAATAAATGCGTGATATGTATCCTGAGCGGTTTTGGTTGGAACCATCTAGGATATTTATCACAGACGGTTTGTGGTTTGCATACAACTACAGGAACCTGGCTACTTCAAAAATATGCCATAAATTACAATAATGATACACACACACACACAACTTTCTCTAGCCACTTGATATGGTCTAGAATGCGCTCCATCTTCAATTCCAGCATGTTTAGCCTCTACTCCAGCACAACTTCCATTCTCTGCTCCAGCCCAGAGTCCATCATTTGCCTTGTATTGCTACACTCCCTTGCTCTGTTCATGGTGTCTGCCCACTAGAAATATTGACATCCTCCAGCCTATAGAACCGTACAAATGCCAAAACAGCACACACATTTCATACATACTGGAGAAACATCCAAACCGCAAGAAATCAGACTCAATTTTATTTACTAAGAAATAAGGACATTTGTAAAACACCCAACCAGTATTTCGCTCGATGTTGGTGTGGAACACATTTGCTTGCACATAGCAGTTAAGGCCATCCACTCGCCTAGCAGTGGATAGTGCTAGGGCCCTCCAATTTGGTGAGCTTGACGCCTCAAACATGGCCCTCACTCAAGAGGAGGAGATGAGGTGAGATGAGACCAGAAGGAGATGAGAGGAGAAAGAGCTAAGCTCATGTACTCGAAGAAGATGAGAAAGCTCAGGATTGGCCCTACTTATGCTGGAGTGCAAAAAAATTTTAGCTATAGAACTATCATAGGAGGTTTAGTGGAACAAACCATCTGTGATATATAATTATCACAGACGGTTATTAACAAGAACTGTCTGTGATGTGTATTTATCACATACGGTTCTTGTTAATAACTGTTTGTGATACATATCACAGACGACTTACTAACAAGAACCATCTGTGATATATCTATAGTGAGATCTGGCTGATATGCAGTTGCTTTGAAGAAGACAACAAGTACGCCTAAGAAAGCAACCAAGCCAACCACGAAGCATGATTTTTTTCTAGGGAATCGTCCACACAGCATGAGGAGGATGAGACAGCAGCCACGGCCTACTTCATCGAATCTACAAGTTCAAGAAGCATGGCTGCCTAGAGTGTATGATTACCCGGTGCTCTCCTGGCAGCCAAGTTTCTTGACTTGCAGGCTCGATGAAGTAGAATGTGGCTACTGTCTCATCACCTCATGCTGCGTGGACGAACCCCCAAAAAAATCATGCTTCGTGGTGGGCTTGGTTACTTTCTTAGGCATACTCGCCGTCTTCTTCAAAGCAGCCACATATCAGAGACAGATCTCACTACAGACAGATCTATCAGGATGACCAGATATTTAATGGCGCATATCACAGACAGTTGTTGTTAAGAACCATTTGTGATACATATCACGGACAGTTTTAAATACCAACCGTCTACGATAGTTTAATATCACAGACGGGTTGTATTTTAAACCGTCTGTGATACGTATCCCAAATGGTTCTTAACAAGAACCGTTTGTGATATGCGCCATTAAATATCTGGCCATCCCGACAGATCTATCTGTAGTGAAATCTGTCTCTGATATGCAACTGCTTTGAAGGAGGTGGCTGGCTCTGGGGCGTTTGGTGAAAGAAATTAATGTCGTAGATTAGTATTTGCTTCTAATTATATGCATTATAATGTAGAGAGATCGATGACAGCTACGTTTATCATCCAAGGAGGTTATTGGCAGTTCAGATTTACAATAGAACAATGAGTGACATGTATATATACATTGACTTGTCCTGTATTGTGTAAAATTATAGTGTTTACATCATAGTGAGCCTCAGTTCTAACCATGTCAAATGAAGGAGGAAGGGAGGAGAAGGAAAGGAGGAAGAAAGAGAGGAGGATCTCACGGAATATTTGGGATCTTCTTCGTGAGCTCCAAGGGTAACGATACATAATCCTTTATATTTTCTTAGGTTAATCGCTATTCAATTTATAGTATGTTTGGTCAATAGGAAGAGTAGCTGCGTGCATTAATCTAATTTAACACAAATTTGTTACGTGCGTAGCATAGATGGACCGAAGCTGGATGTATATTGAGAACCGTGTGAGTGAAGAGTATATTGATGGCGTGTCTGCTTTTAGAAGAGTTGCTAAGCAGGATATTTTGAAGAAGGGGATAAAATTTATGTATTATCCATGCATTGCCTGTGATAATATGAAAATGTTTACCAACCCAGCGCAGATCGAACCGTACTTGATTCGAAGGGGTTTCAAAGAGGAGTATACATGTTGGACCAGTCACAGTGCAGAGTAGATTATACCGGAAGGTACTAACATCGTCGAGGGAGACAACGATATGCCGGATGTGGACTGTGCTTTTGATGAGGGTAGGTCACACAACGACAATCTAGATCAGATGCTATGCGATGTAAAAGGGGACTATAGTGAAAGAGAGTTTTGTAAATTTGAGGGCTTAATGGAGCACTCGGGGAAACCTTTGTTCCCGGGCTACAAGCCGGAATACACAAGGTTGTCATTCATGCTTGAACTGCTAAAATTGAAGGCAAGTAATGGTTGGCCCGACAAGAGTTTCACGGCGTTACTAGGTCTCTTAGCGGACATCCTTCCAAAGGGAAATGTGTTGCCCAGAACTGCCTACCAAGCCAAGAAGGTTCTTTGTCCATTGGGGATGAAAGTAGAAAGAATACATGCATACCCGAACGATTGTATCTTCTACCGTAAAGAGTATGCAGACATGCATGTATGTCCGGTGTGCAAAGCATCCTGATACAATCGTAAGAATCACTCTGATGACGGCGAGGGCATCAAGGTGAAGCAAGGACCTCTTGCTAAGGTGTTGTGGTATATGCCTATAATTCCCCGTTTGAAGCGTTTATTTTCGAACCGAAAGGAGGCAAGATTGCTGCGTTGGCACTCGAAGGAGCGTAAGAAAAATGGAAAGATAGCGTAAGAAAGATGGAAAGATAAGAAACTTTGATGGGAGCTTTGAAGACTTCGGTGTGGAACCAAGGAATATAAGGTTTGGGTTGAGTACAGATGGATTAAATCATTTCGATAATACGAGCAGCCAACATAGCACTTGAACCGTGAATCTATCTATGTACAACCTTCCTCCTTGGCTGTGTATGAAGCGGAAGTATATTTTGATATCACTACTTATCAAAGGGTCAAGCAACACAGGAACAATATTAATGTGTACCTAGCACCATTCTTTGGAAGGTCTTGTGACACTTTGTGGAGCGAAGGTCTCTGGTATGGGATCTTGTACAAATGAGAGAACTTCACTTTACGCGCCATGTTGTTCTACACCATCAATAATTTTTCTGCCCTTGGTAACCTGTCGGGGTTCAGTACAAAAGGAGTCAAAGCATGCCTGCACTGCTTACATGATACCAAGAGTGTGTGGCTGAACAACTCGCGTAAAACTGTGTACATGCATCACCGTAGGTTCCTTCCTAGGTATCACTCGTACCGCAAGATGAAGAAACAATTCGACGGAAATAAGGAGGACGATTCAGCTCCAAGGGCTTTTAGAGGAAAAGATATCTATGATATGGATAAGGATATCGATGTTGTGCTTAGAAAGGGGCGTAAATTGAGGACCCGTCAGAAGAATATCTGGAAGAAGCGATCAATTTTTTGGGACTTACCTTATTAGAAGCACATAGAAGTTCACCACAACATCGACGTCATGCACGTAGAGAAGAATGTATGTGATAGCTTGATTGATCTCTTACTGAACATTCGTGTCAAACAAAGGACGGGGTCAACGCACGGTGTGACTTGCTTAATGTGAATATAAGGTCCGCGTTAGCACCAAAAGACACGATAATGGACGAACGTACCTTCCCCCAACTTGCTACACTCTGTCCAAGGCCGAGAGAAAGGAACTATGTCAGAGCTTACATGGTGTGAAAGTTCCGTCCGGATACTTTGCCAGCATAAACTTGTTTCTATGGAAGATTTGAAATTAATTGGTATGAAGTCTCATGATTGTCATGTGCTAATGACATAAATGCTTCCTGTTGCAATTAGAAGAAATTTGCCGAGCATGGTCCGAGTGGCAATCATGGGGCTATGTTATTTCTTTAACTCAATTGCTCACAAGGTCATTAATCCCAAAGGACTAGACGCTCTGCAGGCTGAGGTGGTGATGACTCTATGTCATCTTGAGATGTATTTCCCTCCGTCATTTTTCGATATCATGGTCCATCTCACTGTTCACCTTGTGAAAGAGATAAAGATATGCGGCCCTCTGTTCCTATATCATATGTACCCGTTCGAGACGTACATGGGAATTCTCAAGTCATATGTATGGAATCGATCTTGGCCGGAGGGCAGCATCATCGAAGGTTGTGCAACCAAAGAGGCCATTGAGTTCTGCGTCGACTATATGGCTTAGGTGGAACCGATAGGTGTGCCTCTATCTCGTCATGAGGGGAGGCTGGAGGGTATCGGGACCATCAGAAGGAAAGTAATCACTCTCGATCTGGATACATACGCTCAAGCCTATTTCATGGTTTTGCAACACATCACATAAGTGTCCCCATACATCGACGAGCACAAAGACATGGTATGCCAACAGAATCCAAGCCGGTCGGAGGTTTGGATCACGAGAAAGCAGAATCATCGGTTCAACAAATGGTTAAAGGTGTGATTCACTAGGAGGTCATCAAGTGATGTTATGCTGCCATGGTTGGCAAAAGGACCAAAATTTACAATTGTGCACTACTACAGAAAAGGCTTTCACAGACGGTTCAAAAGCGTCATCACGAGCGGTTTCGTGAGCCGTCGAGTTTATCGGGTCGATGATGACATGAGGTCATCACGCACGGTTTGAACCGCTCTGTGATGTATACTTTCCTGAGCGGTTTGTGGTTCAAACCGTCTGCGATAACATATATCACGAGCGGTTTCATCCACAAACCGTGCTCAGATAATCATATCCTGAGCGGTTTGACCACAAACCGTGCGTGATAATCACATATCACGAGCGGTTTTAGCCACAAACCGTGCGTGATAATCACATATCACTGAGCGGTTTGTGGCTAAAACCGTCGTGATATGTGATATCCTGAGCAGTTTGTGGTGAAACTTTCATCTGTGATATTTCTCTATAAAGGCCCAGCGTTGGTACGCTTGTACCATTAAATCGGCATCATATATATATTACATATATATTGTTACGTGATCTCTCGGCCACTTTGGGGATCGTCCACATGACATGAGAAGGATGAGGCGGTAGCCACGGGCAACCTCATTGAGCCCATGCAAATATAAAAATATGGATGCAAAGAGGCGGTCGGACATCCAATTACAGATTGGGCGTCGCTATGTTGAAAAGTATCGTTGATCTTGGAGTACTCCATTGGGAAGTGGCATCATATATTAGCAACTAACCATTCTTGAGCATGTAATCGTCTTTAAACCCAACAAGAACACCAAGCAACCATTCTCATATTTCAAAAGAATTCTCAACTTGTTGCTTGGTGTTCTTGTTGGCTGTTACATTGTTGGCTTTAATAATTACATGCTCAATCACTGAAGCGATCAATCGATACCGCTGGAGACTTTATAGAGAAGAGATTATGAATGGAATGGTAGGGCGTGCACAGTGCATAGAGGTAGGAGAACTTGACCGGCATGAACAAGGGACTATTAATATGAACTAATTATCAATTCAATTTCAGCATAAGACTATTGACACCATTACATCACGAGCAAGGGACTATTAATATGAACTAATTATCAATTCAATTTCAGCATAAGACTATTGACATCATTACATCACACAAAGAAGAGGACTATTAATATGAACTAATTATCAATTCAATTTCAGCATAGGACTATTTACATCATTACATCACAGAGCAAGGGACTATTAATATGAACTAATTATCAATTCAATTTCAGCATAGGACTATTTACATCATTACATCACGAGCAAGGGACTATTAATATGAACTAATTATCAATTCAATTTCAGCATAAGACTATTAACATCATTGAGCGGTTCATCGCAAGAGAACAAGACCAAGGGTGTCCAAACCCACCACACCAAGAGTAGCCCTCGGCATCCATCGCATGAGCACTAGCTAGCCATTTTCATCACAGAGCAAGGAGGGTAGAGACAGAGAGGGACCTTAGTGCAGCGCAACCACGGTGGCGACCCCACCACCAAAGACAACCCTCATCCATTTCCTTTACCTTGCATAAATCACACAAACATCGGGACACAACTTAAGGCTCATGCATAAAAATCAAACTCAACAAAAGACATTAAGCTAACAGATCTAGAGGAGAATAGAGGAGGATGGGGAAAGCAAAGCCGGCCGGGACCCTAGCGGGCGCAAAGGGGTCGGGCGGCGGCGGCGACGGCGGCGGCGTCGAGGTGGGGAGGAGCGGAGTTAGGCGGGCGCAAACCCTAGCGGCCGGAGCTGGGAGTGACGAGTTTGGGCGTCACCGTGGTTGTATTAACGGTGACGCCGCAAAAGACACTCTTATCGTCTTTAGTGTCTTTTGCGGTGTCACCAGATATACCTAACCGTCGGCGACAGGAAGAATGGCGGCGTCGGCGGCGACGAGGAGAGAACGGACGAGAGTAAGGCGGCTGGGAGTGGCGAGTTAGGCGCAAACCCTAGCGGCAAGCTATGCTAGCTCCTACTTATAAAGACTTATCGAGACGGTTCTATTATGGAACCGTTAGTGATAATCATCACGAGCGGTTCCATTATGGAACCGTCTGTGATATAGGACATATCACGACGGTTCCATTATGGAGCCGTCCGTGAAATATTTTTTTCTCAAGTATATACACTTACATGACATGTGAAGAAATTACATGTTTATATTAAAAAGCGAAACCTATAATTAAACAAGGTTTTCTAGTGGCGAAGGTAGGTGCTATCTCCATCTGCAATACTTCATAGGCGGCGGTGTCGGCATCGGACGGTTCTCGATCGTGACGAAGCTCGAAATCGTCCACCGGCCGTTGACGCGCTTCGTTACGATATAATTAATATTAATTGTAACTTCACCTCCAAACTAGATTTTGTTTTTCCACAAAACCGTCTCGATATATATATATATATATAGAGAGAGAGAGAGAGCATAATAATTCAACATATAATTAAATATAGTAACTTCACCTCCAAACTTTTTTTTCATTTTGGAATTTTCATATATATGGCCAAACAGTATGGCGTTAAACTAAAAAGATTTAAAAAGTAAAACCTATAAATAAAACAAAGTTTTTCTAGTGGCGGAGGTAGGCTGCTATCTCCGTCTTCAATACTTCATAAGCGGCGGCGTCGGCATTGGGCGGTTCACGATCATCGTGAATGAAGCTCGAAATCGTCCACTCATTGTGGCCATTGCGTTCAAGTGTCTCCAAGACCCTCGGATCGTTGAACCAAGAAGAATTGAGCCCATAGGCTCTCTTCCCTTGCTTGAGGGGTATCGGCTGGTCGTATCGATTAAACTTGCGCCTCGATTTCACAGATCCAAGTGACGGCAAGCCTCACAGACGTGCAACGTCGTTTTGGAGGACTACGTCGATGACGCCAGAACGCTACCGAAGTGGGAGATCACCGGAAGACACGGCGGAGGAGGATGTCAAGGCGGCGGAAGGTGGCGTCACCGCTCGGCAAATTCTCCGCCGGCAGAGGAGTGAAGACACTGTTGATCAAGCAGTGTTCTTCCGCAGACCGCAGTTCAACCTACAGAGAGAGTGCTGCTCGACAAGTGAGGCCGGGAAGGCCATCGCTGCGGCGACGAGGAAGAGGCAGCCATTTCTGTTTTTAATTTTATAAGTATGTGGGGATGATCATCTTGGATGGCGGATGATCCTTTTATATCAAACAAGGAATAAATTCGGGCGTGAGGCGAAGAGACGCATCGAGGCCGCGGCGGATTGGCGGCAAACGAGCGCCGCGCCGGCGATGAAGAGACGCGCGGGAGCCGGGCGATGGCGGCGACCGTGGAGCAGTAGCGATATTATCACGAGCGGTTATTGTTAAGAACCGCTCGTGATATTAATTAATATCACGAGCGGTTCTTGTTGAGAACCGCCTGTGATACTCCTGAACGATTGTGTTTAAAAACCGCTCGTGATCTCGATTAATATCACGAGCGGTTCGTGTTGAACCGCTGCGTGATACTTCACGACGGTTTTCAAAATGAACCGCTCGTGATATTGCCTCTTCACGAGCGGTTTTTAAGCGCGGCGATGAGTACGAGCGGTCTCTAAACCAAAACCGTGCGTGATTGAATATATACCGACGGTTTTGGTCAACCGTCTGTGATGAGGCGTCCAGTATTAGCCTTTCTGTAGTAGTGGTGACATGGCAAGGATACAACATAAATGGGTACACACTTTATACGATAGCTCAGGATAGGAAGAGCACAATTTAGAATAGCGGTGTCCGCATAGATGCGTTTCATGAGCAGTTCAATACCGCTGGGTTGAGCTCCTACTATGGGTACATAGAGGAGAATTGGGAGCTCGACTACGTACTTTTCAATATCACCCTATTTCGGTGCCATTGGGTCAAACTTCCATAGGGTGGGAAGGTGAACAAGTACGGCGTCACTACTACGGACCTCAAATGTGTCGGATACAAGGACAAACCATTCGTACTCGCTAAGCAAGTTGTTCAAGTTTTTTATGTAAAGGACCCAGCAAATAAGAATCGCCACGTAGCTATAGAAGGAACTATCACAGGTGGTTTAGTGGAACAAACCATATGTGATATATGTAGCACAAACGGTTCCTAAGGTGTTGAAACACTTCGCCTCTCACACAAGCGTCCCCGCACATGCGTCCAAAAATTTCCCCCACCCACGCTGAGCATTACAGACATTTCCATAATAGAACTGTTTGTGATACTTATCACACACAGTTCTCAAATATAACCGTCTGTGATATGCTCATTTATCACAGACGGTCCTGAAATAGAACCATCTATGATTTAGAATATCACAGATGGTTGTTTGCGAGAACCGTTTGTGATATCCCTTTATAAGTAGGGCCCCGCTAGGGTTTGTGCCCATGCTCCTCAGAGCTCACTCGTCTGTCCGCCTCCTCAGCGCCCTTACTTCCCATGTTCCTCCCGAGTCTCCTCTCTCCGTGCCGTTGTCCCCACGCCGTCATCCCTGTGCCTCCTCCTCCTCGCGCCGACGTCCTAACTTCCCGTGTTCCTCCCGAGCCTCCTCTCTTCGCACCATCGTCCCTGCACCTCCTCCTCCCCGCGCCAGCGTCCTCCCTCTATGACCCCCAATCTCGACGACGCCTCACTCCCTCGACCCCGACTCCCTCTTCGTCCACGCCTCCCGCCAAGGTACGAGCTCACCACTTTGGATTGTGCTAGTAGAAGTTTCAAATTGTGCTGATTTGATTGACTCTAGCACTGGGAGATATTGCTTAGTAATGTTGTGGGTGGTACGAGCTCACTGCTTTGGATTCTCTAATATTGTGTTATGTTATTCATGCTCATCATATCACTCTATTTCATTATGTTGATGTTGTCTGGTCATTTTGCTCCATTCTGTTGGTAGCTTTAGCTCACTATGGCTCACTATGATTATTGTTCAGTCATTGTTTATATTCCTGTCAATTGAAATATTATGTAGTTGGTTCAATTGAAATATTGACAATGAACTCTCAACTGATGATTTGTTTTAAAGTGTTAGATTAGACAAAGCAAGATTTTGTAAAGCACAAGGCCTAATTTATTTCAGAGTAATTGTCATATTTAATTTATGATAGAATTTTGACCTAAGTGGCGAGGAGACCAAGAATACATCTTGAGCAGCCCAACATCTGAGAGCAATAAACAACAATATAAATCTGAGCATTATGCTGATTTATTTTGTTGTTAATCTTACAGTGATACCATTAAGTTAATCTTATAGTGAAGTCATTGAGCCACTTACCTTATGTTAACTATGTTGAGTTGCGTTACATTCCTAGTTTCTATACATAGCAAGTAAGCGAGATGGCGTCCGCACCTTCTTCGCCACCACCATCGACGTCGCCGAATGCGTTTGGATCTTCGAGGAAAGAGGTAAATCAGCGAGATGGCAGAGGAATATCAAAAATGCATGAGGGCCGAATGACCATCACGGCCGTCAGTACCGTTGGGGTCCCTTTGCTTCCCAAGAAAGGAGCAACGGCATTCTGGACCACCTGCGGTATAGTTGGAAGGGAACGGGTCCCCATCACCTCATAGAGATGGAAGTCTCTAACGGATGTAGAGAAAGCACAATTGTGGAATGAAATTACAACGTCGTTCGATATCAGAGCAGAAGTCCAGGGACTCGTGCGACCATACCTCTCCAACAGTACCCTCAATGACTCCACCTCAACCCTCACTTCAGAAGGCCACCGTATAGGCTCCCATGCAGACGACGTCGAAGAAACAAGAAAAGTGTGCCGAGTCGTCTCCCCCCCCCCCACCCTAAGACGTATATCTGTAGGATCGAGGATAACTGACTAGAGGGGGTGAATAGGAGGTTCTAAAAACGTTCTTGCTTTCTAAAATAATTTCTAAAAAATTAGAACTAAGCAAGATTAATATTGCAATTCAAGACCTGCTCAATTCTAGTAAAGCTAAAATACCACAAGACAAGACTCTACAAGTGTATCTCTAGCACAACTAAATAAGACAATCTAAATTTGCTAGAAATATAAATGAGGAAAGTAGAGGCAAAGAAATAACCAAATGATGACTCGCTATGTTTTCCCGTGGTATCGAAGATTTGCTGGTCTTCAGTAATCCACGTTGAGGAAAGCCTAAGCAACTTGGACCGGATCCACGAATTAAGCCTTACTCCTCGATTTCACTAGTGGATGTCCTTCCTCCACTCTGGAGATGGCGAACACTGAACCACTCATAATTTGGCTCCAGGCCCCTTCACAATCTCCTTAAAGAGATCACCACGCGAACTCCCGTCAAGCCATCTAGGTGTTGGCAAACACCAAGAGTAAAGAGCCTCAATCTTCGCTTGACGGCAATCAAGTGCTAAGGAACAATCTAGAATAAATGCACTTGAATTTTGCTCAACAACCTCACAATGAATGCAACAATTGTATATGAGCTGTAGAGATAATGCTCTTAGCTCAAGGATGTTAAATGAGGTCTCTCTCTCCTGTCCTTGAGCTGGTGGAGGGGTATTTATACCGCCCACAAACAAATCTGACCGTTGTAGGCAAAAGCTCAAGATTTCTGCATGAGCGGTAGTCTTTGCCGTTCATCGGCGGTACTATCGCACTTCCTCAAGCTGCCTGATGAACGCTAGCGCAGAGCAATTAATGCCTCTGATCGGCCGTTGAAAATCTTGCCTGATACTAGATTACCGTCGTTGATCATGTAGTAGTTCCGCTCTCTGGTACTTCCGTTTTCATAGGGCGGTACGACCGCTTCCCTTGGATGTCCATATCAGACCCTATCTGGGAATAACGTACCGCCTACTATTTTTCGGACTAACCAAGTTGTGGTAGTTCCGCTCAGAATTGCGGTCATATCGTGATATGGTAGTACCACCAAGTAAGCTCCGATACTATCGCCTTCCAGGTGAACAAACATGCTCAAAGGGGTGTCACTCTGTAAAAAACGAACCGCCAACTAGATTTAGGTCTAACCGGGTTGTGGTAGTACTGCACCACTATCCCGGTCATACCGCTGTGCGGTAGTACTACCAAGTACACGTTGGTACTACCGACTTTCCTGAGAAAAGCTTAGTTGGCTTTCAAAACAAACTCTAAGTGCATGCATGATCCTAGATTGATCCAAAAGACACAAGAACATGCTATCAAGCTACTAGTCATGATCTTTCTTAATAGTACGGCATTTAACCTAAAATCTGGTCTTCAATCATTTTCTCCTAAGACCGGTAAATACAGAAAAGGATCCTAGACTAGTTGTACCTTGTCTTTGAAATATATTAATCTTCATATTGACCTTTAGCATGCATCTTCAGGTTGTTATATTCATCACTAGGACTAAACCTTTTTAAACACTCAATAAATATGTTGGTCCCATATTCACATATTGTCATTAATTGCCAAAACAATTTTTAGGGGCCTAGATGCTTTCAATATCACACGAGGCACTAAGGCCAAATCGAAGAAGATTAACGCGCCTGTAGTATATTCTTGTTGTGACTTAACAAAATAATTCTTTCAATGTGCTTAAATGAGTTTTGAGAATTATTTGCTTTTTAAAGTCATTTCAAAGAAAGCACCTCCTAAACATGTGCATAAAAATGAGAAGGTGCTTTTGCAAGCACATGTAGATATTTTTGAAAATTTTGGCGGAGTTTGTTTTGCTTGTTGAAACTTGAGAGAATTTACAATACTATAAATAACCATAAGATAGAGATTGCAATTCACTGAGAATAACATAACCATAATATTTAGTATCAAGTTCAACAACATAATACCATGAAGTCATAAGAACATAAAACCATAACAAGGTTCACAAGTCCATTACATCATAAAGAGACATATATATATATATATATATATATATATATATATATATATATATATATATATATAGAAGATAATAACTTGCTTGACTTCCTTCTTCTTTGCTTCTCCTCATCTTGTATCTTTCCTTTTCTATTCTTCTCCACCTTTGGCATCAAAATACCAAAAAGTCATTCAGCTCGATCTTGAGGAGGTGGAGGAGCCTGAGAGGATGAAGCTTGAAGTGGAACTTGAGGAGGTGTTTTGAGGCGGCGGTGTCCATAACGAGCTAGAGCAGTTCAGGCTTGCTCAAGAGAACTCAGACTCTCTGTCAATGCAGCCAGCCTATTGTTTGTTTTAGATTGAAATTCTTGCTGAGAATTTTGAATCTCTAAAATAGCTGAATAGATCTGAGAAAAGGAAACATGTTCTTCTTCTTGAGCATCTTCCCTTTGTTCCCTTTGTTGAACCTAAGGAGGAGCAGCTGTAGGAATAGGAGGACCCTTGCGTGGCTTGTATGGCTTGTGGACAGATCCCAAGCCTCCACGATATCTAGTCTTCCAAATGATCAAAGCCATGATGTAAGGAGCATAATTTATTCTTTTGACTCGATCATTCTTGGAAGAAGCAATCTCTCGAAGGATCACATCTATCACATCAAATTTCCTCCCATGCATGATATTATCTATCAAATTCCAAGCATGTCCTCTAATTGTATCAAAATTCTCACTCTTAGGTAGAATGGTATGATTAATTATCCTGTTGACCAAGCTGGGAATTAGCAGGATGCTGCCTATCTTTCTTGGATTGTATCTGGCATTCTCATCATAGTACTTTGTCCAGGCTGGAACCAAAAGGGCAGGTTTGTCATAAATCTTCTCAAATCTTCTTGACTCTATCCTTAAGGCTAACTCAAACTCGTGCCTCTGGCAATCAATCCAAGTAGGTGGTCCCTATCATCCATGCCATGCCATTTGACTGAAATCAGGATATATATATATATATATATATATATATATATATATATATATATATATATATATATAAAGTAGCATAGAATTGTCTGACGATCTCCTCATCGTAGTCGCATTTTAGCACTACTAGGTCATGGATACCAGCCCTTTGAAAAAGCCAATATGTTCCGTCATACTTGTATAGGGAGTTTAGATGTACCTAATCCACAAATTTATGATCAGCAAACGGCCTGTGGGGGCCATACATCTGTTCATAGACCATCTCTTGAAAACTAGTGTGGAATTTAGGATTTGTAGATGACTTTGGAAGCACAAACTGATTTATATGACGCAGAATAGCATACTCATCTCCTGTGATCATCCTCATATTTATTTGTTGCTCCTCAGGCTCTCCCATTTCCTTATCAGATTCTGTTACTGCTTTAGACTCAGTTTCTGCCTAGGTAGGACTCTCCTCATTTTCTGAATCATCAAAAGTAGGAGCTTTGCCTCTATCTTCTCTTCCTTTCTAAATTTCTTCTTGATTTTCTTGATCAGGAGCAGGAGCTGTAGGCGGCTGAGAAGAATAGGTTTGGCCACTTGATCTCGGAGCTCTCGGAGGGCCATAGGACTTGCGAGTAGAGATCCTGGTCCTAGGCATCTTCAAACAGAGAGGACAGATTACATATCAACCAAGGTCGGTTGAAAATTGAATGGAATGAACTTACTATTTTGTCAGGGAAATCGCTAGTACCGACGTGCAAGTGGCGGTAGTACCGGGATACGGAAGTACCATCGTATACTGGCTGGTACGACCGCACCGTGGTAGTTTCACTCACGACGAGTAGTAGTACCGCTTTCTCTGAACATGTTCTAGGGCATGAAATTGCTTGGATTTTTCTAGTGTCTCTAATGGATTGAATCTATGGAATAGATGCATAGACATCACAAGACACTAGTGTTGCAATTTGCCCAAGAAAAACGCATTCATACATCCATATTTTTAATTAACCCTAATTGTGACCTAGGGTTTTAAAACAAGGCAAAGAAAGGATTAAAAGAGTTTTTACCTTGAGATCCAAGGGAGAGGGACCCTTAGGTCACAAGAGATCAACAAAGAATTGAAGAAAACCTGAAGAGATTTGAGGATTTTTCGAGAGAGTTTGACTGTTCTTCGGTGAGAGAGATGGGAGAGTGAAGGAGTGCAGAATGACCGCTCGGGAGGAACCGAAGGGGTAAAACCCATGCGAAGGCAGTTAATGCCTTTTACAACCGACGCAGTAGTACCTCAACTTATACGCCGATAGTACCGCAAAGCGGTAGTTCCTCTATTAAGCCGCCGATAGTTCTGATTTTTCTGGAACTTTAGGGATTTATCTTGGAATTGAGAAAATATGTAAATGATCCCTAGTTTTGCACTCAAATAAATATCATTCAGGATCATTATACATTGAAGAGACTAATGAGTATCTAATAACCTAATTTTTATTATCACAGAGATTTTTCGTAAAATATTTGAAAATATCTTTCTTGAAAGCTTCAAATAACACCAAATTGGAATAAAGTGCATGAGGCATGAGTTCAGGCAATATTTGAATAGTCTATGACATTTAATTCATTCCTCAACTTGCAAAAGCAGCCTTCATCTAATGGTTTGGTGAAAATGTTCGCTAATTGATCTTCAAACCGAATGTGGCTAATTTCAATATCTCCCTTGCTCACATGATCTCTCAAGAAATGATGGCGTATATCTATATGCTTGGTTCTTGAGTGTTGGACTGGATTATTGGTTATTTTCACAGTGCTATCATTATCACACAATAGAGGCATTTTATCGAATTTAATTCTATAGTCCATCAAGGTTTGCCTCATCCATAGCAATTAAGCACAACAACTACCCGCAAAAACATATTCGGCTTCAGAAGTGGATAGAGCTACGAAATTTAGTTTCTTGGAGGACCATGATACTAAGGATCTTCCTAAGAATTGATAACTACTCGATATGCTTTTTCTATCCACTTTGCAACCTATATAATCGGAATCCGAATATCCAATTAAATCAAATTTTGCACCTTTGGGATACCATAAGTCAATGCTAGAAGAATGCTTTAAATATTTTAGAACTCTTTTTACGGCCACCAAATGACACTCTTTTGGTGTTGCTTGAAAACGTGTATGCATGCAAATACTAAACATGATATCGGACCTAGATGTGATAAGAAAAATCAAATTACTAATCATAGATCTATAAAGCTTTAAATCTACCGATTTACCTCCCTCATTAAGGTCAAGATGACCGTTAGTTGCCATTGGAGTCTTGATGGGTTTTGCATCTTCCATGCCAAACCTCTCGATCAAATCTTTTGTGTATCTTGTTTGGCTCACGAAGGATCCATCTTTGAGTTTCTTGATTTGAAGTATAAGAAAATAGCTAAGTTCTTCGATCATGGACATTTCAAATTCCCTAGACATCATATAACCAAACTCTTTGAAAAAGCATTGATTAGTAGACCCGAACATAATATCATCAACATAAATTTGGCATGCAAAGAAATCATCATCTAAAACTTTGGTAAACAAGGTTGAATCAATTTTCCCAATTTTGAATCCTTTTCAAACTAGAAAATCTCTAAGGCATTCATACCATGCTCTAGGAGCTTGTTTAAGACCATAGAGCGCTTTGGAGAGTTTATAGACATGATTAGGATTCTTAGAATCTTCAAAACCAGTTGGTTGCTCAACAAATACAAGTTCGGATATTTTTCCATTTAGAAAAGCACTTTTAACATTCATTTGAAATAATTTAATATCAAAGCATGATGCAAAAGCAAGTAATATCCGAATTGAATCAAGTCTAGTTACGGGAGCAAAAGTTTCACCAAAATCCAAACTTTCGACTTGAGAGAATCCTTGAGCGACCAATCTCGCTTTGTTTCTCACAACCATTCCGCTTTCATCTTGCTTGTTCCTAAAGACCCATTTTTTACCAATTACATTGTGTTCCTTGGGCCTATGAATGAAGTTATTGAGTTCTTCATGCACTACATTTATCATCGAGTGCTTCTTCTACATGTTTTGGCTTAATAGAAAAGACAAAAGAGTAATGTTCATGAAAAGAAGCGATACGAGATCGAGTTTGAGCACCCTTACTTATATCACCTAATATTTGATATATTGGATGATCTTTTGCAATTGCATTATGAATTCTTGGTGGTAGGTTGAAAGGTTGATCATCTTCCTTGTTGTCCTCTTCGTCAATTTGAATTTGACTTGTTGTGGTAGAGGTAGGAGGTTCAACTTGAATGGAAGATGATGGAGTATTAGGATCTTCTTTTGGCTTGGTATTTCCAATTTGCATATTTTTCAATGCTAGTCTTAAAGCTTCATTTCCTACATCATCCATATTCTCTTGCTCTTCTTAAGAGCCGTTAGTTTCATGAAATTGAACATCATATTTTTCCTCAACTAAACTAGAGTTTTGATTAAAGAGACGATAAGCTTTACTATTTAAAGAATATCCAAGCAAGAAACCAACATCGCATCAACTTGCAAATTTTGAAAGACGAACACCATTTTTCAAAATATAACATTTGCAGCCAAATACACGAAAATAAGTGATGTTCGGTTTTCTTCCAACAAGAAGCTCATAGGAAGTCTTTTTCAAAATACGATGCAAATAAAAACGATTTATGGCATGACAAGCGGTATTGATTGCTTCCGCCCAAAATCTATCGAAAGTATGATATTCATCAAGCATTGTCCTAGCCATTTCAATTAATGTTCGATTTTTCCTTTCTACAACTCCATTTTGCTCCGGAGTGCAGGTTGTGGAAAGTGCATGCTTTATTCCAAGTTTATCATAAAAAATCTTCAACTTTAGTGTTTTTGAACTCGGAACCATTATCACTACGGATTTTCTTAATTTTGAAATCAAATTCTTTTTTAGCCCTTTTTGCAAAACTTTTGAAAATGCCGGAGGTTTCAGCTTTGTCATCTAGGAAGAATACCCATGTATATCTAGAGCAATCATCCACAATGATTAAACAATAGCTATTACCCCTAATACTCTTATAGGTTGTTGGCCCAAACAAATCCAAATGTAAGAATTCTAATAGTCTAGAAGTTGACATGATACATTTGGAAGGACGAGAGTTTGCGACTTGTTTCCCGGCTTGACAAGAACCACAAAGTCTATTCTTCTCAAACTTCACATCTTTCAAGCCAACAACTAAATCATGTTTGAAAACCCTTTTAAGTTGAACCATACCAACATGAGCTAGCCTTCTATGCCAAAGCCAACCCAAAGAAGTTTTTGCAATCATACATGTTTTCAAGCATGAATCATTTGAAGAAAAATCAACCAAGTAAATATTTTCAAATCTAAATCCTTTGAAAGCTAAATAATTGTCTTTCTCATTTAAAATAGAAACACCATTTTGAGAGAATGAGCAAGTTAAGCCAAGATCACATATTTGAGCAACAGATAATAAATTGAAATTTAGGGACTCAATTAAAGATACATTAGAAATAGAAATGTCATTTGAGATAGCAATTTTACCCAATCCTATTACCTTTCTTTTACTATTATCACCAAATGTGATCTTGTCAATTCCTTTTCCATTCTCGAATGTGGTGAACATTTTTTTATCGCCGATCATATGTTGTGTGCATCTACAATCAAGCACCCAATATTTTTCACAGGTCTTGTAGTTCACCTACAAAATAAGAATCAAGTTTTTTTAGGTACCCAAATTTATTTGGATCCTTGGAGGTTAGTGACCAAGGTTTTGGGCACCCAAATAGCATTCTTTTTGGCGCCTAAAATTGAAGTTGCCAATAAATTTTGCTACTACTATGCTATCTTTAGACTTTCTAAGCATGTAGCAAGAATCGTAAATACCATAAGACTTAGTATTAACATTTGAGCATGCATTTGACAAATGTCCTATATTACAACATTTATTGCAATATTTGCCATTTTTTTACAAACCTTGCGGGCTTGTAAATTGGCTTCTTACCTTTCTTAGGAATGAACCCAAGTCATTCCTTGTTGAATGAGAACCTTTGCTCACTCAATAACTTGTCAAGGGTTGCTTTACCCTTGAAGCATCTTTCCAAGCTTTTACTTAACTTAGTGACTTGCTCTTTTAGTTCATGACTTTCAACAATGAGCAAAAGATCACATGTATTAGCCATATTAGCAATTGAATCAATTTTAGAACAACATGGCATAGATAATAAGTCATCACATGATCTAGAAGAGCTAGACATGGATATAGCTTTTGAAGCAACTTCTACTCTAGGCATCTCATTTATTAAATTGCAAGCAATTCCGACATCCGAATGAGATTTTTCAATATCTTTTAGAAGAAGAGAGTTATGAGCCTCCTTTAGCTCCTCATAAGAGTCTTTTAGAGAGATGTGCTCTTTCTTTAAGACATTGCATTTTGACATCTCTTTTCCAAGATATTCATTTAATTCGTCAAGCATATCCATTAATTCATCATATGAAGGTTCATTATTATTAATGGATTTTACCTTGTCTCCTTTTGCCATAAGGCAAGTAGGAGTGGAGAATTGCGACAACGCTTCCTTGATGGCAATGCCGACAAGTCCTCCTTTCTTGGAGGACCCTTCATCATTGGAATCGGAGTCGAAATCTGAATACTCTTTATCGGAATCCCATTCTCCAATATGAACTTCATTTTTGCCATCTTTTTTAAGCTTTTTGAAAAGCTTCTTCTTGCCGTTGTATTCCTTCTTCTTTGATGAATTGCCCTTGTCATCCTTGTTGTTGGGGCAATTGGAGGCAATGTGCCCCTTCTCATCGCTCTTATAGCAACGAATATTGCTATAACGCTTGTTGTCACTTGAGGATTGCCCTTTCTTGTTCTTGTCAAAATTAAAGCTTTGATATGGACGTCTTCTCATGAATTTATTCATTCTCCTCACAAGGAGAACAAACTCTTCTTCGAAGTCTTCTTCTTCATCGTCTTCATCACTTGATTTCGTATTTGCCTTGAAAGCGGTAATCTTTTTCTTTGGGGGCAGATGACTCCAAAAGGTCCTTCTTGTCTTTCATGTACAACTCATTTGTTATGAGGTTGCCTAAGAGTTCGGTTGGTATCATTCTTGGCAACTCGGGAGAGTTGAGAAATAGCGTCACCAACGTCTCATATTTGCCTGGTAGATACCTAAGCATCTTGCGCACAATATCAACATCAAGTAAATTAGTACCAAGACCTTTGAGTTCATTTACAATGTTGTTGAGTCTAGAATACATCTTGGCAATGTTTTCATGAGGTAACATTGTAAATGTCTCATATTTGATTCGAAGCCTATGCAATTTGGCTTCTTTAACCGTGGATGTGCCCTCATGAATTTTCGAGAGCGTAGTCCATATCTCATGAGCAGTTTCAAGATTGCTCACTTAATTGAATTCATCCGCGTTTAAAGCTCCAAATAGAGCGTTCATCGCTTGAGCATTGAGATGGGGGTTTCGTTCCTCAAGATCCGTGGGGTGTGTAGGATCAAGTGCCATAAAGAAACCCCCACTCACACTTCTCCATATGCTTGGGCTCATGGCCTTTAAATAAATGGATATTCTAATTTTCCAATAATCAAAATTTGATCCATCAAATAAAGATGCATTGCCTATTGACATTCCCTCACTAGCCATCCTTTCTCTCCTAGACGGTTAAGTCTAAAATTAGAGAGACCAAGCTCTGATACCACTTGTAGGATCAAGGATAACCAACTAAAGGGGGGTGAATAGGAGGTTCTAAAAAGATTCTTTCTTTCTAAAATAATTTCTACAAAATTAGAACTAAGCAAGATTAATATTGCAATTTAAGACCTACTTAATTCTAGTAAAGCGAAAATACCACAAGACAAGACTCTACAAGTGTATCTCTAGCACAACTAAATAAGACAATATCAATTTGCTAGAAATATAAATATGAAAAGTAGAGGCAAAGAAATAACCAAATGATGACTCGCTATGTTTTCCCGTGGTATCGAAGACTTGCCGGTCTTCACTAGTCCACATTGAGGAAAGCCCAAGCAACTTGGACTGGCTCCACAATCTTCACTTGACGACAATTAAGTGCTAAGGTACAATCTAGAATGAATCCACTTGAATTTTGCTCAACAAGCTCACAATGAATGCAACAATCGTATATGAGTTGTAGAGAGAATCCTCTTAGCTCAAGGATGTTAAATGAGGTCTCTCTCTCCTGTCCTTGAGCTGGTGGAGGGGTATTTATACCACCCATAAACAAATACGATCGTTGTAGGCAAAAGCTCTGAAGTTTTCTGCATGAGCGGTAGTACTGCCGTTCATCGGCCGCTACTACCGCACTTCCTCCAACTGCACAGTAACGGCCAGCACAGGAGCAATTAATGCCTCTGATCGAGCCGTTGAAAATGCGACACAGTACTACCGTCGTTGATCATGTAGTAGTTCCGCTCTCTGGTACTTCCGTTTTCATAGGGCGGTACGACCGCTTCCCTTGGATGTCCATATCAGACCCTATCTGAGAATAATGTACCGCCTACTATTTTTCGGACTGACCAAGTTGTGGTAGTTCCACTCAGAATTGCGGTCATACCGTGATGCGGTAGTTCCACCAAGTAAGCTCCGGTACTACCACCTTCCAGGTGAACAAACATGCTCAAAGGGGTGTCACTCTGTACAAAACGAACCGCCAACTAGATTTAGGTCTAACTGGGTTGCGGTAGTACCGCACCACTATCCCGGTCATACCGCTGTGCGGTAGTACCACCAAGTACACGTTGGTACTATCGACTTTCCTGAGAAAAGCTTAGTTGGCTTTCAAAACAAACTCTAAGTGCATGCATGATCCTAGATTGATCCAAAAGACACAAGAACATGCTATCAAGCTACTAGACATGATCCCTCTTAATAGTACGGTATTTAACCTAAAATCTGGTATTCCATCCTTTTCGCCTAAGACCGGTAAATACAGAAATGGATCCTAGATTACTTGTACTTTGTCTTTGAAACATATTGATCTTCATGTTGACCTTTAGCATGCATCTTCGGGTTGTTATATTCATCACCGGGACTAAACCTTTTTAAACACTCGATAACTATGTTAGTCCCATATATACATATTGTCATTAATTACCAAAACAAATTTTAGGAGCCTAGATGCTTTCAATATCACGCGAGGCACTAAGGCTAAATCAAAGAAGATTAATGTGCCTGTGGTGCCACGATCTCCACATGACCATGCCTCTCCAACAGAACCCTTGATGACTCTAACTCAACCCCTACTTTAGAAGGCCTCCTTATCGGCTACCATGGAGATGGCGTCGAAGAAACAAGAAAAGCGTGCCGAGTCGTCTTCCGGGAAGATGTGTAGCGGGCTAGGTGCTAAGGCCAAATCGAAGAATATTAAGGTGCCTCACACGCTTGGGACATTCTCCCTCGGAATTTTGTTGGTCTCCAACACAATGTTACGCCACACTGGCTTGGCTTGCGGGACTTTGCATGCCTGGTACATGCGGTAGACCGATGAGGCAAGGGAAGACCGGCCTACTGGATTCACCATCAGCTCCATGGAGAACCATTTCCTCCACAAGACGAGCTACTTCTCTGTGGGCTTCAAAGACCTATTTGATCTATTCAACCTCGGCGTCCTCGCTGCCTCACTTCTATGATGCTGGAAACTGTAAGTGTGTACAATCAAGTTCTACATTCTTGCAATACCAATAAATATCATAACTCATTGCTTATGTATAAATACATGATGCAAGAAGCCTAGTGATCGTGAGAACCGGTGGGTTTTCTTGACCCACATTTGATCTCTGAGCAATGCATCAACCTAGATGCATCCTACGTCGAGAAATACATAATGAAGGGGTTGTTTGCTCACCGCGACAAGGACTACATACTGGTGCCCTACAACCAGGGGTAAGTGCTTCACTACTTGCTATACAAATTTCATTTGTACTATATACGCAACACGAACTTAGAGTTAATGACTACAACGACATACTTAGGTGGCACTGCATCCTTTTAGTCATTGTACCAAAGTGGAACAAGGTAATACACCTTGATTCCCTAGTCGAAGAAAAACCACGACTTCACCCTTGTGCAAAAAGTACTCGAAAGGTATGCTCATTTTCTTCATACGTAACTATATTGTTCAAAATGGCCGAGGATATCTTTTTAGAATCACGTAGGTCGTTCAGCGCCTATATTGCTGGGGGAGGGATACAAAATAAACCGAGCGCCACACTGAGAGACAGGACGCGATTTCTGGTACCCGCTACAGTACAATAATCCTATATCACACTTCGAAACCTGACCTCTCGAGCTGACTATAAATATATATATATATGTAATTCTATTTTTGTAATACCACCAGCAACTACAAGGCAATGTATGTGCATTCTAAGTTTGTCGTCATATGCAGGAAATCATGAGTGCTAAGATGAAGGATCCAGAGGTTTATCAGTCAATCTCCCAATAATTATTTCCTAATTATGAACTTAAATATATATGCTTACTACTTTACTCCTAGCGGCAGGGCATGACAATCGAAGCAAGTGCCTTTGATGTGGACAAACTCTCGAACATTCGAGGACAACTTGCCTTCTTCATCACGGGGGAGATCATTAACCGGAATGAAGAATTTCACCTCAGCGACACCGATTTATTGTAATTCACTTTGAGTTGTAATTTAATTGTAACTCTAGCGACAATACATGAACTTTCTTTTGTAATTGATTTTGAGTTGTGAATCACTGAGTTGTATATCTGTGATTTATCTGTTTTCTGCTTGCTTGTTTTCAGATGGCATGGCTAGTATTTGCTGAGGCTAGCTGAAAAACCGAATGTTTTTTAGCTATAAAAGGATCTATCACGGGTGGTTTTGTAGTATAAACCATCTGTGAAGGCCTACTATCATAGACATTTTTGTGGTATAAACCGTCTGTGAAGGCCTACTGTCACAGACGGTTTTAAACCGTCTGTGATAGTAGGCCCTTCACAGACGGTTTATACCACAAAAATGTATGTGATAATAGGCCTTCACAGACGGCTATAACCAACAACCGTATGTGATAAGTCGAATATCACAGATGGTTCTTTTTACTAACCATCTGTGATATGTCTGATATCACAGACGGTTATTTTTACTAACCATCTATGATATGTCTGATATCATAGACTGTTATTTTTACTAACCGTCTGTGATATGTATCCAATCACAGATGGTTGGTACATATAACCGTCTGTGATGGCTGACGTATCACAGACGGTTCTTGTTACTAACTATCTGTGATATATCACCAATCACAGACGGTTGGTGCATATAACTGTCTATGATGGACTAAGTATCACAGATAGTTTTTGGTAGAAGCCGTCTATGATAGTAGGACTTCACAGACAGCTTCAACAAAAAACCATCTGTGTTGTAACTGATCACAGATGGCTCACAAATCGTCTGTGATAACCGCTTGTTATCGTAGACACATAAAATCAGATGGTTCAGAAACTGTCTCTGATGACGGTTTAGAATCGTCTGTGTTGACCCTTTGTGTAGTAGTGCCATACCGGTCATATGGTTGTACGATTAAGACCCAGTTCAAAGGTGGTGGTGACTCAGCAAAGGCGGTGGGGTGAGCTCAGGTCATGGCGGCTTGGCGAATCAAGAGTGCCCGATGGAAGCCAAGAGAAGCACCGGGTTGGTACCGACGTGAGGAACTCAAAGAGCACCTTAGGAGAACCAGAAGTTGACCGAAGTGGCAAGGATACAAAGATGACCAGAGCTAAGGAAGAACGGCGGTGGTGACACTCCGGTGACAGAGAGAGATCGGGAAAAAAGGGAAACGGGTGAGAGGGACATGGAACACGACATGACGCATATAAGAGGCAAAGGGGCTCACCAGAGGTGTAGATCGGAATGGGGTGGCGGCGGCCAGTTTTGAGAGAGATGAAGTCGATGGCAAAGGAGTGATCCTCGAATGAAGAAGATGGTGTCATGGCATAGAATGTCGCAGCGCGATTTCAACGGAGGTGACGACGATGACGGAGGTTCTTTGTCGGTGATGAGTTCCGATGAACAAGTCCTTCGGCGGCAGCTCGATTCTTCGATGAATTGCGGCACAAAGGAAACGAACTCAGGGCTACTGTTTAGGGTTTCAGTGGAGATGAACGAGGCAACGAAATTGACACAGGTGTGGCTCCTTTATAGACTCGGAAAGGAGGACTTCACAAGGAATGCGCCGCAGAAGAGCGTAGGCGACGCTGTCAGGAGGATGGAGAAAGCTGTGCTGAGCCAAGTTGACCGAAGGGCTGGCTCGGTTGCATCCTGGTTCGGCTAGAGGAATAGTAGAGAGGGAAAAGAAAAGGAATAGGCTAAAGAAACATTGGAAAAAGACAAAATAGCAGAATTTTAGGTTTGCTAAAGTTCTGATGTTTGCTTTAAGAATTTCTCATGCGATGATAGACATAATCTGATATTTTGTAAAGAATTCTAATTGGGCTTTTGATCATTTGTGGAACTAGGTTTTGAATTTTATGCTTTTAATCTTTAGGGTTTACCCTACATACAATTCTTCAAAGGGCAATACCTTTTGTTTTTGTTTTTTTGCTATGACGATTTACTTGTATCTGATTCTTTTGCTTGTATAATTTTGGATATTAGGGTTTTTGTTTCTAGGGTTTTCTGCCTTACACCACTTGTGCCGGCAAAAGAGAAAATGCAATTCAAATAATTCTCAAAAATACAGGCAAGCAGAATGACAATAGATAATATACGATTTTTTTAAAAATACTGTATTTTTATATTCGGAAACTTTTGGGGTGTTACACCAGATCACTGCCAAGCGATGAGAAGTAGCCTATCAGACAGAGCTTCCACCAAAGATGTCCGACATCCACAATGTCTTCCTCATGTGGTAGCCGAAGAAATGCCTTCGAGTCCTAGAAGAGTAGACGTCGTTGAAGACCATCGACCTCGACTCATATCTTACTTACCAGGAGTATCCAGTAAATATATTTGAAGTGATCCGCTTTTGCAAGATTATATGGAACAACCACACAAAAATAAGCTACGCAAGAGGCAGAAAAAGCCCTAATGGCCGAGTTTCCGTATTTCTTCAGCGACCAACCTGAATATCGAGATCAATATTCTTTTTAACGGGTAGGTTTTGTGGAATCTTTTCGACTGGGTGGTTGTGGTTCGCATAATCTTGTCCGTACCCTTGGACCGTGCTCTTGTTTCAATTAGGGGAGGGGGAGCGCATCCTCTGTCATTCCAATTGGAATGTCACGGGTGAATAGTACCGTGACATTCCACATATTTGAGCCATCTGATCTGAGAAGAACGGCACATGTCAATCGCTACAACGTCTGTGAATAGTGCCAAATGCTATAGCATTTCTGCTATAGTACCATGAGCAGTCAAAGTGACCGGTGTGGAAAACGATCTCAGCCATTTCTTTTTTATCCGACGGATGCTACTCAATATCATGGCATTGTTCATCCGTGACACTGCCTAGTGTTGCCAGAGAATGCGCTTTGGGGGGTATGTTGACCTTGGGAAGTGGGTGCCGACTAGGGCTGTTCATTTTCCTACCATACCGAACAAACCGTACCGAAAATACCGAACCGTACTGGTCAACTCGGTTTGATCGATATTCGGTATGCGATTCAAAAATTTGCTATGTTGGGATTTTGGTTTTTTAGGTAAAAACCGGCTAAAAACCAAAATCTGTTAGTCAGGATGCCAGAGAATGCGCTTCAGGGGGGTATGTTGACCTTGGGAAGTGGGTGCCGACTAGGACTGTTCATTTTCCTACCGTACCGAACAAACCGTACAGAAAATGCCGAACCGTACCAGTCAACTCGGTTTGATCGGTATTTGGTACGGGATTCAGAAATCTGCTATTTTGGGATTTCGGTTTTTTAGATAAAAACCGAAATCTGTTAGTCAGAGCCTCGGCCGCTCGCGCTCGCCGCTCGGCAAGTCGGCCCATCCACCCGCTCGGCAAGACTACAGAGTGTTGTGCTCGCTTCCTGGCTGCTGCTTGGCCGTTTTTTGTGTTTTCCTTCTTTGACTTTGACCGGTTGCAGTGGTCCCCACCTACAGGCTACAGCACCACCGATTGAACCAGAGTTGCACCTTTTTCTTTGCCTCGTTCCGTGCAACGAGACCCCCACTAAATTTGCTGCAACGATTCCTTGCTTACGTGAGCTAAGAGTTCATCTCCAAGAGCATTTAGAAATAGGAGAGAGAGAATCTTCTACACAAGTTCTAAGGAATTCTTGTCTCTCGGTACATTTTTCTTAATTAGTTTCCCTGTTGGAGTGTTGGTGCTGCTCAACCGAGAAAAATAAAAATGCTTGCTTTGCCTTTGCTGGTTGATGCAGCGCAGCTGCAGTGCTGCGGTGCATAGTGCTGAACTGCTGCCGCTGTATGTGCTGGACGTCTTGTGCTAGGTACCGTATTGCCGCAACGTCGTGGTCCGTAATTCGCGTCAACTTTAGTAAATATAGTATTTACCGATATCGTACCAAAAAAAAAATTGAGATTTATCGAAACTGAACAGTATTTTTAAAAACACCGTATTTATCAAAGTAATAAAACCATATTTATCATATATACCGTATATACCGAATCGAAAATACCGAATGATCACCCTGGTGCCGACGATGGATGCTGGTTCTCGGTTTGGGTACGATCTTGTGCTACTGTTGCTGCTTTTCAATTTCGCCGACAGTGGGTGCTGGTTCTCCGTTTGGGTACGATCTTGTGGTACTGTTGCTGCTTTTCCATTTATGGGCCATTCTGTGTCAGTACGTACAAGTCCATTTGTATCGGTATGGTCATAGGGAAGAATCTTGCAGACGTACCAATTTTCTTTATTGATGTTGCTGTTCAGACTCCTCGATTGTTGCTAAGTCAACAGCTGTACCGTTTTCTCACTGAAACAAGATGATTTGGTTTTTAGATTGCACTTACCGTAAAAGAAATAATTGGGGAAAGGTTTCTTTCAGAACAGCAAATTTCCCAGAATTCCGTCGATACAATGAACAATGACTTGGAAAGATTGTTGGAAAATAATCTCCCATATTACTCTTATTATAACTGGTAGAAATCGCTGTCTCCCTATGTTTCCCGAGAATATCTCCCAATCGCGTTTCGCCGAGTGTCCTTCGCTCTGCCTTCGCTTGCGTCCGTTGTTCGGCGAAGGCCCTTGCAATCGCGCATTGCTTTCATGTTGCTGAAAGAGACGGCGCGACCCGGCGTGACTTGATGCAGACATTTAATGTCACCAGGCCCTTGTGTATAATATAGCACCTAGAATCGGCTCTCGGCTAGCGTGTCCACGTCGGCCGACTTGCTACAGTTCATCTCGCCATCGCTCCTACTAAGAGAGCCAACGATGCCCATCGCGTGCGTCTTCGCTCATTTAATGGGTGCACTGTTTGTAGCTACCACGAAGCTTTATCTCCGCGTTCGCTGGGGATGACTCCGCTGCGTTTCGGCACACAACTTTAGTAGTTCGCGATCCTACTGAGAGACATGCGCCTTCGCTCATTTAATGCGTGCACTGTTTGCGTTTGCCACAACCGCCTTGCTTCCCCTGTGTCCAATCCTGAGGCTGCTACTATTTCCGAAGTTCCCACGGCTACGCACTGCTGCGGTTTCCTCCATTCACGGTGTCGACCAATTGGCCTCTTTTGTTGTGTGTGTGCATTCATGGTGCAGCCTCACGTGAACGCCTCGGTTGACGTGACGCATGTTTCCCTTTACCTCCAATCCTCGGCCTCGGCAAACAAAACTCTCTTGAGTTCGTCGCCCCATCTCTTGCCCTGTGCGTGTTCTTACTGATTGCTGTGCCCATGAACGAGGTAAGCTCCCTCCTCGTCGTACATATCCTTTCCCCAACGTTCCATTGCCTTCATCGTGTTTCTGACGATTTCATCTCCTGATCTACTGCCCTTCGCATGTCCTTATCGACTACTCCGCCTATGATTCACAATTTCATCTCCCGATCTATTGCCCTTCGCGTGTCCTTACCGACTACTCCGCTTGCGATAGAGGTCAGCTCCTTCCCTGCCGTACCGATCCTTGTTTGACCGTTTTGTTTCCTTCATCGTGTTTTGTTTTGATTGTCTTGCTTATTTTCGTCGCTTCTTACTTTGCTTCGCAATCATTCTCTGTCATGTTTCCGTCGCTCCACTTGTTGGTTTAGTGGATATTGCCATCTTCCCCTAATTTCGCAGAACTTCATCGTCCAGGTACGATCTTTTGCCTAAGCGAATCTTATATCGACACTTCGTTAGTTCCATTGCATTCTAACCTAAACATCTTGCTTCTTTTCTTTCTTTTCACTTGTTTCCCATCGGTTTCCCATCGTCTTGACGTGTCTACGCTTCGTACTTCGGTGAATAGCATCATCTTCCACTAATTTCTTCTAGCCTTCGTCGTATAGGTATATCGTCCTACCAGAGCGCCTTTTAGCTATTTCTATGGTCTTACCAATACTTTACATTCTTACTGTTTTGTCTATTTTCTTCGGTCTTTTATTTGCTTTGAACCGATTCCCCATCTTGGTGTCGTCTGCCCATTGATCTTGATGCCGTATGCCCACTGATCGATTCTTCTTTTTGGGTTTTTTTTGTTATGCAGCAGTTTCCCGTCATCTTGCCGTGACTACATTTCGTGCTTCGTTGGATACCGTTGTCTTCCCCTAATTCCTTCTGACCTAAGTCGTTTAGTTATGGCATCCTGCTCGAACGTCTTTTAACTATTTTCGTTGTCTTACCGACAATTTCCATTCTAATCTGTGGATGTCCTTTGCACATCCTTCTTGCCTATACGCTCAGCTCTTCGAGCTTGATTACGTCGTCGGGGCGAGTATGTTAGTTTTTTTTAGTTGCTACAAAATCCGTAGGTCTTACCTATTAGTTATCTGTTTAATGTTGGTTTTGTTCCCAAAATCCGCAGGTGTCCTTGTAGAGCCAGCGTCGCGGACCAAACGTGCCTCCGCTGCTTTTCCTATCACGAGGTTCGCTAAAACCCGCCTATCTATTTATCTGTTGTCGTGTTCTCGGAAGTGTCTGTCTTCTACTTTGCTGGTATGTGTACAAGAAAGGGCCAGTTCTTCGCTGCTGTCGTGAACATAATAGATTTATCTTTACTTTTTTAGTCTCTTTCCTCTGCTCTCGGTTGTCTTTCCTGAATCGGTTCTCTGTGAATAGATATATAAACAAGGCTATATATATGGCCGGCAGCAACGTCTGGTTCAGTGTCGCGAACCAGACGTGCCTCTGCTGCTTTTCCTATCATGAGGTTCGCCAAAACCCGCCTATCTATTTTTCTGTTGTCGTGGTCTCCAAAATTTTTGTCTTGTGCTTTGCTGGTATGTGTACAAGAAAAGGCTAGTTCTTCACTGCTATCGCGAACAGATTTGATTTCTCTTTCCTTTTTCCACCTCTTTCCTCTCCTCTCAGTCGTCTTTCCTGAATCGGTTCTCTGTTAATAGATATATAAACAAGGCTATATATATCGTCGATAACAACGTCTTGTTCAATGCCTCTTCGGATTTTCATATGTGGTTCAATGTTTGTTGTGTTCCGTGTGATTCGCTTTACCGTTCTTGCGATGGATATAATGACTGTGCATTTTGGTCTTCTAAAGGAAACCCTCATTCTCCGTTGTTTCCACCAACAAAGGCGTTCTTGTGCGCGCTTTTTCCTCTCCTTTCTTATCCTCATGCCCACCTTTCTTAAATTGTTCTCCCTTCGGTCTTCATTCTATTACCTCATTTCAAGGGTTACTGTGCAGCATGTTCAATTCGGATCTGGCATCCATTCGCGGTTGTTCCTTTTAGAAGGTTATTCGCCTTTGTTGTAATAGATGCAGTGTAGTCCCATACCAACAGTAGCTATCACTAGTGAAGGCACCATTGGTGACGGAGGAGCTGAAGACGTAGTGGGTGTAGAAACTGGAGGAGCTATCAGAATCAAAGGAAATGACGGTGATGGCAGTAGACCCGCAACACGAAGGTGAATCTCATCAGCACGAACAGCGGCAATGGCCTCCAACAAGGTCACACGAGGGTGGCGTGCACGCAACTAAGCACGAGTCTGTTCATACTCAGCCCGGAGACGGGTTAAGAAGTCGTAGATACGACGAAACTCCAGGTGAGATTGCTAACGCTGATAGCACTGACACGTGTGGCAAACATCCGGTCCCAAAGAGTTAATCTGACGCTATACCGCAGACAATTGGGCATGGAACTTGTCCACAGAGGCATCTCCCTGCTACATCGACTGCTCCTAACGTACAACAGAAAGATACAAAGAATCACTAGACGGCTCGTAGCGGTTGCGCAGATGTGTCCACATCAACTGTGCTGAAGCCAAACCAACCACATCCCTAGTGAATTGTACCTTCATGCTAGCAACCAGAATAGAAGAGACACGAGCATTATCATCAATCCATATTTTGTAGGCAGCATACTGAGTCTGAAAAGTCTCCATAGCATCCTCAAAAGCATTAGAGGCCTCCTTGCAAGCTTCTTTGAAAGTAGTCTTCGGGAGCACATGCTTAGTAGGTGAAGCAAGACGGAGCAAGGTAACTCGCCGGTAAGAAACTCCCAAAGGCGCTGACCATGCATGTGAAGACGTATGTGCTGAAACCAGTCCCGATAATTGAGACCATCGAAGATCATCGAGCAGCGATGAACAGAAACGGTGCCTACTTGAAAACACAAACGCACATGGGGGGACTAGGGTTCCCCCGATAGCAGTAGAGCGGGCGACGGCGGCGCGGGCAGCCCGAGTGCCAGCGGTGACGCGGTAGGCCGAGCAACGGTGGCTCATGCGGAGGACCCAGGTGGAGTGACGGCGGTGGGAGGGCGGCAGCTCGAGGTCGGGCGACCGGCTTGAGGCAGCCGGGCTCGAGCTTCGAGATCTAGGGCAGTGGCACGGGCGACATTCAAAGAAAGCAACCGGGGCTCAGCTTCGTCGAAGAAAGCTCCAGATCGGAGCGACTTGGCGGAAGACAAAGACGAGGCTCTCCGAGCGGCACCCCGAAGCGAAGCCCCCCATCCCCCGAAAGCGACTCCAGATCAGCTACGCCCAAGAGAAGATGGCGGTAGGCAGTGAAGTGGCTCGGCTTCGGGCGCGTGCGAGGAAGACACGGCGTGTAGAGAAACGGAGCAGAGGCACACCGAGCAAAGGCACGCCGAGCAGAGGACCACAGCAAAGAGGGTGGCAACGGCAACCGACGACAGATGAGGCTGGTGATAGTCACGTGAGAATAACCCTAACCCTACCTTGGCTCTGATACCATATTATGAATAGCAGTTGTATTCATCGTGAGGCCAATGGGCTAATATATATACAAGTACAGGTATGGCATATATGTAGATAACTCTTTATATAATGGAAAAATATATAGGCAATAATATATGTCTAACAATTCCTACTATCTACTACTCCCTCCGTTTATAAATACATGACGTTTGACTAAGCGTGCAGTCAAATTTATCTAACTTTGACTAATAATATATGAAAAACTATTTAGATTGATCATGAGTGAATAGTATCATTAGATTTGTCATGATAAATATTTTCATAATATAATAATTTTGTAATTTTTACTAACAAAATCATATGAAAAGTAATAGTCAAAGTTATATAAGTTTGACTACATGCTTAGTCAAACATCATGTATTTATAAACGGAAGGAGTACTATGCAATTATGTACTCTCTTATTCAGATAACCAGTTCTGTCAGCCTGTTACTATTCATGGGTATGAGCCGGAGACCTATTTGAAAGGGATGAATGCAAGTCGAAGTCCGCACTCCAGCATTCCTATGGACCCACGACGGCTTCATGGATCTTCTGAATCTTCTCTTCCTAACTATGCTGACTCTGCTATGCATGTTGGTAGCCAAAATGTGCTTGGTCAGCGATGAACCGCTTAAATACAATGATGGTAGAAAAATCCTATTACGATTCTACCTCCGTTGATGGGAGTGAAAGTGTTGGCTCATCTGCTTAGTCAAAGAAGTACCACAGTTCACCTGACATATCTGCACTAATCGCTGCAAGCAGAAATGCTTTGTTGAATGAAGCAAATTTTGGTGGTGCTGCTGGAAATCAGTCGTATCTAAGTAGGCTGGCATCTGAAAAATCACAATATGTGGACTCAGCAACCAGGTGCACGTCTCAACTTGCACTTAACGAGCGCCCACAACATCTATGCAGTTAAGTACGAACCCCAACTCTAAATCCCTTTGGACCCAGCAACCGTTTGAACAATTGTTCGCTGTGTCAAGTGCAGAATTGAACACTGACCGGAGATCAGGTGGCATCACAAAGGATGATTTCTCTCACACAGAGTGTGAGGCAAAACTTCTTCAATCTCTTAGATTTTGCATGATAAAGCTCTTGAAACTGGAAGGATCAGGATGGCTCTTTAGGCAAAATGGTGGTTGTGATGAAATTTAATTGATCAAGTTGCAGTAGCTCAAAGAATTTCACAAGAAACCGCTGATAATCTGTTGTCAGCTGATCTTCAGCGCAAGCCTTCTGATGAAAACTTACAGCAACTTAGAAGGAATGATAACAGAGATGCTAATTGCATGGGATAGATGAGGGTGAAGATGCAAAGGCGAGGATCGACCTTTTGTCGGCTGGACTTGCTCCGACCGGCCGAGGCTCTGATCTTTCCGAAAACTAGGTGAGGCAAAACTTAGTTTATTTCTTGATTAAGTCTCCCTCTTTACATCTACTGCTTTTATAGCCTCAACATTCAGAATTTTTGGAAATTGCAATAAGGAAAGCAGAAACCGAATTGGATAGCAAAACTAACCTATCCTCTAATTCAATCTCTTAAGGAGAAACTAACTCTATCTTATCTCTTAAGGAGAACTAACTCTATCTCTTAATCAGCTTGAGCTTCTCCCCTTGCTGAATTCTCTGTTGCCATATCGGCAACAGTAACTGACTCGGCAACTGTGCCTGAGTCTGACTCGGCAACAGTGCCCCGGCCGAAGGAGCTGCGGCTGCTTTGCGTCGCCGTCTCTAATACGTCTTCCCAACAAAGGCGTCCACAACATTACCTCCCTCTCCGTGAAACAGCTCGTTCTCGAGCTGGAACAAAGGGTATTACTGCCGAAATTCCTCCAAGTGTTCCCAAGTGGCATCGGCCGAAGAACAACCGTCCCATTGAACCAACAATTCCCATGTACCACGATTCAATCGAGCTCGAGCAATGGAAGATGGTGATGGAACAACCCGACCATGCACAATCTCAGGCAATCTCCTAATGGCAGTCAGAGTAGGACCCTGGTAAGGTTTAAGAAGAGCGACATGAAAGACATTATATATACGAGCCTTAGGTGGAAGATGAAGACGATAAGCCACTGAGCCAATGTGTTCTTGTACGACAAAAGGTCCGTCAAAACGGGGAGCCAACTTAGCGTTGTTGATCAGTAATCCAGCCACCGAACGGTGCTAAAGACGAAGCCAAACCCAATCCCTGACCTCAAAGCTGACAGTGCGGTGGTGCTTGTCACGGCGTTCCTTCATATAATCTTGGGTTTGAAGAAGACGTTCTTTAATTTCAGCAAGAAATCCATCACGATCGCACATCTGGCGGTCAACGGCCACCACACGGGCCATATTGGGCTAGTCAATAAAGTTGGAGGATAGCGACCATAGACCACCCGAAAAGGCGTGGTTTATAACAAAGAATGGTAGGAAGTATTGTATCAAAATTCCGCCCAAGGAAGCCACTGAAGACACTGGTTAGGACGGTCGCCTGACAAACACCTTAGGTACATAGCTATGGTCCGGTTGACCACTTCGGATTGCCCATCAGACTGGGGATGGAAAGTCAAACTCATGTGAAGTTTGACACCCGTAAGGCAAAAAAGTTCAGTCCAAAAATTGCTTGTGAAAACCGGATCCCGATTACTAACAATTGAGTAGGGAATACCGCGCAGGCGAATAATTTCGTCAAAGAAAGCTCTAGCGACGAAGTTGTCGGTGTAGGGGTGGCCAAGAGGAATAAATTGGTTGTATTTGGAGAAACGATCAGCGATCGTTAATACCACCGTCTTGCCGCCTACCTTGGGAAAACTTTCAATGAAATCCATGGAGATGTCTTCCCAAATCACAGTTGGCACCGCCAATGGTTGAAGTAGACCTGCTGGATGCAAGTGTTTGGTCTTCTTTTTCTAACAAACCACACAGCCTTTGACATAGTCCCTAACCCTCCTGTGAGCACTAGCATTGAAGAATGTTGCCCGAAAACAATGTAAAGTCCTATGAACACCTTCGTGACCCATACTGTGAGCATCGACTAACACGTTGGCCCAAAGTAATGACGAACTAGCCACAAAAATACGTCATTTCTGCAACAGCAAGCAGTCGACCAATGTCCACCCTGGTTCGGCTGTACTAGCCAAAACCTTATCACGTAAAGCGATCAAATCCGGAAGAGAGGCGACTACTTGTTGATGTGCGGAAAATATGGCGAAGTTGGGACCAGAAATTGTGTGCACAGTCAAAGTCTCCTCATCATGACGAGATAAAGCATCCGTCGCTGCATTTTGAAGTCTGGGTCAGAATTCCTCCAAAAAATCATAGACGACGTATGCTGAGGAATAGTAGAGAGTCGTTAATCGAGCAAAAATTTGAGGCTGTGATGATCTGTCTAGACCACAAACGCATGCCCCCAAAGGTACAAACACCAACGACATACCGCCTTGACCAAACTGACCAATTCATGCTCATAGGTGGCCAGCTTCGCGTGATGAGGAGCAACCGCCCGGCTGAAGGCAATGGGGTCACCACCTTGGTGCAAAACCGCACCGAAGCCCGCTCCAGAAGCATCACAATCCACTATGATTGCCTTGGAGAAATCCAGAAGATGAAGAACCGAAGCCAAAATAAGAGCCGCTTTTAAAGCTGTAAATGTTGTGTCGGCGTCAAATGTCCAAGAAAAGACATCCTTCTTGAGAAATTTGGTGAGAGGTGCTGCAACAGAGCCATATTCTTTGATGAATTTTTGGTAATGGCCGGTGAGACTGAGAAACCCACGAAGCGCACGAACGGAGCAAGGTTTCGGCCATGCCTGTACTACCTCCACTTTGCCAGGATCCATGGCCATGCCTTGGGTAGAGATAATGTGATCGAGATAAGCCATTGACACCTCACCAAAGAGGCACTTGGACTTCTTGAGAGCGAGCTTGTGATGACATATGAGTTGGAGGACCATACGGACTTGTTGAAGATGTTCTGCTGTCACATCCCCAAGTTAATTAATGATAATTAGTATGCATCTCATCAGCATGCATATTGTTTTTGAAGCATTTGCATCATTTATTGCACTTGGAAAATCTTATTCAAAGATTAAACTTTAACCTAAATAAACTCCTCCAAAGAAAACAGAAATAAGTCCTTACAAAGACCTCTATAAAATAATTTATTAAAATACTATAATATTTTTCATAAATAATTATAATTTCCCCAAATTTTTGGAACTTAACCTAACCTACAGAAAATTCAAACTCATTTCAATAACCTATTCTAGGTTTGAATTCTAGAATGAGCAAATAAAGATTGAACAGTGAGATTTAAGAATTTATTTGGGTACTAGATTAGCCCAGAAACCTCTCCGATTAATTTTAGAATTTTAGGATTTTATTTTCTATTTTTAGTAGCTCAGTCAAAGTAAAAACATTAGAAATCAAATCAGTCAACACTGTTTAGACTCTTTTGACCGAACCCGACCCTGATGACTTGATCAAACCACACCACATAGCGACCTGTCTTAAGCCACCCTGTGCCGCACACATGTTTGAGCCACTGAACAGCGGGCCCCACGCATCATACCTTTCTCCTTCCTCCTGTTGGTGCTCACGCAGGAGCTCCTCGCCATGCGACCGTGACACGCTGAGCCGAGCAGAGACGTCGTCAATCCATCAGCCATATTCGCCACTCCTAGGGCTTCTCTGCTTCACGCCGCGTCCATCTCTATCAATGCCCGAGCTTAATACCCCTCGCACCCCTCTCATTTTGCCCATTCTCCCTCTCGGTGGCTGAGGGAGAAGAGGCTCTTTCTTACTCTCATCTCTGGTAAGATCCTCGACATTGCATCCCCTCTTTCCCTCATTCAATGTTGTCTCCATTTTGGCTAATGCGAGCTTCTACTTTCGCTTGTAGCTCCAGGGACACGGACGTGCCATTTGGCACCCCAAAGCGCACATCGCAGGAGCTCAAGCGTGCCTATTCATCTTCGGTGAGTTTATCCCTCATCCATGCGCGTCATAACATGTGCTTGGACATCATCATCATTTCCCCTCAATTAATTTTTGTGGATATCATCGGGATATGCTCACGATCTTAGGGTGATGATACAATTGGCAATGGCATTGAAGGTTTATCGAAACACGTGTTTTCGGCAAAGTTCTTATGCTGTCAGGTCTCAGGCGGTCAGACTGGCCCAGGTGTGGTGGTCAGACCAGCCTGAGTGGCGGTCAGACCGCCAACACTAGCGGTCAGACCGGCCATGGCTTAGGTTAAGTGGATGGCGGTCAGACCGGCCTTTGGGCAGTGGTCTGATCGGCCAAAATTGACTTTCAATTTTGGAGCTGGGCCAAAAATAGAGGGTTTAGGCAAGTGAGGGGTTTCTCATACATTTAGTCTCATAATTTTTGGATCTTCGAGTCAAAAGTTCTATTCTTCTGAAAATTCCAGTAGGTTTCGGATTTCCAGGGAGGAAATTTGGCTAAGTCCTGTTAGGCGGTCGCACCCGACCAATGGTGGTGGTCGATGGCGGCGATCATACCTGCCATGGGTGGCGGTCAGACCGATTTTGACTTGTTTGTCGGCCATCTTGGAGGCGATGATTGTTTGGTTAGGTTAAGTTCATGGGTTTTAGTGCATATGTGTTGCATGATGCATATTTTGACTAACGTGGGTCAAGTTGCGAAGAACTTGTTCTCAGAAACGATTTCTTGGTCTATTGTTGTGCAGGTTGCTTGGAGGTCAACGATGGTCAACGGCGAGGATGATCAGGACTAGGCTTGGAGTGCTTAGGTCCAGAACGACCGAGGATGCCGGGTGAGGTCAATAGATTCAAGCATGGTGCAAATTAGACAAGGATGACCGAATGAGCAGTTTGGTGCGACGGGTTGGATCAAGCAGCGCGGGGGTCGGTGCAAGTATCATGGTGGTTTCAGTGGGAGCCGAATGGGAGAGACTTACCGACATGAAGAGAGCCGTTGATCAACCTACACGTGGCGAAGCATGGGAGTGCTTCATGAAGATTGGACTCGGTCTTTGGAAAAGGATTGAGAAGGGGTATTTTGGTACTTTCACCTAAATACCGCCTTGGTGACCTTTTGCTAACCCGCGGCGCAAGATGGAGCAAGGAGAAGCGGTTTAGGTTAAGAGGAGATGAAGATGACGCTTCAAAATGCGTGCGTAAGTGAAACCTGTTTATGTGTGGGCTTAACGGGTGCCCATTAAGGTTTACTCTTCTAGAAGCTAGCCTCCACTATAAATAGGGGAGGGTGCTGGCCAGCACCTCCTTAACCCTTTCATTGAGAAAACCTAATTTGTGTATTAGGGAAAGGAGAGTGGAGAGGTTAGGGTTCTAGAGAGTTGGATTAATTGTGTGCTCATGTGTTGAGTCTTTGTCCTCCCGAATGGAGTGGCTGTAAACCAATATCAATCTCAAATCAATCCAAGCAAGGTTTGAAAAGATGAGTCTCTTCGTGTTCTTGCTCTCTATTTTGTGATTTTGGGGATTTCTTTGATCCGCGAGTTTTCCTTTGATTTCTGACCTAGATTTAGCTTGCTGTGACATGTGGAAATACATCTAGGATCATCTTGATCATCAATCACCCACGAGCAAGTTTCTAGATCATCTTTTGGTTTTGACTCGGTTTTAGAGCAACCTTCTCTCAAATGGAAAAAGATCAGAACTTTGGCATGGATCCTCATGATCCTTAGTTGGAATAGGTTCCTGACATCCTAGAGAAGGTATGTCTCAAGTTTGGTAAGGTTTGGAGGCACGAATCAAAAGTTAGACCTTTTTGTGATTTTGAGTTCGGGCTGATTTTACTGTTCATTGGCCTGGAGGTCAGACCGATTTCTTGTTGCGGTCAGATAGCCAACTACTTGGAGGTCAGACCGCCATGTACCTAGAGGTCAGACTGCCCAACTCATTTGAGTTTTAGTATTTTTGATTTTGGTCTATTTGCTTCGAGGTTTTGATTGGATTCAATACAAGTCTTCCACTGTGCTTGTATATTGATCTTCATAGCTTTCATAGCTATTGGAGTTAAATTAGTATTGAATTCGATCAAGGTGAAAAAGAGATCGTGCTCCTATTCACCGCCCCCCTAGTCGCCTTTTCGGTCCAACAAGTGGTATCAGAGCCCGGTTAGTTTAATCTTGATCTTAACCGGTCACTGAACTTGGCGATGGAGAAGTACTCTGCCAAGCCGCATATCTTCGATGGGCTTGACTATGCCTATTGGAAGAACCGCATGCGTGTCTTCCTTCAGAGCAAAGGACAAGCCATATGGGAGGTTGTTCGAGCCCCGCTTGTTTTGCTCGAGGTTGCTTCGCTGGCTTCGGCAGCCCTCTTGGCTAACAACCACAAGGCAAAGAACCTCCTATATACTGGGCTTGGTAGATAGGATTTGCAATCTTGAGACCGCACACTAGATTTGGCACACCCTCGAAACCTACCATGAGAGATCGTCCCAAATCAAGCAAGTACGCCAGACGGTCTTCAAGCGAGAGTATAACAAGTTTGAGATGCGTCCTGGCGAGAGCATCGATGACGTATTCACTCATTTTAACAAGGTGATTAATCAGATGAGAGCAGTAGGCATTGAGTACTCTCAATCTGAGAATGCCACCCACCTCTTGCCTACAATCAACACCAAGGAGTGGGAGATGAAGGCTACTGCCATTGAGGAGAACGTCGATCTCTCTAATCTCTCTTTGGAGCTGCTCTATAGCAAGCTCAAGACTCATGAGATCAAGAGAGGTAGTCTTCCTAAGAAGGAGAACATGGCTTTGGTGGATGATCCTCTTAAAAGAACTTCTGATGGTTCTTCTGAGTCTTCTTCTAGATTTTCTCTTGCTTATTTATCTACAATCTATGAAGAGGAGCTTGAGAGTATCCCTGAGGCTGAGTTAGCTCTTTTAGCCAAAAAATTCACACGGGCCTATAACAATGTGAGAAACAAGAAGAGAGGTGGCCCTGTGATATGCTATGAGTGTGGAGAGCTCTATCATATCCGGGTGAACTGCCCCAAGCTAAAAGGGAAGGGCAACCACAAGGATGAGAAGGCTGCCTAGAGGAAACCTCAAGAAAACAAGCCCAAGTATGATGCTTCCAAGCTCATGAAGGCCGCTCACGGGGTTCTTGCCGCTTTTGGAGAACAATCCATGAGCGATGTGGACTCCGGGAGCGAGGAGGACAAGGAGGAGGAGCTCCCTCAAGACAAGAAGAAAGGGAAGGCAAAGGACTTCACCGGCATGTGCTTCATGGCCGACCCCGTCGACATCGACAATGATGAGGTACTTCCATCCTATGATGTTCTTTCTACTAGATGTGATACCATCTTTGAGTAACTATTTAGCCAGGATAAGGCTTTAGAGTTCACCATGGCTAGAGATAAGGACCTAGAGTCACAAGTCGATAATCTGACATTAGAACTTGTGAATGCTAAGAGTCTTGATGCTGATGAATGTTCATCCTACTATACTTTACACTCTGAACTTGCTAAATTGTAAACTGCTCATGATATTGCCTTGCACCAACTAGAAAATGTTAGGACTGAGTTAATTGAAGTTAAATCCGCTCCTTGTGAAAAATACTTAGAATCTAGCAAGTTGGTTGTTTCTGATAAGGCTGAGTCTAACTTTTGCTCTTTTTGCTTAGAACATGAACATGAAGTAAAAGACATAATAGAAACAGTTAGAGCTAAGTTTGCCAAGCTTAAGGACAAAATTAATTCTGCTCCTTGTGCTTCATGTGAAGCCTTTAAGCTTGAAGTTGCTTTTCTTAAGGAGAAACATGCTAGAGCCATTAAGGTCAAAACTTGTGAATCTTGTGCTAATCTTGGAAAAGAGAATGCTTATCTTAAAGATACATTAGAAAAATTCTCTAAAGGTGAGAAACAGTTAAACATGATTCTTGACAAGTCTAAAACCCCTTATAAGAAGCAAGGGTTAGGATACAACTTTGCCCAAGACAAATCCAAGCCAAATGTCTTTCAAGTCTTGGAAAATGGGTTAGTTGAGTTCAAAACCCAACCTGCAAAAACCATTTTTAAATCTACAGGTTTTGCACAACCATTTTTTGAGCCAAAAGGTGCTTCTCCCAGTGGTACCAAGTACCATTGCACCTATTGCAAGAAGGATGGGCATTTACTTGAGTTCTATTGGTGTAGGTTGAAAAATGCTAGGAGAAATCTTGCTAGAATTTTATCTCATCAACCTAGAGCTCATTTAGAAAATGGTCATTTAGAAAATAAGAAACCTGGACTAGTATTTGTTTCACATGCTCATCATCATCATGTTCCTAGACAGGATGCTTCTCATGTTCGTGTAACCATTGCTCATGATAGAACCTCAAGTAGGATCAAGGATAGCAATTCTGCTTTGTATACTACTCGCAGACATGTGTCTCAGTACTGGGTTCCCAAGTCATGTTTAACTAACCCTAGTATTGAGACACATCGATCTTTTGTGCCTTGATTTTTAGGATCGTCGTGGAAAGGGGAAGAACACGTGGTTCGTCGACTCCGGCTGTTCACGCCACATGACCGGAGACTCAAAATGGTTCACCTCCTTTATGCGGTCGACTGGTGATGACTTCATCACTTTTGGAGATGATACACAAGGGCGGATTGAAGGAACGAGATCAATCAGGGTGAACAACAAATTCATCCTGAAGGACGTCGCTCTTGTGGACAAGCTAAGGTACAACTTAATTTCTGTCTCGCAGCTTCTTGATGATGGCTATGAGACTAGATTTAAGAAAAATGCTTGTCGTGTGCTTGATTCAGCTGGTGAGCTTGTTTTTGGGATCTCCAGAGTTGGTAGGATCTTTGGAGCTGATTTTTCTGAATCTCTTGCTAGATCTCTCAAGTGTTTAATTGCATCTTCTTCTGAGTTCTGGCGTTGGTACCGACCGTTGGGGCACATTGGTTTTGATCATCTGACGCGAGTTAGCAGCCTTGATCTTATGAGAGGTTTGCCCAAACTCAAAGTCATCAAGGATCTTGTAGATAATACAGTAGGCATGGCAAGCAAGTTGCCGCCTCACCCTTCATTGACTATGGTCATGACTGACGGACCAGGATAGTTGCTTCATATGGATACTGTTGGTCCTACTAGGGTTCGGTCAGTCGGTGGCAAATGGTATATTCTTGTCATAGTCGATGATTTTTCGAGATACTCTTGGGTGTTCTTTCTTGCTTCGAAGGCTGAAACTTTTGATCATTTTCATGATCTTGTTCTTCGCTTGGCTTCTGAACTTCCTGGTGCCCTGATAGCGATTCGCAGTGATAATGGCACGGAGTTCAAGAATGCCTCATTTGCCTCTTTTTGTGCTGGGCGTGGTTTTGAGCATCGGTTCTCTTCTCCACATGTCCCTCAGCAAAATGGCGTGGTGGAAAGGAAGAACAGAACCTTAGTCGAGATGGCTAGGACGATGCTAGATAAGTATAACACTCCAAGGAGGTTTTGGACCGAAGCTATTGCTACAGCTTGCCATATTGCTAATCGTGTCTTCTTGAGACCTTCTTTGGGCAAGACATCTTATGAGCTTCGCTTTGGTAGAAAACCCTTTGTCTCTCATTTTCGAGTCTTTGGATCCAAGTGTTTCATTCTCAAGACAGGAAACCTAGATAAATTTGAGTCAAGAACTTCTGATGGTTTATTTCTGGGTTATCCTGCTCATTCGAGGGGTTTTCGGGTTTTTAATGTTGAGACTAACATTATCTAGGAGACATGCAATGTCACTTTTGATGAGACTAGCCCTGGAGCTAGATCAGATATTTCAGGTGATACACAGGCGACAGAGGGCATTTTTGTAGAGGAAGATGATGATGAAGCCGATATTGCTCTTCCACCTGTTGCTGATGCTCCTATCCAAGCTCCAGAACCTGCTTCGACTACTTCACCTTCAGTTGAGGCTCCTACTGCATCTTCATCATCAGCAGTGCCTGCAGAGGTCGAAGAGATGCTTTCTCCCCCGGGTGCTCCACTTCACATTCAGAGGCATCATCCTCCGGATCAGATTATTGGTCAGCTTCATGAGCGAGTCACTCGCTCTAGATATCATGATCCGAGTCTCTACTCCCATTCTGCATTTGTTGCTTCTTTCGAACCCCGTAATATATCACATGCATTATCTGATTCTAGCTGGGTTAATGTCATGCATGAGGAGTTAGAGAATTATGAGAGAAACAAGGTCTGGAACCTAGTAGAGCCTCCTAGTGGTCATAATGTGATAGGAACCCATTGGGTATTCAAAAACAAACAAAGTGAGGATGGTTCTGTGGTTAGAAACAAGGCTAGGTTGGTAGCTCAAGGTTTTAGCCAAGTTGAGGGGTTAGACTTTGATGAAACATTTGCTCCTGTTGCTAGATTAGAAGCCATTCGCATTCTGCTTGCTTTTGCTGCATCTAAGAGTTTTAGGCTGCAATAGATGGATGTCAAGAGTGCTTTTCTGAATAGGTATATAAAGGAGGAAGTGTATGTTAGACAACCCCTAGGCTTTGAGAATCCCAAGCATCCACATCATGTTTCATGCTACCCAAAGCCTTGTATAGTCTTAAGCAAACCCCTAGAGCCTGGTATGATAGACTTAAAACCTTCTTGCTCAAGAATAATTTTGAGATGGGTAAGGTAGACAAGACTCTTTTCATTCTTAGGCATGGCAATGACTTCTTGCTTGTTCAAATTTACGTGGATGATATTATCTTTGGTGGTTCTTCTCATGCTCTTGTTTCTAGTTTTTCTGAGACCATGTATAAGGAATTTGAGATGAGTATGATGGGAGAGCTCAACTATTTTCTAGGGCTTCAAATCAAGCAATGCAAGGAAGAGATCTTCATCCATCAAACGAAGTACACCAAGGATTTGCTCAAGCGCTTCGAGATGGGTGACTGCAAGCCGATCGCTACTCCCATGGCGACTTCGACTGTTTTGGATCCAGATGAGGAAGGAGAAGCCGTGGATCAACGCAAGTCTGTGACATGATTGGCTCCTCCTTTACCTGACGGCCTCAAGACCGGACATCCACTTGCAGGGCGCCTCAGGCGAGGTTTCAGGCGTCTCCGAGGACTTCTCATCGCCAAGCCGTTAAGCGTATTTTCAGGTACCTTCACTCAACCCTCTAGTATGGCATTCGGGGGTTTTCTGATTCTGATTTTGCGGGCTGTCGGCTAGATAGGAAGAGTACCTCAGGCACTTTTCACTTCTTAGGCACTTCTCTTGTCTCTTGGTCGTCTAGGAAGCAGTCCTCTGTTGCACAATCCACTACTGAAGCTGAATATGTAGCTGCCGCTAGTTGTTATAGTTAGATTTTGTGGATGGTATCCACTCTTAAGGACTTTGAGTTAAATTTTGCTAGTGTTCCTCTTCTCTGTGATAATACTTCTGCCATTAATATTGCTAAGAACCTAGTGCAATATTCTAGGATCAAGCACATAGATATTCGCTATCACTTCCTTAGAGATCATGTAGAGAAGGGTGATATTGTGCTACATTTTGTGGAGTCCGAGGCTCAGCTAATATCCTCACCAAGCCTTTAGATCCAACTAGGTTTGCCACCTTAAGGAGTGAGTTAGGGGTAATTTATCCCTATGGGTTGGTTTGAGGGGGAGTTGGTTCTTTTCTGAGCTTTCCTTGTTCATCTGATCTTTCCTTGATCTTTTTCTGAACTCTTTGATCTTTTTGATCTTTTTAAGCTTTTTGAGCTTTTCTTGTATCTCATTGTATCATATTGCATTCATATGAAAATCACAAAAAGATGAATTGTAATATAAGCTTTATTGCTTGTCTTTTAAATTGATGAAGCTTTGCTTATTACCCTCTTGAGCATTAGTATTTCAATTCTTGCTCAATGTCATGTCTAGTTCTTTGACTTGCTAGAATTATCATACTCTCACATGTGTAGCTAACTCTTTGCTAAATGAGCTAGAACTTTAAAACAACTTGAACTAAAAAAATTGCAATTTGTGGATCTTTTAGCTAGTTGCGCAATTAGTGCTCCTCTTGTGACATTGGCCCTGTCAAAATTGCTTTGTTAGCTCTTGAATCTAGACTTGATCATTACTTGAGCTTCTTGTTTCTCTGTGAATCTAAAACTGCTCTTGTGCAAAATGAAAAATCAAATTTCAAGATTGTTTTGTGGTTAAATTGTGCCAAACTACTCTCATGAGACGGCATGTCAAAGATATAAACTTGGAGATAGTTTGATGATCCAGATGATCTCATGGGGACTGCTTGTCAAAATTGACATGAACCTCAAGATTTGTCGCCCTAGTTGAAGCTTAGGAAGAGTTTGTGGATGGCTCCTAGTCCAGGATCTTCTTCACTAAGATAGACCTTTTAATTAATTTCTGGTTAAAGCTTAGGAAGAGTTTGTGGATGACTCCTAGTCCAGGATCTTCTTCACTAAGATAGACCTTTAGTCAACTTCAATATTCATTGCAAATGAAAACTGTTGTAAAAATAGGGTGTTTGAGCTAATTTGAGCAAAATGATTCAATTCAGGATCTTTTTGTCTCTTAAGTGGTCATTGTTAGCTTCTTGATCTCATATTGACGTTCTTACATGGCCATTATCACTTAAGAATCCCTATTGATGAACTTGCTAAATTTGAAACTTTGCTTAAATTGTTAAAAATTCATTGCTTTATATTGAGCCTTCTAGCTTAGCTTTGATATATATGTCTTAACATGATCTTGCTAGCACTTTTAGGCTTGATATGTATTGAGTAATATTAGAAATGCTAGCTTGTTCTTTTGGGTAATCTCCAAAGCTTCTTGTACTCAAAAATTGAAAAATACAAAAAATAAAACCACTCCATTGCATTTCATGCATGCTCCTTCTTATGCTTTTTCCTCATTTCTACACTTGTCATCCCTGGATGAGAGGAAGGCGTGATTCCTTGATGACTCCATTGTCAAAGGGGGAGAAGATGTATCAAAAATGATTAAAAGGGGGAGCTATCTGGAGAAATTGAAATTTTCTGAAAAATGATTATCATAGTGAGGGGGAGTATCTTATTTGTATTTTTATGATCTTATTGTTTTTTTCTGAACTTGAATTGCAATTCTTGGATCCTCACAATGATCAAAGGTCAAATTGAACAATTATTCTTTCATATGGACCTTAAGTGAGAATTTTGACTCCTTTCTGGAATTTGAAGCTTTCTTGCCTTCTTTGACTCGATCTCACTTGCCTATGCTATTCTGAAGCCAACTTGGTCATTTTTATTGCTTTCTCTTGCATTTGGACCAAGTTGTGCCTTTGCGCGAAAACGTGAGTATTTCCATTTTCAAACCTCAAAACTTACATTTTTTGGGAAATTGCTAATGTGTTCATCAATGGGGAGATTGTGGATATTATGGGGATATGCTCACGATCTTAGCTTGATGATACAATTGGCAATGGTGTTGAAGGTTTGTCGAAACACGTGTTTTCAGCAAAGTTCCTGTGCTATCCAGTCTCAGGCGTTCAGATCGGCCCAGGTGTGGCGGTCAGACCAGCCTGAGTGACGGTCAGACCACCAACACTGGCGGTCAGGCCAAAATTGACTTTCAATTTTGGAGCTGGGCCAAAAATAGAGGGCGTAGGCAAGAGAGGGGTTTCTCCTACATTTGGTCTCATATTTTTGGAGCTTCGAGTCAAAAGTTCTATTCTTTTAAAAATTCCAGTACGTTTCGAATTTCCAGGGAGAAAATTTGGCTAAGTCCCAGCTGGGCGGTCAGACCGGCCAACAGGTGGTGGTTAGATCGGCCATGGGCGGCGGTTAGACCGATTTTGACTTGTTCGTCGGCCGTCTTGGCGGCGATGATTGTTTGGTTAGGTCAAGTTCATGGGTTTCAGTGCATATGTGTTGCACGATGCATGTTTTGATTAACGTGGGTTGCGAAGAACTTGTTCCCGAAAACGATTTCTTGGTCTATTGTTGTGCAGGTTGCTTGGAGGTCAACAACGGTCAACAGCGAGGATGATCGAGACTAGGCTTGGTGAGTTGAGGTCCAGAACGATCGAGGATGCTTGGTGAGGTCAATGGATTCAAGCATAGCGCAAATTGGACAAGAATGACCGAACGAGCAGTTCGATGCGACGGGTTGGATCAAACGGCGCGGGGGTCGGTGCAAGTGCCATGGTGGTTTCGGTGGGAGCTAGATGGGAGAGACTTGCCGACATGAAGAGAGTCGTTGATCAACCTACACGTGGTGAAGCATGGGAGTGCTTTATGAAGATTGGACTCGGTCTTTGGAAAAGGATCGAGAAGGGGTATTTTGGTAATTTCACCTAAATACCACCTTGGTGACCTTTTGCTTACCTGCGGCGCAAGATGGCGCAAGGAGAAGCAGTTTAGGTCAAGAGGAGATAAGACGGCACTTTAAAATACGTGCGTAAGTGAAACCCATTTGTGTGTGGGCTTAACGGGTGCCTATTAGGGTTTACTCTTCTAGAAACTAGCCTCCACTATAAATAGGGGAGGGTGCTAAGGTTAGGGTTCTAGAGAGTTGGATTGATTGTGTGCTCATGTGTTGAGTCTTTGTCCTCCTGGATGGAGTGGCTGTTAACCAACATCAATCTCAAATTAATCCAAGCAAGGTTTCAAAAGATGAGTCTCTTCGTATTATTGCTCTCTATTTTGTGATTTTGGGGCTTTCTTTGATCCGCGAGTTTTCCTTTGGTTTCTGGCCTAGATTTAGCTTGCTGTGAAATGTGGGAATACATCTAGGATCATCTTGATCATCAGTCACCCACGAGCAAGTTTCTAGATCATCTTTTGGTTTTGACTTGGTTTTGGAGCAACCTTCTCTCAAACGAAAAAAGGTCAGAACTTTGGCATGGAACTTCACGATCCTTGATTGGAATAGGTTCCTGACATCCTAGAGAAGGTATGTCTCAAGTTTGGTAAGGTTTGGAGTCACTTATCAAAAGTTGGACCTTTTTGTGATTTTGAGTTCGAGCTGATTTTACTGTTCATTGGCTTGGAGGTCAGACCGCCCAACTCATTTGAGTTTTAGTTTTTTTTATTTTGGTCTATTTGCTTCGGGGTTCTGATTGGATTCAATACAAGTTTTCCACTATGCTTGTATATTGATCTTCATAGCTTTCATAGCTATTGGAGTGAAACTAGTACTGAATTCGATCAATGTGAAAAAGAGATCATGCTCCTATTCAACCCCCCCCCCTCTAGTCGCCTTTTTGGTCCAATAATTTTGTCCTCCATTCGTAGTAGCCCAAGGATTTGGAGGTTGTTACATTTTCGGCTGAAACCCTAGTTTTCTTTTCCATCTCCGGTGTGGTAAGCTATTTCTCAATTCCTTGCTTGTACACCACCTATAGGCCTCATATGAGCTCTCTTGACCACTGATTCCCTTTCTCCTTCACTAGGACGTCCTCTCCGCGTGTAACCGTAGCACCATCGTCACCTTCTTCGACGCCGACACAACTCCAGCCATCTCTGAACCTCTCCATCGCTCAAGTAGCCTCCCTAGACCTTGTAGATGCTGTGGCACCAGCTAAAGTGGACAATGTGGATCTCATTTGTTGCACGCAAGTTGCCCGTTGCTCATCGCCGCCCATCTCCAACTCACTGCCGCCGTTCTAGGCCGACTCAGCCGCCGCCGCCACTACCTTGAGGTGCGCAAAGCTATTTGGAGTCCATTCATGCCCTTGGCTGGTGCCGCCGTGGCCGAAATCGCCGGCAATGCTCTGAGCAAGCTCAGAGCTCTCTTGTCGGGACGTCCGACAAGGACTGTAGCAACGCCATTAGGGTTAAGCGCCATCATTAGTCTTTAATTGAGGATCTTTGTCGAAGAAACATGTTTAGCCATGTTAAGTAATGGTCTGCGGTAGATGATAGGAGAGCCTAGCTATTTTAGTGAGCCATTTACTGTGCCATGAACCGGTGAACCGGGCGTGTGACCTTCGGTCCACGCACTGTTTTTGTGGGCCGTGTCACTAACAGGTGGGGCCCACGTGTCAGAACGTTTAACTCGAGAAATAAATGTAAAAGAATTGAAAATTGCACGGGTCCCACTATCAGCAGCTGCGGCTAGCATAGCACTCAGTACAAAAAGTATAAATTGCTTTAGGAAATCCCGAAATGAATTATTGTTCCACTAAAAAAAATACAATTAACTTCAAAAATGCATAACTAATTCATCTCAACTCAAAATCAAGTGAAACCAATTTTGATATTTTTATTTTCAAGTAAACTTTATTTTTGAATAGGTTTCAAATATGTCTCTGTCACATAAAATATAGTTTTGGAGATTGATCCATAACCGAATTAGTTTTACACTAGAAAATGCTTTTAACTTTGAAAATTCATAACTAATTGATATGAACTCCAAACGAGTTAAACCAAGTTATATTAATGTGAGGACCTCCCGGGATCGTACCTGTTTAAAGCTGAGTGATTACACCAAAAGCGCAACACTTAACGAGAGACAAAAATGATTCTGAGTGCCCAGATATGTGTCTCATGTTAGCTCCCAAGGATCAGTGGCTAACATGCATATATCCTAACACAACATTGCATTCACATCCATACACAATGTAGAAGAATAATAGAATCATATTTACAACATCATTGAATATAAACATAATATATGAGTTTGTATAAGAGGGCCGATCGGCCAAATTTAAACACCACAAATAAATCACAGCGGAAGATAAACTTAGAAATAAAAGAGAAAGAGCTGAGTTGGCATGCCCAAACCTACAAGCAACCAAATGGAGTTAAAGCCGATGCACCCGTCGTTCTCACTTGAACAAATGGATAATCCGTTAAAGTACAAAGTTGTACTCGCGAGACTTTTCAAGAAAAATAAGGATGCATGTAAGTATCAAAGGAAGGCCACTACTCTAGGCAAATTTTTAGCGTAAAGCAATAAATTTCATTGAGATAATCAATATAGATTCAAATTGCCATTTTTAAAACATTTAGAAAACATTGTATAACAGTAAGTAATGATCAACAACAGTATAATCTCCAAATATAATCAACACACGAACATCTCATTCATGACACAATTGATTCCATAACAAATTAACACGTGAACTTCGTGTTCATGATAACATTTCAGATCTGAACAAACTAACATAATGACATAACATTTCCAACCATAACCACACCTAATTTCCCACAAGCTAACTGTGCATGCTTTCCCACAAGCAATATCCATAACCGGGGACACAGCTATGCGAATAGATTTAGTTCTCTGCAGAGTTGTACAGCTTTACCCACATGATATGCATAGCTCTCAATGTCGGCCAATGCACTCTTCTTTTGGAGTTTGACTGAGATAGCATAATGAGGCCATTACAATGCCATGTCCTAACTATCAACCCACCCGAGGCTCAGAACCATGGTAGGCTATAGTACGCACTAGAACCATGGTTCACCCCGTTGTGTAAGTAAGTCCCTTGCGCACAAGAGACCCTTAAGGGCAAGAAAGAAAATTTTAACATGCCCCCACTAGATTGACAAGAGGACCATTAAACATTAACAACAACAATTGTCAATCTAATTGTGTTTTGATAGCTAACACACAACAAATTATTAAGCCAAACCATCTCCCATAAACCCGGCGTGTGGTTGCACGATAGACTTGGTTCATCACACCACAGACCGGTCCTCAAATACCCAAACGAGGCTACGTGAATCCAGGGCCACTCCCTTCATCAACCTATCACCCGTCTAAGTCCAACACACAACAACAACTACCCAACAAGTCCACAAGAATCAGATGCAAAGATCTGGATATATTCCTCAAATTCAACTTAATTCAATCCATATAATCCTCAAATTTCATCAAGATTCGATTCAATCCATTGGCCGATGGACTAGCTCCATCAACCGTTCTCGACTACAGCTATTAGCATGGCTAAGCAACGTGCTACAAATTAGCAACCATTCCCATATAACATATATCCTTAATCATTCAAGGTAAAAAGGGTAATCAACATTCAAAGGAGGGCCAATGCAGCAAGTAGGAGATTAACTACTTCTACCCATGAACATACTTTTCAAAATAGCAAGCAATGACGAGATTAAAAACCATACAGAACATTTTAAAATTAATAGGAGAAAAATGATAAAGAGGAGGGTGCTCGCACCTTTGCTGTACCACTTATTCAATCTCAGGTTACACTCATGAATACGTTCGTAGCGTCGAGAAATCTATCGAAAGAACGATATTGCAATTAACACCAAATAAGCCGAAAATTCAAAATACTCAAAAATACATGAAAATTATACAGTGAGTAGATAATGATTTTATATGAATTTAGGTGAAAGATTCATTCCATTTGGATTTAGTATGTGAAAGTTATAGCAGTTTGAATTCCAAATTTTCAGAAAATGCAATATGTTACTATTCACCTAATTTAATTATTTGTCCAAAATTTGTAGAATAGTAGTGGGAAAAAGGATTACATAGATAAATATAGAATAATTTTATAGGTCCAAAATATCTTGTTTCAACTCATTTGGAGTTCTTATGAATTAGTTATGAATTTTCAAAGTTAAAAGCATTTTCTAGTTCAAAAATAACTCTATTTTGGATCACTTTCCACAAACTATATTTTTTGTGACAGTGACAAGGTTGAAACCTATTTTAAAATAAATTTCATCTAAAATGAAAATTAACAAATCTGGTTTCACTCATTTTGGAGTTGAGATGAATTAGTTATGAATTTTTAAAATTATCAGCCTTTTCTATTGTAAAAATAATAGAGTTATGGATCATTTTCCAAAACTATATTCCCTGCTACAGAGACATGTTTGAAACCTATTTATTTTATATTAAAGTTTACTTAATATGAGAATTACCAAAATTGGTTTCACCGAAATTGGAGTTAATATGTAATAGTTATGCATTTTTGAAGTTACAAGTATTTACAGTGTGCAAACAAATGATTTCCGGATTTCTTAAAGCATTTAAAACTTCTTCTACCGAACTCTACCTAGCCATAGTGTATGACCAGTGGGGCCAGGGTGAGGGTTTGACTCGGTCAAAGTTGACCCGGTCACAACTGATGACTACACCGAAAGCGTATTCAATGGAATACGTATTCTAAACATGAAGACGTAAATACGTTCAAAGTATTCAAGTAATATGTTTTTCCCTAAAATAATACGTATTTGACAACTCACAAAACCACTGAACCAAACGGATGGGCCCCGCATGTCATTCAGATATTAGTGCGTTAGGACAGACATTAAATAATATAAGCAATGATTAGCGCTAAAACAAACGAGATTTAGTAAATTAGTGAGCAACTGTTATGGTCGAAAATTCTGACAACGCAGAGGAGTGGCAGAGCCAGCCGTTGTCGAGCTCGTCGGCAGCGAGGAAGTGGTGCCCTGGGCTTAGAGTAAGCTAAAATGGATTGCTGGGGTTTGTGGCTACCTTTAGGAGGTGTCGTCAGCGGTGGAGGGGCACGGTGGCGCGCTGGCATCGGAGTTGAGCGAAGGAGGGGTGTACGGGTGCCACGGACGCTCGACGTAGAGGCCTCCCTGAGGTACAACGACACCAGATCTAGCCTCCTAGGGTTCATGCGATGTTGAAGGAGGGGCACGGTAACCAAGGGCCTTTGTCTTCAGCTCCGACGGCACCCAGGTGCGGTGGCGATGGAACATGCACGGTGATGGCTCCAAGTCAGGCGATGAGCTTCAACAAAAAGTAGTGAAAAATGTTCAAGGGACCCTTTCAAAGCTCACCGTGAGTTGGATGGAGGTTAAGAGGGGCCGAGGTGGTCCGGCGACAAAGAAGATGCCGGCGGCGAAGTGGTTCTTAGTGGGGAGCTTGCTGTAGAGGAAGAAAAGCTCCGATGAAGCTTTGGGAAGTCCTGTGGTACCTGCGCAGTGCTCCCAACACCGGGAATTGGGTCGAGCCTCACCACGTCGGAGGTAAGGAAGAAATGGTTGTTCGCAGCCAAAAGGGGAGAAAATCCAAAATTCGGCAACTCCTGGGAAACATTGAGGAAATGGGTTGAGGGCAAAATGAATCTCATACCTAAGGGCACAAGGTGACACACAAGGGTGCAGTTAGGACTCACCAGAGATGAAGAGGTCCCGGTGGTTGTTTTCGGAGCGCGTCCCGGAGCCGATGAGGACACTGTTGCGTTTCGAGAGCTACAAGATGAGAGAGGAGCTCGGTTTATAGAAAATGGAGATGGCAGAGAGAGAGGAAGGGAACAGCGTGGTCGCAGCGGCGCTTACCTGGGCGGATGTGGGCTTACGACCTCCTTCTCTCTCACGGCTGAAGAGAGAAGTGAGAGGAGAGAATGGTGTGGAGTTGGTTTTGTGCGAGAAAGAGGATGGAGAGCATCACGGTGTGAGCTAGCAGAGCTCAAGGATAGGTGGAAAAGGGCGGTGGATCTACGGCGTCGCGTGCGCTAATGGAGGAGCGGTAGAGCGCGATGACCGCGTGGCGCTCAAGGCCTGAGCGCGCCTGCGTGCGGGGAAGAAGAAAGCCCTGACCGATGGGCCCGGTCGGTCAGTGGCATAGTGAGGTAAGTGGCGCGGTGAGAGGGTTGGGTCGGACCGCACTGCGTCGAGCTCGGGTCGGTGCAACAGTGCAAAGTTTGATATTTGATTTCAGTTTGACCGAGAACAATGGGTTTGACCGAGGCTCTAAATATAGAACTAAAATTCTAAAAATTATGAAAAATTTTAGAGGGGTTCCTGGGATGGTCTAGTGTGCATAAAAATTATTAACCCTTAATTTTCATGACTTAATTGCTTAATTTAAATTCAAACCTAACTTAGGTTATTGATTTGAGTTTGAAATTTCTGAGGGTCAAATTGAGTTCCAAAATTTGGGGAAAATAATATTTATTCTTTATAAATATCATAGTATTTGAATAAATTATTTCCAGATGATGTTCATAAGTTTTTATTTCTGATTTCTTTTGGAACTTAACTTTAAGTTGTATGTTTGAATTTTGATTAAGATTTTCCAAGTGCAATAAATGATGCAAAAGATTCAAAAACACTATGCATGTTAATGAGATGCATACTAATTATCATTAATTAACTTAGGGATGTTACAATTAATCATAACTTTTTATTTTCTATTTATATATGTAATCCTTATCTTCACCACTATTCTACAAATTTTCACTAAATAACTAAAATCGGATGAATACTGATAGATTGCATTTTTCTGGTTTTTTCTCAAAAGTTGATTTTCAAACAGCCATAACTCTCTCATATAAACTTCAAATGGAATAATTATTTCAGCTAAATTCATCTAAAATCATAACCTAGCCACTTTATAAATGTCATGCATTTTTAGCATTTTGAGTTTTTGGCTATTTCTCGGTGTTGATTCGATGTTGTTTTTGTATAGAATCCGAAGTAATCGACATAAACTCATACGCCACCGAGAGCGAGCAACTTGAATTCCAAAAAGGCAAGCTTCATTTGAACTTTCTTTGCGCATCATGTTAATCCCAGTTTTTGATAAGTAGTGTTTTGAAATGCAATGATATTTGCTTGCATGCTATTTCGATATTTCAATATTTTTGTAATGTGTAGTTAGTTATGTCCTACTCTTGATGTTATCCTTGTTATTTCCTAGCACATATATGTTTAAGTATAGATGGTTGTGATGATTTTCTATTTTGTTTATTGAGTGCTTTGCCATGCAAGTCTAGAGGTGTGTTAGTACAGTTGATGGGATTAACCCGTCAATCATGGGAAACACCTCAGACTTATCGTTTTTTATTTTTGGTCCAGATCTTCATATCTGGTCATTTGAGTCTAAACTTTATTATTTCAAATGGTTTTTGGTCTGGACAAGAGATTGTTAGTGAGCGTGCCTTCATGCACGAGATCGGGTATGTGGTAGACTTATCCGGACCGCTAAAGACCGAACTTTGGGCTGTCAATTCCAAGTACCAATCGTACTTCCACACACAGGATATAGGTACCGTTTGGTTAAGTAAGCGGTGAGTTTTATTAGGTTAAGTCCCAGTTGTGTGAGGACATTTGTGTTCGATCGTCTGTTCGAAGGAGCCGATGCAATTTTCTATAATGTGCATGGGAGCACTATTTTTCTTTATTTACATTGTATCGATATCTCCAACACAACTTGTGAGCAAGCTCAGCAAGCGCTATCGGTCATTTGTACTAAGTTTGGGGTTCATCTCGCAAGGGGGACTCATCTCAATAGGACTTTCTTGCTAAACAATACCAAATCTCGATTTCCCAAGCCGACACACCATAGGAAGTGTGTTAATTCCAGAGGCTTACGGGCTAGTCTAGTCGTGTGGATAAAGTAGTACTCCCCTGCAGGGATTAAACTATCCGAATAGCCGTGTCCACGGTTACGGACAACACTTGGTTTTGAATGACATCATCATTAGTCTCTTGATTAAAATTGACATGGTTACAACTCGGTATTCGACATGAACGGGTGTTCATGCATGTTAGTTTATCAAAGTGTGCTACCACTTTGGTATTGTTTGCTCTATTTATATATCTATGATTACCTTTGTCACATGTTTTACTTTGTTTCAAATCTGTTTTCTAAATGGCAATTGCAAAACTAATAGGTGTAGGATGAAAATTGTTGTGTTTTCTGCAAAAACTAAGCCACTAATGCCATCCTTTGAATATCCTCTATGCATAGATAATTTTTACTTTGTGTAAGACTTGCGAGTACAATTGTACTTAACCCAGCTCTGCAAATTTAGGTGAGGGTGATACTATGCCCGACAAGTTCGTTAGCGCCGATTTTGGCGACGCTAACGAATAGTGCTTTTATCTAACTCCCAGTTGGCTGCCATGGGTTATGGGGCACACCATTGCTGGACCTTTTGTTTATTTTGATTACTTCTGCTGCTACTTGTTGTATTATTTTGGATTTGGTTGGTCGGCCTTATTGTAATAGTTGTAGACTTAAAATTTTTTTGTTGTATGCCACTATGTAATGTCGATGTATGACTTGTGATTGACGTTGTTTAGGGTATGGGTGTGTTGGTCGCTGATCTTGGGAGCCAACACAGTCACATACCCGCTGTTTTTGAATTCCCTTTTAACTTGTTTAAGTGTGGATTTGGACCATTTGGATAATCGGTCATCATGTAGTGCCTGTAGAGGAGTAGTACGCATGATCACCATGGCTCTAGTTCGACCGGGTTTTCTCACTTAGATGGAGTTAAGATGGAATTCATTCACTTGAGGCCCATAGTTATTTCCATAAGACCGGGTAGGCCTCAGTCTTACGAAAATAACCCGGGGGTCCTCACATCTACCCATGACGAACTGTAGACCAAACTATCATCAAAGAAAACAAGCACAAAATGGCGAATAAAAGGCTTGAGGATGTCATTCATAAGAGCTTGGAATGTCACCGGGGCATTGGCGAGGCCAAACGGCATAACCAAGAACTCAAAGTGACCGTGATGCGTATGAGTCATCTTCTCAACATTAGGACCGTGCATCAAGACCTCATGATAGTCATTGTCCAAATCTAGCTTTGTGAAGAAACGAGCACCATTAAGCTCATCCAAAAGCTCATCGATGACTGGGATGGAAAATTTATCCTTGATGGCCTTGTCGTTGAGTGCACAATAGTCCACACAAAAAATGCCATGAACTGTCATGTTTTTAACAAACAAACAGGAGAGGAGAATGTCAATGTGCTTTCCCGAATAATGCCTTGCGCGAGCATATCATCACACTGCTTTTCGATGTCATCCTCTGAACTGCCACAGGCACTGCCTCCGGAAGGAGATGAATGTGGTGATCATGTCATTGGCATGGCGAAACTCCCTAGGGTTCATCAAAGACATCTGGAAATTCATCGAGAAGGTCGGTCATCAAGTCCTGACCGATGATAGTGTAGACGTGACTGCCGGATGGCTATGGATCGAGGCCGGTCCAAGTGACACGGTGGTCGTCTCACCAAAATGACATTGTAAGCTTCATGAAATCCCAAAGGATGGGTCCTAGAGTCCAGAGCCACTGAACGCCAAGGACCACATCAAACCCGTCGTGTGGAATGACATAGCAATCTGAGAAGAATTCTTCACTCTTGATCGCGAAGCGGTTATTGGTGCAAATACCGGAAGTGGTCACGTGGTCACCGTTCACGACTCTAACACCCATGTTCGGCCGTGGGGTTGGTGACAAGCCGAGACGGTGTGCCACACCTTCAGCCAGAAAATTGTGGGTGGAACCCGAGTCCACCAAGGTGAGCAACTCCTAGCCATTGATCTCCACTAGAAGGCACATCATGCGGCTAGTACAGATGCCGATAAGAGCATGCAAGGAAATCTCCAAATGATTGTTATTGTCTTCCCCGTCATCTGTGTCATCGAGCTCTAAGAGAAATATGCCTTTCATTGAACAGCAATGGTTTCGTGAAAACTTCTCGGGACAATTGTAGCACAATCCTTTAGAACGACGATCGGACATATCCTCAATGGATAGAAGTCGAAAGCGTGATGCCGGGTTGGACACCGTGCCAGAAGTCGCTCTGGTTGCCGACATGGCTGCCGCCGTGATCCGGCTGTCGACGCATGCGTTGGTGCACTAGGCCTAGGCACCACGGGTGCAAACAAGAAATGCGGCCTCAAGAGGGTTTAATGGTTGTTTCGACTCCACCGGCGAGTCCTTCAGGCGTAGCTCGTACACCCTTGCTAAACTCTTGGCGATCTGAAGGTGAGTGGGGTGTTGGAGCTCGACATCTGTCTGCAATGGTTTCCCGAGCCCGATCGTGAAAAGTTGCAGTTGTTGCAACGACGAGAGCAGCTCAGTGCGGCATAGAAATGCCAAGAACTTGTTTTGATATGCATCCACTGTAGTTGTCCGTCGGAGTTGCGCCAATTCCCCAAGGGAATTGCTACAGATGGGTGGTCCAAACCGCATGTTGACAAAGTTCGTGAAGCACACCCATGACATCATGCCTTCGTCTCGTTCAAGTTGGTAGTACCACTACTGGGTGATGCCAATCAAGTAATAGGACGCTAACCAAACCTTCTCTTCTTCTATGGTGTGTTGCCCTTAGAAAAATTGCTCACACCAATTGAGCCACGGAAGAGGATCTTCTTCACCATCGTAGGTCAGAAAACAAAGCTTGTGGAAGCAAGGGGCGGTGTGCCAGTCGTCGTCATTGTGTGCTCTGATGTTGGGTGGCTTCAACTGGGCATGAATCCTGCAACTTGCCACCGAGCGTGGGGGATGCTGCCGAGCCACCGGCCTTCCAATCGGCGATCACATGATCATGCATGGCTTGTTGTGCCTTGATGCCGCAGATCTCTGTCATCATGATGGTGAGCTACTGGAACACATTGTCTAGGATTTTGTTGCTTTCCATGGTGAAGGGTGGTGGTGAAGGCTCTGGTACCAAATTGATGCGACGTGCGATAGATGAGGGTGAATATGTAAAGGCGAGGATAGTTGGCAAAGGCGAGGATCGCCCTCTGGTCAGCTGGACTTGCTCCAGTTGGCCAAGGCTCTGATCTTTCCGAAAACTAGGTGTGGCAAAACTTAGTTTATTTCTTGATTAAGTCACCTTTACATCTCCTACTTCTATAGCGTTAGCATGCAGAATTTTTAGAAATTGCAATAAGGAAAGCACAAACCGAATTGGATACCAAAACTAACATATTCTCTAACTCAATCTCTAAAAGAGAAACTAACTCTATCTTATCTCTTAAGGAGAACAAACTCTATCTCTTAATCAGCTTGAGCTTCTCCCCTTGCCGAATTCTCTGTTGCCATATCGGCAACAGTAACTGACTTGGCAACTGTGCCCAAGCCCAACACGGCAACAGTGCCCCCGGCTGAAGGAGCTGCGACTGCTTTGCGTCGCCGTCTTTGATACGTGTTCCCAACAAAGGCATCCACAACAATAGACTACCCAACTGTGTCGATGATTGTGTTTGGCAGCCTTCCCTGGTTGTTAGTTTTTGTGTCGGGTGTATCCGTCGGGTACTAGACCTGTCCCTTGTGGAAAGTAGACCAGAACTTTTGGTGGAAGTCCACTTACGTGCTCAACCATATTCAGGTGATCCTTTTGTCTTATCCATTTTGCAGCAAACTATAACATGTATTTTTCCCGGATAAATCAAAGCCAAATGTACATGTGATCTCACGCACTATCCTCACCATTGAAGTGCTCCAAAATTTGTGCTACATTTTTGTAAAAAAAAAACCTCCCTTTCTCTCCCTTCCCCTCTCCTCTCTCCTCTCCTCTCTCCTTCCTCTCTCTCCCATCCGTCCGGCCGGCGAGCCACACCTCGCCACCATCCGCCGCGCCACCTCGAGCCACGTCAAAACCTCACCAGTAACCTCTCCAAACCCCGCGCCACTGTCAGAAACCTCGGGGCTAGCGCGGCAAGAGGTTTAGTGAGGTTTGGAAAATGCGGGATCAATTATTTTCGGCCCCACCGGTATGGCCGAAATTTCCAATTTTTTGGCCAAAATTTTGAAGACTGGGCGCACATGCCTTCGGAAAGTAGGTGAATTTTTTTTTCAAATAATCCATTTTTTATTATTAATTACAACATTATACCTGCGATAATATTTTTACAAATATACTCACCGCCAACCGTTGGCGATCGTCCCAAGAGCTCAACCGCTGAGCGATCGACACTTGTCGCTCAACGGTTGGTCCTAATATGCAGCTCACTTATCTAGCCGGGCATGCATTGTGCTCGTTGGGGTCTCAGTCGCCCAACCGTTGAGCTATCGGGACGATCGTCAATGATCGAGTCCAATACCAACGGCTGAGCGATAGGAGTATATTTCTGTAAAAAATATTATCGCAGGTATAATATTGTAATTAATAATAAAAAATGAATTATTTGAAAAAAAATTCAAAGTAGGTCCGGTTGCCACTACAGCTGTGATCTTGGAGGCGATCAAGGATGTGTAGCAAATCATCTCTGGACGCAAGGGTCGAAGCAGAACTGCGGCAGGAGCCATTGTTTTTCCCAAAGGGAAGGAGAATCTGGCTTTGTGTGCGCAAGCGATACAAGCCAAGCGTAGGCTCTCGAACAAGCCATATGCTGCACAGTAGTGAGTCACCAAGGATGTTTTTGCTTGTTGTTTTGTAGGGTTCCTGGCACTGTTCTTGGGGCGTGGGGGGGCAGTTCCTGCTTCTCAAGTCTTGGGCTTTTTCGTTGCACGACGTTCTCAGGCCCTGAGAGCTTCACGAAATTTGGTATCCCTTTTAGTTTTTGCATGTGATGTTTGGCAGGGGCCAAGGGCGAAGGGTAACCGCGTTTGCCGCAAGAGCGTTATGCACAAGAGATGTATAAATTCCACTGTAACTCAACTCGACTCCCGTTTTTGGCCTTCTGTGCACTATGTCCTATGTGACTTTGTACAGAGGTAAGAGGTTACAGCTAACCACAGACCGCAAGGAGCTCACATCTGCGGTTAACTTATCGTGTCTTACTAGCAGAGTGCCTGTGTGTTATAACAGAAACACAAACTTTGCACGAGATAGGAGGGCGGGGGGATGAGATGGGGATGGGGGAGTGGGTGGAGCGGCGACAACGGAGCCTAGGGCGAGAGCGGGAGGGAGAATGGAATGTGACATGTGGGACTCTGCAAGCGCCGAGAGACGGAGGACGCACACGGATAGCCAGTAGTGAGGGTGGTTCTGGCAATGACGAGGTCGAAGGTGCGGGAATCAAGGGCGGCGGAGCCGATGTGGGTGCAAGGCAGGGAGGATCAGGGGGTTAGAGGAAGAAGAGCGGGGTGACAATGGTGCAAATGCGAGGAGCAGCCACATTAGAGACGCGTCATAGCTGACACGGTGGTCCCAGTATGCACAGGAGTTTCGTTGGCTTTTTTACGTACATAGGGGTGGGACGATCCTCCCACTGTACGGAGTAAACTCCTTATTTTATTAGTTAAGATAAGATAAGAGGGTTTTGTCGAAGATTCACCGTTCCTTCAGCCAAGTTACCAAAAATTTGAGTTGAGGTGTAAATGTAATGCTCATCTGATGGTTTTGGGCTACGATTGATGGACCTCGGCATGTGAAAATGGTTTATAGGAGGGTTTGGGTTTGGGTTCCTATGGTTCATATTTCTGCACAAGGTCAGATTTCTGGGGCTAAGGGCAAGTATTGTGATGATGATTTTACAATTGTAGTGCTTAGGTTAAGGTTTCAAATTCTGTTTCCGGACTGACTCTCGCTAGGGTTAGTAACGGATTATGGTCGGTTGCCCGCATAAACCAGTATGGAATGAAATCCAAATCAATTTTTTTTACAAAAACTGTCCCAAATCGGTTACAAATTGGCTAGAACTTGGCCAGGAACCAGACACAAACTGTACAAATCTTGTTATTTGATCGGTCAAGGGGCGACTTTTTAACTGTTAGCACCGATTCTGAACGAAAAACATTATGCAACACATCCAAGTAAATTAATCGGTAAGAGCCCGTGAAAACCCGGTTTAAAGTTTGGTATAACAGTGTGAAAAATCGTTGCGTTTGAGAAACCGGGAGTTAAAATTGTTAAGAAACCAGGCCCAAGCCTCGCAGGTCTGGTCCACGATGGACTCTTTATCTATCTAGTAGCCTATATAAAAGGGGATCCTTAACCTTTGTACTACAGTTTTACAGAAGAGCAATAAAGAGAAGTCAGTAGTCCCCTCTATCTATGTGTTCAATCTACTATTCTGTTCTTGTGTTATTGCATTGTTCTAAGCGATTCTACGCTTGTTTGTGTTGGGTCACGGGTAGACTACGATAGCACAAAACAAAAATTCTATCGCGCAACCAAGGAACCTCCACTAGTAATAGATTACGAGATTACCACTAGATGCGCCGACTCGTAGCAGAAGTAGAGTCGATGTAGTGAATTGATGCAGTAGTGTTCGTACTCGCCGCATGTCTTCTCCTCATGCTCCTATGATCATCATGAGTTGCGGATCGTCCTAGTGCTGATGCTTCGCAACAACACCTCCAAGGTATCGATACATACGGGGCAGGGACACCACGCGCTAGAGTGCTAGCGCCTGCAGCGTGGTTAAGAAAGGCGTAGCTATTAGGGTTTCGGGAGTTCTTCCAAAAGATGATCATCCCACCCTATGCCACCGCCCGTCTATATATAGGCATCCATGATGGGTCTTGAACTTGAGGTCTATTAGGAACTCGTGGCCTACAAAAATTCATATCACTATCCAAATCAAATCTTAGCCCTTTAAGTGTGCGACCCTATAGGTTCATGCGTAAACGGTTGTGACTCGGAAACTCTTTTCCAACCACGAGTCGTTAGCGGTGCCTAGCAGGATATAACGATTCCCGAACACACATAGAATATATTGGATGAACCTTAATGAAATATGATCTACGACCAGGTTCTTTTCACTTACGACCAGTTCGTATCTAGTCACGACCAGTCCATATTTAGTCTTGACCAGTTCGTAACTCCTTACGACCAGGTTTCAACCACTTAGTGATCATGTTCGATCAGCCTACGACCAACTTGTTTCTCCATACGACTAGTTCGTATCTGATCGAACTGAACGACCTACTCGTGCCTCACGATATCTGGTTGAACTCCAGGTGAGATATTATGTCATCCATGGATTGTTCAATACTTTCCTGATCAAGTGTTGAATAACATCATGTGGTCGACACTTCGACCACTAGAGGCATGGCCATGCACTTTCTTTATCCGACCACAACGAGGAGCCTAGATATATCTCTCCTGTTATGATAGGAGGGGCAAATCCCACATCCGAGCAGTCATATTCCCTCGCATGTTTCATAATATACCCGAAAGCTACCTTTATAACTACCCAGTTACGGAGTAGCGTTTGACAACCCCTAAGAGTACTATTACACATGTAGGAAACCATACTGATCTCAGCTCTAAGGATTATACATCATCTTTACTTGAGACCAACTGATGACACATGAAATCATAACAATCTCAATAGTATCTCAAGGTGGGTCTTATCCAACACCATGTTCTCTAACATGTGTCCATATTATTAGTTTGATATCTCCATATCTATGACTTGTGAAACATAAGCATCAACCAATACATATGCTAGCCTATTCATATGTGTTATCATATGTTTCCGACTAGGGAACGTTTAAGAATAATTATCGCAGAAATATAGAGTTTCACAATCAAGTCACATACTTGATAATAAATATTAACAATATTATTCTAGGAACAAGATAACATATTTTCCAATATTATGAACATAACAAAATATAATCATCTCTATGATTGCCTCTAGGGCATATTTCCAACAGTTTGCGAGGTGATCGTTCGTATTGGACTCGCCAGCGACGATTACCCAACACGTTATCAGCACGACTACACTCTCCGGCCTGCACGGATCGAAAAGGTAATCATTGAAGTATCTCTCGTAGATTGAATTGAATTTTCTAGTTCGCGTTCTAGATTTTCTCTATGATGCAAATTCGTCCTAATCTACTACGAGCAGACTTGAAGTCGCCGACCAAACCGATTAATAGATTGCACAAAAGGGTGGATGTCGATTGCATCGTAGATTGCATGAACAATAAAAAAACAAAAAAAATGGTCGACGCGAGATCAGACGGCCGCGCCACCGGCTCGCAACCACGCCACCAAGACGCGGACGCCTTGGCGCTGTCTTGCCCGGCCGGTCGACCCGCCATCACCAGAGCCATGCCGCGTCTTTGCCGCAAGATGCACCACCCTACGCGCCACCGCCGCACGCTGCCTCCCCTCGCCGGCCTAGACCGCATCCGCGTTGTCCCCGCGCGGCCGCTCGCCGCCAAGACCAGACTCGCCGAGTCGTGTTGCTCGTCGCACAACACCGACCGATGCCGCCAAAGCCGCTTGCCGGTCCCCGCGACGTACACGCCGTTTACATCGCGCCGCCCACAAGCCGCTGGCAAAGACCGAAGCCGCCGCTCGCCCTCGATCCGCCCCACACGGCGCCGACTTGAGCCGCCCGCGCGCACGGCGCTGCCTCCGTCCACCCACTTGCGCGCTTGAAGCGTCGCCACTACATGGGTAGCACCGCCACTATTGCCTCGCGTTGAGCTGCCCGTGCGTGCGAGCCCGCCACGCCCGAACCATCCTCGCGCCACCTCCGCAAAGGCGGCGCCGCTGGCCGCCCGCACACCGTGCTATTGCACCCGCTCCCGCACTTGGTTCCGCGCACTAGCAGCCGCCACCGTTTTCTTTGTGCGGAACACTGAGGACGCCGAGCAGCTAGGGTTTAAGAAAAACCCTAACCGCTGGTTGGGCCGAAGTGGGCCGACGCTATGGGCCAAATAAAGAAGCCCAAGAAAGAAAATAAATAGGAGGTGTGGTTCGGCCGAAGAAAAAAAAGAAAAAAAAAGGGAAATCCCAATTTTGCAAGAAGGCCCTTCGAAAATCTAAAAATTACGAGAAATTTTTTCTCGGAACTGAAATTTCGTGATTTAACCACTAGAAATTGCAGAATTCGCCGAAAATTCATTTTCTAGCGGAAAATGGCCTCGAGAATTCAATTTTTGAATCAATTTTAGCATTTGAAGCATGTTTAACTTTGTTATTATTTTTTCTATGCAATTTATGTATCGTATTTACTATTTTTGATTATCTATAATTGTTTATATTGCTTTTAATCACTAAAAATAGCAGTAAATCATGAAAATGCATAGAAAAAAATATGGGAACATTATGAGAATTTTTACAACCATTTTATGCAAGTTACCAGCAGTAATCTTATGAACTCTTTGCATAAATATGTAGATGACTAGCATTACGAACCGGGAGTTTAAAGAGCTGGCCCAACATGGCCAGAATTACTTGACTTGGCCATTAGATGTCGAGATCGTACTAGGAGCCAAGAAGCTCCATGCTGCTATCGGACATGGCACTTCGAAGGATGCCACTCCAGCTGTTGAGAAAAATGATCGCACTTCATTTCCTCATACACCATCCCTGCCTAACACTCAAGAATGAGTATATGGCAGAGAAGAACGCACTAGCTTTATGGAATACACTGAAGAACTGGTTCGAGAAGCTGAAGTATACCATTTTTCCTCATGCAAAGTAGGAATGGAACCGACTACGTTTTGCTAACTACAAGACCGTTGGGGAGTACAGCTCTGCTTTGCATAGAATTTGTACTGGTCTTCAGCTTTGTGGTAAGGTAAACACATATGAAGAAAAGATTGAGAAATTCTCTCTACCTTTCACCCGAATGCGGTACAATCCGCACGCAACTGTCGTCAAGATGGCTACAAGGAGTATGCCGAACTAATTGACATGATGCAAGTTGCGGAAGCTCAAGATGAGATTCTAAGGAAAAACTATATCTCATAGCTGCCTAGTAGCAAAGTTGACCATGAAGTCAATGCTAGTAGCTACAAGGTGAGGAAGCCTCACTCGAAGGAAAGAGGCAAGAAGGGTAAGGTCATGGATCGCAAGACCAAGCAGAATGCTCGAGCCAAGAAGAGCGGAGAAAAGAAGCGCGATGAGAAGCCCAATGGCCAGTAGGACCAAAGTTGCTACAAATGTGGCACATGGGAACATTGGTCACATGTTTGCCGTGAGCCGCAGCATGTGATTGATGCTTTCAAGTCTAAGAAGAAAGGGCAAAGGACAGCATGAGGCACACCTCGCCATTACAGGCACAGAGAATCTACAGTCATTGGTTGCACCCATAGATGTGGACAGCCCAGTAGCAGCCCCCCCCATCAACCCTTCTTTGGACATCGCAGCGGCCGTAGCCATAGTTGCCGAAAAAGAGAAGATGGACATGGAGTAAATTCAGGTAGAAGTTTCTTCATACTTCGTTGATTCGATCTAGTGCACGCATTGCACTCATATTTTTATAGTCATTTGCAGTTTATGGTTGTGATAGAATATTGAATTATTGAATAATGATTGTAAGCTCTAGGAGAGCAAAGCATTAAATTCTTATGATGAGTCCTGTAAGGCTTTTTCCCGTATTAATAATAGCAAGTTTTTGTTTTGTTTTAGAGTATTTTATTTATGTGTGGATTGCTTCCTACCTCATATTAATAAATAATTTATATATCAGAATGCGTGTGGCACCCTCTGGAGGAAGTGTGCTCAGCGGATAGCGGCACAACGAATACCATCTTGAGAGAGATGAAGTTTTTTCAGTTGATCAGCAAGAATGTTGGTAGTCTTACGACAATTGCAGGCAGTGATACTTGTATAATAGGCTCGGGAAGAGCTACAATTATACTCCCGATGGGCACAACATTAGTCATTAAAGAAGCCTTGTACCCAGAATCGATTGGAACTCTCTTAAGCTTTAAAGATATTCGTGCAAATGGTCTCCACGTAGAAACTAAAGAAGAGTATGGTAAAAAATACCTACTCATTACAAAGCATGAAGAAAATAGAAAAAGGGTATTAGAATGACTTCCTTCATACAAATCTGGGCTATACTACACTAACATTAAGACACCTGCACATATACTGCCCTGAAAACCACTTTTAGAAGCTTTAAACTTTTCTGTCTCTGGCATGATAGATTAGGCCACCCCGGTCTTAGGATGATGAGAAATATAGTTAACAATTCTCAGGGACATAATATCAATGTAAAGAATTTCCCGAATCAAGAAGATTTTGTGTGCCCCACATGTGCCACCGGAAAATTAATTACTAGACCTTCTGCTCTGAAAGTGAAAGATGAAATCTCTGTATTCCTAGACCGTATCCAGGGAGATATTTGTGGTCCTATATAGCCCCTATCAGGGCCATTTAGGTACTTTATGGTGCTCATCGATGCTTCCTCGAAATGGTCGTATGTATGCTTATTGTCTATGAGAAACCATACTTTTGCAAAGCTAATCTCACATATAATTAAAATTAAGAGTAATTTCCTTAGTCATCATGTGAAATCCATCATAATAGACAACGTTGGAGAATTTACTTCAAAGGTATTTGATAATTATTGCATGGCAATAGGAATTACCATTGAGCATTCCGTACCACATATCCACACCCAGAATGGACTAGTTGAGGCATTAATTAAATGAATTAAATTTATTGCCCGACCGCTTTTGCAGAATTGTAATTTACCAACTATATGTTGGGGACACGCAGTCCTGTACGCAGCAACTCTCATCAATTTTATATCATTGGCATATAACATCCATTCACCTATCCAACTAGCGCAAGGCTCCGCACCAAAAATCTCTCATCTCCACAGGTTTGGTTGCAAGGTTTATGTACCTATACCACCACCGCAACGAACTGCAATGGGCCCTCTCCGAAAGTTTGGGATATACGTTTGTTATGAGACAGCATCCATAATCAAGTATCTGGACCCTATGATTGGATATTTGAGTACAGCCCGCTTCGCTGATAGCATATTTCATGATGATAGTTTTCCATCATTAAGGGGAGGAAATCAACCCCTTGCTGAAAAATATCGGGAAATAATGTGGCAAGCCACAAGAATCCATGCACATGACCCGTGCACTAGTGAAGCAAATAGAGAAGTCTAGAAGATAATTGATTTGTAAGCATTAGCGAATCAACTGCCTGACCACTTTAGTCATTTGAAGAGCATGACCAAGTCGCATGTGCCTGCACGCAATGCACTGAAGAGGGTTGAAATACCAAAGCAAATTGAAGGTATCCCTAATACCATCCAGAGGCCTCAGAATAAAAGGATGAGAACTCCGGCCCTTCGAATCTCAAATAACTAGGGACGCCGGGCAAAAAAGGATAAGAAGGACTTGACATAGTCGATCACTGAAGTTTTCTAGAACCAGAAGGGGAGCCAGTTAAGACCTGGCACCAGTATGGAACCTTCAGTAAAAGGCATACCTGATTTGAACATTCCCACGGAGGGAGACATTAGCATGGATGTGTGCGCACACATCGGAGCTGAAAAACTAAAAGAACTTGCCCCCGCAATTGGAAGCAGCGGTGAACGACTAGAAGCATTAGAATAATTGCCCCATGTAACCGCGGGAGAATCTATGAATAGAACAACAACCAATGTCTACATTTATTTTGCGAAGAAAATTGCCACAATCATCGATCTTGATCTAGAGCCTGCATCGCTTGCTAAATGTAAGAAAAGATCAGATTGGGAAGATTGAAAGAAGGCAATAGAAGCAAAATTATTATCTCTGAATAAAAGATAAGTGTTTGGGCCTGTAAGCCGCACACCTCCCCATGTGCACCCTGTAGGGCATAAATGGGTATTTGTTCGAAAGAGAAATAATAATAATGAAGTTGTAAGATACAAAGCAAGGCTCGTTGCACAAGGTTTCACTCAACGACCAAGAATCGATTATGAAGAAACCTATTCCTTGGTCATGGGTGGAACTACCTTTAGATATTTAATCTCAATGGCAGTAAACTTGAATTTAGAAATAAAATTGATGGATATGGTAACTACATGTAAGACCCGGGATTAACACGCCCGAATCCTCTGTGCATTTCTGAACTAGTCCCATGATCGAGCTAGTTCACACAAGAAACAAATATGGTAACAAAATCATATCACAACTTTATTAATAAATAACAACGAGTTGATTACAAAGGAGGCTTACAGCCAACAATAAAATAAACACAGCGAAAGACGAAGAAGATGTAGTAGAGTCCAGTTAATCGCCACGAGCAATCGATCGGAAGCGGCCTAGTCGTCGAGATCCACACCGGTAGCAAAGTTCTTCTCCTCTGAAATTTGTTTGCAATAAAGCAAGTTTGAGCACAACTACCGTGCTCGCAAGTTACACCCGGCAAAGTAATGTAATGACATGCATACATGGATGTAACAAAGGATGGCTTATTGGTTGAATTTGCATAAATCAGCATTTCTTTTAAATACTTGTACTAAGTTCCAAAGCAGTTTACACAATAACTAAATCTCATTTTCTAAATCAATTTTATAGTCAGATAACATTCACGCATGAATGGTGAAGGATATCCTCCTATCACATGGCTAACCGCCCAATTCCCATTTGGATAAACCAGCTTGATAAAGTCTCTTTAAAACAAATTCCAAGTCTAACTTTGAGTGGCTTTGCTAGCATGTCCATGATCATGACGCTGCTATTCAATAGTTTTACACTCTGCAGAGGTTGTACACTTTACCCACATGACACGAATTCTCTAGTTTGCTTGGCATCCGTCGATACCACCGCTCACTACCTTAGGTAAGCAGTCTAGAGCACGTGCCAAGGCTTTTACAATGCGCCATTCCACCGCAGTTTCCCCTCGCTAAGGTTTCGCCCCCTTTGGAATAGAAATCCGCAGAGTTCCTAGCCCCCTCTTGCGCCAGGTGGGAACAATAGTCATGAAAGACTTTGTCAAAAGAAATGGCCATGAAAGACCGCCCACGTACAAACAGGATCAACCGCGATGGAACTTTACAAATTAATTAGCGTGTCCCTACCCATACTCGGGACATGTGGTTGCACGGTAAGCATAGCCCATTATAGGCATAGCAAAGGAACGCTCAGAGGCCGGTCCTCAATTGACTTGGGCGACTTTCCACAAAACCCATGGGCCTCAACCCTACCCAGATTGAGCCCGTGCATTGACATGCACCATCCAAACAACCATTTCGCCCAAGTACAAACCATCATTTTATTTCATTTTCAAGATCATTTATAAACTTCCATAACACACCAATGCCATGGATACAATTTAAACAATATTTGATTTTTGGCTGAAATTCCCCAAATCAATATTTTTGGTCTAAGCATGTCTTTGCAACATTTTCAAATGATCCTAGTTCATACTATCGTATCAACTAGGTTTTATCTAGGGTGACAAGGTATTTGATTCAATTAACAAATTTGGCCATACAAAGGATTTAGGAATATCTATGAATTTAAAACAGGCATTTAAATTCTTGAATATAAATAAGCATGCAATAATAATTTAAAATGAATTTAAATAATTTAAAATAATGGGTGCAATATGGTCAAGAATGTAACTTGCCTTGCTTGGTGATGTTGTTTTCCTTAACAGTCACCTAGTACTCACAAACACTCTCTCAAAGTTGCTTGTGTGTACAACCACGATGATCGTCAATCAAAATCAATCCTCTTATATGGTCTCCAACTACGTTGAAAACCCGACTCTCAAGTCGTCAAATCTATACGAAAAACGATCCAAATTCAAACAAAATTCAAATAACAAATCAAAAGGCAAATCAATTTAACTCAAAACTAAATAATTCTATTTTATTTAGTTAGATAATAGTTTTATAAAATTTTAGAAATTTGAAACACTCAAATTGAAGTTGGGATTTAAAAGATATGAATCTTACAAGTTTTAATCCTAAATCTTTGAATTTAAATGAATTTCTAAATACAACAAGATTCAAAAGAAGTACAATTTAAATAACTTTGGTTTAGTTAGCTAGATCTTCAATTTATATGAATTTAGAAATTTTAAACACTTAATTTAGGAATCAAAAGATATGAATTTTACAAATTTAAATCCTAAATTTGTAGTTTAAATCATTTCAAATTCAAACAGATAGTTTAAACTTAAATAAAATCAAATAATTATATTTTATTTAGCTAGATGATAATTTTATAAGGTTTTAGAAATTGGAATCACCCAATTTGGAGTTGGGATGAAAAAGATATGAATTTTACAAAATTTGATATAAATTTGGAATTTTAAATGAATTTAAAATGCTAAAATAAGACTAAAATGAACTCCAAATTAAATACTTATATTTTATTTAGTTAGATAATAATTTTCTAAGATTTTAGCAATTTGAATCATCTAATTTGGAGCTAAGATGTAAAAGTTATGAATTTTACAAATTTAAACCTAAATCTGTTATTTAACCAATTTCCCGAATTATTTTTCTATAGAAAATTCTAATTATTGCGCATGGTGACGTCAGCCCTGAGATTTTTAGGTTTAAAAGAATTAAAATGATTTTCTGACGTGCGGGCCCCACTTGCAAGTGGCTCGGTCCTTATGGACCAAGTTCACCCGGAACGCGTCAAAGCCACATGGCAGGGGCAACGAGGTGGCGCCTATGTGGCGTCCACGGGGGCGTCTACGTGGCTAAGCCACGGCGGCAGACGACGGCGGCCGGAACTCCGAGGTCACCGTGGCAGATCGCTTTGCAAGGGGCAAGCGAGTATGAGGAGGAGAGGAGATGAGGCGATCGGTGCGCCACCCAAACGCCGAGACGAAGACGGCTATAGGGTGGCGAGAAAAGGCGGCGTGGTTCGGCTTGACGGCGGCGAGACGATTCCGGGCGGCTCCGGCGAGGCGAAGGTGAGCCCCAGGTGCGCGACAAAGCGACGATGCCTACGGTGGTAGCGTTGAGGTTGCGGCGGCTACGGGGGCGGCGCTAGAGGCGGCGAAGACCTACGGTGGCCGGCGGTGAAGAAGGGCCGATTCCGGCGAGGTGGGGAGGGGAGAGGCCAAGTGGGTGGCGGCGGCGAGGTGAGGAGGCCAAGGCGGTCCCGGGGCGCTCTTATATAGGGCGGGGGCGCGACCAGAGGGGGAGATCGTGGCGGCGGAGATTACGGCGGCGGTTAGGGCGCGTGGGCTAACCGGCATGGAGAGAGGGGAGAAGGTGGGGTAGTGGAGGCGGAGGAACGTGGGGAAGCGAGTGCGCACGCGGGCGCGAGAAAAACCGGGGAGAATGTGGCGGTTGTGGAGCTCCCACGACACGGCAATGGCGGCGGTTGGGCGCATCCGCGCGGGGAAGAAGGGGATGGGGGAGATGGCGTCTTGGCGGGCCACGCAGCAATGAGGGCGCGAGATCGGCAGTGGGCTACGCGGTGAGAGAAAGAGGGAGAGAGAGAGAGAGAGAAAGAGAGAAGGGCGGCTGCTGGCCGTCGGATTTTAATCCGACGGTCACGGTTGAAGGGGTCATTTGTCTTGGTGGTGCGGGCTTCAAGAAAGCAAATGGGTTTGAAATTTGCCGATTCTTTTTTACCAAAGTCGATTTAGAGATTTAAATTTGATTTTCCAATTTAGATAATTATAGTAATTCATTTAGGCTTTAAAATACAGCAAAATAAATCCAAAAAATTATAGAAAAAATCACATAAATTGCTAGAGTTATATTGGACTTAATGAAATTATTTCCAACTTAAATTTGGCTTTTAATTTTGCAAATAAATTATTTTGGCTTTAAAATATTTAGGAAAAAGTTTTTAAAATTCCATAAAATTCTCAAAATTATTTTAGTTTTTATTTTTTTCAACTTTAACTCAAATAAAACTTTAAAAACTTTTATTTTTGACTTTTAAGACTTCAAAAATTCAAATAAAGTAAATAAACTCTCTCAAATTTCAGAAAATCCAATAAATAATAACTTTAATAAATTTAAATTGGTAACAGAACTTTGGGCTATTACACTACATACCTTTATGGAAACTTGGATTCGAATATTTATATGAAGGTACCTGAAGGTATCCCTGTCTCGAACCAAGATAGAGCAAATACAAATCTGTAAAGTGTGCAACTCAGAAAGTCACTGTATGGACTTAAGCAATCAGGCAGAATGTGGTATAATCGCTTAAGCGACTTTCTATGCAAGAAAGGCTGCATGAACAATGAAGATTGTCCCTATGTATTTATACGACAATCCCAGGATGGATTTTGTATAATCTCAGTGTATGTAGATGATCTGAATATCATCGAAACCCTAGAAGATATTAAGAAAGTAAACGCTTACCTGGAGTCAGAGTTCGAAATGAAAAAGATTTGGGTAAAATCAAATATTGCCTAGACTTGCAGCTTGAGCATGCCCCTGAAGGGATTTTAGTGCATCAATCAACCTACACTCAGAAGGTATTAAAAAGGTTCGATTTTGAAAAGGCATACCCTTCGAAAGTGTCGATAGTCAGAAGATCCTTACAGCAAGACAAGGACCTGTACAGACCTAGAGAAGAGGGGGAGGAAGTCTTGGGACCGGAATTCCCGTACTTAAGTGTAGTAGGAGCACTCATGTATTTAGCAAACTGTACTAGATCGGACATACCTCTAAGGAAGCAAAGATCTTGATCTGTTCTACAAAAAGAATCAAGACCTAACTATGACTGTCTATGCAGATAACATGTACTTGTCGAACCCGCATACAGCCATGCCCCAAACAGGCTATATATTCTTGTGTGGTGGAACTGCAATTTCATGAAAATCGTCTAAGCAAAGTCTTATATCAACTTCGACGAACCACTTGAAAATCATAGCACTGTACGAGGCCTCGTGAGAATATTCTTGGCTTCGGCGGATGATTCACCACATCCAGCAGTCAAGTCGATTGAATACCGCACAGGCTCCCACTTTATCTATGAAGATAATGCAGCTTGTGTTGCACAAGTGCAGATGGGTTATGTGAAGAGTCAACTCACAAAGCATATCAACCCTAAGTTCTTCTATGCTCATGAATTGCAAAAGATGGACGAAATTAAAGTACTGCATACTAAGTCATGTGAAAATCTTGCATATTTATTCACTAAATAACTTCCAGCATCTATCTTTGAAAGGTGCATATGTGGAATTGGAATGATGAGACTTAGAGAAATGCAGAATTCAGGAGGAGAATTTTCACGAACTCTTTATTAAAGCTTGATCACGAAGATCGAGTACCCAAAGAATAAATCCTAGAGATTAAATGAAATTGGGTGGATTGTGCTCTTTTTTCCTTGACGAGTTTTCTTGAAATTTCTTGGCTAAGGTTTTTAATGAGGCAATTCATACAGCATAGCAGAACGTGTTTCATGTATGCTTTCTCCAAAAAATTTCCACTGTGTTTTTATAGAGTTTTGATGAGATATGAACATGACGGATGAGTGTCCAAAAGGGAGTGTTAAGAAACCGGGTCCAAGCCTCATAGGTCTGGCCCACGATGGGCTCCCCATCCATCTAGTAGCCTATATAAAGGGGAGAACTGTAATAGCCCAAAAATCCATAAAGGCAAAAAGGTGGGATTTTTTAAAACTTTTTGTGTGTTAACGATTGTTGTGCTTCTTGAATGCATTTTTCGAGCTTTCATTTTGGCTACATCATATTTCTCTTGCCAGCATATATGACACCAAGACTAGGGATTTCCTTTAAGTGAAAATCAGGATTTCAGCTAATCTAAAATCCTGTCATTTTGTCTCTTCCCAAGTCCTGCTAGCTTCATTATTTCCTCCTATTTCTCCTTGGGCTAAATGCGGATCGGTCTAGACCTAGTCTGACTCACCCCGCTCCCGTGCATCTCTTTCCCATTCCTCCGACCAGCAGTAGGTCCAGCTGGTGCAGTCAGACCTCCCTAACTGGGATCAGGGCAGTCGTGCCCCTTATCACTTTGTGTGCTGCGTGTGCTAGGAGGGAGAGCTCCAACATGGTGTGGTCTATTGACCATTAATAGCAGTCACCCAAGATGTCATTCAGCTGCCCTATGCGGCCCATGCCGTCCACTGCACAAACCACTCCTCCTCGTCGGTTGTGCCAAGGTGCATGTACATATGCGCTCCAAGTCCCATATTGCTTTCTTTGCCATTCCAGTGCTAGCCTCACTTTCTTCCTCCTCCAAGAGAGCTTGAGCTCCATTCAGGCTCAAGCACTTGCCTCGGTAGAGCGCCGTCGTGTCATCCCTGCCTTCGCCGTTGACAACCACGGGTAAGGCTACTTCGGCATTGTGGGCATCCGCTCACACCCATGCCCAAAGTGGTGTTTCCCCAAGATTAACTCTATTCCCTGATCCGTAGGAACTGCCTTGGATACAACTTTTTTTCATCCAATCAGGATACTCGAAGACCTCCTTGACGGAGCATCTATCTGCTTCCAAGGAGCAACCTTGAAGACCGAAGACCACCCACCTTCCTCAAGCTACTTGCAGCGCGGAGCTTCTCTCATAGTCGTGGTCCACGTCGCCAGCTCAGCTCTGGCTAGCCCATTCCCCAGTTCCGTACTGGTAAGTTCCAGTGGTCAGATACTCTTCCTGGTTCGAGCCGCCTTGTTTTTTCTTGGATTTTCCTCTGGTTCTTCATTTGGCTTTTCCGCTGGTTCATTCAATTGCATCAATACAGTCGAACATTTGCTTCTTTCGACCTCTACTGTGTAGTCGAACATTTCTCTCATTCAACTATGCACGGTTAACACTCCCACGACCTCCCTCCTTGCACAGACCTCCTATTTTACAAAAGACCACCCTCGTGGTCGCGATATCCCATTTTACAAAGACCACCCTCTTGGTCAAGACCATTTATCTGGTCACGACCTCATATTTTACAAAGACCACCCTCATGATCAAGACCACCCATGTAGCCGTTCCCTCACCTCTTGTGGACCATCCGATCAGATTGGACGGCTCGATTGAGATGAGAGGTTCGAATGGTCCGAACGTTCATATCATTTTGGACCGCCCAATCAATGTCGAATGGCCCCATCTCGCCACGCCTTACCTCCTTGACCTCAGGACCTTTTTCTCAAGACCGCTCTCTTGGTCTTTTGCAAAGACCACCCTCTTGGACTTTCTGCAAAGACCACCCTCGTGGTCGCAACCGCCATTTTACAAAGACCTCCTATTTTACAAAGACCACCCTCTTGGTCAGGACCACCCTCTTGGTCATGACTTCTCTATCTACGAAGACCACCCTCTTAGTCGTGACCTCCCTTTTTACAAAGACCACCCTCTAGCTCATGACCTCCCCTTTTGCAAAGACAACCCTCGTGGTCATGACCTCCCATTTTACAAAGACCACCCTCGTGGTCGCAACCGCCATTTTACAAAGACCTCTCATTTTACAAAGACCACCCTCTTGATCACGACCACCCTCTTGATCATAACTTCTCTATCTACAAAGACCACCCTCTTAGTCGTGACCTCCATTTTTACAAAGACCACCCTCTAGCTCATGACCTCCCCTTTTGCAAAGACCACCCTCTTGGCCGTAACACCCCCACGACCTCCCCAAGTCATAGCGCCTCCACGACCACCCCTGGTCGTAACACTCTCACGAACACCCCAAGTCATAGCACTTCCACGACCACCCTTGGTCGTAACACTCTCACTTCCATGACCTCCTAGTCGTATCCTTCTATGACCACTATGGCTCTTGCGACCACTGTTGTAACATCCCCAGATTTAATAAACAGTAATAAGATGCTTTTCATAGCACCATTGTTCATTTTTGCAAATTGGGCATTATGTTACAATTTAAATTCTCAAGTTTCTAGCCAAAAATCTCAAAACTTGTTTAAAGCTTCAAAAGAAAAATACCAGTCAAAGTTGGTATTAAGACCAAGAAGTATTTTTATTAAAAACCAGATGAATTATCTTGGCAAAAATAATTTTTGTGAATTTTTACAAATTATTTTGGGCTTGATAAAAATATTTGTCTTTAAATAAACCTATTCAGATTAATTGAATTATTTATGTATTTTACAAAAGTGAAATAGTGGTTTTTAAATTTTATTCGGGACATATATTATTCCAGTAGCATCCTTGCAAAATTTTATAATTTTACAAATTTATTTGCTATTTCTAAAGTCCCGATCAAACTTTTGAAGATTTGAATTTGTTCGGTCAACTCTCCCGGCCTAACTCTAGTCCTTGGCACTGTAGAGACCGAGTTGTTCGAGTTGAGTCCAAATCGGCCGCACCCGACGCGTTCTTGCGTGTGCCCCAGCTCCCAGCAATCGCGAGCCGTCGATCTCCTCGTGAACGGGCGAGATTTGCAGAGCCTTGCGAGTCCTTCACACGCGCGATGTAATATCACCGTTGGATTTCTATCCTATCGCATCCAGCCGTGAATTCAAAAACCCTAACGCGCCTCTAAATCTCAGCCGTTAGAACTTCTTGAGCGGACCAGATCCCGCGACCGCTCGGGCCAGTCACGAACATCATTCAATCTCCACCGTCGGATCTTCATCCAACGGCGTCGCATTTAAGTGCAGTCATCATAATGCACTTCAAAATCGCAAGCCGTTGGATCCTCAACAAGTGGACCCGATCTTGTGGGCTGTTCGGATCGGCCGAACTCGTCACTCGATCTCCACCGTTGGATTTTGATCGAATGGACAGCGTTGATGGGCCATGCGGACCGTCCTATCCTCTCTTCAATCTTCACTGTTGATCTCCGATCCAACTGTGCCTTCCTTTTTAATTAGAAATTCAAGGGCGCGCAATTAATGGTAACCATTGGATTTGAATCCTATGGCACTCCTTCCATTCACGTGCGCTTAGGGCCGGATCCTCATATGACCGTTGGATTAAGATCGTGTGGCCCATATTGAAAGATACCGGTTAGTTTTTCTAACGCCTATCTCCATCTCAGCCGCTCATTTCTAATCGAACGGCTGTCATTCCTTGGGGTTAGCAATGTGGTGCACGTTGCTGTGGCTAACATTGGGACCCGCTCGTCAGTGAGGTCCCTCTCTTCCTCCTCTCGCCTGTGCGTCGCCGCCGACGTTGCTGCCGGTGTGTGGTGGCGTTACACGGTGAATATGCGAATATTCCTTTGATATTTAGCATCAATTGCCACCACATCAACTCTGGAGACTTCTTGGTTGCTCTGAAGGTTCAAACCCTATAAAAACCCCAGCCTTGTGCTCTCTGCCATTGTTGACCGAGTGAAGCTTTCTTCACCTCCTCTTCCTTCCCAGTGAAGATTTTCTTGCTCTCACTTCTTGTTCATCCATTCCGTTGCTTAAGTCACCTTGTAATATGAGTTTAGCATCAATTGTAGGTTGAGCCATGATCTTGCTCTCTGTGTCCAGAGCCAGTTGGAAGCACCACCGTGGTGATTTCTTGCTCCGGTAAGGTATTCTTCACTCTTTCTTGTCAAGAACGTGTATCATGATCCAAATAGCTTAAGCCCTCCATTATTTTCGTTCTTGGTCAAACAAGTGAAGTGAAGCTTGCATCTTTCTTATTTCGGCCAAAACTTGACTTCATCTTCTCCAACTCCGACAGGTAAGCTATTATCTTATCTCTTTCCATCTTGAGCTTCCTAGAGATCTCAGTAGCTCACCTGAATCACTCACTTGTGGATTCTTTGCTCAAATCTTGTTGTTACCAAAATATTCCTTTTCTTACTTTTCGGTCTTTCATATCACCAGTGAACTCTAGAGCTTCTTCGGCCATCTTTCCAGCTTATATAGGTCATTAGTAAACCCTAGTAGCACAAGCAGCAACCCCTTTTACTGACAATGCTCTCAATCGGCTAAATGGTCAACTTCCTTCTTCTACTATTTTGTCAGATGAACCGACAGGAACTGTGGACTTGTCATTTCCTGTTAATCTTGTCGATTAGTGTTAGAAAGGGTTAAAGTGGGTTGCATCTCTATTAAGATTGGTCTGTAGCTTAAGCAAAGGTAGCTTCTGTTTAATATCCCTCTAAATCGATTTGAGTTTGAAATATATTTCTCTGTGCTGCTGTCGAGCAAACCGACAAGAAGCTGTAGCTCCCTCTTTTCTATTGATCCTTGAAAGTTAATGTTAGCAAGGGTTGGTCTAGGGTATTATCTATTCTAAAGATCAGCTGTAGCTCCAAGTTAGATCTTTTGCTTAGTATGTTTTTCCTTTAGCAAAAAGGAATCAATCTGTGACTTTGCTGATTTTGTCGGTCAAACCGAAAAAAAAAACTGAAGTCTTGCTCCTTTCTGTTAAGCTTGCTGAACAGGGTTAGCAAGGTTCATTTTGGGCTGCTATTCTTGCTAAAAGAATAATTGGATCTTTAGCAAGGATCTTTTACTTAAAGTGCTTCGCAACTTGACAATCGGGCGACCGGTTGATCCTCCATCTTATTGTTAGTTGAACCAACAAGGGTGGTAGCAAAAATCTTTCTGTTGATCCTTGAAGACTTATGCTATCAGGGGTTGAATTAGGGTATTATCTTTTCTGAGGAATACATTTAGCTCCAACAAGAATCTTTGGTTTAGAAAATATTTTGAAATCAACCATAAGTCTTCAATTCCTGTTTTGCTGTTTTGTTGCCAGTCATCCGACAACATGCACAGCAAGCTTTTGATCTCTAATTTTTGTCACCTAGTGCTAATAAATGATAGGTTAAGTTACTACCCTAATTAAAGATATTCTCAGCCTAAGCAAAGAATTTTATTTATGTATGTATAGCTCAGTGCACCATTCTTTTGTAATCTATTCCCTTTTCAATTTTCAAAACTTGAAACTATAGATCCAGATTAAACTTCAAAACTTTGATAATTAGTATTACCTAATGTTAAGTGATAAGCCAAACTTTTAGTTTTACTTATTTAGCTATAACTTAACCAAAAACATTATTTTCATAAAGCAGCCAGCTATGCTTCTGTAATCTGTCCTATTTTTAGTTTTCTAAAAATCTAAAACTGCAGCTCTAAGCTGAACCTTAAATCTTGTAAAATTGTAACAATAAATGTTAAGTTAGTCTTTTAGTTTTATTCACTTAACTGAAACTCAAATAAAAATATTATTTTACTCATCATATAATGTTACAGCAACTTTTCTTTTGTAATCAACTCTATTTCTCAGTTTCAAAATCTGAGACTAAAGTTTTAGATTAAAACTCAATTCTTGGCAAGTAGTATCAACAGAAGTTAAAAATAAGATATTATCCTTACTTGGGTTAGATATAACTTAAGCAAAAGTATTATGCTTATAAATCAACAAATTCTTCTAACTTGTCCTGTTTCAGTTTTCAAAATCTAAAACTACAGCTTTTTATTAAATCCTAATTTTGATAATTAATATCAGCAGATATTAAATATGGGGTATTGTCCTTGATTAAGTTATATATAGTTTAATCATGTTGTTAATTATGCATTGAGACATTGATCATGCAATCCTTTTCAATATTTTTGTTCTCTGCCAATTCTTGTTGTTTATTGGATTTTATTATTCTTTTAGATTCTGGTTCTTCTGAAGTGGTTGAATCTATTGTTGAGCAACAAGAACCTGAACAAGAGGTTTACTTTTACCAAGGCAAGCATCCTCTTTGCACCATGTTGATCCCAAAATTTTTGAACTGTAGAATTCCAAAATACAGAGATACTGTTGCATGCTAATTTTCTAAAAATTATTTGTGATCTGTCTCTAGATAGTTACAACCTAACACTTGAGGCTTACCTTTAATCTGCTCATACACTCAAACTTAAGATAGTGCTTCTATACTTAAATACTGGTTTTCCGTTATTGCTTAGCCATGCAGTCTGTAGAACGTTAGTGTTTGTCAAGCTTATCTTGTCAAACTTGGGAACACTAAATGAATTTCATTTATTTTGATTATTTGTTCAGTCTATTTAAATCTGATTTGAAATCAAATTTTGTTTGTTTTCACTAATTTTAAATCCGGACAAGTGGATGCTAGTGATGGTGCCTCAGTGCACGAGATTGGGAAATGTGGTTGTCTTGTCTAGATTGATTAAGGACTGAACATTGACTAGACGATTCAAGTCCCAACGTACTTCCACACGCAGTGTATGGGCACTGTTTGGTTAAGTAAAAGGTTAATGCTATTGAGTTGGAAAAGCAGAAAGTAAGGACATATGTGTTTGATCTCATATCATATCATATGTTCTTAAGAGGGTGAGGACGTACATGCGTTCCATCACATGTACGCACCTTAAGGGCTCCGATTGCGAATTAATATGTGCAGCTAGCATGCTCTACTTTCTGTCATTTAATTTACATTTTTGAATAGGCATTCCCACAACATGTGGGCCCTGGTTGGTAGGTTCTATTAGTAACTTGAATGAAAGTGGATCGATTACACATGGGTATTCCAGCTCAATTTGTGTCAACTTGTTGAAAAACACCAAATCTTAGTTTACCCGGCCGGCATACCAAAGGCGGTGTGCTATTATTCCGGAGGCTTACTGCTAACTAAGTCGTGTGGGTAAAGATGTACACCCTGCAGGTTTAAAACTATTCGAATAGCCGTGTCCACGGTTATAGACAACGCTTGAGTTGAATAGATCTTTGTATAGATTTTGAATTACAAACCTTTGCATAGATTTTTGAATTACCAATCTTTGTATTGATTTTTAAATTACAACTGTGGTCTGGATACTATTTCGGCATAAATGTGTTCATGTAATACTTTGGTGTGGCTTGTGACCACTTAAATTTTGCTATTAATCTTGATTACATTTCCTTTTATGCAAAGTTTTAGTCCAAATTGATTTATAAAATTGCTTTGTCAAAACTTAGTAAGTATAGGGATAAGATGTATCGCTTTGTGCAAAATTGAACCCTTTACAGCCTTTCTTTTGTCAACCTTAAGCATGTATGAATTCTAATCCTTTGGATAGGTACTATCAAATACTTTCTTTTCATAGTTTGTGTAAGTCTTGCGAGTACCTTCCGTACTCAGGTTTTATAACCTCTTGTTGCAGGTAAGGATGGTTATTTGTGAGATGCCCGTTAGCGCCGATCAGGGTGACGCTAACGAGTGACGCTAATTCTAATCTCCACTCAATAGCCTAAGGGTGATGGGGCCATTGGTGGCTTTTGCTGTTTACTTCAAGTTTCCGCTGCTAAATTTTGTTGTGACCAAAGTCACATAATATTGTAAGTCCAACCGAAATGTAAAACTTTGTATAAAATGATGTAAGTTTATGCCTTGTATGTCTGATGCAATGTTGTATAAGGATATATGTGCAATATTCACTGATCTTGGGAAATATTGCATGACATATATCCAGGAACCTGAATGTTGGATTTGTACCTAATTAAGAATTATGCTTCTAGTATGATTTTTAATTAAGGATCGGTTGTTCTTGGTTAAGAATTATGCTTTTAGTATGATTTTTAATTCGGTATAAACCTCCAATATTCGGGGTCCTCACAACTGTGTCTCGGCCACACAGTTCTATCACTTGTTTTCGACCACTAAGTCTCTACCAGTTCGACCATAGAGTTCGACTATCATGGTCTAAGACATTGACTTAGGCTATCGCCTCATTCGGGCGTTACCACCACTACTACCACTGCAGTATAGCTTCTGCAACCACTGCTACGACCACTGCGGCTTGTCTTTGACCCTTTCCTGGTCGTAAGTCTCCTCACGATCAGTCCCTAGTCGTAAGCTTTTCCACGGCTATCTCCCGAATCGTAAGATTCCTCACGACCAGTACTTAGCCGTAAGCCTTTCTACTGACATCTTCTGGTCGTAATCTCTTCTACGACCAGACTCTAGTCGATGGGGCTTACAGACGTGTAGGCCTAGACGATCAGAGAGTCTCCCACGCCATATTTAAAGATATGGTCTGGTCATCCCGTTGAGTTGTTGTTAGATATGTTTGCTCTCATTCGAAGTGTTTTCGTTCATTCGAATGCATTTGGATTTACTGGAGTTCTTTTGGTTATTTTTAGTCGTTCTGGAGTTCAATCGTGTTATGCGTAGTCAGCATCGGAAGATATAATGGGACAGCGACCCCAGCAAGGACAGGATTGCTAGAATATTGAACATGATGATTATCAGCACGTTGAACGAGATTATTACCAGAATATCGAGAAGGGCGAATATCAGGATATGGAGCTCTATCAGAACCTCGACCAAGGCGAGTCAACACTTTGACCATATTGCACCTACTTTTTGCAAATTATGTTGCTTTAAAATTATTAAACTGCATTGCTATGTTTTATCAAACTAAATTGGTCTAGATCATAGTTAATGCCTTAACAAATACTTGTGTATAAACTTCCAATCGAACTTGGGCACTATCATTTGTCACCTTAGACTTGATGGATTACATACAAGTTACTAAGTCTGTATCTAAGTGTCATTCTTAGCCTTGCTTAGGTACAATGTCATGCGAGCATTAAATTGCCCGACCACAATCATTAAAAACTTTGGAAAATAATTTGAGGCAGCCGAGGCTGGGAGCCTGGCTGGTATGTTGGGCTAATGATATTTTCAAAACAATAAAACCTGAAAAACTGCTTTCGACTGGGGCGGTTGGAAAGAGTGGCTGGTGCCGGGGGCACGAGAAGATGTTGGTATGTGGATGTACCGCCCTGGTCAATTAAGGACCGAATCTTGGAATGACCTCTCATGCAAAAACAGTGCAACCACAAGTTTATAATGGGTACGACCTGACCAACTAATTTGCTCGCCTCGGTGTGGCTTCACCATTGGAGGAATGTGGCATGGGTAAAGGGGAAAGAAGCCACAGCGAAACCACACGGCGCAAGAGGGGGCCGCTTGGAAGTGCATGGCACTGGGCGGTGGAAACCTTAGCGGGTGGGGCTGCGTCGAGGAATGAGCATTGTAAAGGTCTTGTGGTAATCTCCCCTTGATTCACATGTCTAAGGAACCATGTGTATATATCAAGATGATTACCTCTTGTGGGTAAAGTATGCGAACTCTGCAGAGTAAAAAAACTATCATGATAGCTGTGCTCACGGTCAAGAGCGGTGCTAAGAACTTGCTTGATATAGTTTTTATTTTTATAAAACCATTTGTGTTGGAAAAGAAAGATGGGGTGGGACCCCAGGGATTTGAGAAAGCCTGGTCAGGGACCAGTGGTAAATACGGGATAGCTCGAGCATTGGGTGCATGGAGCCACTCAATGGTATAGGAGGTGGGACCTCCACTAGTACTTTACAAAATCAAAACCCATTTATGAAAATAGATTGTTAAAAATGCTAAGTCTCAGGATTTCCTACTACTTATCTATTTCAAACTTGGCTTTGTGCAAATAAAAGAACTCTAAGACTCCCCTTGACTAGCCCTGCATCTATACGATTTGCATTGTGTGTTGGCTCGCGAGTACGGTTGTGTACTCAGGCTCTGCCATTATAATCTTTTTTAGACCCACTCGATCAAGACCCCTACTAGTATTACTCAGAGACTGAACCGGATGGTGATGAAGATGACGAAGCTTAGGCCGGGACCCCAGTCGCTTGCCTATGGGCAGAGTGAATGGATCCGCTACGATTTGTGTTGCTTCCGTACTCATCTTCTTTCTGTACTCTGGCTTTTGTAAGATTTCTGCCCTCGTGGCTCTTTTGTAAAATGGTTGGTCATACGGCCTGATACATATATGTGATACATTATGGGCTTGCACTGATTCATACCGAGTACTAATCACATTAAGCAAGGTTCACGATCGGTTGGTTTACCACCACCACTAGATGTCTCACGACCACCCCTAGATGGTCCAAGACCACTACCAGATGTCTCACGACCACCTCTATATGGTTTAAGATCACTATCAGATGTCTCACGATCACTCCTATATGGACTAAGATCACTACCAGATGTCCCAAGACCTCATCGGAACCTCTCCAGGACCTCCTCAAGAACGTCTCCAGGACCTCCTCAGGATCTCCTTGGACTTCCCTTGACCTCTAGGACCTCCTCCGGACCTCCCTTAACCTCCTCAAGATCTCCCTTGACCTCTAGGACCTCCTCAGGAACTCCCAAGATCTCCCAGGACCTCCTCACGAACTACAAGACCTCCTCAGGATCTCCCAGAACCTCCGCAGGATCTCTAGGACCACTCCAAGACCTCCTTAGGAACTCTCAGGATCTCCCAGGACCTCCTCAGGATCTACAGGATCTCCTAGGACCTCCTTAAAACCTTCAGGACCTCCTCAGTATCCCCTAGGACCTCCCAAGATCTCCTCAAAGACCTCCCAAGACCTCCCAGGACCTCCTCAGGACTACTCCAGGGCCAGTACACGAAGGAAGCAGTGACCGGCAGAAGGAACACTCCAGGACCTCTTCAAAGATCACTTCAGGACCTCCTCAGGATCACTCTAGAACCATCCCAGGACCTCTCCAAGACCTCCCCAGGATCTCTCCGGGACCACCCTAGGACCTCCTCCTACAACCAGGTGTGGTCATAGACCTGAACCGGCATCCCCTACACGACATGGCCACAACCACCAGCCATTACCTAGTCATAGGCCTACTTTGGGTTGATTATGAGTTCTGCTCAAGACTGAGGAACAATAAGGCTACATGGATAGTAAAGAGTGTTGATCAAGACTAAGGAACAAGAAGACTACATGAATAGTAAAGAGTGTTGATCAAGACTAAGGAACAAGAAGGCTACATGGATAGTAAAGATTGCTTACCAAGACTAAGGAACAAGAAGGCTATAGGGATAGTTATGAGTGTTGATCAAGATCGAGGAAAAGGAAGGCCAATAACTAGGTCGCGAGCCCACAGTCGATTGTCGGTGGGCATATCGTGAGGGATTCCACACGCTGTGCTTTGGCGCTTCTTCCACTGCTGACTCTCTGAGAGTATTTGGCCTGTTCGGCCATTCCGCAAGTCTAAAGCCGTAAAGTATATTTATGCTTTGTTTATTATTATGTAATAATTGAATAATATCAGGATATGTATTTGAACCAACAATATAACTGTGTGTGTCAGCTACTGATCTAGGGAATAACACAACCATACACAGTGGGACCCAAGTTCCAAATTTGGGGTCTGACAAGAACCCCCAACCTTTGTACTACAGTTTTACAGAAGAGCAATAAAGAGAAGTTAGAAGTCATCTCTATCTCTGTGTTCAATCTACTATTATGTTCTTGTATTCTTGCACTGTTCTAAACAATTCTACACTTGTTTACGAGGTGACCATTCAGACTGGACTCACCAACGACGGTTACTCAATGAAAATCTCGCTCCCCATCGATCGGGATTTTGAGTAACCGGTCAGTCCCAACCATTCTGGAACACCGATTCTGATGCTGTTTGTGGCCAAAATTTAATACTTCTTGAGCTTTCAACTAGAAAAACGAGAATACGTTTGAGACTCCGCACCTAAACCGGGCGGCATCCATTGATTTATATAACGACACAGTACAACGGCACAACGTGCAAAGAATCAGAAGAGATCTGCTTGTATACGAAAGGTAACAGAAAATCAGGGATTAGCGAGAGAGATTAGGAAACTATCAACTGCACAATCCTATGTATACGACTGTTTAACATGCCCCCTCAATCTCAACCAAATAGCAATGCTAACAGTCGTGCGCTCAATGGTTTGTTAAGTCCATCTGCAACCTGATCTTGAGATGGAATTAACATAATCTCCAATGCCTTATGTGCTACTCATTCACGGATAAAATGGAAGTCAACTTCAATATGCTTCGTCCAGGCATGAAAAACCAGATCCACCGAGAGATATGTAGCTCCGAAATTATCACACCATAGACAAGCAGCTCTTGACTGAAATATCCCGAGCTCACCAAGAAATGATTGTATCCATACAATCTCTACCGTAGCATTGGCTAGAGCTTTTTGTACTCACTCGTTACTTGATCTTGACACAGTGGCTTGCTTTCTCGAACTCCATGAAATGAGATTTGACCCAAAGAACACGACAAATCCACTGGTTGACCTTCTATTATCCGGACATCCAGCCCAATCGGCATCAGAAAATGCACTTACTAGTGTTGAGTTAGATTTCCTGATCCTCAAACCAACACCTGAAGTAAACTTCAAGTATCTTAAAATATGCTTGGCATCAGTCCAATGTACTGTTGTAGGAGCCTAAAGAAACTGGTATACTCGATTAACTGACTAAGATATGTCAGGCATCGTCAATGTTAAATACTGGAGTGCTCCAACCAGACTTTGGTACTTCGTTGCTTCTTCTGAAGACAAAGGATCACCTGTTCTGGAAATCTTTTCTGCCGAAGACATGGGCGAAGTTGCAGGTTTGCATTTCAGCATCCCTGCCCGGTTCAGAAGTTCAGAGGCATACTTCGACTGAGATAGAGTAATGCCTTCGTTGTCCTTCATGGTTTCAATACACAAAAAAATAATGTAGCTCTCCTAGATCTTTCAGGTCAAACTCAGCCTGCAGATTTCGAATGAGTGCATTTACTGCTTGACTTGATGAGCTTGTAACAGCAATATCATCAACATAGATTAGCATATAAATGATAACGGTTTTGCTAGTTTTAAGTTGCCTAAAATTTTTTTAAGTTTAAATCACTTGTTGTGACCATTAGATTTGTGTAGAGATTGGTGTATCATATGATTGGATATTGATCCAATGGATGTCATATGATTGGATATTGATCCAATAGATGAAAAATGGGACTTATACTTAAAGAAATTTTCAGGCAACTTATGCATAGACAGTCCCAAATGATAATGCCATTCTTGTTGAAGATAAAAAGTGAAGTGTCTGCACGGGATGGAACAAACCCAAGTTTTTGTAACTTCAAATTTAGTCGCGAGTACCAGACCCTAGGAGGTGCCTGTTTTAGTCCATACAACGCCTTGTCGAGTTTGAAAACATGATGATGGTAGTCAGCATTCTCATATGCAGGAGGATGCTTCAGGAACACATCTTCTAGAACGCTATGTAAGAACGCACTTTGTACATCCAGTTGTTGAAGACTACAACCTCGTGACACAACAATTGACAGTATGAGAAGAATTGTGGATGGTTTCACAACCGGACTGAACGTGTCATAGTCAATGCCTTACCTTTGTTTAAAGCCCTTTGCCACCAAACCATCTTTATATCGATCCACAGTTCCATCAGCTTTTCTCTTCACCTTCTTGCAGTCTATCAAGTTGAGTGTGGATATCATGGGGATATGCCCATGATCTTAGGATGATGAAACAATTGGCAATGTTGCTTTTGGTTTGAAGATTCACGCGTTTTCAGCAAAGTTAAAAGGCTGATCTTCGGCCATTCTGGGAATTTGGCTTTGGGATAGGTTGAGTTCATAGGCTATAGTGCATATGTGTTGCATGATGCATGTTTTCACTAACGTGGGTCAAGTTGTGAAGAACTTGTTCCCAGAAACGATTTCTTGGTCTATTGCTGTGTAGGTGGCTTGCAGGTCAATGACGGTCAACGGCGAGGATGATCGGGACTAAGCTTGGAGAGCTGAGGTCCAGAACGATCAAGGATGCCGGGTGAGGTCCATGGACTCAAGCGTGGTGCAGAATGGACAAGGATGACCGAACAGGCAGTTCGGTGCGACTGGTTGATCAAGCGGTACGGGGGTCGGTGCAAGTGCCAAGGTGGTCCGGCGGGAACCGGATGGGAGAGACTTGCCGACACGATGAGAGCCGCTGGATCAACCTACACGTGGTGAAGCAGGCGATTGCTTCAACAGGATTGGACTCGGTCTTCAGAAAAGATCGAGAAGGGGTATTTTGGTAATTTTACCAAATACCGCCTTGGCGACCTAATGCCAACCCGCGGCGCAAGTCGGTACGTCAAGAAGTGGATTAGGTCAAGAGAAGTGCAGACGACGCTTTAAAATGCGTACGTGTGTGTTCCGTTGTTGTTGGGTCTTAACGGAAGCCCATTAGGATTAATCTTCTAGAAGCCCCAATTCTAAAAGGGTTTTAGGGTTGGTGGCTGTCAAATAAAAGGATGGAGATGGGATATTCGCTGAGGTGGCGCCTGTAGAAATCAGTGCGTGGCGGCACCAGAGCCCGCAAAGAGGAACCTGGCGGCGCCTGTTGTGTCCCAGTAGAAACCGGAGGCAAGGTTTTCTGTTCTGTAGAATTACGAGCCCCTATCGGCGGCAGCATGTAGCTACTTGAAAAAAGAATAGGAGTAATCAAGGAATGGCAGCCGTTTGTTATTTCTTTGAATCGATCCATCATCTGGCGGTTTACTGCTTTCTTTATTGCTTTGACTGCTCATTGATGTGATTAAGGTTTTGGTTTTAATAGCTAGTGCTCTTTGCTGTTTGCGTTTGGCTGCAGTCTCTTCTTGCGTTTTTGTCAGATCGGCTCTTTGTGGTTTTGTTGTAGCTCACGTCCGGTGCTTGCTATTAATTGCCAGCGAGGTGCTGGTTTAGATTTGTTTATCTGATTGGCTGCAATTTCCTCTTGTCAGATCTGCAAGGTTTGGTTTTGAGTCCAGCAGTTTGCTGTTTTTTGATTTGTTTACTACCTAGCTTGTACATGCTTGTCGGCTGGCTCTGTGTGGTTTGATTGAGGCAGCAGCCGACGGCGGATGCACAGAAGCTGACCATTGCAACCGTAGCCTCTTTGTCTTGGGCATTAATGGAAAAGGTGCTCCTGTTTCTTGATCTTTTGGTTGGTGCTTGTGTATTACGTGAAGTGCTAGTTCTTGTTGTGCTGTACTGATTTACAGGGAGCTCTAGAAAAACCAATCTCTGTTGTCCGATCATGCTTGTGACAGATGTACTTGCTTGAGAAATAGTTTCCCATCGGTCAACTGTTCTTAGCTTATTTTATTGCTGGCTTGTCGGATTGGTTTTGAGTGCTTGGCTGCCATCTGATCCGACTATTGCATCGATTGGTGCTCTCGAATCCTTAGCTGTTGTTAGATATTTTTACTGCCTTGACTGCAGTTCTTTGTGCTCGCTTATCACCTCGGTGTTGTTTGGTGCGGCAGTAGTAATTGCCGTTTTGCTTCTTCATGTAAGAGATCTCGTACACTGTTGATCTGAAATGCATTGATGCTGCCGAGTTAATCCGGGTTGTTAATTGTTTTATGATTTGTTTATTTGGCTGCCATCTTGATGCGTGCGAGTGAGGCATTGGTTCTAACTGCCAGCTAGGTGCTGTTTTAGAATTGGTTATAGCTTTTATAGGCTGCAGTTTTCTTGTGCGTGAGTGTCCCTTCGGTTTGTCCGGTGTGTGCGATGGCGTGAAAGGGGTCGCATTTTGTGCTTGCTGTCGGTTCGGATCTGTTCAGTTTGATCAAAGACACACTCGTAGCGATTTGATCTGCAAAGACAAGAGTCTTCTTGTGTGTAGAAGAACAGAGGCCAACAGAGGCTATGTGTGTTGGCCAAGGAAATTTCCTGTGATGGATTTCATTCACTAGTTTGATTTTGTGCTTGCAGTTGTGAGTTGTTTTTAGTCTTTTGCTTCGGGGTTTGATCAGATTCAACACAGGTCATCCACTGTGCCTGTATACAGATCTTCATAGCTTTTGTAGCTATTGGAGTGAAAGTAGTGTTGAGTTTTATCGAGGAGAAAAATAGAGAAAGCGTCTATTCACCCCCCCCCTCTAGTCGCCTTTCTGGTCCTACAATTGGTATCAGAGCCTGGTTAGCTCTTCTTATAGATCTTAACCAATCTTTGGAGCCATGGCGACTGACAAGTATTCCACCAAACCACCTGTTTTCGATGGAGTTGATTTTTCTTACTGGAAGGCACGCATGCATGCCTACATCGAGGCTCAAGGGCACGCTATTTAGCTTAAGGTCAAAAATCCATATGTCATGCCAGCCAATGACGATGTGATCACTCCAGATGTTGAGGCTAATAGCAAGGCTCGGAACTTTCTGATCCAAGGTCTTAGTCGATCTGAGTTTGAGCGCGTGGCTCATTTGAGGTCTGCTCACGAGATCTGGAGGACCCTTTGTGACTACCACGAGGGTTCTACTGCGATCAAGGAAGTGAGACAGAACCAGCTCAAGAAAGAATACTCTAAGATCGAGCAAAGACCTGGTGAGTCTTTAGATGAGCTGTGGGGAGGTTCTCCAAGATTCTTCATGATCTTCGTGTTGTTGATCTTGTTTTCACTGAGTCTGAGAATGCACGCCAGCTCTTGGGTGCTCTTGATGTGAGGGTCTGGGGGATGAAGATCACATCCATCAATGACAACACTGTCATGAGTGAGCTTACCATGGATAAGCTCTACTCGAGGTTGAAGACGCATGAGATTGACTTTATCTCACGTCTCCCCAAGACAGAGTCGATGGCTTTGGTGGTCGACCCATCTAAGGGTAGCTCGTCTGATTCTTTTGATTTTGGCTCATCTAGCTTTTATTTGTCCGCTTTACACTCTTTGAGCAATGAGCAGCTAGAGAAGCTACCTGAGGATGATTTAGCCCTCCTATCCACCAAATTCTCGAGAGTTTACAACAAGATGAGGAACAGAAGGAGAGGTGGTCCGATCACTTGCTTTGAGTGTGGTAAGCCAAACCACATTCGCTCCAGGTGCCCCAAGTTGAAGGGCAAGGAGGAGAAGGACACTCGGAGGCATCGTCAAGCTAGGGATGCGAAACCCAAGAAGACCAACTATTGCAAGTTCGTCAGCCGGGTCCTTGCCGCTCTAGAAAGTGTTGACATGAGCGATGTGGACTCGGAGACGGAGGACGACGAGGATGACTCCCATGGCAAGAAGAAGACCCAGGACTTCACTGGTATGTGATTTATGGCGAAGGACAGTCACGACATCGACTCCTCCAACGACGACGACCTTTTCAGCGATCCAGATGAGGTATGTCCCTCACTTGCTGATATGAAGCGTGCTTTGGTCATTGCTGAACACAATTTGAAGAAGCAAGCTAAATTGATTAAGAGACAGGACAACATGATTGATGATCTAAACTTAGAGGTTGTTAGGCTTAAATCTGTTAATCCTGTTGATATTTGTGACTCTTGCTCTAACTTGCAAAATGAATTGATCAATCTAAAATCTGCTCATTCCTCTGTTACGAATCAGTTGAAAGATGCTCTTGATGAACTAGAATCCCTCAAGTCTAGTCCTGCTTGCTTGAACGCCATTGCTTTAGATGTGACTACTGTAGATGCTATCCCTTTGCCTTGTTCAAATTGTGCTTCGCTTGAACTAAAATTGGATAGTGCTACAAAAGAATTGATGAAATTTGATGCTAGTCACACCTGCTCTCATTGTGAGAAAAATAAGACTAAAATGAAAGAAATGACTGAAATGGTCCTTTATTCTAAAACTGCTTCATGTGAAAATTGTGTTAAACTCACAATTGAGAATGATGCTTTAAACAAGACACTAGAAGAAAAGGCTAAAATTGAACAATCTATGTCCATGACTGCTTCCAAGAAAGTTGTTAATTCTAATTCTTGTACTCTTTGTATTGAGCTTGGGCATAATGTAGATAAGATACAAGAAGCATTTAGAGTTAAGTTCAAAGAGCAGTTGGATAAGATTAGAGATAACTATTGTGTGTCTTGTGAGGCTTTGAAAGCCGAGGTAGCTCACTATAAGGAAAAGTCTGATAGGGCTAGCATGTCAAATAAGTGTGTTTCTTGTTATGAACTAGCCAAACAAAATGACTACCTTAAAGGGACTCTTGAGAGATTTATTGGTGGGAAGAAGAATCTCAACATAATTCTAGACAAATCTAAGGTGAGTATGAATAATAGTGGCCTAGGATTTGATTCCTTAGAAACATACCAAGAACCATCCACCTAAGGTTGTTAGAGTTTGTTGAGAGTGGCTTGTTGAGGTAGAACCCTCTAAGCCATCCAAGATTGTCTTTAAATCTACTGGTTTTGCCCAAACCACTTCTAGCAAGATAAGTGCTTCTACTTCATCAGGTCAGACCCTTCAAAAGGTCAAGTACCATTGCACCTTCTGCAAGAAGAATGGCTACATTGTTGAGTTCTGCTTCCGTAGAGCCAAGATTGAGAGGAAGGAGAGGATGAGTACCTTGAGAACCATTAGAGGAGTTTCTTCACCTGCTGTAGTCTCTAGAGCTAGGCAGCCTGTCTTTCCTGCTAGACATAGGTCTAGGTTTGTAGATGACTTCTTTGACTCCTTTGGTGGCTCTAGGCAGCGTGTTGGGTTAGGATATCGTGAGGAGAGACCACGGGTAGCATCTAGACAGGGGGAGTACCGACCTTTTGGTAGGTCGATTCGGAGAGGTCTAAGTGGTTCTCGTGTGCATTCTTATGATTTTGCTCCTAGCCATTTTACTGTTGTTTCTATTGCTTTGCCCAAGCATCGTGTGACTCAATACTGGATTCCAAAGTCTCTTATCACTAACCCCAGTACCGAGGCACAGATGTTTCCTGCTTATGCCCTGTAGGTCCATCGTGCGAGGAAGGAGGACATATGGCTTGATTGACTCTGGGTGTTCTCGACACATGACTGGAGGTTCTAGATGGTTCTCATCTCTCTCACGTGCATCCGACAACGAGTGGATCACATTTGGAGATGTTTTTACTAGGACCGTGACAGCCAAGGGCACTGTGAGCTATCTTACACCTTCATGCCTTTATCTTCACGATTATTCAGTCCTGGCGTGTTGTGCTTTTCATTGTGCTCATTTGTATCTTATCGGCATGTGTTCTCTTATGATATTTTTCATCATGCCTTTGCGTGTATTTTGTTTATATATCCTTGTATTATATTGTTATTCACTAGTTTCATGGATGTATAAGTTTGGTTTAGTCTTCATGAGCTTGTGTTGTTTTGTATATTCTGTATTTTGTTCTTGTTGATCTTTGCCTTGTGTATTCACATGCTTACTTGATTTCCATGATTTGTTCCTTAACATATCTTTTGCTCTCATGGTATTGTGGATACATGGGTCTTGCCATAGCTTTCACTAGCACGCTTTACCTTTGACTGTAATATATGATGTGTGTTATGCTGTGTGCATGTCTGCTTGCTCCTATACCTTCTTGTGGACTAAGGATAGGTTGAGTTTTGTCATATCTTGGATAGCATGTACTGAAATTGAGTTGTCTCTCTCCATGCTCATGTCTTAAATTGTTGATTATATGCTTTCATGAGCTTTGGATCATTTGCTGCTATTCTTGCTAGTCATGTGTCTTGGTACTGTTTCTCTAGATATTGTCTCACTAACCCAGTACCAAGGCATAGACTTTTCTGTCTTTTTGGTGTAGTCTTTTCAGTTGAGAAGAAGAACATGTGATTCATGATTTCAAACTGTTGGTTTTTCTTCATATGTGCATTCAATGATGGCTATCACTTCTTGGAGACAAAGGAATTTGAGATGAGGATGATGGGTGAGCGCAACTACCTTCTGGAGCTTCAAGGAATGGATCTTCATCCATCATGACTACATCTCACTACCAAGCAGTGCGACTCAGGTTCGAGCTTCCATACCTTTCATTTATGTATGGTATCCCTAGTCTACCTTGCATAGCATCTGTTTTGTGTCAGGTGTTGGGCTTGTTGTGTTCAGGGTAGATAGGAGGCTCTGTTCTAGCACGTGTCTTTTCTAGGCACTCTTCCTATTCCTTGGTTTTCTAGGATGCACTCTTCTCACAGCCTAGGTCGAGCTTGTCTCCCAGTCACTGGTCCTTAGTAGGTTTTTGAGTTGCATGTAGGTCTTTTTAGTGATGGTGTTTCACTCCCTAGCTTTTCGAGTTGCTTTCCCTAGAGATCTTGTGGAGTTTGAAGTCTTGGTGCTAGTTTTGTGGAGTCCAAGGCTCAATTGGCAGATATCCTCTCAAATCTTTTAGACCCAACAAGGTTTGCAACCTTGAGAAGAGAGTTATGGGTAATTTATCCCTATGGGTTGGTTTGAGGGGGAGTTGATTCTTTTCTGGACTTTCCTTGTTCTTCTGAACTTTCCTGGTTCATTTGAACTTTTCTGGATCTTTTCTGATACTTCTTCAAGTGGTATTTTCTTTGGATCCTTTTGATCTTTTTAGGCTTTTAAGTCTTTTTGCATTCATTGTATCATAATGCATTTTACAATTCAGCAACTTGCATTGTAATATAACCTTGTGGAGCTTTGATTATTATCCATGTATGACATGTTTTCATACTTTATACCCTGTCATGTCTTGTGCTAGTTTGCTAGACTTCTTTTATGGCTTTTTATGTATAGCTTAGCTTTTGTCATGCTAGCTTTATTATCTGTGAGCAAACTGAATCATAATATGACTTGTTGGATCTTGTGACTAGTTTTGCTTTAGTGATCCTCTTATGATTCATGCCATGTCATATAGGCTTAATTGAGTCTTGAACTTATTCTGTGTTTTAAATTGAGCTATGATAATTCTTAAGTCAAGCAAATGAAAAATAAGCTTTTATATGCGAAAAAACTGATCTCACCAATTCTTTCTCATGAGACGGCTTGCCATTGCACTAGGCATGAACTCAGGGGGAGTTTTGGATGACCCAGACTATTCTCTTAAGCTTTTGTTGCTTGGGATGGTCGTAGTGAGGCTTGAGATCTAGCACAATGCTAAGAAAATAAATTGGCAATTGGTTGAAGCTTAGGAGGCAGTTGTGGATGGCTCCTAGTCCAGGACTTGCTTTACTAAGATAAAACCAATCATTTTCGGCAAAGTGCTCAAAGTGTTTAATTCTAAATGCTTGAACAAATTGATTCATAATTGATCTCCAAATACTCAACATTGACTCATTTTCTAGCTTCTGGCTCCATTTTGCTTACAGACATGGCCTGACTCATTTTTAGATACTTTTAGTTAAACTGTGATCTTGAGCACCTTGTCATACTGTTGATTCATTAAATCTCAGATTATTGCTATTTTGGCTTTAGCTTTGCTGTACATGTTTTGCCATGATTGAACATAGTGTCTTCACATAATATAGCTTGGTGTAATACTTGTACAGTCTTCTTGGATAATCTTCATGGCTCCTTTTGCTCAAATTATAAACATAAAAAAATTAAAAATTAAAAAAATTGCAGCCATTCCATTACATTCTTGCTCTATCTTCTTCCATGCACCTTGATGAATCAATTGTCAAAGGGGGAGAAAGATTGGTCAAAAATGTTGGTCAAATAGAACAATTGTTCTTTCATATGGACCTAAGTGAGATTTTTGGCTATTCTTTGGAAATTGAAGCTTTTGTGCTTTCTTTTGCCTTATCTCACTTGCTTATGCTATTCTCAGAGCCACTTGGTCATTTCCTTTGCTTTTTCTTGCATTTGGACCAAGTTGTGCCTTTGCCTGTAACCAAGTATTTTACTTTTCAAACCCCAAAACTACATTTTCTGAGAAATTGCCAATGTGTTCATCAAGGGGGAGATTGTAGATATCATGAGGATATGCCCATGATCTTAGGATGATGAAACAATTGGCAATGTTGCTTTTGGTTTGAAGTTTCACGCGTTTTCGGCAAAGTTAAAAGGCTGATCTTCGGCCATTCTGGGAATTTGGCTTTGGGATAGGTTGAGTTCATAGGCTATAGTGCATATGTGTTGCATGATGCATGTTTTCACTAACGTGGGTCAAGTTGTGAAAAACTTGTTCCTAGAAACGATTTCTTGGTCTATTGTTGTGCAGGTGGCTTGCAGGTCAATGACGATCAACGGCGAGGAGGATCGGGACTAAGCTTGAAGAGCTGAGGTCCAGAACGATCAAGGATGCCGGGTGAGGTCAATGGACTCAAGTGTGGCGCAGAATGGACAAAGATGACCAAACGGGCAGTTCAGTGCGACTAGTTGATCAAGCGGTGCGGGGGTCGGTGCAAGTGCCAAGGTGGTCCGGTGGGAACCGGATGGGAGAGACTTGCCGACACGATGAGAGCCGCTGGATCAACCTACACGTGGTGAAGCAGGCGATTACTTCAACAGGATTGGACTCGATCTTCGGAAAAGATCGAGAAGGGGTATTTTGGTAATTTTACCAAATACCGCCTTGGCGACCTAATGCCAACCCGCGGCGCAAGTCGGTACGTCAAGAAGTGGATTAGGTCAAGAGAAGTGCAGACGACGCTTTAAAATGCGTACGTGTGTGTTCCGTTGTTGTTGGGCCTTAACGGAAGCCCATTAGGATTAATCTTCTAGAAGCCCCAATTCTAAAACGGTTTTAGGGTTGGTGGCTGTCATATAAAGGATGGAGATGGGATATTCGTTGAGGTGGCGCCTGTAGAAATCAGAGTCTGTGGCGGCGCCAGAGCCCATAAAGAGGAACCTGGCGGCGCTGTTGTGTCCCCATGACCTGAGTCAGGGGTACTGTTCTCAGTAGAATTAGGAGCCCCTGTCGGCGGCAGCATGTAGCTACTTGAAAAAAGAATCGGAGTAATCAAGGAATGGCAACCGTTTGTTATTTCTTTGAATCGATCCATCATCTGGCGGTTTACTGCTTTCTTTATTGCTTTGACTGCTCATTGATGTGATTAAGGTTTTGGTTTTAATAGCTAGTGCTCTTTGCTGTTTGCGTTTGGCTGCAGTCTCTTCTTGCGTTTTTGTCAGATCGGCTCTTTGTGGTTTTGTTGTAGCTCACGTCCGGTGCTTCTTTGTTAATTGCCGCCGAGTCTTTGGTTTAGATTTGTTTATCTGATTGGCTGCGATTTCCTCTTGTCAGATCTGCAAGGTTCGGTTTTGAGTCCAGCAGTTTGCTGTTTTTTGATTTGTTTACTGCCTAGCTTGTACATGCTTGTCGGCTGGCTCTATGTGGTTTGATTGAGGCAGCAGCCGGCGGCGGATGCACAGAAGCTGACCATTGCAACCGCAGCCTCTTTGTCTTGGGCATTAATGAAAAAGGTGCTTCTGTTTCTTGATCTTTTGGTTGGTGGTTGTGTATTACGTGAAGTGCTAGTTCTTGTTGTGCTGTACTGATTTACATGGAGCTCTAGAAAAACCAATCTCTGTTGTCCGATCATGCTTGTGACAGATGTACTTGCTTGAGAAACAGTTTCCCATCGGTCTGCTGTTCTTAGCTTATTTTATTGCTGGCTTGTCGGATTGGTTTTGAGTGCTTGGCTGCCATCTGATCCGACTATTGCATCGATTGGTGCTCTCGAATCCTTAGCTGTTGTTAGATATTTTTTCTGCCTTGACTGCAGTTCTTTGTGCTCGCTTATCAGCTCGATGTTGTTTGGTGCGGCAGTAGTAATCGCCGTTTTGCTTCTTCATGTAAGAGATCTCGTACACTGTTGATCTGAAATGCATTGATGCTGCCGAGTTAATCTGGGTTGTTAATTGTTTTATAATTTGTTTATTTGGCTGCCATCTTGATGCGTGTGAGTGAGGCATTGGTTCTAACTGCCAGCTAGGTGCTGTTTTAGAATTGGTTATAGCTTTTATAGGGTGCAGTTTTCTTGTGCGTGAGTGTCCCTTCGGTTTGTCCGGTGTGTGCGATGGCGTGAAAGGGGTCGCATTTTGTGCTTGCTGTCGGTTCGGATCTGTTCAGTTTGATGCAGCACACGCTGTGCGGTTTGATGTAGCACAAGCTGCGGGTGCTACTATGTGCATAAGAACAGAGGCCAACAGAGGCTGTGTGTGTTGGCCGAGGAAATTTCCTGTGATGGATTTCATTCACTAGTTTGATTTTGTGTTTGCAGTTGTGAGTTGTTTTTAGTCTTTTGCTTCGGGGTTTGATCAGATTCAACACAGGTCATCCGCTGTGCCTGTATACAGATCTTCATAGCTTTTGTAGCTATTAGAGTGAAAGTAGTGTTGAGTTTTATCGAGAAAAAAAAATAAAGAAAGCGTCTATTCAACCCCCCCCTAATCGTCTTTCCGATCCTATATTGAGTCCATGCCGGTAGGGAACAAGATGCCATATACCATTCTTCTGCAACTGCAAGGCTGAATACTCTTGATCCATTGCTTCTTGCCACCTTGCATCTTTTAGTGCTTCAACATAATAAGTTGGTTCAGCATCAACACTTACGACAAGACCAGCGAGTCTTATCATATCGCACAGTCCCGTCCGTGTACTAATTGGGTACTCGGATGCCATCTCGCAGTCCAGTCTGATATGGGTGGTGTTGTTGCTGCAGTACATCAACATCTTCTAATATACTGTGGACGGTATCATGACTCGCACCAGTGCTGCTATCACCGCCATCAACCTGTTCGGAAATCTGCACAGGTACAGAAGCCTCAAGAGAAAGATCGGTGGCATCAGCGTTAGTAGCATGAGATGGCTGTTCATTAATCACATGATCAACATCATTATCACCCCCATGAACAGATGTAACAGGCTGCGAACCAACAGAATTCGTCACGGCTAAGGTACGAAGTAACAGATTTTCAGAGAGAGGTTGGTTCTTGGTCAAGGAATTTATTTGAGAGAATGGGAAGATATTCTCATCTAACATGACATCTCTAGATATATATACCATGTCGATTGGAGGATAAAGACATTTATATCCTTTATGAAGATTATTATAGCCAATGAACACGCATTGCTTGGATCTAAATTGGAGCTTGCGCTCATTATATATAGACGGAGATGCGGCCAACACACACAACCAAAAGTTAGTATAATCAGGCTTTGTGCCAAGAAGCCTTTCAAGGGGAGATGAGGATTGTATGAACCTACTCGGTAATCTATTGATGAGAAAACACGCTGACTGGAATGCCTCATCCCAAAATTTTAATGGCATGGATGCTTGAGCTAAAAGAGATGGCCCAACTTCTACAATGTGCATGTGTTTTCTTTTGGCCGATCCGTTTAGTTGATGTGTGTAGGGACATAAAACGTGATGAGAAATCCCTACCTGTCGAAAGAAGTTATGCAACTTTTGACCACCCCAATCGGTTTGCATACAAACAATCTTTTTGTTTAGCAACCGTTCGACATGGTTTCGGATATTGATGAAAATTTTGTAAACATCAGCTTTGCTTTTTAACAAGTAAATCCAAGTGAACTTGCTAAAATCATCAATAAAACTCACATAATATTTATTTCCTCCAACTGAGGTGAGGGCAGGACCCCATACATCAGAAAACACTAGTTCTAATGGAGAGGAGGAAATTTTATTGGACAAGGAGTAAGGAAGCTGATGGCTTTTCGCCTGTTTACAAGCGTCACAGACAGAAGCATTATGTGACACACTGGAAAAGGAAATATTATTGTTCTGAAGAATCTGTTGCACAACTGAAGATGATGGGTGTCCCAAGCGACAGTGCCATTGCTGCTGGGTCAGCCGGACTGCAGAGATGGCTGCCTTGAGCATGGCAGGAGTGCTTGGTTACAAAGGATAAAGGCCACCTCTACTTTGGCCGCGATGAAGTGTTCTCCTCGTGGCACGATCCTTGACAAAAAAAAAACAGTCCGGATGGAATTCAATAAGGACATAATGACACATTAGTTGGACAAAATATATTTCTTTGCCTTAGAACATGGAGCATCTTTTAAGATTAAAGATTAGGGGTTCTAATATCAGATTGACCGGCATGGGCAATGAACATACCTGAGCCACTCGCCGTATGCACTTGATCTCGGCCATGATACTTTTCACGAACTGTCATCCTGTCCAGCTCGGAGGTGATTTGGTCGGTGGCGCCAGAGTCAGTATACCATGTCGAGTCGATGGAGTAGGAACCGATTGAAGCTGATGCGGCAACAAGACCATCTTCTACCTGGTAGGATTGTCGAACCTGTCGTAACACTTCAATGCCACGTGACCCGCCTTGCCTCAAACTTGGCAGACAGGTTTGTTTATGGTCCCTCCATTGTTGGTGAAGAATTGACCTTGTATCTGCCGGTTGCCGCGTCCGCGGCCGCAGCCACGTCCACCGTGATTGTTGCGCGATGCAGTGTTGGCAGATGACCCGGCCGGAGAGATGGAAAGAAGAGTTACTGATCTCCTGGCGCATCTCATAACTGAGCATGTGCGCATAGAGATCATTTAGTGTGATTGGATCCGAGCGATTAGTGATGGACGTGACCAACGGATCATGAACCGTGTCAAGTCCAGTAAGGATGTAGATGGAAATCTCCTCCTCACGCAAAGGATATCCAGTAGCCGCAAGAGCATCAGCAAAGCCCTTCATCTTGTTGAAGTAATCAGCCATCGACAGATCCTTCTTCTGTGTCGTGGCCAACTGCTTCCGAATTTGCATCACCCTTGCCCTAGATTGAGAGGCGAAAATACCTTCGAGAGCCTTCCAAACCTCTGTAGTCGAGGACAAGAAACAACCTGGGACAAAACCTCAAGTCAAAACGAGGATAAAAGAGTACTGAGAACCATCTGATCTTGTTGGATCCAGACGTTGTACTCTGGGTTTGGTTTCTGCACTTCACCGCCACCTTCAGCAGTCTCAACGACGGTGTTGTCTAGTGCGACAAAGTCGAGGAGTCGTTGGCCTCGAAGGTAAGGCAGGATCTGTGCTTTCCAGAGAAGGTAATTATCCCGACCTAACTTGATGTTGATCAGGTGATTGAATGAGGGAGTTGGAAGTATGACGGTCGTGGAAGAACTCATCACGCCGGAGGTGGTAGAGGAAACACTAGAGGTTGTCATCTGGAGGAAGAAGAAGATTGCTCTCATACCATAGAGAAAAGCGAGAATAGGTTTGAGACTTCGCACCTAAACCAAGCGGCATCGATCGCTTCATATAACGACACAGTACAATGGCACAACGCGCAAAGAATCTAAAGAGGTCTGTTTGTATACGAAAGTTAGCAGAAAATCAGGGATTAGCGAGAGAGATTAGGAAACTATCAACTGTACAACCCTATCTCTATACGACTGTTTAACATCAAGTACTGTGAGTCCTTGGTTGAATTTTGGAGGTGGATTGTGAGGTACTGTAGCTTTTTCAAGTCATGACAATTCTAGCAGCATGGGTACGTAATTAGGTTTTTTTAGAACCTTAAAAGTTAAAACAAAGTTCTAGATTCTGTTGATGGATAATGTAACACACAAGCCCAGGCAACACAACAGTACATTACATGTGTCAAACAGAGTATGAAAGTAGCTGACACGCCACGCGTCCAGCAGTGCCCCCCACCAAGACCAGCAACATTGACGGCAAATGAACGTCGGAGAGAATAACAATTCTACTCCTGTGTATATATTGTATTGAGTGTATTCTGAACAATCAGGAGAAAAACTAAAACTATTACACATTATAGCACTTGTCTTCCTGATAGCCCTCGATAGCGTGTGTGTACGCCTCGATTGCCCTTCTCCCCCTTTCCCTCTCTGACCGTTGCCTTTATATAGTCGTGAAGGAATAGTCGTCTTCCCCTGCTGAAGAGACGTCTCATCAAATCCAGTAACGGACGCACGTTTGCAATAATCATCGGGATGGTAACTCCTTCACGCCGCCTGGCAGTTACTTGTCAGAGATAATGGGGTATTGCGTGTTATTATTTCGCATAATAACAGCGTATGTTGACTGTTTGGATTCCTTAATCAATTGGACCCACTCGCCTGTAGGTTTTATTGATCATAAGGTGGTCGTAGCTGACCTAGTCATAGAAGAACTTACGACTATAAGGTAGTCGTAGCAAGACTTACGACTATGGGGTAGTCGTAGAATAACTTACGACTGGGTAGTGATCGTAGAAGAACTTACGACCATAAGGTAGTCGTAGCAAGACTTACGACTATAGGGGTGGTCGTAGAAGAACTTACAACCACCTAGTAGGCTTCTTCCTTGTAAATTTAAGGGGTATACCCAGGGACCACATGACATCATATTTACTTATAATAAGAATTATAGATAAAAGATAAAATGAGGATTATTAGATCCTCGTCATCTAGCCCCCCAGCTTCAAGTGAAAATAACTTACTTGGTGAAGGAGTCATAGATGGTCTTACGGCCACGAGAGGGTCGTATAAAGGTGGTCAAAGGAAAAACTCTTCGACATTTGTGTACTACTTTGACCAGAAATATGCTTTGTCAAGAAGGTTTCTTACGACTATCAAATAGCCGTAGAAAACTCCTACGATCACGAGGTGGTCGTAGTATGGTGATCGGAAGAAAATCCTTTCCGATTAATATTTCATTTGGTCAAAAAGATCTGACCAAGAAAGTAATTTTGCTTGAGGTGTAAAAACGAACCTGATTTTCTTGAACGGACAAGTTAGAGAATCGCAAATGACTCCCACGAGTCTGTCCGTTGGAGCGGTTCCCGAAGCGGTGGCAACCTTTGGAATGCCACGCCTTCAGCCCAAGCATACGGTTATAAATTCTAAAACTTGGATTTCTACTTTTCCCCAAATCGCTCTCGCTGTTCATCGAGTTCTTGTCTTCTCTGCCACCAACTCAATCGTGCCTTCTCCGCCGCCAACCCAATCGTGTCTTCTCCGAAGATCTTCCTTAATCCAAAACATGTCCCTTCTGAGAGAGATGGCCGAGAAAGTTTCTGAGTGGGCTGAGTCGGAGATGGATGCGGTGAAGATTCAAGCCCTAGTCGACGCCGGGAAGATTCCAGAGAAAGTTCTTGTGAAATGGATTGCGGCGTCTAGACAGCATTAGCCGTCGGGGGAGACTGGGCAAATCCCCGTCTTCCAAGCATATTATGAGTGTGGCCTTCGATTGCCCGCTCACCCCTTTCTCACTCGTACTCGAGCACTTTGGGGTGGAATTAGTGAACCTCGGTCCTAATTCCATCACTATGCTAAGTGTATTCGTGTACATGTGTGAGGCGTACCTGGGAATTCCAGTGGACCTCGAGCTTTTCCAATATTATTATGGAATGGCCCGGCAATCTGGAATTGCTGGAAGTTGTGGTTTGAAGCTCCATGACTTGAAGTTGAGGGAGTATATTCAGATGTTTACTAAATCTTCGTGACCGGGATGGAGGAAGAGGTAGTTTTACTAGAAAATCACCCACGAAGACAGCCTTACTTTCGAGGGAAAGGCCGCCGAAAAGAATTCTTCATGGGATTCGACTCCCAAGGATATCAGCCGGATTGCCCCTTATATTCGAGCCATCAAGGACTTGAGAGAGGAGGGGCTGACCGGATGGCATGTGGTGAAGGATTTCATCACACGTCGAATTAGCCATTTGAAGAAACAAGTACCTCCTATGTGGAGGTACACGGGGCCAAAAGACCCGACCAGGGACTACGAGGAGGGTAAGTGAATTTTCGACTTAGCTCTCGGTTTGGTCTTTCTCATAGTTGTCTAATGAATGTCTTTATCTGTTTACACAGATCTTTCACAGGCAGAGATTGATGTTCGAGTCAAAGTCGTTTGTGAGAAGTCTCCGCCACTCAGAGTGGCAGTTCCTCAAATCCTTGTGGTTTTATCCGCAGAGGAAAAGATGGAGCGCCTAAAGGTAATCAATAGTTGATTTTATCCTTAGGACTTCATAGTCGTAGAAAGAACTTACGACTAGGTAGTGATCGTAGAAAATCTTACGATCAAGGAAATGTTGTAGAAAAACTTACGACTGGATACTGGTCGTAGAAAATCTTACAACCGGTCAGTAATTCTTCTTTTTCTGTTTTTCTTTACAGAAAGTAGGCATGGAAAACCGCCAGGACGACGAAGAGGTCGAACTGATAACCATCGGTGCAGGGATGACAACGGACAAAGGCTCAGCTCCTCCGACTAAGAAGCGTCGACTCACGAAAGTCGCTGGCAAGGGAGGAGCAAGCTCGAGTTCTTTGATTTCGACCAGATTCTCTGCAAAGTCTACGGCAGATACGGCTGTAGCAGAAGCCGAGGTTGAAGAAGCTGAAGCTGAGGAGGCCGAAGAACCTCTTAAGCGCAAAGCCCGCAAGGCCAAGATACCCTTTTATTATGACAAGAAAATTTTCGCAGTTTCTACCACTCCTAGTTTTGTCAATCAACTAGAAAAGGAGAACTAGAAAGACTTTATGTCTTTTGTGAAGGACAATGCTGATCCAGCAGAGCCTATAGTTGAGGGTAGCGCTGCTCTTGGAGTGGTCAAGACTGATCTCGGCCATCCAGAAAGTCAGGAGACCAGAGAGATAGTTCCTGTTCAAGATCCACGACCAGATGTGGTCATGGCTGAGCCCATTCTTCAACTTGAACTCCGACCAGACATGGTCGTAGAAAAGAAGTCGAAGAAATCTTCCGTTGGGAAGATGACTCCTAAATTCCTGGTTAGGTCCAGGGTGCAGAGGTATGTGAAACAAACTAAAGTGTAAGAACAGCATTTACCTTTCACTTTTCACAACCTGACTTGCTTTCCTTTTGTTGATTTTAGCCCGACTCCTTCAGCCCCCAAGGACGCTTCTATCGAGAAGCCCATTGCCGCCTCTTCAGTGGTTGGAGAGATGATAGCGGAAGTGGTCGAAGGATCATCCACAGCCCGGGTAGTGGAGGAAGTCATGGCTCCTGAAGTGGTTACCACAACCACTGAGGTAGTAGCTACGACCACTGAGGTGGTCGTGGAGATAGCAGAGGCAGCTGTAGAAGCCTTTGGCCAAGGTGGTGATGTACCTGACCACCATGCTAGAAAGGAAGTCATTGAAAATGTTCCTCCTAGTACCCAAAGAGAAACTGCAGTTACAGAATCAGAAGACGGGGAATATTTCAACTTCTGTGCTGATTTCTTTGGGCCTGCTTCCATCGTAGGGTCTTCAGCTTTTAGATCTCGCGATCGAGTCCCTCATCCCAAAGATATTCCCAATAGAGGGGAAACTTTTGACAATGAGCGTCTTGAGAAGGTTTGGTGGGATCAAGTCGCGAAGATAGACGAGCTGAAGGGTCCAGCGTTGGTTTACTCAATGTTTGCTCGGTCGACCATGAATGTAAGTATTTAAGGATACTTATATATATGGTCTTCCCTTGCTTTTCACTGTCTTTTTTTTGCAGAAAGCTCTGGAACAAATTGCCACTGTTGGTGAATATCACCGACAACTCATAGAGCTACGAAAGGAAAAAGCGGAACTCTGCGAACAGACAGAGAGGTGGTAAGTCACTGTTATTCATAGTCGTTTTAGAGTTTGACTACTTATACAATGCCTTATGAGGCTTGTCGTGGAAAAACTCACGACTAGGTGCTAGTCGCAGAAAGACTTACGACTAGTTAAATAGTGTTCATGTCTACTTTTAACCCTTACAGGTTAAATAGCGACGAAAAGATCCTGGCCGACTCGCTCGATTATGAAAAAGAGGAGTCGAGAAAACTAGGGGAAAAGGTAGGAGATCTCTTGAAGAAGCTTCAAGAGGCTAACTCTAGAATCGTAAAAGTGCAGAAGAGCTAAACGATGAAGTCTTGAACTTAAGATTGCTTATGTTGTTGATCTTTACCTAACTCTTGCTTCTTTTTAGAAAAAGAAGACGACATGAGAAAGCTTCAAAATGAAATCAAAGATAAAACTTTGGTTATTTACTTAGATTTCTCGTATAGCCAAAGATAAAGATCAAGAAATTGAGAGGTCGAGATCTCGGCGAGCGTGTAAGCAATTCTTTACCGTAGTCCTTCTGAGTTCTTTTCCTTTTCTAACTCCCATTTCTTTTTAGAAATTGAGCTCGAATTGGGAAGGTTCAAACTAGGGATCGTGAAAAACCTTGATCCTTGATTTGAGACCGTCGCATTGCTAAGGAAAATGCAAAGGACATCAAATTGTGGGAGGAGCGCATCTCGAGACCATTACTTCCCATAATGAAGAAATCAAGAAGTTAGATTCTCGACTAGTAGGTAAGGAATTCTTTTACCTATGATTATTTTTGTTTTCTCCTCTAGGAGTTTATTTTTGCTTGACTAATCTTATTCTTTTGAGCAAGTGGTGAAAATAAACAACTCATGAGGCTTCGACTCAGAACCAACAGAGATGAAGTCGATGAAGATTAATCTTCAAGACAACATCATGCTCCTGAACAATATACTTGGTGAGCTATGTAGTGAGGGAAAAACTCCTCAAGATGATACAACAGCCGCTCACATAAGTACTATTAGGGAACAAGTCGGGACTTTGCAAGAACTGGTGACCACTCTGAAGGCCAACCAAACTGAGTCAATTAAGGAGGCGGTCGAAGGTGCAGTAAGCTATGCATTGGCAAAACTTAAAGCTCGTGACCCCAACCTTAATGTACAGCCAATTGAAGTCGACTTCGATTGCCCTGAGGCAGAAGCAAGTCGTCTTATGGAAGAAATGCAACCAGTTGGCAGGAAGGTCTCGGAGGAGATGCGACTGGACTCTCCCTCTTCAGAGTAGTTTGTAAAAAACCTGTGAAAAATAAGCTTTTGTTGATGTATTATATAATCCATCTTGTTTCCTGCAAACCATCTTGTCGAGTAGTTAGTAACTCAAAAGATAATTAACGAAAGAAAGACTAAGAATTGAAGTCAAATTAATAAATTTATCCTAGCCCCCGACTATTTGCTTAGTTTGTTTAGACAAACTAAGTAAATAGTGTGAAAAAGGGTTTCTGAAAACAGAGAGGTTTGGTTAACTTGTAGTTTTTGGTCATGATTGTCATGCACTGGTCGAAAAAGTGGGAACGAATCGACACTAGGAAGTTCCTTCTAGTGGGCAGGACCACATGCAGAGAGGAAAGTCTTCGACTAGGTGATGTTACCATCTCCGACTAGGTTAATCAAATCGAGAACGGCAACGTGAGTTAAGCAAACGTCTAGAGGACTTCAAAAAATTCGTTCGCCCTTCTTTGGTGGACTCGATAAGTCTGTCCTGGTAGCAAAAGTAGGAAACTGAACAATGCTAGGAAGTTCCTTCTAGTGGGCAGAACCACGTGCAGAGAGGAGAGACTTCGACTAGATGTGTTTCTTTCTCTGACCAGTTGAGACGGATCGAGTACACCAAAAGCAGATGAATAAATCCAAGAAAGTGCACTCTGCTTAGAATATTTTTCGAAATAACTGAAGGAATAAACTAAGGTGAAAAGAGCTGGCTTTAAGAATATTTCGACAAAATAGAACCCGAGCTCTTTGTATTGGCGGCAAAAAGTGAGTAACGAGTCAATACTAGGAAGTTCCTTCTAGTGGGCAGGACCACATGCAGAGAGGAGAGGCTTCAACTAGGTGATGTTACCTGTCTTTTGACCAGTGTAAAGAAAACTAGGTGTTTGGAATGTAGTCGAAAGATTATGAAAGCACTACTCAAAAGTAAGACAATAGAGGTAGAAAGAACCTGAGTCTTTATTGTCCGAATGGTTGGGTACACATAAAACTTACGTAACTGGTCGATGTTCCAAGAATTCGAGAGAACCTGGCCGTCTTCCATTGCCAATCGTACTGACCTTGGCCGAGTAACTTCGACCACTGTGTAAGGACCTTCCCACTTGGGAGAAAGCTTGTTCCGATTAGACTTGGATTGGCGAGCCTCAATACTAAGTCACCTCTGACAAGAAGGTCATGAGGTTGGACCTTACGATCGTAGTATCTGCGCAGGGCTTGTTGGTAGACTACTGAACGGATTAAGGCCTGGTTTCTCCTTTCTTCGAGTAGGTTAATGTCATCTGCTTGAAGTTGTTCCTGGTTGGAGTCATTGAAAGTTTCGACTCGTGTTGACCGTATCTTTAGTTCCAGAGGAAGCATGGCTTCAGCTCCGAAGACCAGAAAAAAGGGTGTTTCACATGTAGCCCGACTAGTAGTCGTACGAACTGCCCATAAGACGGAGGGTAATTCTTGTACCCAAGCCCCCGAGCGCTTGATAAGCTGGTCGAAGACTCGGGTTTTAATTCCTCACATTATTGGGCAGTTCGCACGTTCGACTGCCCCATTACTTTGGGGAAGCATAACATAACTTGGTACCCAACTCGTCGCAAAATTCCTGAAATTTGCGCTCAAAAACTGCTTACCATTATCTGTAATTATTCGACTCGGTACTCCAAATCGAGTAATTACGCATCTCATCATGAACTGCTTTCTTCGCTTCGTTGTCATCCCAGCTGAGTTCAGCTTCGATCCATTTTGTGAACGTATCAATAGCCACAAAAAGGAACTCAAAACCTCCTGGAGCCTTAGGAAACGGTCCCAGGATATCGAGACCCCAGGTCGCAAAAGGCCAAGACAGAGGTATGGTTTGTAATGCTTGAGCTGGTTGGTGTATTTGCCTGCTATGAAATTGGCATTGGACACACTTTTAACCAACTCTTTAGCATCGTCTGACAGGTCATGGCGAAGAAAACCTTGTCGAAAGGCCTTACCGACCAGTGCTCAGAGGAAGCATGATTTCCACAAATGCCACCGTGTATGTCGTGAAGGAGTGTTAATCCTTCGCTCTGCGGAATGTATCGCATGAGCACCCCTTGAGTACCTCGTTTATAGAGGACTCCTTCAACCAAAGTTTACATTTTGGCTTTTTGGGATAAGTGATCTGCCTCGGGATCGTCTTCGGGTACGGAACCCTTCTGAAGATACTCATAGATGGGAGCCATCCAGGTATCCTCGTATTCTAAAGAGGCCGCCTCAATAGGAGGTGTCTCGGTTCGTCGACTGTGGGCGGCTTCGAGTTGTTCCAAGAAGACTCCTTTTGGTACTACAGATCGGAAGAAGCTATTCGAGCAAGTCGGTCTCTGAGGAAATTATCCTTTCGAGGATGAATTGTGCCTCGAAACCTAAAAATGCTTTTCTAGCTTACGCACTTCCAATAAATACCGAGACATTGTCGGGTTAGAACACTGGTACTCTTTCCCGACTTGATTCACGACTAGTTGAGAGTCTCCTCTCACGAGTAGTCGGCGAATCGAGAGCGCTTTCGCAGCTTCGTATGCCGCCTAGCAAAGCCAGATTCGCCATGTTGTTAGTGGCCTGAAAGTTTAATTGTATGGCATACTTTAAGGTCTCTCCTTAGGAGATACTAGGACCACCCGACCCGAGCCACTTAAAGTAAGCGACCGTCAAAGTACATCGCCCATCGGTCGTGGGAATCAGACTAGGGATCCCGAGCAGTTCAGATTTGTCCATTCGGCGACAAAGTCTGCCAAGATCTGGGATTTAACGGTCGTTCGGGACACGAAATGGATGTCGAACTCCCCAAGTTCGACTGACCATTTTTCCATGCGTCCCGCTGTTTCCCTATTCTGGAGGATCGCTCCCAAGGGAAACTCAGACGGCATAGCTATTTTGTGCGCCTGAAAATAATGCCGCAGTTTCCTCGAAGACATGAGGAGGGCATATAGAAGCTTTTGGACCTGAGGGTAACGCTCCTTAGGCCCGTGTAAAACTTCACTTACGTAGTAAACCGGTCGTTGTACGTTTTCACGTTCTACGACCAGTACTGCGCTTACTGCTTGTGGCGTGGCAGCTAGGTAAATTAAGAGTGTTTCTTCTGGCCTCGGAGAGACCAGAATAGGAGCACTCGTAAGATACCTCTTAACATCCTCAAAGGCAGCATTTGCCTCGTTCGATCACTCAAAACCTTCGTGTTTCCTTAGAAGTTAAAAGAAAGGTAGTCCCTTTTCTCCTAGTCGTGCGATGAAACGACTTAAAGCCGCCATGCACCCTGTGAGTTTTTGGACTTCTTTCCTTGTAGTTGGAGGGCGCATTTGGATAATGGCCTTTATCTTTTCGGGATTTGCTTCGATTCCCCGTATAGATACTAGGAATCCAAGCAATTTTCCTGAAGAGATTCCGAACATACACTTCTCAGGATTGAGCTTTAAGCGATGTTTTCTAAGGTTGTCGAATGTTTCTTGTAGGTCAGTGATATGATTAAGTCTCTTCATGCTTTTAACAACTAGATCATCTACATAGGCCTCTAGGATTCGGCCTAGTTGAGATGAAAAAGTCGATTGCATCAAGCGTTGAAAAGAAGTGCCGGCATTTTTTAGACCAAATGGCATTTTGACATACCAAAATATTCCAAATGGTGTATTAAACGCGGTCTTTTCTTCATCGTCTAGACACATATTGATCTGGTGGTATCCAAAATATGCATCTAAAAAACTTAACATTTCACAACCTGCAGTAGAATCAACCAACTGATCGATACGAGGTAAAAAAAATCATCTTTTGGACAAACTTTATTAAGATCAGTGAAGTCTACGCACATACGTCATTTGCCGTTTGACTTCCTAACCATTACAGGATTAGCCAACCACTCTGGGTGGTTGACTTCTCTTATAAAGCCTGCTTTAAGTAGCTTATCCAATTCTGATTTAATAGCATCTCGTCGATCAGGGGCAAATCTCCGTAATTTTTGTTTTACGGGTACTTTGTCAGGCCGTAAAGCTAGCCTGTGCTCGATCACCTCCCTGGGGACTCCAGGCATGTCGGATGCTTGCCACGCGAAGACATATGTATTAGCTCGGAGGAAGGTGATGAGGGCGTCTTCCTATTTGGGGTCGGAAGTATCCCCGATGCGAACAGTCTTCGAGGGCTCGCCTGCGTCTAGAGGAACCTCTTTGACCTTGTCGTTCGGCTTTGGTGCAGCTTTAGGCTTCGACTTGCTGGTCGAAGGCTGATTTTCTTCTCGAGTTGGTATTTGTCCAACCATCTCGAGGATCGGCGATCCGCGGTATCGCCATCTTCTTGTCACAATGAATTGTGATTACTCCTTTGGGATCTGGCATCTTAATACATTGATACCCGTAATGAGTAGCCATTAAGAATTTTACCAAAGTTGGTCGTCCGAGTATGGCGTTATATGCCGTATCGAAATCGACCACATCAAAGGAGATTTTCTCTGTTTTGAAATTACTTGGTGAACCAAATGTTAAAGGAAGAGAAACTTGGCCAATTGGTTTGGCTGAAGACCCTGGTACGATCCCATGAAAAGAGTATCGTACCGGTCTTACCTTAGTCCTGGGTACTTGCATCTCGTCTAGGGCACTCGTAAACAAGATGTTTAACGAGCTGCCACCATCAACCAAAACTCGATTGACCCGACAATTATTGATGGTGGGTTCAACCACGATCGGATATCGACCTGGTCGAGTCGAAGGAATCGGGCAGTCACCCCTCTCAAAGGAGATGGTGACTTCCAACCACTTCGATAATTTATTGACGAGAGGAGGATCTATGGAGTTTACCTCACGTTCAGTAGCTTTAAGCTGTTGCTTTGATTCGTATGCCGATGATCCCCCGTAGATGTGTTCGACGGTATGTTGCGGATCCTGGAACGACATCTCCTCATCGTCGTCTAACGACTTATGACCACTCGTTTGTTCTACCTGCTCGAGAGTGGGAAGTGGTCCCTTGCCGTTGTAGTAATCCTCGAGCTTTCGTTGGAAGACCCGGCAGTTGTGAAGGTCATGTCCTTCCTTTTTTATAGAAAGGACACCACCTAGGCTTATCGTTTTTTCGATCGGGGCGCTTACCGTTGCCTCGGTCGAAGTGCGGCTTGGAGGTGCATGGCTCTTTATCATTTACAGCCAAGACCTCCTTGGAACCGCTGGCTTGGAGTTTTTGACCCTTCGCCTTGTTCTTGGACTTTTTTGCTTTCTTATCCTTCTTCTTACCAACTTCGCCTGGCTCTCGAGAGGTATTGTCTTCTCAATCGATTGTGTTATTCCACTCGACCGCCTCAGAAGCAGTCGCATATCGATCGGCCATCTCAAATAGTTCGGCGACAGTAGTGGGAGGATTCAAAGTGATATCTTCTGTTATCCTTCTACTACGGACTCCTTGCTTGAAAGCCCTGATGATAGATGAGTCAGAAACATCCGGAATTGAATTACGAACCTGACTAAAGCGCTTAATGAATTGGCGCAAGGTCTCGTGGTCGTTCTGTCTCATCCAGTACAAGTCGTCCTCCTTCCCGGGGCGATTGTATGTGCCTTGGAAGTTCGCCAGTAGAAGGTCGCAGAGGTGTTGCCAAGAATAGATCGACTCGGGTGGTTGGTTCAGTAACCACGATCGAGCAGACCTTTCGAGCACAGTTGGAAGGTAATTTGCCATTACATGCTCTCCTCCTCCTGGTGCTCGGACAGCTGTTGTATAGATTTGAAGGAATTCGATGGGATTTTGGGATCCATCGAACTTCTCCATGTTCACTGGTCGAAAACGAGGTGGCCAGCGAACAGCTCAGAGGTCAGGCGAAAATGCCCGACACCCGATAATAACTTCTTGACGCCTCCTTTGCAGGAAAGAAGGGTTGACACCACCAGGTGGTCGTACTCGACGATACCCAGTAGCAGGTTGACCCGACCTGTAATAGGTCTCGGTCCTACGAGGGGAATACTCCTCGTAGTCCATCTGATGCTGCAGATTTCCATGTCGGAATGGTGAGCGATCACCTCTCCGAGGGGTTTGTTGATCATCAGTCGTTCGAAAGACATTTCTCCGAGTAGGAGATCGATGCGACTTGCTTTGTTGCACCGATCTCTCCGGTGATATGTTTGATCGATCAGTAGTGAAGAAGTCGTATTACTACGACTTTACAATGATGTCGGCGAGGTGCTTCCATCTTGCCATCATGGTCCGGTTTTTGTGCGATCTCTTCGACGAAGAGATCGTAGCCTGGCGCTCGGGCGAGCTCTCGAGTTGGGTTCTCGAGCAAGTCGTTGATGTGCTAGAGTTCTTGAGCTTCCTCTGATTGATATTGGATGCGCTCAGGCAGATTTTTCTGGGCTGCAATCTTCTTTCGCCGAATAGCCTCAAGATCTTCCATATCAGATTCTTGAGACTGTCTCAATGGAGTGCGAGTATGTCGAGGATTTCCCTCACGCTCATCAAGGTATTGGTCCTGTCTGCCATCGGTGGTGCCTTTGCCATTGCCACGAGGGGGCGCAGTGCGTGATCTTCGGGGAGTATCCCTAGCTCGGTCTCTAGAAGAATGACCTTAATCTAAGGGAAGGACGAAGACCTCCCGTTGATGATTCTCACTTGCGCTCGAGGCCTCCCTGCTCGAGGAGTAGTCGAGAGACACCATTTGGCGACTTGGAGTAATCCCCTCCAGTAGGGGAACTATGGGTTTTAACCGCCTCCATCCGCAGGTGTGATCTGCGGAGAGATGGTCGAATTTGCGGGAAAAGCATGCTTGATCCCGCTCTCTCTGGGGTCATCCGGAGAGAGAGGATCATCAGATGCTGGTGAAGTCCTGGAATTGTGGCTTCCAAAACTTGTCTCACCAAGTCGGACCACCTTAGGGGGACTCGGACACTTGGAGGAAAAACTCTCGTCGTGTTGTGAGTCCGCCTAGGTGTAGTCCTGGTCGGATTGACCCTTGTCCTTTGAGAGGATTGATTCCTCTGTTGGACGTACTGTTGTGGGGGATAGGGATCCCTCCTCAACTCCATCAGTGGCATGGTCTCCTAGATCTGCGGAAAGATCCCTGGAGGCAGCAACACCATCGAATGAGTCGATACTTGGTTCAGAATCAAACCGCATCCATGTCGACGTCACAGACCGCCAAGTCAAACCAGTTCTCCTCGCTCCATTCTCCGCCATGAGTGCATGAGATTTGGGAAAAAGAGAGTATCTTGACAAGAGATTACCGAAGATCCCCACGACGGCGCCAACCGCTTGTGTTTAGAACCGATCTTACGTAAAGATTGTTTGATTCGGGGTCTCCTAGAATGGAATCACGTAGAGAGATTGACACGGGTATTTTTATACAGGTTCAGGCCTTCTCTGGAGAGAATAACAACCCTACTCCTGTGTGTGTATGGTATTGAGTGTATTCTGAACAATCAGAAGAAAAACTAAGACTATTACACATGATAGCACTTGTCTTCCTGATAGCCCTCGATAGCGTGTGTGTACGCCTCGATTGCCCTTCTCCCCCTTTCCTTCTCTGACCGTTGGCTTTATATAGTCATGAAGGAATAGTCGTTTTTCCCTGCTGAAGAGACGTATCATCAAATCCATAGAATGCACGACGCTTCTGATAATAATCGGGATGGTAACTCCTTCACGCCGCCTGGCAGTTACTTGTCAGAGATAATGGGGTATTGCGTGTTATTATTTCGCATAATAACAGCAGTATGTTGATCGTTTGGATTCCTTAATCAATTGGACCCACTCGCCTGTAGGTTTTATTGATCATAAGGTGGTCGTAGCTGACCTGATCGTAGAAGAACTTACGACCATAAGGTAGTCGTAGCAAGACTTACGACTATGGGGTAGTCGTAGAATAACTTACGACTGGGTAGTGATTGTAGAAGAACTTACGACCATAAGGTAGTCGTAGCAAGACTTATGACTATGGGGGTGGTCGTAGAAGAACTTACAACCACCTAGTAGGCTTCTTCCTTGTAAATTTAAGGGGTATACCGAGGGACCACATGATATCATATTTACTTATAATAAGAATTATAGATAAAAGATAAAATGAGGATTATTAGATCCTCGTCAGGGTTGATCATAGCTTGTGTTTGGGATTGCAAGAAGAGATCTGGAGACGTTTTGGATCCCCGGTGGTTTTCTCGCATGATCGTGGTGTTCGTGAATTCTATTTGATGGCCTCCTTTGGCCGATCGCACTTTGGCCTCACAGAGGATGTAGTGAGTTTTTTGCTTCAATCTTGTCTTCGCGGCAATGTTTTCACTTTCAAGGTGGTTCAACTCTATTCTTCGGGCTTTAAGTTTTTGGTTGCTTCGAAAAATTTTGGTTTCTTCATTTACAATCTCAGAAGCTTTTCTTGTAAAGATTTTGCGGTTTACTTCAGTCTTTGGGGTAATGGAGGAGCCAATTGGGAATGAGAATTTCATCCGTGGACTGAGGAACAAAATAATGAATGGACAACAGTTCATCGTAAGAAAAAATCATTTGCAATTGTTGTTCGATCAGTCCCAACTTTCACTGGCAAGAAGGTTCCAATTCTTACTGGGTCAATTCGTTCCCGTTAAAAGTACCTCCGCATTCTCGTTCGACGACCACTGTAGTTCCAGTCTCTTGAGTTTTCAGTAGATTGAGTTCTTCTCTTCAGATTCCTCAGCGTCAACAATCTACAAATTCGGTTTATAATCGATTAGTTTTCCCGAAAAAATCTGTGCTTGGTCGTTTGGGTGTTCTTCCGGAGACTACCCCATCAAAGAGGTAGAGCACTCAAAATTCAAACAGGTTGGCCCGTGAGGGGCGTACAGAGGTAATGGGCCCAGTTTCGATGCCGAACATCTGGCAGGCCGCCTATAATGCTGTTAATGGGCACAAGTTTTATTGTGTCCGATGCATTTCCTCAGGACATTCCAAACATCATTGGTGTACTAAAATTTGTTGCTATCAATGCAAAAAACCAGGGCATATTTCTAAATTTTGCACTCGAGTTATTCGTAACAATGTATTTGTTCCCAATCTCAAATCCGCCAATGTGGTTAAGGACACAGTAATTGGCCAGACAAGAGTTTCTTAACTTGGTTCAAAAGGATGGGCGAGATTGAATCATCGTGAACCTCGGAACCTAAGATTTTTGCTACACTACGTGATTGTGGAATTTACTTTTTAGGACTTCCTCCGGCCTCTTTGTCTTCCTCGAGGAAAAGTCGTATTACTCTCTCATCTTCCCCCCAATTCGGAGCAACCGCCCCCAACTCTTGCTCCTACTCATCACGACTAGGCGATTGTGCCCTACTCTCCCATGGTGAACTTTGAAGGCGAGCCTCGCCCCTTCCTCCCGCGTGGTTATGCTATCGAAAGAGTGGAAGGCAGGCACGACCGAGCAAGAGTAGTTTGCGGTAGAGCTCCACCACCCAATGAAGACATGGCTATCGCAATAATCTCTCCAATGCCACAAGGTCAGGTTCCTTTCCAGAATGTGGAAGTGGTTCTTTCTGAGTTCTTAGTGGGGGTTCAAAGGCTTCGAGTTTAGGACCTTCAACCATGTCCTTTTGGGGCTGCTTATGTGAAGTTTAATAGTGTTCATGACAGGGATGCTATGATCAATGCTAGTCCAGATCAAATTAATGATGTTGAAATTACCTTTAAACGGCATAACAAGGGTTTGAACTGGAAGGGATTAACTTTTAATAGAGAGTGCTGGCTCATGTTGGTCGGATTTCCTTTGGATTACTAGAGTATGTCTTATATCCAAGATGCTATTAAAAGCTTTGGGAAGTTACTGGTATGGGAGAAGGATCTTAGCAACCTTGCTCGCGTAATCATCAAGGGCAGAGTCCTTGATTTGGATTAAGTTCCGAAGAGTATCCAAATCACAGATGGTGATGGATTTCTTAGTGAGTCTTGGACAGTTCCATGTGAAATAATCTACCAGACTATCTTAGGTGGTGGTCCTCCGGATGAGGATCCGCCCCCGGAGGATGGTGGTGACCCTCACCCTCCACCGCAAAATTGGAATCATCAAATTGGACTGCATGGCCATGTTGATGATAGTGCAAATGGTGATGGTGGTCTTGGAGGTCTTGGTGGTGGACATGCTAATTTGGGTAGTCATCAGAATGGACAACATCAGCTGCAACTTGGGGGTAATTGGGGGTGCTTGGCCTGATGCAGCACCAGCGGCTCCAATCCTCCCTGTTGAACAAAATTGGCTTGCTACTATTGTTAACCAAGATGGCAACTTGGACCAGGCTGGAGATATAGAGCAGGACTTACCACAACCCTCTCAAAGTAGCTTGACACTTTTTCTGCAAGTACCATCCATAGCTTCTTCTAATCTTTCTATGAATGGTGGTGCCCAGGAAGCTGATATGTAATTGGATATGCTGATAGCACCCCCTTAGCCTCTACTCCTAGCACCACTTCCTGATCTCAATTAGTCGGCCCTTGCTAATGATGGATTGCTCAACAATTTGGAAGTGCAGCCAGTTATATGGGATAACATGGTAGTCCAACCAGGTCAAGACGACTTAGAAATGCAGCTCGAGATTGTCCTGATGTTTCATCTTGGACTTCCTTATGAGCGGGAGATACAAGCTTCTCAAAAAATAGATGGGTTTTTTTTAGTTTCAGGATTGCAGTCTTGGGCCAAATTCTTTGCTCCGCTGGACAGCACAGCTAATGGGCCAATGGTTAGTATTCTAGATAAATGGGTTGATTTCTTTACTGCCATGCTTCTTTCTCCTCAGAACTTTGATTTAGCAAAACAAATTTTGTCGTCTAAAGTCTGGTCAGTAATCAATCAAATGGAGGATCAACAGGCCAAAAGACAGTCTTTTGCATTACCTTCTCGTTGTCCAGTTGCTTCTGAGCAGCATGGTTGTCCTCAGACTGCATCTCTGAACAGTACTCAAAGTGATGGGTTTGAAATACAACCAACTAATGATGACATTGTGATGCAAACATATTGCATTGATACACCTTTTATCTCATCACAGCCATCAGGTTTTCTAGACAAGGGCACAACTCTCAAAGACAGAGATGATAGTGGCATTTGAGACTATTTCTACTGAGAACAGCACCGCTCAACCCCTTGGTATCTCCTTGGCTCATCCTCTCACCCCAGTTTTCACAGGCAAGAATGATGCAGAGGCATCCTCTAGTAATTCTGTTTTACATGTCAAGCGTAAGAAGGTAAAGAAAGTAGTGCCATTGGTTGAAACTGAGGTGAGAAGAAGCACAAGATTGATGACTCAAAAGGGGGTTATATGCACAAGACTTGCTCAGATAAGCACTGATTTCCTTGTGTTTCTTTGCCACCAACCCTCTTTACGAAGATCATCGAGAACCTGTGTTTGGAGTACTGCAAGGTGTCTCCTGGGGAGGTCACTAAGGATTCGTTAGCAAAGAAGCCTCCAAAGAAGAAGAAGGATGATGCCAAACAATCTAAGAATGGGAAGAACAATAAGGAATAGAAGTGCTAGCCACAAGTGCTGCAGAAACTTTTGGGTTCTGGTGTTCTGCAGTAATCATCATTTGCACCTTTTGCTAGCTCTTATTTGTGTCCCAAGAACTTTTTTTTATCTCATGTGTTGCACAAGACAAACTCTTTCTCTATTTCTGTTTGGGTCCAGTTTACAATGGATGCATGATCTGAAGGGATACGGGTAGGCTACACTAGCTGGTAATTTAAAAATTCTACAACGTAAATCAGGAAGCCATGCAAGCAAGAGATTATAGATTATTACCACTTGACGCACAGTGCAGCGGAAAAAGAGCTAGAGTAGCCTGATCTAATGTCGAGCGTGTCGATATAGTGGTCGTAGTCGATCGTCCAACATCCTCGGCACCAATCATCTCCTGTAGCAACCTATCGTGTTCCGTCCGTAGGTTGTGGATCGTCCTCGATCAGCACAATAGCAATCGCAACAGCGTCTCTACGGTATCCACACGCCCAGGGATAGAACGTCGTACACCGGAGTGCTAACACCAACACGCACGGTAGGGCCTTTGGGAAGCTGGCGGCTAGGGTCTTGGTGAAGCAACTCTCTTACCTCCCAATAGCCCATGTAATGCCTTATAAAGAGCTCATAATGGATCCTATCCGAACTCGTTTGTTCCAACCCATTAAGTGAGTGATCCTGTAGGTTCATGCGTAATCGATTGCGACTCAGAAACTCCTTTCCGACCATGAGTCGTTAGCGGTTCCTAGCACATAATGATTCTCGAACACACATAAATATTATATCGGATGAACCTTATGCAATATGATCTGCGATCAAGTCTTTATCACTTACAACCAGTTCGTATCTCCATACGACCAGTTCATATTTAGTTACGACCAATTCGTAACTCCTTACGACCAGTTAGTGATCATGTCCGACCAGTTTATGACCAGTTCGTATCTCTATATGACTAGTTCGTATTTGGTCGGACTGAACAACCTGCTTGCATATTCTCCTTTTTCCTCACGATATTTGGTTGAACTCCATGTGAGATATTTTGTCATCCATGGACTGTTTAATACTTTCTCGGTCAAGTGACGGATAACTTCATGTGGTCGACTCTTCGACTACTAGTGGCACAGCCATGTACTTTCTTTATCCGACCACATCGAGGGGCCCAGAAATATTTCTCTTGTTATGTTAGAAGGGGCAAATCCCATATCTGACCATTCACATCCCTCTACATGTTTTAGCATACACGAAATCTATCTTTATAAGTACCCAGTTACGGAGTAGCGTTTGGCAACCCCTAAGAGTACTATTTCAAATGTAGAAAACCATGCTGATATCATGTATAAGGATTATACATCACCATTGCTTGAGACTAACAGATGACACATAAAATCATTACAATCTCAATAGTGTCTCAAGGTGGGGTCAATCCAACACCATGTTCTCTAACATGTGTTCACATTTTTTATTCGATATTCCTATATCCATGACCGGTGAAACATGATCATTAATCAATACATGTGCTGGTTGATGAGTCACTAGTGTTCCGACCAGTGACATCCGACTAGTGATACATTTAGAATGACATCATATAAGTTAAAGAGCTTCACCAATAAGTCACATACTTGTTAATATTTATAAATGATAATTCATCCAAGGAACATAATAACATTTATTTTATAACTCATATAAACATAGGTGTGATACAATCACCTCTATGATTGCCTCCAGGGCATATCACCAACAGTCTCCCACTTGCACTAGAGTCAATCATACAAGTATCTAATACTCATAGTTGTTGTGTGCACCTCATGCCTAAGTTGCCATAGAGGCTTTGTCAATGGATCAACAATATTCAAATTCGTGTGCGCTTTATATATCTTCACATCACCTCTTTCAACAATCTCACGAATAATGTGATATTTTCGAAGTATGTGTTTGGATTTTTGATGCGATCTAGGCTTCTTAGCCTGTGCAATGGCTCAACTATTATCACAATAGATATCCATTGGACTGGAAGCACTAGAACCACACCCAGTTCATTAATGAACTTTCTAATCCACACAGCTTCTTTTGCAGCTTCGGAAGCCGCAATGTACTCAGCCTCTATTGTAGAATTAGTAATTGTTTCTTGCTTGGAACTTTTCTAGCTCACTGCTTCTCTATTAAGACAAAACATAAACCCAGACTGTAATCTGAAATCATCCTTATCGGTTTGGAAGCTAGCATTAGTGTAACCGTTTATGACCAACTCTTCCTCACCACCATAAACAAGGAATGCATCATTAGTCCTTCTTAAGTACTTTAAGATATTCTTGACTTGCTATCAGTGACCTTCACCTGGATCTAACTGATATTTGCTCGTAACACTAAGAGTATATGACACATCTGCTCGTGTATAAAACATGGCATACATGATAGATCTAATAGTCGAAGCATATAGAATTCTACTCATTTTGTCTAACTCATCAGGTGTCGAAAGACACTGACTCTTGCTAAGACTAATTCCATGTGACATAGGCAAGAAACTCCTTTTGGAATCTTGCATGTTGAACCGCTTCAACACCTTGTCAATGTACATATCTTGGATTAATCAAATTAGCCTTTTAGATCTATCCCTATAGATCCTTATGCCTAAAATATATGCTGCATCTCCTAAATCTTTCATAGATAAACTATTTCTTAATGAAGTTTTAACAGATTCAAGCATATGAATATCATTTTCGACCAGTAATATGTCATCCACATATAAGATCAGAAAAACAAGTTTGCTCCCACTAACCTTCTTGTAAACACAAGATTTTTATTCATTCTTGATGAAGTCAAACCCTTTGACCACTTCATCAAACGGATATTCTAACTTCGAGATGCTTGCTTTAATCATAGATAGATTTCTGAAACTTGCATCTTTCTAGCTTCCTGTGGATCGACAAAACCCTCAGGTTGTGTCATGTACACATCCTCACTTAGGTTTCCATTTAGGAAAGCTGTTTTAGTATCCATTTGCCATATTTCATAGTCGAAATATGCAGCAATAGCTAAAATGATCCGGATAGACTTAAGCGTAGCGACAATGAGAAGGTCTCATCAAAATCATCACCTTGAATTTGTTTAAAACCCTTTGCCACCAGTCGTACCTTGTGAATGTAAACATGTCCATCCATATCTATCTTTTTCTTAAAAATCCATTTGCACTCAATGATTTTAACACCATCAAGTGGATCGACCAAGTTCCAAACTTGATTATCATACATGAATTTTATCTCAGATCTCATGGCTTCAAGCCATGACTCAAAGTCTGGGCCAATCATCGCTTCCTCAAAAGTCTTAGGCTCATCATTATTCAATAATAAAACGTCATGTTTATACTTTATATGAAATTTATGTGGCCTTTTAGATCTACGCGAGGCCGATGCCTCATCTACAGGTTTTACAACATTTTGTTCATCCTGTAGAGGTTTAGTACAGTTGAAATATTTTCAAATGTTTCCCAAATTTCTTCGAGTTGCACCTTGCTCCCACTGACTCCTTTGGAAAGAAGCTTTCTACAAGAAGACACCATTTTGGCAACAAACACTTTGTCATCATCCCGCTTATAAAAGTAATATCTTTTAGTTTCCTTAGGATACCTCACAAAGAAGCATTTATCCGACTTGGGTGTGAGTTTATCTGACGTCAAACATTTTACATATACCTCACAACCCCATATCTCGAGAAAAGATAATCCAGGACACTTCTTAGTCCATATATCATATGCTGTCTTCTCTACCGTTTTTGATGAAACCCTATTTAAAGTGAAAGCCGTTGTTTCTAGAGTGTATCCCTAGAAATACAATAGAAGATCAGATTGGCTCATCATTGACCGAGCCATGTCTAACAATGTCCGGTTTAGTCGTTCAGACACCCCATTCTATTACGGCGTTCCCGACGGAGTAAGTTGTGGAACAATTCTACATTGCTTTATACGACCACCAAACTCATGGCTCAAATATTCACCTCCACGATCTAATCTTAGATATTTAATTGTCTTTCCAACTTGATTATGTACCTGATTCTGAAATTCCTTAAAATTTTCAAAGGATTCAGACTTATGCCTTATTAAGTAGATGTAACCATATCTACTAAAGTCATTAGTAAAAGTTATGAAGTACTGAAAACCACCTCTAGCCGAAGTGCTCATTGGTCCACATACATCCGTATGTACAAGGGCCAGTAAGTCACTTGCCCTCTCACCTATACCTATGAAAGGTGCATTTGTCATTTTACGAAGTAAACAAGATTCACAAGTTTCAAACGATTTAAAATCAAATGAGTTTAGAAGACCATATTTATGGAGCTTCATCATGCGCTTCTCATTTATATGACCTAGACGATAATGACAAATAAAAGTGGAATTCAAATTATTAGGTCGAAGTCTCTTAGCATTAATGTTATAGACAGGCACATCCTCAAGATTCAAAACATATAATCCATTCACCAATGGAGCATGACCATAAAGAATATCATCAAAATAAATTGAACAACAATTGTTCTTTATTTTGAACTCATAAACATTCTGCTCCTAAACATGAAGCAGAAATAATGCTTTTGCTTAAGGCAGGAACATAATAATAATTATTTAATTCTATAACTAATCCTGAGGTTAAAACTAATGATAAAGTGTCAGTAGCTAATGCAGCAACTCTTGTTCCATTGCCCATGCGAAGATCAACTTCGCCTCTTGCCAAACTTCTACTCTTTATTAGTCCCTGCATAGAATTGCAAATATGAGCAACCAATCTGGTATCAAATACCCAAGAACATGTAGGAGAAGTGGCTAGATTAATTTCTATAATATTTATACTTGAACTGGAAGTCTTACTTCCTTTGTTCTTTTTCATCTCTGCTAAGTACTTCTTACAATTACTCTTCCAATGCCCAGTCTCATGACAATGGTAGAATTCTGTATCAAGCTTAGGACCTAGCTTGAGCTTCTTAAGCTTAGCCTTGAGGCCCTCGATCTCATCTTGAGTCTTTCCTTTGCCTTTTCCCTTCCTCCAAGGCTTACCCTTCTTCTTGAAGCTAACAGTCTTTTGAACCATCATCACATGATTATAACTTTTTTTATGCTTTCCTCAGCACCCTTAAGCATGCCATGCAACTCGATCATTGACTTCACCATATCATTCATATGAAAATTCAATATGACGGGCTCAAAGCTCGTAGGGAGCGATTGGAGAATCACATCAGTAGCCAACTCTTGGCTAAGGGGAAAACCAAGTTTTTCTAAGCTCTCAATATAATCAATCATCTTGATCACATAAGGACTAACCAGGCTACCTTCTAACAGCCTACAAGAAAATAATGCATTGGAGGTATTATACCTCTCTGCCCTTGCTTGGTCCTGAAACATGCCTTTTAGACCCATAATCATATTGTAAGCATTTGTGGTCTCATATTGCTTTTGAAGCTCATAGTTCATGGTGGAAAGAATAAGGTTGTGTACATTGACTACGTCATTGGAATGCTTCTCGTAAGCACTCTTTTCAGTACGAGTACCATCTGCATTCGGTTCATCGAGATAGGGACCCTCTAGAACATATTTCTTCTTTTCTTGTTTGAGAACAATTCTCAGATTACGAAACAAGTCAATGAAGTTTGTTTCATTTAGTTTTTCTTTCTCAAAAATAGATCGCAAGTTAAAGGTAGGTGTGGAGGAAGTACTAGTGCCATGATCTACAATAGAAAATATGTATATGCAAAAAATCAGCAATATATTTATGTAAGATCTTCTATTAAACAATTTAACAAAAAATACTCCCACTATATGTTCTAAACCAAGTTTCCCTCTAACTTCATATAGTGGGTTCAAGATACATATATCATTAAGTCCTAGTGAGCTCTGACATCACCACTAGAAATATTGTGATTTAGGTAGCAACCCCTTGCCAATCATATCTTATATGACTCTTGTTTGTTGAGTGGCATCACTATGCCCTGGCAACCAACACTATGCCCCCAAGGCTCAAAACTATTTTTATACCCTTATCAAGTTAAACCAATACTATGCATGTGGGTGTCCGAAACTCACCCTATCTTATTAAGATAGTTAATTGCACCCTAATTTGATAGACCTACCAATTAACGATCAAAATCGTGATAGGCGCAGCAATTAGAAAGGCATCAAATTTACTTAATTTTTCTTCAGGGATACTATTCTATCATGTTAAAACATCTAATGATAAAAATATGATCAATAGCATAACAGGAACAAAATAAACATTCACAGATAATCATATTAAACTGTGAAACAGTATGGCCCTTAACATGGCAATCTCCATCACCACGCTTCTTGTCCACCAAGCCATCATGCTTGAAATCAACATATTCATCTACTAAGCAATTACTCCTAAAACGCAGTTAATCATCTCGTGCTATCAACTCATACCTCCCGCAAACCCATCTACTATCGTCGAAAACCGATTGATCTTACCAACCAGTGCCTAAACCGCTCCATCCATATGAACCGATCTAGGCTATCAAATCAGAACAATAGTAGATCCAATCTATTACTGACACATATCAGGTACATGTGATCGATCTAGATCAAATACTACACAAGATGGCTCTAATACCACTAAAGGGATACGGGTAGGCTACACTAGCTGGCAATTCAAAAATTCTACAACATAAATCAGGAAGCCATGTAAGCAAGAGATCATAGATTGTTACCACTTGACGCGCAGTGCAGCGGAAGAAGAGTTGGAGCAGCCTGATCCAACGTCGAGCGCGTCGATGTAGTGGTCGTAGTCGAACGTCCAACATCCTCGGCACCAATCATCTCCTCTAGCAACCTATCGCGTTCCTTGCGTAGGTTGTGGATCGTTCTCAATCAGCACAGCTGCAATCACAGCAGCGCCTCTACGGTATCCACATGTCCAGGGGTGGAATGTCGTACACTGGTGTGCTAGCACCAATGTGCATGGTAGGGCCTTCGGAAAAATGACGGCTAAGGTTTCGGTGGAGCAACTCTCTTACCTCACAACAGCCCCATGCAACCCCTTATAAAGAGCTCATAATGGATCCTATCCAAACTCATTTATTCAAACCCCTTAAGTATGTGACTGTAACACCCCGACCCGCCACCTGGGTCCAGAATGCTATGACCATACATAACATAACACAAATATTGCGCAACATATTTAATGATTAAACATCTTACAACAAAAGTGGAGTTCTTAAGGAGAAAGACTTGAATTATTACAAACTTAGTGCAACCAACTTAACAATTAACCATATTACAATCACAAAAGTGAAACATCTTGGGAGTAAGGTTTGCAAGACTACGTGTGACGTGGATGATCTATCTCCCTTCTCGAAGCATGTTATTTGCAACGTTCACCTAAAAACATTGATAAGCAAGGGTGAGTCCGAAGACTCAGCAAGCACATAATAGAGACGATAAACACTACCAAAACAACAAAACCATAAGCATGTCATTATTTCCACCACTAGCTTTCCATTAGTGCAACACATCATTATTCTACATACTCAAAAGATCAATGCATTGTCCATACATGCGTATGCACCATCATGCTCATGCTCATATGCATCTCATCAGCTGATACCGGTATCGCGGAGTGTTCACCCGTCGATGAAACACTCTTCCCCCATCTTTGTTAGGATGGGGTCCTTACATTGTCGGACTTATCCAGTCCCTACAGATGTAAGACTTTATCTAGAGCACACCGGACTAGTCATGTAACTTTCTCACCGACCTCACTGGATTAGTTACATGACTTTCTCACCGACCTGGCTCATGCATTCTACCATGATGCAAATGCACATATCCAATGTCATTAACATGAATCATCATTGTCATCATTCACAAGGTAGTTTCATTGCTCACCTTGTCCCATCTTCATTGCCCTCAACATGAACCCGTTATCATGTAAGCATCAACATTTAACATTGAAACCATTATCGTATAGCATCATGTAAACATTTCCAAGGAAGCATCACCATACAAACATTATCACGTAAGCACCATCACATAAGCATCATTATGAGAACATCATTATATCACGCGAACATCACATTCTTTTTAGCACTTACAGGTTATCGCTTACTATGCACTTGCCTGTTAATCAAGCGGAGCAGAGTAACGTGCGGACGACGTCGTTCCCGAACCTCCACCTGAACAGGCATTCAACCTGACTCAATATATATAGCAATACATGCACACACACACGAGGACCTAAACATGTGCAAAAGCCGACACAACGAACCCCTTCCCTCCGGGCACTATCCTACTGATCTGATGCCCAAACTAATATAGAATTAGGGACCGCATCAGCTAATCTTACGGTTAAAATTTATTTGCGCAACCCTAAACCCCCTCTTTTTCCCCCTCCTCTCTCCTTTTTCTTTCCTTCTTCTTTCCTCCTCCCCTTTTCTTTTTTCCTTTCCTCCCCTTTACCCCGTACCGGCCGCCCACGGCTCCCCACCAACCCCATCACCTACCTCTCCCCATCTCTCACCCTCATCCTCTCCCTCTCCTCACGGTGGCTCTCCTCGATCAAACCCAAGATGGCGCCTCCTCTGCTTCCTCTCCTGGCCGAGCAACCACTGCTGGCCCACCTTAGCGCCACCGCCGCCGCCGCTCGACTCGCCCCTTCGTCGCTCGGTCGGCTGCGCCCGGCCGCTGCCACCGGCTCCTCCTCGTGCCCTCATGCTGCTCGGCCGGCTCGGCCTCGGCCGCCTCCCCTCGGTGCTTGCTGCAGCCGCCTCTCCTCGGCTCACCTCCAGCCGCCGGCGCCTCCCCAAGTGTCGTTGCCGCTCAAGCTCCTCCCCGGGTATGCCATCTCTTACCCCTCCCTCTATGTGATACTAGCTCAAGGGATTGAACAAACAAATGCGGGATTGAAGTACCTACTAGGTTCGCCGGTTTGGGGATGGGAGGTGGCGAAGATGCTGCCCGCGGTGGCCGGAGTTGCTCCTTGGTGGTGTTCCCTGGGAGTGCGTCTTCCTTTGGTTACCTTCGGTGGGGAGAATGGGATGAGCAGTGAGGTGTTGGTTTGGTCCTTATCCTCCCCTCTCTATATATGTCTCTCTCTATCTCTCTCTACCTCTCTCTCTCTATCTCCTACTGTGGGGGGAGGTAATATGGTAAAATGCATTTTTACTGGTATTACAGTGACCCTATGGGTTCATGCGTACTCAGTTGCGACTCAGAAACTTCTTTCCGACCACGAGTCGTTAGCGGTTCCAAGCAGGACATAACGATTCCCAAACACACATAAATATTATATCGGACAAACCTTATGCAATATGATCTGAGACTAGGTCCTTATCACTTATGACCAGTTCATATTTAGTTATGACCAGTTAGTGATCATGTCCGACCATTTTATGACCAGTCCATATCTCCATACGACTAGTTCATATCTGGTTGAACTTCAGGTGAGATATTTTGTCATCCATGGACTATTCAATACTTTCTCGATCAAGTGACAGATAACTTCCGGTGATCGACTCTTCATCCACTGGTGGCATGGCCATGCACTTTCTTTATCTGACCACATCGAGGGGCCTAGAGATATCTGTCTTGTTATGTTAGGAGGGGCAAATCTCATATCCAACCATTCACATCCCTTCGCATGTTTCATAGCATACTCAAAAGCTACCTTTATAACTACCCAGTTACAGAGTAGCGTTTGGCAACCCCTAAGTGTACTATTACACATGTAGGAAACCATGTCGATCTCAGGTCTAAGGATTATACATCATCATTGCTTAAGACCAACTGATGACACATAAAATCATAACAATCTCAATAGTGTCTCAAGGTGGGTCAATCTAACACCATGGTTTCTAACATGTGTTCACATTATTGATTCGATATCCCCATATCCATGAACAATGAAACATGGTCATCAATCAATACATGTGATGGTTGATAAGTCACTAGTGTTCCGACCAGTGACATCCGACCAGGATACATTTAAAATGACATCATATGAGTTAAAGAGTTTCACCAACAAATCACATACTTGTTAATCTTTATAAATGATAATTCATCCAAGGAACATAATAACATTTATTTTATAACTCATAAATATAGACATGATACAACCATCTCTATTATTGCCTCTAGGGCATATCACCAACATGATCAATGGTTGATTGTCAATTTGTGGTTGTATTATAATACATGGTCCTGTACGGGAAGCTCCTCTTTTAGTTTCAGCTTGGTAATTATCAGGCTTTTATCAGCATATGTAGAATATGCTTCTCAGATATTATCAAAGCTCTGTTTTCATGAATAGACAATGGAAGATTCTAACATGGAATGTTAGAGGCCTCAATTCTAACAAAAAATGGGGGGCTATCCACAAAAAAAATTGACGAAAGTAAATGCAATGTAATATACTTCCAGGAAACAAAAAGGGAAAGTTTTGGTTTGGATTACATCTGTAAATTTTGCCCTCGATGGTTTAACAAGTTTGAGTTTTTGCCCTCAGTTGGTGCATCTGGTGGTTTGCTCATTGCTTGGACAGATTCAATGTTTATTGGGCAACTAGTTTTTCACAATGAATTCTCTATTTCAGTGGAGTTCATTTTAGTCCATTTAGGAGATTCATGGATTCACACAAATCTTTATATCCCTCCGCAGGTTGAAGAAAAAGGGTGGTTTTTGGAATGGTTTGCAAATATCCAAATGCCCTCTGACATTGTTCGGTTAATAATTGGAGACTTTAACTTCATAAGAGCTCCCACAGATAGAAATAAGCCAAGAAGGGATGTTCATGAAATGTTTTTATTTAGTGAGGCAATAAGTACTCTGGGTTTAGAGGAGATACCTTTGAAAGGACGATCATATTCCTGGAGCAACATGCAAGAAGCACCGCTATTAAAAAAGCTTGATTGGTTTTTTCCTCCAATAGTTGGACTTCTCATTATCCAAATACTCTAGTCACTCCTCTAGCAAAAACAACATCATACCATGTGCCCTTTGTAATTGCCATTAACACTGTAATTCCACGAGCAAAAGTTTTCAGATTTTAAAACTACTAGATGGAGCACAATGATTTCTTGACAATAGTTCAACATGTTTGGCATCAGTCAGTTCATGCTGCAGACATTGGGAAGCGTATTAATTTGAAATTTAAGCTTCTAAGAAGGACTCTTAAGATGTAGTCAAAACAGCTTTCCAACCTAACTTCTATTATTGCCAATACTAATGAAGTAATACTCTTCTTAGATACACTAGAGAAGTATAGGACATTGTCAATAGAGGAGTGGAATGCTAGAGAAATTTTAAAATATCATCTCAATCTCCTATTGAAGCGCCAGAGAATTTATTGGAAGCAAAGAGGGACAATCAAATGGGTTAAATTAGGGGACAAAAACACTAAAAAATTTCATGCCAGAGCAACAATTAGATATCGAAGAAATACTGTGACAGTCCTACAAGATACTAATGGTCAAGAAGTTTCAGATCACCAAGGCAAGGCTTCTCTTCTTTGGGAAGCTTACAAAGATAGGTTGAGATCTTCATATGCTCCGATAATGCATTTAAATTTGCAAGATTTACTTGTTCTGAATGAAGATCTCGCTTGGATGGAAGAACCTTTCGATCAACAAGAGATTGATGATATAGTTAAGCATCTCCCTACAGATAAATCACCTGGACCTGATGGCTTCAATGAGGATTTTCTAAAAACATGTTGGTCAATCATCAAGCAAGATTTCTATGACCTTTTTCATGCCTTTTATCAGAATGAGCTTAACTTGCAAAGCATCAATTCATATTTCATTACTCTGGTTCCTAAGAAGGATCATCCGATTTCAGCAAATGATTACAGGACAATGTCCCTGCGTAATAGCACTTTGAAAATGCTCACAAAGCTCTTGGCCAATAGGCTCCAATTGGTCATCTTGGATCTTGTACATGCAAATCAGTACGCGTTTCTAAAATCCCGAAAAATTCAGGATTGTCTTGCTTGGGCTTTTGAATATTTATATCATTGCCACAAATCGAAAAGGGAAATCATTGTTCTCGAATTAGATTTTGAAAAGGCATTTGATAAAATAGAGCATCAGACAATTCTTGCTATCACGAGGACTAAAGGATTTGGGCCAAAGTGGATTAGCTGGATGTCTACAATTTTAATCACTGGAACATCTTCAGTGCTTCTCAATGGGGTGCCAGACAAGAATTTTCATTGTAAGAGAGGTGTGCGGCAAGGGAATCCGCTTTCTCCACTCTTATTTGTACTAGTTGTGGACCTTTTACAAACAATACTCAATAAAGCTATGGAACAATGTGTCATTTCCTCTCCATTAACTTTTTGTGCTTGTCTAGAATTTCCTGTGGTTCAGTATGTGGATGATACTTGTAGTAATGCCAGCTTGTGCCAAACAATTGTTTTGCCTTATGGAGATTCTAAATACTTTTGCTGCATCCACTGGACTAAAGGTCAATTATCATAAATCCTTCATGGTGCCGATCAATGTACCTACTGATAAGTTGGAGCATCTATCTAGGACCTTTGGTTGTCAACAAGAATCTTTTCCCTTCACCTACTAGGGGCTACCGTTGGGGATCACTAAGCCAAAAATTGAAGATTACTTTCCCCTAGTTCAAAGAGTGGAACCAAGACTTGCAAATTGTGCTGCTTATCTATCTTATGGAGGTCACTTAACAATGGTGAACTCAGTGTTTTCTCAATTGCCAATTTTTTTACATGTGTCTTCTAAAACTGTCGATTGGAGTGCTGGAGCAAAATGATAAGTATCAAAGGAATTTTTTCTAGAGAAGCTCTGAAATCGAGTATAGAGGTAAATCACTTGTGGCATAGAAAAAAGTTTGTAAACCTAAAAACCAAGGTGGTCTAGGCATTCTACAATTATCAATACAGAACTCAGCTCTTCTTTTGAAGAACCTTCACAAAATTTACAATCATGCTGACTTACCATGGGTTAAGTTAGTTTGGGAAGCTTATTATCAGGATTCTCGTCCGACGGAGAATTTTAAAAAGGGGTCATTTTGGTGCAAAGATCATCTAAAACTGCTTGATTTGTACAAAGGTCTAGCGTCATGCAAGATTAGAAAAGGAGATTCAGCATTCTTTTGGAAAGACTTATGGAATAGAAATTTACTCTATTGTCAGAAACCATAGTTATATTCATTTATCATGACAGTTAATAGTACGGTTTCATCAGTCAAGCAAACAGTGGAGTTTTCAACCTTTTTCAACCTACCATTATCTGAGTAAGCTAATGAACAGTATCAACAAGTACTACACGATCTGACTCTCTCCCCTAATGAGGACTTCTGGCATTACATTTGGAAGTCAGGACAATACTCTTCTGTCAAAGCTTATTAGATGCTTATGGATAGCTCTCCAATTCCTCCTTACTTCAAATGGTTATGGGCAAGCACTTGTCAACTTTGCCACAAAATATTTTTTTGGCTATTGCTCAAAGATAGGCTCAATACGAGGCATCTGTAATGACGAAAACATTGTCATCTTGAGGATTATTCCTATGTGTTGTGTTATCAAGGTATAGAGGAAACGTTACAACATTTATTTTGGACATGTCCATTTGTTCAAGACTGTTGGACTTATGTTTGCCTAGAACGTACACCTCTTTTGTCGAATCATAAATCCATTTTTGACCTGAAAGACAAGATTCGGCAACCCTTCTTCATGGATATTATCGTCTTAATAACCTAAGCTATTTGGCTAACACGCAATAATAAGGTGTTCCAAAATGTTGACCCAATGTTTTTAGAATGGCGAAATACTTTTCATCATGAGTTCGACATGGTTATCCATAGGGCAAAGACAAAATATAAACCTAACATTAGTGAATGGTACAATAGTTTGAATTAATTTTTGGGATCTTAATTGTAGATAACTTTTTTGTAATTTACCCTTTTATTATGTAAATATATATACAATAGGATCCTTTCCTTGTTTCCAATAAAAAAATCCTCAACTCTGGTCTACTGATGGCTTGCCGGCAGCCCATTCCACGATCTTTCCCACGTTGAAATCATCCTTGTTCCTGGCATGGTACAAGACAGCCGAACACACATACGGTATAGGCAAATTTGTTTGGCATTTGCTATCTATCGAATATGACATCCAAAATTTAGACAACAAAATTACAAACATGTGTTCTTCTCTGGTGACAACAGTGGTCGAAGTTAAGGTTAGGACGGCAGCAACGAGCCCAACCATCAGCTAGGGTGGGCAAGGTTGGGTGGCGGGGGCAGAAAAGAGGTGGAGTGACAAGTTGGCGATGCCGCCGGCCACGGTTGGTGGCCGACGGGGGCGAGGTGACGGTGGAGGCATATAGAGTCGTCAGAAAGGAAGAAGAGGAGGTGGAAGGGCACGGAGTAGTAGGGGCAGTGGAGGAGAGGCGTCATTGGTGCAATCGGCGGAGGAGAGGGACGTCAAGAGGAAGACGATGTGCGTGTGCTATTTGTGTTAGTTGAATGGATAAGGTGCTTGAGTTGGGCCTTGGGCAAAAAAAGCATTCGCTTCATAGTTATAGAATGAACGTTAGATAGATAGAAGCATCTATTTTTTTATGCCACCATAAACTTTCGGGATCCCCAGTATGCTACTACAAAAATGAAGGTTTCCTCATATGCCACTACTTTCAGAAATCTTACCTCTTTATGCTATTGTTGTTAATTTTGTTAGATTTTTCCAATCAAAATTTTCCAAAATGTCTATATTACCCTCATCTTCTTCCTCCTCCAAGTCGTCCTCACTCATGACTCCTACCATGGAAGTAGCCTAACCACCATGCACTCCTCCTAGACTCCACACCATGGATGCATTGTCAAGTCGGCATGAGAGCGCAAATGCCACTTCCAGGAGCTTATCCCACCCCAACCTAGGGTTGGGCGGTGGGTGTGGCCATGTCGACAGAGAGGACGGCCTCCTAGTCCTCGGCGCTAATAGGGGGGCGGCTTGGGTGCTGTGCTCGTAGCCAAGGAGTAGGAGGAGGCGGCGTCACCAAGGAAGGAAGACACTGGTCTAGGACCACAGCTTGGCTAAGGTCAAGGAAGCCACACGCGTCACCGATGGAGACGCCCTCTACCTCGATGTCATCGCATGCATGGCCTCCACGCTCCGAGATGCGCTTGCCTACTTCTACTTGCTCGCCGATCGGATCTGCCGGGAGGAAGACGATGATGCGCTCATGGTAAGAGGGGGAGGAGGGCGTCAAGACCACCATTGCAAGACGTCATCGAGAAATGGGATGTGCTTGCCTACTTCTACCTTGGGCGACACGACAACCGAAATCTCATGGAGACGGGAAGGGCAATTAGGGATCTCTCTAGCTTTGACATCGGCACCATCTCTCCAATTGAGAAGAACACATGGAAGAAGAGAGTGTTGTGTGACAGGTGGGCCTACCCAAATAAATGAGTAAATTGAATAGTCAGGGATAAAATTGTCTTAGCACAGCTCCATCACAACCTTCGTTAACGGAATTTGGTCAACAATGGCATAAAGGTGTAAGGTTTTGAAAAACAATGGCATACAAGGAAGAGTTTGTTTTGTAATGACATATCAGGGATCCAGTTTGTTTAGTAATGACATATCAGGGATCCAGAAACTTTGCAGGGGCGTAGAATTTTTTTCCCCTATGGTATACTGATATAGGAACTACAGATTTAAGAACCTATTTCAAAAAAAGCTAGATATGTGGCACTATTTTGTATCAAAGAAGTACGGTTCCAACAAATCTTGATAGTTATATCAATATACATAAAGGTAGTTATAGGTTCATTAAACAAGGCACGTGGGTGACTAGACACCCAACTCCAGAACCGTTTGATACATGTGTATGAATCGTCCAAATTTAGATGTTTGAGTATGAAATGTTTTATACCCTTGATATATTTGTGGTAAGTGAGTTTTAAACTCAGTTCAAACTAATTTGATATCACTTTTGAATTTAATGCAACTATGGTGATTAAATACCATGAAACTAGCTCAAACTAGTTAAAAGTGAAGATGAATTTTTTTCAAAGTATGATATCTCCAATACACTTTTTTTATGGATATGTGAAGATACTAATGTTAAACGTCACTGTTAAATGTCACTAATCTCAACGCACATCAAAGTGTATTGATTTGGGTGTCTAGTATGAAATACTTGTCCGTTAGTTATATCGATACTACTTTTTTAGAACAGCCATATGCTAAAATATCAAGAGACCTATGGTGCAATTTGCTTGCTCTAGGGGGGACACGTAAAGATAACTATCCAACCAACAAATGGCGCAAGACGCAATCAAATTAACACACATCAAAGATAAGCAGAACATGACAATACAATATTGAGGGATGTGTTTCGAATTTTTGGCAGTATTAACACTTTTTGGCATCGTATTTACAGAAATGGTCGTGCTCGAAATTGTTTTGCAAAAATAGCACCTTGTCTGCACGGCCACCATGCAAAGGCGCTCCATGCCTACCACGTCATCGTTGCCGCACGGCCACCGTGCGGTGGCCCTACCGCCTGCCATGTGTCCCCTCCCGATTAGGGTTAGGGTTTCGATCGATCTAATCCGTGGATTTTGTAGCATTTTTAAAACATAGCAAAATAGTTCAAAAAATTATGAAATTTTACGTGAATGCTCCTAACACAATGTACTTTCTTGCGTAATTTTTTCCATAATTTTACTCACACTATTGGTTATTTCATCAATAGAGCCACCGCAGCCAAGCGACAGATGGAGGAAGGCAAGCAGTGGTCCAAGAACATGCAAAGACACATGGACAAGAAGATAGAGAAGGCTCGGATGCACGAAATCCGGGTGATTGATGGCCTTAGGAGGAAGTACGAGATCAGGCTTCGGCAGAAACACGTCAACAGTCATGCTATGGGGAAAGGAAACAGGCATGCACCCTGGGTGATGAGGCGACATGCACCTGCAACAAGCCGAAGCTCCTGCACAAGCCATGCTCACATGTGTACAAGGCGTGTGCGCAAATAAGGCAGATGTGTACACCGTATATCTCCGAGTACTACGACATGCAGCACCTTTTTGGTACATGGAGTACGGAGTTTCACTCGTACGGCTTGGAAATGAACTACAAGGATCTTTGGCTAGACATGGTGCAATGGGGCCCGAACAAGGACTTGAAGACAACAGTGCAGGGGCGATAGCAGATGCGGTGCTTCTAGAATAACATGGATGCCAGCCAACGTACATGTATTAGCCACACAAGCAAGTGCAAGATATGCAAGACCCCTGGGCACTCAGCGAAGGATTGTCCCAACAGACCGAGCTCGTCTGGTCGTTATTCAGTGTCGTAATGTAATGTTTTCTCCGCCTTGTTTTCTTATGTACAGCGAAACTTGTACGAGTTATGCATAATTTGCATCCTTGCTATGTTTTTCACTATACGGTGCACTAACATTCTTGCTACGTTTTTGTTATGTTGCGGGAAGACAACAAAGGTGCTACTGGCTTGAAGAAACTGCAAACACGAATCAACTTATTTGAAGATGAATATGCTTTATATCATTCATTTAGAATTAGTAAGGTAATACAATCGAATCATTTGCATCTATCAAATCAGAGGTGATCTGTTGAAGTCTTCTTAGTTCTTACTGTTATAAACTTAGAGTCAGAAATCAATCATGCTTCAAAATTGCCTATTTCTCATCACTACTGTAATGTTCTAACATGCCTATTATTTTTTGCTATAGGATAATGGTCATGTTTTGTACCCTGAACATGCATCGAAGGTGCTACTATGTGATGAGGTGAGCTCAGCAAGAAAAGAGATTGCTGTAGAGACTAGTTGCACACACCTATTTTTTATGCTATAGTATGCTCTTTGTTAATTTATCAGTTTTTTGTTGATGATATTCTTTAATATTGTATTATACCACAGGCTAAATAACATTGCGCATGAACCAACTGAGGGAATTGTGTGGCGTGTAGATCATATAACGATATACCATAGCGTTCGAAACGCACACGAGTCGAAGGTAATGGTACACCATTATATGATCTACATGCCACGTATTTTTCTCAGTTGGTTTATGTACAACCTTATCTAGCCTATCGTACAATACAGTATTAAAGAACATCATCCACATTAAACCGATAAATAAACAAAGCGTGTCCTATTTGATCGGGTTACATGTGATAATACTCCTCCTCCTTCATCTCGATTGTAATAAACCCGCGCGTGTTTCATGTAATGCTTGTGACACTTGAAATATCGACAATTATCTGTATGAAAACGTACATTACAACTTCATTGCAAACCCTAATTCATGAAACCCTAATTAGGATGTGACCTCGCTCTCCAAGTAGGACGTGACCACACTCTGCAAAGTAGGGCGTGACCCAACGAGGCAGCTTTGTCCAACGACGTGACCTGACGAGGAAGCTTTGCGCAACAACGTTACCCAACGTGATACGGAGGGTTCCGATCTTCTCGACGTAGGATCAAAGATAACTTGCATGCTTGACTTGACAAATTGTAGTTGCTCACCCGATGCCAATGTATGAACTTACAACTCTTTAATTCGCCCAATCTCACGTGTACTCCACCCGACCACCAAGTGGAGTTTTACCAATCCCTCAATTCCCAACGGAAAGACAGAACGGTCTTTGGAAGAAAATGCCCTATTCCCCTTCAAGTCGTCAGCCTTCACCAAACTTCTTAGAAGAATCAAGCATTGATGAAAAAGCAATCAAAATCTTTAATCATGGTCTGAGGTTACAATGGGGGTCTAACACTCAATATATAGTCTCAGTGAATAGTGCACGTGTGAACAGTATCCGAGTCAGATGAACAGTAATCCGACTCGGATTACTGTTCCTCGTGAATAGTCTCCAAAATTAACTCCTGTTGAAAACTCCTAGTTTAATTTGAAATTTAAACTACTCTAATTGGAAATTATTTTTGACTTATTTTTGGATTACAACTCCTCTTATGATTCGGATTGGAAATCAGCCTCAAATTCGGATTCTAGAAATCAGCATGCAATGCTGATTTTCCAAATCCGAATTGATTTAGTATTTCCTCTCTTTTGTTTTCTTGAATTTCGGCTGAAATTAGGATGTTGGGTTCTCCTCTCATCTCTTTGCTTTTTCCTTCTTTCGTTCATGCATTTCTTTCTTCATGCTTTCGACCAAAACAAGTGCTACTTCTCTTGTTGATAGAGTTGGGCTGAAATCTATATTGCTTTTGTCCTTCTTCTCTCTTCATTTCGGCCAACCATGCCTCCTCTTTGTCAAACCTAATTACACAGAGATTAAGAGCTTTAGGTAGTAGCCAATTTGTAGGGACCCCAGATCTCCGGATCCAGGACCCTCTGTGTATAACTGCACTATTCCCTAGATCAGTAGCTAGTGCACACAGTTGCAACATTGGTGTAATTAAAACCGTACACCTAAACTATAGATGAAGCAGACAAATTAATATTTAATAGCAAAAGGACCTTATGGTCAAGTCTTACAAAGTTTGCCACGCAGGGCTAGCAACAAAAGAGAGCTTGCAGCGGAAACCAAACATCCGGTGGAGGTCACCCAATATGCCCACAGGCAATCGAGTGAAGGACGCGACCTAATTCGCATAGTCTTCAAAGTATTCTTCTCTATAGAGCTCTGAGTTCACTGGTTCACCCTCCTCTGCTGATTTAAACAGAGGGCGCAAAGCCGTGAGTACTTTGAATGTACTCAGCAAGTCATAAAGAAATGTATCCAAATAGTATTTATGCAAGGCTTGACAAGGACAGCTTTATGGTTACTTTGCAGAAAGCAGTATTTGACATTTAAATATAGTAAGTAGATTGTAAAGCACAATTTAAAAGATTAATACATAAGTAATCAATTTTCTTTGAAACAACTAGTGAACACCCTGTTCACTTCCCAACCAACAACCACAACCAAAACTAGATTCGAACAACCCATTCCAACATTTTCAATAAAAGATCTACCCCTTGCGTGAAATCACCAGGCATGTCCATAAACTGGGACACAGCTATTCGAATAGTTTTACACTCTGCAGAGGTTGTACATCTTGACCCACAAGACACGAATTCTCTAGTTTGTTCGGCATAATTCTATGCCACCACTCACTACCTTAGGTAAGCAGTCTAGAGCACGTGACAAGGTTTTTACAAAGTTCGGTTTTGACTCGGTCCTGTTCGCTAAGGGGTTACCGTTACGGGCCCCCTCTTGCGCCATAATCAACCAAAACAGAACCAAACCAAAACCTTGCTAATTAGTCGGCCAGGTCTATCCCAGTCTAGACATGTGGTTGTACGGTTAAAGCCCAGATCAATGGTTCAAGGTTAAGTCCTTAGTTGGTTGCTCAGACGAGACGTTTCCGCATTCCAAATGTGCTTACGCACCCACCTTTTCCACCACCCACTCGTCCGAGCATAAATCAATTTCGTTCAACCTCGCCAAATCACAACATCTTTTATCAAAAGTGGCTTTGCCACGGTTCCATAATTCCTTTAGTCAAATTCAACCTTGTTGGGTTCAACCCAACCAGAGGACCACCCTAGTCCTAGCACCACAAATTTTTGTTAAGGTGACAACAATTGTCGTGGTCTCACACAAGACCACACTTCATTTTAATCAGCAACACTGGCCGCTACTACACAAGCCACATACCGGTGCGCTGGGGGTAAACTAATATTGAATGATTCATGGCGAGACCGATGTCTACCAAAGCATGGCTAAACAAACACGATACCCATGTTGGTAGTACAATAATATCCAACTAAAATAATCCATCCTAGGGTATCCAAGGATTTATGTCATTCAAGGATACATGTCATTCACAAATTATCAAGGAGGCATAATGGCAATTAGGTAACTAACAAATTCCCGAAACCGTTTATTATAAAATTAGCAATGCATGTTTATATCAAACAATATACTTTTATAAAGATGGGTTCAATATGATCAAAGGTCTACGACTTGCCTTCGTTGAGAGTAGAGGTGTTTCGGTTATCGGGTCCGAGAAATCTTCCGAAACGCCGGAATCTATACGTACGAACAAAGCTAAATAAATAAAACAACTCCGACTAAAATTCAAATAAATACTAAATAAATACTAGTAGGAAGACAAGGAGTTTAGATGAATTTAGAAATTTGAATCACTCGAATCGGAGTTCGAATGAAGAAGTTATGGCCAAAGGAAGATAGGGAATTGCATAAAATCAAGAAAAAGGGATTTTCCTGATTTTTGGAATTAATTTTCTAAAGGAAAATTAATTTATTGCGTCAGCTGACGTCAGCCCTGGGGATTTAATTTTCGGCCAAATTGTTTTTCAACGGGAAAAGATTAGAAAAGCCACATCAGCGCTGACGGGGCAGCCACCTCAGCAAGAGGTTAACGTGGCCGCTGATTGGGCGCCACGGTGGCAGCCACGTGGCTTGGCCACGTCGGACCCGAGCAGCGGCGTACGGGGACCAAGGGTCACCGGCGAACGGTGGCGCCCCGGTGACTGGCGAGGGCACCTACGCGAAGAGGAAGCCGCGGCGATGCTGGTGCACGAGGTCTTGACGACGCGGCGGCACGGGAAGGTCGCCGGCGGGGAGGAAGAAGCGGCGGCGGCGGCGGTTGAACGAGGCGGCAGTGCTCCGGCGGGCTCCAAAGGTCGGGGAGGTGCGCACCGGGTGTGCCTCGGCTTGGCGATGCCGGGGGTGGGGTCGACGGCGCCGGAGGAGGCTTGACGGCGGCGGCGGCGAAAAGCTTCAAATGCGGCCGGGCTAGGGCGAGGAAGAGAGGGGGAGAAGAGGGGAAAGGGAGAGGAGGAAGAGGCGCGGCCGATGCTCTCTTAAATAGGCCTCGGGGAGGCCCGGAGGAGGAGGAGGAGGAGAGGTGTCGCGACGGCCTTAATGGCGAACGGCGGGGGGTCCACTTGACCGCAGGAAAGAGGGGAAAGCGCGCGGCGCAGGAGGCGGGCGCGGCGGCGAACGGGACGGGACGGGTAGGGCTAGGTCAAGGCGAGGGAGCGGCGCGGCTCGGCGAGATTCGCATGAGGCGAGCGCGGGAATCACGGGACAGCGGCGCGGCAGGGAGCACAGGATCAAGCAGCGAGGATCGGGCGGCGACGATGGGCGAGAAACGCGGCGAGGTTTACACGGCGCGGCACAAGGGAGGTTGAAGACGACCTCGGGGCGTGCGGCTGACAAGGCGGCCCCACTGGCAACGAGAGAGAGGAGAGAACGGGGAAGGGCGCGGGCGATGCAGGCCGTCCGATCCAAATCGGACGGTCGCCGATCGGAGGCACCTTCAAGGCGTCTTGTAGCTGGCCGAGGAGCGGCCACGCCCAGCGAAGCGAAATGGGTCAAGAAATTCGGCCCAAGAGCCAAATGAGGGATTTTCTAAGGTTTTTTATTTTAGAAAATACCAGAAAAGCAAAAGTATTTTTAGAAAATAGCTTAAGATGTCCAAAAATTCTAGGAAAATTCACAAAAGTCCCTTGAATTATTTAGAACTTAATAAAAATATTTTCAGCTTAACTATTGCTTTTAATTTTTGCAAATAATTATTTTTAACATAAGGCAAGAGGAAAAACCAACTTTAAAATCCAACAAAACTCAACTAAACCAACTTGCATTAGTTCAAGTTTAATTAATTCAAATTAAACTGCTTTTAAAATTCTAAATTTCAAATTAAGCTTTAGCGAATTAATAAAACCAAATGGTTAGTTTTTAAATTTTTCAAAATTTTCAAAAACTCAAGAAATTTGGGATGTTACACAATTCTCATGAGAATCAAAAGGAAACTCAGTTAGGAGAAGAGTCACCTGTTGGTTAAGAAGTTTAGCTCTTGCCCGAGTAATAGGGCCAATTGGTGCAATGGTGCTAGGAGGAGGGCTAGGAGATGGAATGGTAGGGATGTCATCATCATCCTCCCCTTCTTGAAAAGGAGTCGACCTCGACTCTGTGTCTTTCGGTCCAAAGAATGGAGACAAGTCAGCAACATTGAATGTAGTACTCATGGCGTAGTCATCTCCCGGAAGTTTTATCTTGTAAGCGTTGTCGTTGATCTTCGCAAGAATTTTGAATGTCCATCACCACGAGGCATAAGTTTGGACTTACGCTTCTCTGGAAAGCGATCCCTCCATAGATGTACCCAAACCAAGTCACCTGATTCGAATAACATCTTCTTGTGTTTCTTGTTTGCCTTCTCAGCATAGTATCGCGCCTTCTTTTCAATCTCCTCTTTAGTTTTCTCATGTAATGTCTTCACAAAATCAGCACACTTAGACGCATCCATGTTAGCACGTTCTTGGAGAGGTAATGGCAATAATTATAGCGGCGTAAGTGGCTTGACTCCATACACCGCCTCGAACGGGCACAATTGAGTAGTAGAATGTACCACCCTATTATATGCAAACTCCACTTGCGGTAGACAATCCTCCCACTCCTTGAGATTTTTCTTGATCATTGTTCGTAGCAGCATGGATAGTGTATGATTTACCACCTCCATTTGTCCATCGGTTTGTGGGTGACAAGTTGTCGAGAATAATAACTTCGTCCCAAGATTGGCCTACAAAGTCTTCCAAAAATAACTCATGAACTTGATGTCGCGATCTGAAACGACCGTCTTAGGCATCCCATGCAATCGCACAATCTCCCTGAGAAACAAGTCAGCTACATCCAACACATCGTCGCTCTTATGATAAGGGATAAAATGTGACATCTTAGAAAACCTATCCACAACAACAAAAACAGAATCTCTCCCCCTCCTAGTCCTAGGCAATCCTAACACAAAATGCATGCTAATGTCCTCCAAAGGTGCATTAGGAACAAGAAGCGGAGTATATAAACCATGTGGATTAAGCTTAGACTTAACTTTATGGCATGTGATACAACGTTGTATGTACATTTCAACGTCACGTCTCATCTTTGGTCAATAGAAGTGATCAACCAACATCATGAAGGTCTTCTCTCTCCTGAAATATCCCATCAATAAGCCAGCATGTGATTCCTGCAATAAGAGTAAACGAACAGACAATTCTGGAACACATAACTTGTTAGCACGAAATAAAAAAACCATCATGAGTATGGAACTTGTCCCATCCCTTTACATTTTTGCATTTATCATATGGTTGAGAAAACTAACTATCAGAAGCATACAAGTCTTTCAAACTCTCTAATCCAAGAGCTGTTACTTCCAGTTGAGTTAAAAGCACATTCTTACGAGATAAGGCATCGGCAACAACATTATATTTGCCCTTCTTGTATTTGACAACATATGGAAAATATTCAATGAATTCTACCCATTTTGCATGTCGACGATTCAATTTAGCTTGTCCTTTCAAGTATTTCAAAGATTCATGATCAAAATGCATAATGAACTCTTTAGGCCAAAGGTAATGTTGCCAAACTTCAAGAATACGAACCAAAGCATACAATTCTTTATCATAAACAAGATAATTTAATTGAGCACCACCAAGTTTTTCACTAAAGAAAGCTACAGGTTTTCCTTCATGCATTAAAACTCCTCCAATGCCTATTCCGCTAGCATCACAATAAATTGCAAAAGGTTTATCGAAATCAGGCAAAAACCAGCAAAGGTGCTACAATTAAACGTTTCTTCAATTCATTAAAAGCTTGATCTTGTGCTATCCCCAATACAGAGTCGACACCTTTCTTAGTCGATTCATTTAAAGAAGCAGCAATAGTACTAAAATCTTTCACAAAACGACGGTAAAATCAAGCAAGACCATGAAAGCTTCGAATTTGACTAACATTAACAGGAGTAGCCAATTCCTTATAGCTTCTACCTTTGATTCATCTACTTCAATTCCATTAGCCGAAACCACATAACCTAAGAACACCACTTTATTAGTACAAAAAGTACATTTCTCAAAATTAGCATATAGCTTTTCAGTTCGAAGTACTTCTAGCACTTGTCTAATGTGTTCGACATGTTCATGTAAAGTACGGCTATATATCAAAATATCATCAAAGTAGACTACAACGAATTTACCTATGAAAGATCGCAAAACATGATTCATTAAGCGCATAAAAGTACTAGGAGCATTGGTTAAACCAAAAGGCATGACTAACCATTCATACAAGCCAAATTTGGTTTTAAAAGCAGTTTTCCATTCATCTGCATGATTCATCCTGATTTGATGATATCCACTACGTAAATCAATTTAAGAAAAGATAGTAGAACCACTTAGTTCATTGAGCATATCATCTAACCTAGGAATAGGATGACGATATCTAACAGTTATGTTGTTAATAGCTCTACAATCTACGCACATTCGCCAACTACCATCTTTCTTAGGGGCAAGAATAATTGGAACAGCACAAGGGCTAAGACTTTCACGTACGTACCCTTTTTCGAGAAGTGCTTGTACTTGTCGTTGAATCTCCTTTGTTTCCTCTGGATTGGTACGGTATGGTGGACGATTTGGAAGTGATGCGCCTGGGATCAAGTCAATTTGATGTTCAATTCTGCGTATTGGAGGTAGTCTAGCGGGTATGTCCTTCGGAAAGACATCATCAAAAGCCTGCAAAAGATCAGAAATGGCACTAGGAAGAGATGTTATGTCGTTAGTAGAAAGCAATGCATCTTTGTACAAAAGTACAAAGTGCATCAAATTGGGATGATCTCGCATCGCTCTTATCTCAGATTTGTGGCTGTCGTGACTTGCTTTTTATCTCCCTCTCTCTTACTTGTTCCACTCAATTTAAGCTTGTGGCTCTCACTCTCCTTTTGTGGAATGACACTCGCTTCCTTCTTCTGCATAGAATCATTAAGAATCTGAGTAGGCGATAAATGCTTCAATATTACATCGCGGTTCTTCCACTTGAATGTGTATTGATTGGTATGCCCATCATGAATAACTTTGCGGTCATATTGCCAAGGTCTTCCCAGTAACAAGTGACACACTGCCATAGTTACGACGTCACATTCTACTGTGTCTTGATAGGTACCAATGTTGAAAGTAACCTCCACAGTATAGGAAACATTCACGGCACCGTTCTCATCCAACCATTGAATCTGATAGGGATGAGGATGTTTCTTATACTGCAAGCCAAGCTTAGTGCATAACTCCTTGCTAGCCAAGTTGTGGCAACTTCCTCCATCAATGATTACTCTACATGTTTTTCCGTCATTGCCAACGTCGGCTCTCGTTTGGAATAGATTGCAGCGTTGCTCATGCATTTGTCTTGGATGCACACTAAGCACACATTGAGTACAAATGAGGCAAGGGCCAGCACCTGGTTCACAGATAAGTGGTGTACAATCATCGTCTTGTAGGATCGTATTCTCCTGTTTCCAAAAGCAACATAACTTTGTTGTTTGGACAATCCCGTTGCATGTGACCACGTCCAAGGCACTTGAAGCATTGAATGGTACTACTCCTTGCCGTAGAACCCACTGAAGATGCAGAGCTAACTGCTGGTGTTGTATTCTTCCTTGCATTTGGCGTAGTTTCGTCTTTCTTGCTTGATATAGGACGGAAAGTAGAACCACCACTGGAAGTTGTTCGATTGTTTGATTGAACCTTGGGCACGAACTTTCCTCCATTGGATGGTGTACGGGCATTGAAGGAAGAATATCGCACAAACTTAGTATCCTCTTGAAGTTGGCGCTCCGCTTTTGTTGCTTGGTGTACCAACTCATAGATGTTGTTATAAGGCTGAAAATTGATAATGCGTTTGATACCATGGTTCAAATCTGAGAGAAATCGCGCCATGGTTTGTTCTTCTTGTTCTTGAACTTGACTGCGAATCATGACTTGCTCCATCTCTTTGTAGTATTCCTCCACGGATCGGACGCCTTGTCGCATAGTTTGTAGTTTGTCAAAAAGGTCACATTTGTAATGTCGAGGTACAAAACATGCTCTCATCTCGTGTTTCATTTCTTGCCAAGTAGCAATTGGTGGTTCGCCATGCTCAGTTCTTTGAATGATAACTTGTTCCCACCAATCCAAAGCGTATGAATCAAATCCAACCGATGCCATGAGTACCTTATGGTCTATAGAATAGTTGTGTAAACGAAAAATCTTGTCAACCTTCAACTCCCAAGTAAGATACTCATCGGGATCCGTTCCTCCGACAAATTTGGGCATAGAAAGCTTGAGTTTTCGGAAACCATCATTGTTGTAATGGTTTTGACGATGATAGTTGTCATTGCGATGAACTTGATAAGGTGCACCAAGATCTTGATGAAATGCAACACCATTGCCACGACCAGCGTGACCATGTGCATGACCTCCATTAGCTCCAACTTGTCCTCCTGGGGCCGGTGGACGAATTGCCTTTGCAACGGTTCAATTATGTTGGTCTTGTTGTAGACGAGTGATGGCTTTAGCATCCGTCTCATCAAGAATTGGTTGGTAGAGACTTGCGTCATCCTCTCTATTGTGACCTTGTATAAGCTTAGTGAGGGCAGCAATATCTTCGCGCAATTGGTGAGTGCTATCTCCAACTTGTAAATCGAGGCTTTGTATTTCACTGTGTATTGAGTCAACAAAATTGTCATGCTTCCCATGGAGTAGATTCACCTCATTATTCATCTCGCGTTGAAGATGTTCACGTAATGCTGTATATTGGAATTGAGTGATTGGAGCTTCGGGATCAATGGTATTTTCTCCTCTTCCTGACATTGTTAATGATGTAAGAAAAAAATGGATATATGTGGATCTCTCAAACTCACTCTTCTTACCAAATCCCGTTCTTCTCAAACTCACTCTTCTTACCAAATCTCGTTCTTACCTTTCCAAAGTAAATTGAGGTAAAAAAATAAACTCACACTTGATATTACAAGTGAAAACAACGTGAGAAAAGAGCGAATTTTAAGAGCAAGTCAAAACACGACAACGGACGTTATGTGGAGCATGGTATGGATACCTACTTAATCTGAAAATTCTAGGTATTGTAAAGCTAAGTAAATATCCAAACTAGAACTCAATGCCTAGTTGCCGATCACAAAGATATAAGTGAAAATCAAAGCAACTCACACGCAAAGATATTGGAACTTAGTGCAATCAAAGAATGAGCTATGTAAGATATAAGTGAAGAACAAAATATCTCGTATTGCACAAGTTATAGAAAGACGCTAGCTAGTTACAAATAATGAAACTAGGGCACAAGATTGCACAAAATATTGATATTCTAACAATTGAATCAAGAATGAGTGGGGATTTTTGCTCAAGTTCATGGTTCGGCTTTGCACTTTCTTTTTCCTTTTCTCTTTTTCTCTCTTTCTTTTTTTTCTCTCTTTTTTTTGTCTCTTCTCTTTTTCCTTCCTTTTTTTTTGGAACTATGGCCGAAATTCTTGTTCTACCAAAATGATCAAAAATTCTTTCCCACCTTTTGATCTTTAAACCATTGCAAGAACACAAATATTAATATGCAGCCCTAAGCAACGATTAAGCTAGTCTTAAATAGGTTCAAATTATTCGCGAAGGATTGAAAGGTTCACAAAGGATAAATTGATGTCTCACTTCTTTTTGTGTTACTTTTTTTTGTATAAACACGACTAAAAATAAGATCAAACTAGGCTCAAATAAAAAGCAACGCAAAAGAATTCAAGATCAGCAAACTAAACTTGATTCTAATGGACAAAAACTTAACAAAACTCACTAGAATAACAAATTAAATACTATGGCTGAAAGAAAAAAATTATGGCTTTTTCGTGTATAGGAAAAAAATGAAATTTAGATAACTGGATAAAGATCCAACCGAGTCAACGGAGCTCTGATACCAAGATGATATGGGGGGTCCCGATCTTCTCGACGTAGGATCGAAGATAACTTGCACGCTTGACTTGACAAATCGTAGTTGCTCACTCGATGCCAATGCATGAACTTGCAGCTCTTTAATTCATCCATTCTCACGTGTACTCCACCCGACCACCAAGTGGAGTTTTACCGATCTCTCAATTCCCAACGGAAAGACAAAATAGTCTTTGGAAGAAAACACCATATTACCCTTCAAGTCATCGGCCTTCACCAAACTTCTTGGAAGAATCAAGCGTTGATGCAAAAAGCAGTCAAAATCTTTAATCGTGGTCTGAGGTTACAATGGGGGTCTAACCCTCAATATATAGTCTCGGTGAACAGTGCGTGAACAGTAGCAAAGTCGGATGAACAGTGATCCGCCTTGGATTACTGTTCCTCGTGAACAGTGTCCGAAATTAACTCCTGTTGAAAACTCCTAGTTTAATTTGAAATTTAAACTACTCTAATTGGAAATTATTTCCTACTTATTTTTGAATTACAAATCCTCTTTTAATTTGGATTCGAAATCAGCCTCAAATTTGAATTCTAGAAATCAGCATGCAATGCTGATTTTCCAAATCCGAATTGATTTTGGATTTCCTCTCTTTTGTTTTCTTGAATTTCGGCTGAAATTGGGATGTTGGGTTCTCCTCTCGTCTCTTTGCTTCTTCCTTCTTTCATTCGTGCATTTCTTTCTTCATGCTTTCTTTGCTTTTGACCAAAACAAGTGCTACTTCTCTTGTTGATAGAGTTGGGCTGAAATCTCTTTATTTTGGCCAACCATGCCTCCTCTTTGTCAAACCTAACTACACAGAGATTAAGAGCTTTAGCTAGTAGCCAATTCTCATGAGAATCAAAAGGAAACTCAGTTAGGAGAAGAGTCACCTATTAGTTAAGAAGTTTAGCTCTTGCCAGAGTAATAGGGTCAATTGGTGCAATGGTGCTAGGAGGAGGGCTAGGAGTTGGAATGATAGGGATGTCCTCATCACAACGAGTCTACTTCAAAGGGCACGTCGCACGGATGTAAAACACATCCGTGTCTCATCGCAATGGAGCCGCTACAGCTGCGTCTACTCCCACTATAAATAATGTTGTGTTGTTATCATTGCGTCATTTCTCCAAAGTTCTCCAATGGAGTTGCAATGCAACTAATTTGTGGAGCTTATTCATACATTACAGACCTACCCTCCGTCAAATCACTATTGGCCATCTCATCGACCAAAGATCGTTTTTTAGAAGTAGGGAAAAGTATAACATATTTGGAATATCCCACAACCTCCTTTAGACCGCTAATATGTCTTGTTGTCAAGACATGTATATCACCAAAATGTAATCCAAGATGTTTACATACAAGCACGTTTCCAGAAAGCAACATATTGTATATCGATGTCTCCAACAGAGTTGCAATGCAGCTTTTTTCCATACATTCCAAGTCACATGAAATCATGAAACCCTAATTTCTGAAACCTAAATTCCTAATCTTCGTGACCTAAATCCTTTATTTTTGAGACATATAAAATTATCGAAACAGTACGCAATCAAGTCCACTGCGTGAGGAGCCTAAAAAAATCATAATTTTTGTACCTCATTTTCTACATTTACAAGTTCGTGCAAACAGTACACTTATATGAAATTGTGAGAAAAATTCTAAAAGATTAAAATTATGGAAAATTTACACAAACAAGTACACTGAGCCTGGAGGCTCCACGTAAAATTTTATAATTTTTTGAACTCAATTGCTATATTTAAAAAATCCTACCACCACAGCCGAAAACTGAAACCCTAATTGGTGTTAAGAGTATTTACATAAAATCAGAACGAGTAAAATTATGGAAAAAAAATTATACAAGAAAGTACACCGTGTTAGGAGCATTCACATAAAATTTCATAATTTTTTAAACTAATTTGCTATATTTTAAAAATAGTACGAAATCCGCGGATTAGATTGGCCAAAACCCTAACCCTAATCAAGAGGGGACACATGGCGGGCGGTGGGGCTACCGCACAGTGGCCGTGCGGCAGCAGCGACGTGGCGGGCGCGGAGTGCCTCCACATGGTGGCCATGCGGACAGGGTGCTAGTTTTGAAAAACAAAATCGAGCATGACCATTTTTGCAAATACAATGCCAAGAAGTGTTAATACTGCCAAAAAATTGATGTGTTTCTTTGGGGAGACCATGGGGTACAAGCAGGGAAACAAATTTCGTTTTTTAAAAAATTTTGTTTCAAGCCGAATTAACCGAAATCACCGAAATTTCAGAATTTCAGTGTGAAATTTCGGTGGGTTTTCAAACTGGTTTGAATCAAATTTGAATTTAAAATTTAAAATAATTGCAAAAAATATTGTAGTGGGTTTCGATCCCTGGTGGCTTAGATAGCAGCAAGAGGGCCTTGCCACCAGGCTAGCTGTGATTTATTGTCTAGTTGCTAGTGTTTACTCCCTTTAACCCTCCAAATTTCATCAAATTCCATCCAAATTCAACCAAAACGAAAAAATTTAAACAAATTGAGTTTCTTTTGTTACCCAACGAAAGGAACGAAATTTCGGTACCATATTTATGGTCTGTTTGGTTCATATACTAACGTTGCCAGAGTTTGCCATAATTTTTGGCTAAATTTGTCTAAAGGTTAGATCATCAAAATCAGCGGCACACATTGGCTAGTAAAAAAGAATCTTGGCATACTTTTTTTAAGTCATTGACGTGTAATACCTAGGTGGCAAAAAAAAAGAATCATACTAGTGTAGCTAAGAACCAAACGAACACCTAACTTAGTCAAACTTGCCTAACTCCGCTTGGTCAAATTTGCCTCAGTGTGACAAAGTATGACAACATTTAGCTACAAACCAAATAGTCACTGTGCGTGTAACATAATGGGCAATGCTCGCACCATCCATGATGCAAATATAAATCTTGCTTTTGTAAAAAAAATAAAGTAAAAAAAATTCTCTAAAATCATCTTATACCTAAATTCATCGTCTGAACAGCCCCAAATGCTGATAATTGAGGCCGAACTGAAATGTACGATCCATCAAGTTTTAAAAGAAGGTGACAAAATTAGGTGTCTTTTTATTACTAGATTATAAACCAAGGATGGAGAACTGAATATTGCATTAAACAAAGCCTAGAAAATGACACATCTCTTACATGGCAAACATAGGCTAAAGGAGATGGTCAAACCAGTGCTATACATGCAAATGCAACCATACGATGATAAGAAGCAGGCCAAATACGATTTAAACGTTGCCCAGCTGCCAGAGACAACATCATGTAAAAGATTTTCTACTTTGGAAGACGGGCAAGTTGTGACCGCCTCTTAACGAGATGTTTCTGTATAAACCTATCTGCGTGGGATGGATAGGTCTCTTCTATGTAAGCCCGGAGACACTTGCGGTATGAGAAATCTTCCCAGTCACCGTTCGTTCTAACAACAAAGAGGCATCTCGACTTCTTGAACTCAGGGTGCTTGTCAACCTTCAAAGATGGGCATGGAACAAGTTAGGAAATAACACTTTTGAATTGTAAATGCGCAGAGGGGAATATGTAGCTATCAAGCATGCACCGCAAGCATTACATTTCCTAGGCACACTATCCAAAATTACTCTCCCATAGGGTAGCAATCAATTTTTCATCCTAACTTCTTGGTATCCTAGTGTTCTCACTTTTACTCCCTGAGGAGTAATAGAGGCACTGTCAGAGTGGCGACATAACAATTGGTACGAAGGGGGAATAAGTGCATTCTGTTATGTTTGTACCTGAAAAGTCGCAGCACATAGTATTTACCCATACTGATAGTACATGAAGACAAGAAGTACATTCAAGTCAAATTCATTGACGGAAAAATCATGCCTGTATCCGTACCTGATTATTGCTCTCTAAATCTTATGTTAAGAACCTTTCATCCAACTTTAGAATTATCAACTTTGGGATTTCACTTAGTGGATCTTAATGAAGGGTATAACTGAAAATAAACTCCTGGACCAAATTCTAGGGAGGATTAATAAAACAAACTAAATGTTTTGGACTGTGATGTACCAATTATTAAGCAACAGAAAAATCACTGCATACGTAGCATAGAAGGAATATTATGACATTCTTAAAAATATACAAAAGTTAAGGAAGTTCCGTATGACAGTCATAAACAATTGGTGCTACACGATTTAGTATGGTTTTTTAAGCCATTCAAGCAACCGTCTTTTGACCAGCTATTGAAGGATAAAGCAACGGTACGAAGGAAACAATACATGGAATTCTCCTAGAAAATAAATAAAAACTTATTTAAAAACAAGAACAAAAGGCTACAAGGACGTAATCAGGAATGGAGGTAGTATATTCAGACTAGCAGTTTGCAGCTTAGTGGCCAAAATATTAATGAGGTGGTTGTGTTAGCTACTTGACACTGAGCACCTTAGTTCAGAGCGCTACCATGGCTGCTGTGGGCCTGTGGCACATCAACTTAAAGTAATGACAGATGCTTTTTTTTTTCTTTGCCTAGCCTATCTAAGAGCATATGAAGATTGATGCATACCATCGGCAGCAGTGAAGCTTACTATAGCCATTTAATGTATGCAAACGTTGACATATATGCTGTTAATAATCTCCATCTACAAGTGAGATGAACAAGATTGGGCCTATCGAGAAATTCATGTCCAAATAGGGAGGTTACCAAAACAAAACAGGGCAATGGTCGAGACTGCAATTCTCATTATTACACTCAATGGAGATCCTCTTTATCACGACTTAAAAGCTATGTTACACCGATACTTCCCAAAATCGGCGACAGCTCCGATACGGCCAGATACGTATCCTGTAAGTGTCGGTGATTTACCTATTTTTCAAAAAAAGAAAATAATTCTCGATACTTCCATGATCCTCTACCCTAACACCCCTTATTCAACTTAGAAACATATGGTCGATCTATTTAACAAACAACAATTAGATGATTTCTCTTTGTTTGGAAGTGGATTTAATTCCTTTGACTCAATTGAGGATAGAGCCCCTTTATACCCAAAGCAAACAACGAAGCAATTGGCATTAAAATTACTTGGGCAACCAACATCATCTTGCGCTGAAAGAAACTGGAGTACCTACGTTTCGAATAGTTTGATCCACAGTTCAATGAGAAACAGGTTCTATACTAACCTTCTTTTCTTAATTTCTTAATTTTTACCAACTGCATGGAATATGATTGCAATTGCATTGTGGTAGGCTAAACCCTAGACGTGCCGAGGATCTAGTATTTACACACCACAACTTACGTCTTCTATATTTCTGCACTAGTAGGCTGAACGCCTGAACCCTAGGTGATTGCAATTCATTAATTTATATACTTTTTATTTTTATTGTATATATATATACACGTATCGCCGTACCGGTGTTTTTGGGAAAATGACGTATCGGTGTATCGCATATCCGTATCCGTATTAGTATCCATATCAGGGCAACCTAGCTTAAAAGTAGTGCAAATACATAGCTGTTGCAGCTGTTTTAACAACAAACAAATGATAAATTCCTACAGAAAATATATTTAATCATACATGATTGGCACAAAAGAAATAAAAATCTGTGGAAATAATAGAATAAAAAATATATTTGTTTGAGGGGCTCATGTCTTTTTAGTAAATAGAAGGAAACACTAACTCACCATAATAGCATCAAGTCCACAACCAATCTTTTCTTCCGAATGGGGGTGATGAGCAAGAAGCTTTTCTACTACAGTTTTTTCGTCATCTGGGCTTAGAAACCCACCATCTCCGTATCTGTCATAAACAAACACAATCAGAAAGGCAGGAAAATTTGATGGTAGGCATGCAACAGTACATCCTTGCAAATTGGAACTTGGAAGTATTATAGTACATCAACATGCTATCACATAGGTGTCATTTTTATTAGCTACATCATCTCCAGATTATATTCTTCATGCAGGATTTTAAATGCCTGGAACATGCATTTTGGTTGGTTGGGCCAGGCCCTGCCACACACCTCAAAGTTAGTTCTTTCTGCAGCAAGGCTCATTTAAGAATATGAATTAAGCTAGCATTAGCAATTGATGTGAATTAAGAATTATTAGGGTGTACAAAGGTGGACGAAAGGTCATTAAGGTCAGCTTGCAAACTTCATCCTAGGTAACAAGACAAGATCCGGCTACAGCAAGGGATTACCCTTTCCATAAAAAACCACATCAGTGTTAATTTAATTGAGAGATCGCTGCTCTCAGCAAGAATACATCCATCCTCTAATTGTCATTCATCCAACCAACAAACATCTCAACTCAGTCAGTATCACCGCATGCAACCAACCAAACCTTGGATGCTCCTGTCCCGACCCAATGAGTTCACCCCGTCAAGCCAGTTTGGACTAATGAAGGCAACCAAACACTGCCATAGTGGCACTCTAGTATTCTGATTATTCAGTTGAATGATGCAATAAATACAATATTCATGAGACTTTGACAATTGTACATGCATTCTAGTTGTTTAACCAGTGACTTTCTAGTGTTTTACTTGTTTAAAGTTTAAACACCACCACACTGATTTATGGTATGGAAGTTTGCCGCCATTTATATGCTGAAATTGCAAGGGTGTTTTACTCTTCATATTTACATCCTTGACTTGGAAGACATTCCATAAATTTATCCTATGATTACTCCTTGCAAATGATATACATGTTTATTTCTCTTTAGAGGAATGTTTTTCAACATCTCAAGAAATTCTGATTACCATAGTTCATATTCTTTTGCTGCGAGCAACAACTTCTGTGGTTATTGCTCCCCAAAGTGCAAGTGGAGAACTCTTCTTTAACAACAAAAGGCTGAAACTGAGAAATCGTTAGAGCCTGTTATTTTGCACATTGAACATGGTAGGGGTGATCATTGCTTCAGATGGGTGTTGAAACTGAGAAATTGTTAGAGCCCGTTATTTTGCACATCAACAATCTTCTCATCACTGATTGGGACAATGTTCTTGTGTAATTAGCAAGAAAGGTGAGTTCAAGAGGCCAAGAAGCTTCTTGTTGTGATTGAAGAAGTGGGTCCAAAGAGATGTTGTTCAAGATATTGCATATTATGCCCATGCCTACAAAGGTGCCGGGATTATTATGAAGCCAAACTAAAATCAAATTTCAAGGACTCCTTTGGTTCTGCAAAGTAAATCTAGACTTGAACGATAATTTTACTGTATGAAATCAGTGTTTGCCTAGGCGCTAGGCGCAGCCCTCCCACCTAGGCCACCTAGGCGGCGATTAGGCGCTAGGCGCTGGTCTGCCGCCCAACTAGCACCTAGCGCCTAGGGGAACACTGTACGAAATACAGAAGATGTCTATGAGGAGTTCCACTGGATATAAGATGTTACAAGTTATGGTTTATTTCATAAAAAAGTTGAATTATACAGCATGAGGTTTTCAATGTTCGATGCATTTAGCAAGTTGTAAGTTTTTTATAGTTCGCAAAAGATTTGCCTCTGTTGTGATCATGTTAAAGAAGTTTCAGAATAAGCAAGCTTTTCAATGGATAGGCTGCATGTAGAAACAAGAAATACAGGGCAAACAAAATTTGTGAATAGAAAAAATCAATGACTTATGATGAGACAATTAACTTCATTCCTTTATCCCTCAAGCATATGTGAGATTTTACATACAGTGGACACTAACAAGATATGAAGTTATGAGATGTGGTAAAAACAGTTCCACTTCAGTAACAGCAAGAAAGTTGTTAAGTTATGAAGATGACTATAGGAAACGGCTAAAATCCAGGTGCTGATGGACATATTTAGTTACTGGGTATTAAAACAAGGAGGCCCAAACTTGGCGCTACAGTGCTACACCAACTATCCTTAATCCGTTTTCTTTTTTTTTTCTTTTGCCATCCTTTCCTTATCAGTCAACAATAACAACGAGCACATGACATATCCGTTAACGTGCGGCATCTTTACCCCTACTTACTTCCGAGTTTGCGCAGGTTCTTTTATCATGTAACAAAAGCTAAATCCCCAAATTATGCGGGAAACTAGGGTTGAAATCCCCAATCAAACGCGAAATCTGCAGTGTACTCCATCCGTTGATTGCTACACATTCCCCACATACCACATTGCAAAGACCGAAAGCACCGACCACGAGAGCCACGGAAGTTGCATACATATCAAGAAGAGAAACCAACAACTGACCTGCCGGAGTGGAGGATGTCCTTGACGAGCTCCACGACGGGCTCGACGTCGCGGAGGATCTCCGCCTCCCACGGCTCGGCCTCGGCGCCCCCCGGGGCGGAGGGCTCGTCGTCGGCGGGGAGGCTGCAGAATAGGCGGCTGCGGAGGGAGAGCACCGGAGCCGGCGGGAGGCCGCCGCGGAGGAGGCGCGTGGCCGCTCGGGCGAGGGCGGCGGCCAGGGCCATGGTTTGGTTCGGTGGCAGAGCGCAAGAAAAAGAGCAAGGGAGGGCTTGGGTTTTAACCGCTAAGGAACATGTAATGGACCTTGATGTGACTGGGCCTAGGCTTTTCTTTACAGGAATTGGGCCGAATTTGGGCATGCTTCCTCTTCTCTTATCTTTTTCTTTCCTTTAGAACAAGACATTAGTTAACAAGTTTCTTTCTTTCAATCTTGGTCTATGTTTGTTTGCACAAAGATTGTATTTGTCGGCCAAATTCACTTGGCCAAATAAAAAAGTCCATCACGCTATAGGTTGTACGGGGGCATCTAATTCACGCACGACGTGTCAGCAGCCAAGTGGTTTCGGACATAGTCCCATGCCTCATCTCCTTCCCCTCCCAACTCTCCCTAGGTTTTCCCACCACCACCGTCCACACAACAGTCGGTTAAAGATCCGAATCCTCTGTATTACTACTTTCAACTCGGGATCCAAAGCATTCAAGAAGAAATTGTTGCTTTTAACTCGAAATCCACAACTTTTTAACACGAAACCTGCAACTTTCAACACAAAAATTCAAAAACTTTCAAATCGTGATCTGCCTTTCAACTTCGGGGATCTGCCTTTTCGCATGACAGTTGACGGCGACGCTACCAGATCCGAGCAATTGACACAGCGGCGCTTCCATGCGGTGCGCACGAGTCAAGCCGCCTCGGTGATATGGGCTGCCGAGGCCACCCCTCCGGTTGCCGGTTGCAAAGGCCAACCTCGGCGGCACGCCCAAGGCCAACCACCATGCCGGCGGAAAGGAAACGCATCCTCTACCATTACACAGTAATATCACGGGTAAATAGTACCGTGATATTGTGTAGATCTGAGCCGTCAGATTTGGAAAGAACAGTTCAGATCAAGAGCTACAGTAACAATACAGTACTCGTGAACTGTACCCATGGTACAGTATTTTGCTACAGTGTTTGCTACCGTATCTGGGGAACATTACGTGCATCGATCTCAGCCTCTAGTTTTCGATCCGACGGCCCGTACACAATGTTATGGTACTGCTCACCTATGATATTACTGTGTAATAGTATAGGATGCGTTTCCCGACGGAAGGTATGGCAATGCAAATGGACGGAAATTTGGCAAATGTCACTCTAGCCATCCGCTTGGTATGCTATGTAGTAGCCCTGGTCAGTCAGTACAACCCATGAAGCAGTAGCTAGGACTTTGTTTGGAACGGTCGTTAGGAATGGTAGACTTGTGAGCTGCGACCACGGACTTCACATTTTCAGTTTGGTCTACCAAAGAAAGCAATGGCCTGGCAAAGCGCGGAGAAAGGTAGCCACCACACGCGCTAGCTACGACTGCATGTTGCAAAGGAAGCCGGCTAGCTACCTGCTGCTACTTACTAGTTTCAAAAAAGAAAAAAAAACTTGCTGCTACTTTTTTCTTCTTTCTGAAATACTTGCTGCTACTAGTGTACTTCGATTCCCCGGTTTGAAGGGAATACTGAACCAATGAAGAACTCTTCAGAGTCGGGTCTTCAAGCTAGACGGTGAAAAGGGGCATGCGTGAGAAAAGAATTGAATGGTTGACCTACTCCCTTTTTATTTTCGGTTGAGGAGATGCATGGAGGCAAATATGTCACCGTCATTCTCCATATGGGAGAGAGATCCTGGAACGCCTCGAAACTGGTTCTAGACACTCTAGCTCTCTATTTTTCACATAGGGCTAAGTTCGAATTTCACTGATGATTTGGAAGCACAGTATTTCTTAACAAAAGAAAATGTGTTATGTTGGATTCAAACATCGAATATTTCGAATTATTCCATCGCAAAGAGAGAATATTTTGAATTACTCATGTATCAATACGTACAGCTAAGGCAACGTACATACATACGACTGATCGACAAAATTGAATGGTTGACCTACCACTTTGGTTCATAAAACATTCAACAATAAATATTGGCTCGTCCTCTGCCTACTTCGAATTACTCACTGAAAGAGATGTAAATTATTCCCTCAAAAAGAGAGAGAGAGAGAGAGAATATTTCGAATTACTCGTGTATCAATACGTACAGCTAAGGCAACGTACATACATATGACTGATCGACAAAATTGAATGATTGACCTACCACTTTGGTTCATAAAACCTTCAACAATAAAGTTTGGCTCATCCTCTACCCACTTTGAATTACTCCAAAGATAGATAATTGATCACTGAATCCTACCGGTTAAAGGGAGGCCGAAATGGGGTGTCCGGTAGTACCATGGCCCAGAGGACCGTGCGGTAAGTCCGAGAGGAGGTCCGCCAGAACCTCCCAGGAGATCCCAAGACCTCCTGGAGGTCTTGGCCCTGTGCACACCGAGCCAGTCCCAGGATCAGATTGGTTAGCTCGCACAGATCCAACATTAGTGTAATCGAATCCATACAACACGCTCAAAGAGAAGCAGACCAAAATATCACATATATTAACAAGGGGCCTTAAGGCCAAGGTTAGTACAAGGGTGCCTCTCAAGGCTAACAGCAAAAGAGAACACAACACAATGAAGTAAAACAACGGCAAGGTCCATTCGCCAAATTCACGTGCTACCAAGTGGAGGACGTCCTAGCGCACAAGGTCTTCAAAAGAGCTCCCCTCCTGAGAGCACTTGGTCACCTGGATCCCCAACCTCTGCTGATCAAAACAGCAGGGCACAAGCCAATGAGTACTTTGAATGTACTCAGCAAGCCATGGGTAAGGTATGCAAGTAGTATTATGCACGGTTTGACAATGAGAGCTGTATGGTTAGTTTACAGAAAGCTAAGTTTGACGGTAAATAACATAATAGATTGTAAGGCAACAAGTTTAAAAGCTTAATACATAATTACTTTTGATTTTGCAAAGGAGACAGTGAGCACCCACTCACTCCCAAGGCACCCACCAAACCTCTCTGGAGCACCCACTCTAGAGCACCACAAGACCAGCCCCTGGACCACTTTGTGAGCCAGCCATGACCCCTCTGGAGCCGGCCAAGGTCTCTTCGAGGCACAAGCCATGACCTCTCACCAAAGCGCCCAGGAGGAACACAGTTCCACAAAAGGAATTCTACCCCTCATTCGAAATCTACGGGCATGTCCATAACCGAGAACGCGTCTATTCGAATAGATTTACACCCTGTAGAGGTGTACAACTTTACCCACAAGAGGTAGTCGCTTGATATTACACACGTTACCTTAGACATGTGAATCAAGTAGAGACCACCACTGTGCTTTACAAGGTCCCGCTCTGACTTGGCCCCAAGACACTAAGGTATCGCCATCACAATGTGCGTATAGCACTTGGTGGCCTTCCTCTTGAGCCGTGGTGCGCTATCAGCACCTCATCACCCATGGAACCGAACTAGAGCATGACCAGTTATTACACCCGGCCCACCCCATAATGGACATGTGGTTGCACGAAATGGCCCAGATCAATGGCTCCCAAGGTTCAGTCCTTAATTGTTGCTCAGGCAAGGCTTCCACAAACCCAATGTGACCCCGAGCTCTACAACTCTGGGGCACCCAGGTGACCCCATAGCACCAACATATGGAGCCCCCAGATGACTCCATAGCACCAACATATGGAGCACCCACTACTCGCACCTTGCCAACTTGCCCGAGCATAAAACAGTTTTGGTTCAACTTGGCCAAGACCACCCAGTCCTGGCACTGCAAATTTTAACAAAGTGGTCTCGCACCACAAACAACACAACCTGCGGCTCCAACCACAGTTGCTTATCAGTGGCACCAACCAAAATTCCATAATTCAATTAGTCAAGTTCAGCAATAAAAGATGATTCATGAGGAGACCAACGTCTACTAGAGCAGGGCTAAGCAGAAACGATACCCATGTTGGCAATAGCAATAAGAGACCAACTAACAGTACCATCCTGAGGTTTTCAAGGAAACATGTCAACATGTGGATTGCCAAATAGACAAGGAGGCATAACAACCAGTAGGTATTTAGCTAGAGCCCAAACCATTTTATACAAATAGCCAATGCAGGTTGTAGTAAAACAAAGTACTTTTTGTAAGGATAGGTTCAAAATGATCAAGGACCACGACTTGCCTTCAGTGGCGAGCTGCTGAGCTTCAACCGGGGCCACTGGATCACCGAGCTCCTCAGCGCCAACTAATCTACTACAGCAAAGAGAAACAACTAAATAAAGCAGCTCCAAAAGGAAACCGAAAAGAACTAGCAAGAACAGAAAGAAAAGATCCACAGAAGGGGAGGTCCAACAAGGGAAAGGAGGTCCAAAACCGAAGGGGTCCCAGAGGAGCAAGGAGAGCTTCTCCAGAACTGAGAGAAAGAGAGAAGGAGAAGAAATGACGAACAAGGAGGAAATGGGTGCCCTTAGCGCTCTATTTAAAGTAAAAGGGAGAATAGGAGCACCATCAAAAGGGACGCCCAGGTTCAAGGCATTAGTACAAAAGATACACTGCCAAAGGTACAAAAAGGGGCTTGAAACAGGGCTAAGGAGGTGACAAAAAGTAGAGACAAGTACAAAGGTAGGGGGCAGCATTTAATGTGACTCAACCCACATCAAATGCACTTAAGGCTATCAAGGGAGCCAGTCAAAAGGTGCACTGACCAGTCAAGGGAGTGGTCTGAAGGGGAGACCCGAAGAGGAGGTCCAAGGAGTAGGTCCTGCGAGGAGATCCAAAGAGGAGGTCCTACGAGGAGGTCCTACAAGGAGGTCCAAGGAGGAGGTGGTCTAGACCACAAAGGTCTAAACACAAGGAGGAGGTCTAGATCACAAAGGTCTAGACAGACAAGGGGAAGGTCTGAACCTAGAAGAGGTCCAAACACACGAGGGGGAGGTTTGAGCCTAGAAGGGGTCCAAACACACAAGGGGGAGGTAGGGAGGTCCTCGAAACAATGAAGACCAAACTCGAGCGGTAGGTCCGACCTAGGGAAGTCCTGAGGACACGGGGAGGTCCAAAGGAACACAACAACAAGGAGGTCCCATGGACAGGAGGTCCAAAAGGCACAAAACAGGGAGGTCCTATGGATAGGAGGTCCAAAAGACACGAAACGGGGAGGTCCTATGGACAGGAGGTCCTAAAAGACACTAAACGGGGAGGTCCTATGGACAGGAGGTCCAAAAGACACTAAACGGGGAGGTCCTATGGACAGGAGGTCCAAAAGACACAAAAACGGGGAGATCCTGAGGGCAAGATCCAAAAAGGGCAGGTCCTGACGGTCAGATCCTCAAGGAGCAGGTCCTGACGGTCAGATCCTCAAGGAGCAGGTCCTGACGGTCCAGATCAAAAGGCAAAGGGAAGGTCCGCGGAGGCAAGGACGCGCAGGAGGAACAGGGGCCGTCAAATCTTGATCGGACGGAGCAAGGCAACTAGGCCGTTCGGACCAAGCGAACGAGCCAACTCAGCCAAGCCGTCTGATGCGGATCAAACGGTCCTAAGGCAAGAAAGGCACTCAAGCGGTACGACCGCAAGAGCCAGCGGTGAGTCCAAACGCTAGGGAGGCCTAGGCCTAAAGAGGTCTGGACCTTCCGATCCAAACTGTAACATCCCAACTGTATAAACAGGGTTTGTTCAAATATAATTAAGGTGTAGAAATTAAAACTTTTTCTCACACCTTGAAAACCCCTAAGCACTCATGTAATTCTTGTCCAAGAGTTGTGTAATCCAAAAACACAAAGCTCTTGTTGACCAAAAGTCAAATTCATTTTCCAATTGTCTAAATCTTGTGCCAAACATTTGGAAATATTTTTCCTTGGTCCTAAAGTTGTTGTGGGACCCCTCTGAAAAATATCATGAGTTATAACACTTGTTTGATAAATTTTGGAGGTAAAACAAATCCTTGAACAACTTTCATGAATTTCCTGAGAAAAATGCATTGCATAATAACCTCTGAAAATTTTATGCAAGGTTAATCTCATTGTCAGCAAGCTCCAGTTAAAATTTCATCAAATTTGGAGTTCATTTGCTATCTCAAATAATTCTGCTAAGTTTCATTTGTTAAAAACTAAATTTAAAAGCCTACACTTTGTTCCTTGGGCTAGCCCTTTGCCAAAGCCGGTCCATTAACCTTGTCTGCACCTCGTGAGACCTCCTCTCCACCTTGATCAGTGCAGTTGGATTTACATCCAACCGCCACGACCTCCGCGTCAACACCGCAAAGACCTCCTCGCCTCATCAGTCATAACCGCTGGATCAAAGATCCACGGTCATGACCTCCCTATGTGTTAAATCCCAAAACCTCCACTCGGCCGTTAAACCACTTGACATCCCACCTTGTTGAGGTCGTAGCCCTTGGATCCAAGATCCATGGCCATGACCTCCACTCACCGTTAAACTAAGTAAACCTCCCACTTAAGCAAGGTCGTGGCCGTTGGATCGCATCCAACACCCGACCTCCCTCAAAATATCCAAATAAGACAGACCTCCCCTATCTCGTGTTGTGCACCGTTGGATTAAAATCCACTGTCCACGACCTCCTCTTTGTCTTATGCGCCGGATCTCCTCACAAGACGTGAGGTCGTTGCCCTTAGATCTAAATCTAATGGCCATGACCTCCCTTGTGTGTTGCGCAAGCTCAAGACCTCCTTTGCGCCACGCGCGAGGCTCAGGACCTCCCCTGTCTTGATCACCACCGTTGGATCAAAATCCAAAGGTCTTGACCTCCCTCGCGTTTCACGCAAAGCCCCAGACCTCCCTTTGGTTGTATGCCCTTGGATTTAAATCCTAAGGCCATGACCTCCCCCTCATGTTCTTAAGCTCATGTGCGGTTAAAACCTCACAGAGGTCCAAGACTGCTGGATGGAGATCCAACGCCTTGGACCTCCGAATCCCATTTTCCCACGCGCGCTTACATTAAGGAAATCGGAGGGCCACGACCTCCCCATCCTTGATCGTGTGGCTGGGACCTCCTCCCACCAAATTGGCGAACGGTTCAAAAATGCCATCGGAGGGCTAGGACCTCCCGAAGTCTTATCCAACGGTCAAAATGACCTCCCTATTCTTCTCCTTCCTTGGTCACGCATGCGTGGCCCGAAAAGTGAATTAATGCCCACTTTGCCCATCGTACCTTATAACAACTCTTTCTCGACCAAGATTAAATGCAGTCGACCTTCCGCCTCCTTTGGATTTTGCTGTGTGCTTGTCTTCGTTGTCCTCTCGGCTCGCGGCGTTCAAAAGGTCGCCGCCATTGTTGAGAGGAGGTCCATTGGGCGCGCATGGTTATTGCGGACCCAACGGTACCATTGGATGTCGCCATGAGGTGCAGATCGCCGGCGATGACCACATCTTTGAGCTCGGTCTTTGTCGGACAAAGCGGCAAAGACCGTTGTCGTTTTAGGACAAAGATCCACCGCGATACGCGCCATCATTTGCTCAATCATTGAAATCATTGGCATGTCTTAACTCCATTTAATCCTCACCTTGCGCCAGATTTAAGACCTCCCATGACCTCCTCATTGTCCCGCCAAGATTTAACCTCTTGTCCAAGCACGCGCGTGCGTCGCGAGCTCTGGGGCGCCCATGACCTCCTCCGAGGAGATCTCGAACGCCCAAGACCTCCCCTTAGAAATCATGGCCGCCCAAACCTCCCTAGAGGTCTGTGGACGTTAGGACCTCCTTTAAGACCTCCCTAGGTCATCTTAGCTGCTCATGACCTCCCGGGTAGATCTTGACCGTCAAGGTCCTCCTCGACGATCCGAACCATCGAGGACCTCCCTTGGAACATCTGGACCGTCCAAGACCTCCCCTGTGAGGTCTCGACGATGTAGATCTTCCTGGGAGATCTTGATAGTTTAGATCTTCCTTTGGAAGATCTCAACCGCTGAGGACCTCCCGTGTGATCTCGAGCCGCTTATGACCTCCCATGTCTTTAGGGTTTTAGAAATTCCATGAACTCCTAAGTATAAACCAAATAAGGTATAGCTTTAGAATTTCATATCTTTGTCATTTTAAATCCAAATGAGGTTAACTCAATTGTGTTATTCATCTCATGAGGTGCTGGTTTTACAAAGAAAAATTTCAGCTTCACTTCTGTTCTAGAAAATGTTGCCTCATAATTAAATTAGTGAATAGTGCGATTTGGTATTAATAGGTCGAAAGAAATTGATTTCATCATATCTTTTGCATTAAGGATCCAAATCAATTGGTTCTTGTTGCTAAATTCATGATAAATCATTGTCTTGCTGCTGTAAAATTTTCATAGCTTTAGAGAAGTTTCTCTGTTGCGTCTTTTGGGTTTTTCGTCGCTCTTATCGATTCTTTATTGCTTTTCCGTTAGGCCGACATTTGTGGCGATCCCGAGAGTGACCCTCTGCCACAACTTGGCCAAGAACATCAAGGCAAGCAGTTTGATCATTTCCATCATTGTCCCATTACTTTAAAGCTTAATATATTGTTTTACTTCTATGTATGCATGCTACTTTGTGTTAAATGTCGCTAGCAATCCTATAGTTGCATAATCTGAGGAATTGTTTATCCTCTACTACCATGAGCCTAGGTTATTTGCTTGTGGTGGGAGTTCGTTGGATGAGCTCTTATCACTTAGTAGTTCGTTTTCTCGCTTAGACATGCTTAGTAGCGGTAGTAATGGGCGATCATAGACTTAGTCGATGGTCTTGATCACTCAAACCGGTTATTACTCCTATATGTCCAAAGACTTGTGCTTTGATTAATTTGTAAAATCAAAAACTGAAAACAAAAGATTGATTTAGACTTGGGCATATTGGATGGATGGTGTGGTTTTTGGATGTGGTGGTATGCCCGAGTCAACAAGGACCTAATTCTTGCGCCATTGATCCAAGCAATTATGCGTATAACCACACGAGGGGATATGGGACCTCTCTGACTAAGTACTTTGGGCGGTGCTAATTGGGGTCGCTTCGGTTGGTGTGTTTTAAAGATAAAATGTGTGTGTGTGTGGTGTGGGAATGGAAAGAGGCAGTGCCGGTTAGGGTGTCTATTGTGTCCTTATCCCGTGGGTTGTGCGGGTCAAAATTAGCATTGTCCATTGGAAATGTCTCGTAGGACTTAATGCGTTTTAACACCTAAGGTAGTGTGCTTAAAGGAAAGGCGATGCGACGTGTGGGTACATTGGTACACCCTATGAGGATAAAACTATTCAATAGCCTCGTCCTAGGTTATGGACACGCTTGGTTATTTCCTGTAAGAATTAGACTACAACCTTTAATTAAAACTTGACATGGTTGGTATGAACGGGGAGTTCATGCTATTGTTGTGGTGACTTGGGTTAGTCACTTCCAGGTTGTTATTGTTGTTGTTACTATGTTACTACCTCGTTGTTATTTCAACAATTAAAATGCTTTGCCAAATTGCCTTCAATCTATTATGTTATTGCAAATGAAACTTGCTTTATGCTAAAATGAGTCCAAAGCCTCATCCACTTAAATAAAGCTTGCATGTAGCTATTTATAGTTCTGTTATCTCACACATAAGTCTTGAGTACTTTATGTACTCATCTCGCCTGGTTGTGGCATTTTGTGGCTTTTGTTGCAGAGGAAGAAGGTGAGCTCCAAGAGCCTCTCTTACGTGCTACGTGTTGCGACTTCTTCGACGACTAGCTTGGCGGTCCCACGAGATGCCTAGGGGTTAAGGCACACCGATTGGCTTTGTGTTATAGCCATCTTTATGGCACTTTTTGCTTCATTGTTATCTTGTAGTTCTTGTTTGTTATTTGGCCGTAAGGCCTCTCTTTGTAATAACCTATTCCTTATTAATATTAACTTCGGTTTGTTGCTTATGTACTATGTGTTGTATGGAATTGATACATTCTTTTGTTGTGAGGTATGTATACCGCATTCAGGGAGTATACATCTCTCGAGACTGGGTTTATTTGGTTGATAATACTAGGGTCAATTGGATGACTAAGTATTATGAGCCTAATAAATCCGGGTACTCACACAAACAAAGAGGAGGTCTGGATCATTGGATTAAACAACGGAGAGGTCTGGACCCTAGGATCAAATAGAAGAGGGATCTGGATGGCTAAGATCTCCAAAAGGGGAGGTCCTAACGGCCAGATCTAAACAAGGGGGAGGTCTGAGCGGTCAAGATCTCTAGAGAGGAGGTCCTAACGGCTAGATCTAAACAAGGGGGAGGTCTGAGCGGTCAAGATCTCCGGAGAGGAGGTCCTAATGGTCAGATCTAAACAAGGGGGAGGTATGAGCGGTCAAGATCTCCAGAGAGGAGGTCCTAACAGCCAGATCTCAACAAGGGGGGAGGTCTGAGCAGCTAAGATCTCCAGAGAGGAGGTCCTAACGGCCAGATCTCAACAAGGGGGAGGTCTGAGCGGCTAAGATCTCCAGAGAGGAGGTCCTAACGGCCAGATCTCAACAAGGGGAAGGTCTGAGCGCCACAAAGAAGCGGTACAACCACAAGATCTAAGCGGTACGACCGCACTAGAGGACGGAGCAAGCGGGAAGTCCGCGAGAGCAATGAGAGAGCCAAGGGAACCAAAGGGAGGTCCAAAAGGGAGGTCCGAGAGGACACAGGGGGATCAAAAGAGCCCCTTATGGACACAGGGAGATCCAAAGGATTCCAAGGATGCCCAAAGGAGGTCTTCACGGAAGAGATTCAAGCCAACAAAGGGAAGGTCTGGACTAAAGGAAGTCCGAACAAAAGATACAAGGAAAGGTCCAAAGATTAAAGAGGTTTGAAACACACACTCGAGCTAGTCCAAACTCAAAGGAGAGGACTTAGACCAACCAAGGGGGTCCGAGCAAGGGAAGGTCTGGAGGAGGACAAAACAGATCCCAACAGAAAACACTAGCGGAGGTCCAGGAGGCAAGGGAGGACCAGAGAGGAAAGAAAAGCATTGGGCCGAAGCCAAGCACAAGGCAAACAAAGACAAGGGAAGAACTCCAACACAGCTCAAAAGGACAAAAGCTGATTTTTAGTTAAAGTTTGATTTTATTCAATTGAAGCTCTTTTGAAAACTCAAGTTAAGCTTGAACTCTCAATAAAACCAAATGGTTATTTTTATTTTGAAAACTACAGGAACCCAGGATAAGCGGGACGTTACAGCCTTTGTGTTGTTGTTTTTCCCCGTTTGTGGATCTGCGCGTCCTCTTTCTCCTACCATTATGAGTTAATGGTATATTTTGGTAATTAATGATAATCACATTGTGGGACTAACATTTTCTATGAGTTGGGTAAATAGGTTATGTTCCATGATGATGGAGACTTTGGATGGCATTATAAGTTGATTGTCATCAAGTCAAGGTTCAAGAAGATAATGCATCATGTGTTTTTGCATACCAAGATATCAAAAGGAGATGATCATGAGTTGATCATCAAGTCAAGAGAAGATCCATCTTGTGTTGATGGAGGGCACATGAAGGATGCATCATGAGTTGATGCATATCAAGACAATGACCCGGACTTGAAGTGAAGATGTGTGTCATCAAGCTTCAAGAGGATGCTCAAGGCAAAGGTATAACTAGCTAGGGCTAAAGATGCGTTCGTAGCCTTTTACCGGTCTTGGTGTTTGGTTAGAAGACTGGATTGCTAGTATAGGATTGTCGTACTATTAAGAAGGGTCTTGTCTAGTAGTTTGAGTCTCATCATGTGTTGATAGCTCAATCCCACTTGCTCTAGCTCTCCATGGCATGATGATATTATTTGCAAATAGCTGCGGCTCATGCATCTAATCCTTATAGCATATGACTATACTTTGCAAATGTGTTTTGTAAATGGTTGAAGTCCATGTACCTACTCCTTCTGGCATGATCTAAGTTTGCAAATGTGTTTTACAAATTGTTGGGATCCATGCATCATTCCTTGATATGGTCTAAGATTGCTTGTTGCTCTTTTCTTGGACTTAGGCCGCTCAGCCCGCGCGCTTGCGTTTGTCCCACCGCACCACGCACTGCACCCATCCCCTGCCAACGCAGTGTCGCCCGCGCTCTGGCCACCACCCGTGTCGCTCCATCCCTTCTCCCCTATAAATGCCAGCACCCCCTCTCTACCCCCTTCCTCCCCCCTTGCCCTCCCTCTCCATTCCCCTAGAGCCCCAGTGCTACATCGTCGCCACATTACCCTTCGTCTTGAGCTCCGGCTGCCACCCCTGCTTCGTGTTCCCATAGCTTCGGTGATCTTCTTGCCCAAGCAACCACGTCACGGCAGTGTTACCGAGTATCTTGCACCCTCATGTGAAATTAATTTGATATTTCATGTAGCCATTTGATGGGAATCGAGCTTTTCCCGAAACTGGTCTACATCATCTTCCATCGTCGATTCGTTGCCTCCGGTGAGCCAAAACCCAATTCCCTTCTACTGCACGATCACCATCATCTACTCTATGCATTCCATACCTCCGCTTGTCCAACGCATCGCCGAGGAAGTCCACCATCGGAGCACCCCCCTTGTTCCGAGGCATGTCGCCGTTGCTAGCCCATTCCAGGCATCCACCGGCCAAGCCGACCGCACCTACGCGTTCCTTGGGCCGAGGCCATGCCCATGCTCACCTTACTTCTCTGCGTTCCTCACTGGAGCCTCGTCGCCCTCACCAACCCGCATCATCAGCCACTTCTAGCGCCACACATCACACGGCCACACTTCTTGTGCCCACGCCGTGGCCTCCCAACCCTGGGGGTTCCATTTTGGGGGTTGCTGCCCACTTCCACCCCTCTCCTCGCCGGTGTCGCCACCACCTTTCCTACGCCCGTGCTTCCCTTGTTTCTGATCGCTACTCTCTGTGCATTCCTCTCTCTCTATGACACCTTGGCCCCACTGTCATTCCCTCTAAGCCTTTCCCTTCTAATCCTCTCCTTCTCACTTGCTAGTGGTCCCCTTGTGTCATCATCCCTTTTTCTTTTCTCTATGAAAAAGAAATCAACACAGAATTCCCATAGAATATTCCCTCTTTTCTTTTTCTATCATTTCATGTGATTGCTATCTTCTGGACGTTCGTTCTCCTTCCTATGAACTCCGATCCCATCGATTCTTGTTTTCTAAATTCATCTAAATTCAATATCTCTCTATTGGTACTAACTTTATAATTTTTGGATTTTATTTGATTTTCTTGTATTTATTTGCCTCGATTTGCATGTGTGGAGTCCGACACCGCCGAAGCCACTTTGGATCAATCAGACACAGTGACCTCAACCTTGGACGAAGGCGAGTCTCTTTTGAACATTTTGTACCTATGATGTTTTTTAAATTATGTTTTCAATTTTAAAAATATTATGCATCGCTATTTCACATAAAAATGATGAGTTCAAATCGTAGGTTGTTAGTTAAACCTAAAGTTGTTAATGTCTTCCTTTGATAATTATTATCCCATACCTTTATGACCCAAGCATAGTAACTCCACAATATTGATTATGACAATGTGGAATAGTTAATCACAGTAGAATTTCTTAGATATGCTTGTCTGTCTTGATCACCCAACGGGAGGAAAATATTATTACCTTTTAAGCAATTCGTTTCGAGAAATGTATGACATTAGGTAATGTTAGTATTTTGAAAATTAAAAAAATGATGAAAATCTATTTTTGACTTGGCAGATGGTAAGATCAGGCGAGTGCAGCTAGAGCACGAGAACTTGGAATATGTTAAGTTCCGCCCAAGTCATATTAAGGACTGACGCTTGTGACTATACAAACGGAGCAATATCGTACAACCACATATCTTAAATGGGAAGGACCTGGCTGAATAATTTACCGAATCCAAGCATTAAGCTTGTAGGCTGTAGTGATAGGTGTTCTCTTGATTATGGTAAATGTACTTCCATATCTTGAGATGTGCGGGTTATGGTAAATGTACTTCCATATCTTGGGTTGTGTAGCATGGTAAGGAACTTCCATGTTGTCGGGGCTTGCTCTGTATGTTGGTAAGGAAACTCCACGTTCGGGCAGGTTATCCCCCACAACGGTGAGCTTCGGGTCGATGGTAAATGACATCCGTGACTTGGGGTAAAGCTCATCGGGCGAGCTAATGTGAGGATAAAATTATTGTAAAAGCTTTTGTGATAATCACTTAGTTGCACACCTTTGGAAGTGTGTGAGGATGACATTATAAGCTGATTATCTCGTGTGGGTCAAGCTGCACAACCTCTACAGAGTGTAAAACTATTCAAATAGCCGTGCCGATGGTCAAGGGTGGGCAAGGTGCATTTTCACATGGTAGATTTTGGTTTTGATTTTAAAACAGTGAATTTTGAGAACCAGGAGCAGTTGGGACTCTTGGGTAGTTTTCTGGCAGGTAGAGCCCTATCCTGTGAACCTTGGCAATTAGAGCCTCTATACTAGTGGTTGGTAGTTAGAACCTCCACTAGTGGTGCGATTAATTTATTTATGGAAACTACTTTTGTCAAATATGCTTTATGAAAAATGTTTAAACATTAAATATTGTTTTGTGCCAAAGAAACATATAAGCCCAATTGTTAAAGCTATGCATATGCATATTTCCCAAGACTCGCGGAGTACTTTATGTACTCACATGCTACACTCAAACAAATCTCAGAAGCCTATAATGATGCCGAGGACGACTACAACTTCTACGCCTGCGGGTTTGATGAAGGACATCCGAAGTACTAGGTCGCGCTTCCCAGTTGAATGCCGGTGGGCAATTTGATGGGTCACTACTTGGAGTTTACTCTTTTGCTATTTTCGTTGCTGTAAGACTCAAGGTCTTTTGACCTCTTTTGTAATAAGTGGCCTTAAGGCTGGTACCTTGTTGTTACTTTTATGTTAATCGTGATTCGAACTTTTTATCAACGATGTAACTGTATACACTAGCTACCGATCTAGGGACTAGTGCAGAAAATACAGAGGATTCTGGATTCAAAAATTCGGGTCCCGATAGAGTTGGTATCAGAGTCGAGTCAACTGTAGGACGTGACCTAGTTAGAATGGCCGTTTGTAGGAAAAACTTCAAAATTTATTTTTATAAAAAAATGGTGCTATCCTTATCTTTTCTCATCTTTCTATCCTTACCTTCTTCATTGAATTCTTTCTTACCTCATTCTTCATTCACCGTTTTACAATGTTAAATGGATCTTCTTTGCCTTGTAATTTCTATAGATGGTCAACACGATTCTTACCATTATGTTCAAGACTGCAAGTTTGGAGCCATCAAGCCATATAGTCTATGTTGACAAGGCTCATTATGTGCATTGAGCCATTTTATCAGCTTAAGAGTATCGATCAAGTAGGCGACTTTCTTTGAGTTGATTTTAGTTGCAAAAAGTAATTTGATTTTTCATGAAGTATTTGGATCTTGTGGGTTGTTACAAGCTTCCTTGTTCTCTCATCTTTGCTTTTCCCTCTCTTCCCCTGCTAACCTTGGTCTGCTCAAATGGAAAACCCTGGAAGAGGTCGTGGAGGACATCGTAGAGGAGGCCGTGCAGCCATTTGAGGCCGTGGTCGTGGACAAGGTCACGGTCAACCACTTCCTGAGGAGCCAGTTTTGTTGCAACTATCTCAAGTACCGCAAGAACCCCAAGTTCAACCAAAGCAATTCTTTGAGGAAGAACCTTTACCACCACCACCTCCTGGTTAGCCCTAGATGAACATAGAGCAAATGATGGCCATGCAGCTGCAGCTACTTCAGACGTTTGCTCAAAACCAAGTTAATCAGCCTGCACCAGCTCCTGCTCCAGTCTTTCCACCTCAGTCCAGACTGGGAGAATTCATGAGAACCAGGCCGCCAACCTTTACCGGTTCAATTGATCCTCTAGAAGCTGACAATTGGCTAAAGGATGTCGAGAAGAAACTTATCTTGGCTCAATGCAATGACCAAGAGAAAGCCCTCTATGCTGCCCACCAACTTAAAGGACCTGCAGGGACTTGGTGGAAAAATTACTACGCAGCTCACCAGGACTTCCAGGCCATTACTTGGCATGAGTTTTCTACTGCTTTCTGCATGGCACACATTCCTTTGAGAATTATGGAGATGAAAAAGTGAGAGTTCCATAAGCTGCAACAAAGCAACCCCAGCGTGTCAGAGTATCTCAACCAATTCACCCAACTGTCAAGATATGCACCGGAAGATGTTGCAACAGAAGGAGCTAAGATCTGGCGCTTCATGGAAGGACTTGATCACAACATCCAAGTACAACTATTGTCAAATGACTACCCTAATTTCCAGCAGATGGTCAACAAAGCTCATGTGCAAGAGGATGCCCAACGTCAGCTGTTTGAGTCCCGAAAGAGAAAGATGGTTTTTCAGGCGCAGCATGGAGCCAGCGGTTCCAAGCCCTGAATGAACCAACCATACTACAACAAGCCGCCAGTAGATAATGCACCCATGAGTCCAATGTCAGGACCTCATCCAGTCATGCAAGGATTTCGCAACAATGCTAGTATTCAACTGTAGTAGAACAAGACATCAACAGCAAGAATCCAATGCTTTTATAGTCATGAGATGGGGCATTTTGCCAGCAATTGCCCTTAGAAACATCGAGCCGTGACTCTAGTTCCTTTCAACTTGGGAGCTACACTAGCCAATACCCCTACGCCAGGATCAGGACAAGGAGTGCCTCAGACTCCAAGTCAAGCCATCCGAAATTCAGCACCATCTGCAAGGGGACAACTGAATCATGTCACAACAGAGCAAGTTCAATCAACTCAGCGTGTCACACCAGGTAAGTGCTAGTCAGTTCAGTTTCTGTTTTGGTTTTGTCTCACTCAAAAGAGAAAGCAGTTTGGTTCAGTAAGCAAAGTCTGTGTACCCCAATCTTTTTCTCTGTTCGTCTGAATCTCAGGGTCGAGATTCCTTCTAAGGGGGTAGGTTTGTAACATCCCAAATTTCGACCCTTTTTCAAAATTTATGTCAAAAATTAATTAATTCAAATTTTTGGATTTTAAGAGTTTTTGCATTTACTTAATTTCAAGTTTCGAAATTCAAATTCAACTCCACCAGCTCAATTCAAATTATTCGCCAAATTCTGAAATTCAAATTTTGCAAATTTGGATTTTTTGCAAAATTATTCTTTCTTTTCCTTTCCCTTTTTCTTTTTCCTTTCCTACCTTTTTCCCTTTTTCTTTCTTTTCTTTTCTTTCTTTTCTTTTTCTTTCCTTCCCTGGCCTCTGCTCCTGGCCACATGCCTTTTGCACACTCACACAAATTTCATGCCCAGCCCACACCTCAAGAAGGCCCATGTTCTGGCGCCGCCACGAATCCCGCATTGACTCATGCCACACGCCACTCAAGACGCTTGCATCTATCCTCAGCATTAAGGCTCTGTCTCCGCCGTACACGTGTCAGCACCCATCCTCGCCACACACACACCCAGCACAAGGCCTCCCACGCCCGCCACCACCTGTGCCGCTCCTTCCCTTCTCCCCTATAAATGCCAGCACCCCCTCTCTACCCCCTTCCTCCCCCTCCCCCTCCTCCTCCATCTCTATTCCCCTAGAGCCCTAGTGCTTCATCGCCACCGCATTAGCCTTCGTCCCGACTCCGGCCTCCACCCTTTCTTCGTGTTCCTACCGCTTCGGTGATCTTCTTGCCTGAGCAACCGCATCACGGCGTGTTCTCGAGTATCTTGCACCCTCATGTGAAATTAATTTGATTTTCGTGCAGCCACTTGACGGTAATCGAGTTTTTCCTAAAACTAGTCCATCGATTCGTTGCCTCCAGTGAGCCAAAACACAATTCCTTGCTACTGCACGATCACCATCATCTACTCTACGCATTCCATACCTCCTCTTGTCCAATGCATTGCCGAGGAAGTCCACCACCGGCGCACCCCCTTGTTCCGAGGCACGTCGCCATTGCTAGCCCATTTCGGGCATCCTCCGGCCAAGCTGGCTGCACCTACACGTTCCTTGGGCCGAGGCCATGCCCACGCTCACCTTGCTTCTCCGCATTCCTCACTGGAGCCTTGTTTCCCTCACCAACCACATTGTCGCCACTTCTAGTCTTTGCCGCCGCCCCCGACCCGGGGTTCCATTCTGGGTCGCCACCCTCTCCTCGCCAAAAGCCGCCGCTTTCCCTGTGCTCAAGACTTCCCTATTTCTTCTCACTGATCTCTGTGCATTGCACTCTCTCTATGACACCTTGGCCCCACTGTTTTATACAAAAGTTCAAAACTCATGCAAAACTATTTTCCATATAGAATAAGCTCACAAATTATTCTCCCATTTATTTTCACTATGTCTTCCCAAAAAGGAGATTTTTGGGATGTTACAAACCTACCCCGCCCTCCCCCTTACAGAGAATCTCAACCTTGAGATTCGATGGGCTTAGTAAAGACATATAGGAATTCGGCTCTAAGACGGTCTTCTCGTTCCCACATGGCTTCATCTTCGGTGTGGTTGCTCCACTGGACTCTTAGCATTTTGATGGTGCAGCTACGAGTGTGTTGTATGGTTTCGTCTAAGATCCGGATCGGGTGCTCCCGATAAGAAAGATTTGGTTGGAGATCAATGTATTCCAACTGAGCGAGTTCATTTGGAGTTTGAAGGCATTTCTTGAGTTGTGATATGCGGAAGACATCGTGCACATCTGAGAGTTGGGGTGGCAATTCCAATTGGTATGCTACTTTGCCTTTCCTTTCGACACTTCGGTACGGTCCGATGTACCGAGGTGCCAGTTTCCCATGGACTTAGAAACAACGGATGCCTCACAGCGGTGAGACCTTGAGATAAACATAATCGTTTACTTCTAAGATTAGCTCACGGCGGCGACGGTCGGCATAGCTCTTTTGACGCGATAGCGCTTCCTTCAAGCGTCCTTTTATTGCGTCAACGTGCTCTTGTGCTTCCTGGATGATGGTCAGTCCAAAGAATTGTCTCTCGCCGACCTCGGACCACAATAGGGGTGTTATACACTTCCTCCCATAAAGTTCTTCAAATAGTGACATTCAAATGCTTGACTAGATACAGTTGTTGTAGAAAAACTCGGCAAACGCCAAGCACTTCTCCCAATTCGTGATGTAGGACAGCACGCAAGATCGTAACATATCTTCCCAAATTTGATTCGTCCTCTCTGTTTGATGTCGAACCTGGGACTGAAGGATCCCAAATTCTCTGTGTTTATACACTAGTCCAGGATAGCTAGTGTACACAGTCATACAAAGGTGACATCACAATCATATCCCGCATTTTATTAATAATAATTCAGAGTTTATTACAAAATGGGCCTAAGGCCAAATAATGAAAATCACAGCGGAAGCAAAGTAGTAGTAGGCCACACGATTCGCCACAGGCAGTCGTCTGGGAGCGTAGGCCTAAACGTCTGGGTCCTCACCGTCCTGGTAAAAGTCTTCTCCTGAATAAATATTATTCAGTAAGAGTGAGCACAACTTCTGTGCTCGCAAGTTACACCTAATACAGAATTATGATGCATGCATAAGTAAACAAATGAGACTGGTAGGGTTTATTTTGCATAAAGCAGCGTTTTCAGTTTAAATACTCATATTAATTTCCAAGGCCATTTTTATTCTATAACTAAAATCAGGTTTTAAATTGACAGTTTTATAGTGGATAATTTCCAAGGCTATTTTTAATCTATAACTAAAATCATATTTTTAAAATGACAATTTTATAGTGGATAACCTCCATGAATGAATGGTGAAGGATACCCTCCTATCACATGGCTAACCGCCCAATTTTACCACGAGGTTAACCATCCTCGAAAATCATCTGTTGAAATTATTTTAAAACCAAAAACAAAGTCTAACTTAGAGTGGCTTTGCTCATCATGTCCATGACCGTGGACACGGCTATTCGAATAGTTTTACACTCTGCAGAGGTGGTACAACATTACCCACAAAAGATAATTTGCTTTTAATGTCGGCCAATACACGCTTCCAAAGGCGTGTGACTAAGCAATTATCACAAGGTCGTTACAATGTTCTACCTTAAAGTATTTATGTCCGCTAAGGTTTCGCTTCCATTAGACTAACCATCCTCCGAGAGCCCCCTCTTGCGCCAGGTTGGACTATTGTCTGATCGACACCCACACAACAGCATGGCACAAATAACGGTAAGGTATCACAAATTATTAAGCCTAGTCCTGCCCATTCAGAACATGTAGTAGTACGGTGGAGCTTAGCAAGATGCGGCTCAAAGACCGATCCTTAACTGACTTTGGCGACTTTCAATTTAAACCCTGGGCCTCAACCTTAACCAGATAGAGCTCGTGCATAAACCTACACCCACCAATTATCCATTTCGCCCAAGTCCAAACCCATTTTTGAGTTTATTTCAAGTAAAACCATTTTCATAAACTTTCTATAGTAAAACAATACCATAGACTCATTTAAACAAGTTTGAATAATTTGGCTAAAAATCTCCCAAATACACAGTTCTGATCTAAGCATTGGCTAAGCATGTTATTATTTTTAATATTATTTTATCTAATGGTGACAAGAAAATGATAATACAATAATCAACATTGGCTATACAAAGGAATTGGCATAACTAAGGATTTAAACAGGGAATTAAAATAATTGAATAAAAGTATGCATGCAATAGTAATTTAAAAACAGAATTAAATAACTTTAGAATATTGGGATCAACATGATCAATGGTATAACTTGCCTTGCTTGAGGTCTTGATACTCTAATTCCTCTGAAGGATCAAACTCTCCGGAGTCGTCGAAGTCTATACGCGAAAATACAACAAATTCAAATGAAATTCAAATAAATTCAAAAAGACAAATCAAACTAACTCCAAATAAAATAATTTTAGTTTAGTTAGCTAGATATTGAATTTATACAAATTTATAAATTCAAATAAACTAAATCGGAGTTCGTATGAAGAAATACGAGCTCCTGGAAGTTTAAATCTACTTAAAACCCTAAAATCTGAATTTATTGATTTTACCGAATTATTTTCCTAAAGGATAATCCGGTTTATGACGTCAGCGCCCGGAATAACGATTTTTCGGTCGAATTATTTTTAAACCGAAAATCGTTGAGTCGCTGACATGTGGGCACGTGGTCAATGGACCATGCCCACGGTTGGTCAAAGGTCCATGATGGACCCGGTGTAAGCTACAGTACACGCGAAAGTGTGGGGGACACTGTGCACAAGGTGACGTGGCGCCACATAAGATCCACGTAGGATCCTACGCTGATGTGGTGCCTACATGGCAACGACGTTGCCAAGCCACGTATGCCGACGGAGGGGGAGCTCCGGTGAGGGCCTCGCCGGCGTTTTACGCCACGGCGAGCCTCACAGACACGCGCAAAAGGAAGAGGGGGCGCGACGGCGCTAGGTCGTCGGTGAAGTAGGGGTTCCGGTGATCCTCGGGGTGAACGAAGGTGCGCACGGGCTTCGCAATGATGCGGTGGTGCCGTAGGTGTGGACGATGGGGCGGGAGCATCACTGGTGGCACCGGAATCGAAGAAGAACCGAAGCTTGACCGCCGGCGAAGAACTTCGAAATCTGGGCGCTAGGGGAGAAGAGGAGAGCAATGGGTGGTGACGCTGAGGTGAGGAGAGGAAGGTGTTGACCAAAAAGGCGACTAGAGGGGGGATAAATAGGAGCATGCTCAGTTTTTCACAAAGGTCAGATTCAACTCCAATCTTACTCCAGTAGCTATAGAAGCTATGAAGATCAATCTACAAGTACAGCGGAAGACTTGTATTGAATCTAAACCAAAATCCCCAAAGCAAAAGATCAAACGAGGTTCAAACCCTAAAGGGCGGTCAGACCAGCGGCTTATGGGTGGTCAGACCAGAGGGTGGTCTGACCGGCGTTATAACTTCAGTCTAACCGATTTCATCCAGAACAGAAGAACAACCCGAAAACTCAAACCTCAAAATGATCTAACTTTTGATTCGTGAGGGCAAACTCCACGAAACTTGACACACACCTTCTCAAAGATATTTGGAACCTATTCCAATCGAAGATCGTGAAGATCCACGCCAAAGTTCCTATCTTTTTCAGTTTGAACGAAGGTGGTTTAAAAACCGAGTCAAAACGAAAATATGATCTAAAGACTTACTCGTAGGTGATTGATGATCAAGATGATCCTAGATGGGTTCCCACATATCACAACAAGTTAGATCAAGGCAAGAAACCAAGCAAAAACTCGTGGATCAAAGAAAGACCACAAATCATCAAATAGAGAGAAAGAAAGCAAATAGACTCATCTTTGAGGGAACTTTCTTTGGATTGATTTGATATGGTATTGGTTTACAGCCACTCCATCAATGGAGGACAAAGACTCAATACATGAGTACGAAATCAAATCCAACTCTCTAGAACCCTAACCTCCACTAATCCTCTCCCTAAGCAAACTAGGGTTTCAAACACAATGAAAGGGTTGAGGGGGTGCAGCCACCTCCCTCCTCTATTTATAGTGGAGGCTTAGACCTTCTAGAAGATTGAACCCTAATGGGCTCCCGTTACATACGCACGCCTTTTAAAGTGCCGTCTTCATCTCTTGACCTAATCCTCTTCATCTTGCGCCATCTTGCGCCGTGAGTTCGCAAAAGGTCACCAAGGCGGTATTTGGTGAAATTACCAAAATACCCCTTCTCGATCTTTTTGCAAACACTGAGTCCCAATCTGCGTGAAGCACCTCCCATGTTTCGCCACGTAGGTTGATCCAATGGCCATCATGTCGGCAAGTCTCTCCATCCGGCTCCCACCAAACCACCATGGCACTTGCACCGACCTCGCCCGCTTGATCCAACTCGTCGCACCAACTACCTGTTCGGTCACCTTTGTCTCTCTTACGCCATGCTTGACTCCATTGACTCACCCAAAGATCCTCGATCGTTTCGACCTCACTTCCAAGCCTAGTCCCGATCATCCTCGTTGCTGACCGTCATTGACCTCCAAGCAACCTCGCACATCAATAGACAAAGAAATCGACCGGGAACAAGTTCTTCACAACTTGACCCACGTTAGTCAAAACATGCATCATGCAACACATATGCCATGAAACCCATGAACTTGACTCTAATTCCAACAATCATCGCCACCGGCTTGGCCGATGAAACAAGTGAAAACCTACGACCGCCACTTTGGCCGTTTTGACCGCCCCCTGGGACTTAGCCAAAATTCACTTGAGGCAGGCTTGGTCTCGATATAAAATGGCTTGGCCGGACCATTGCCTAGTCAAACTGCTACCAACGCCGACTGCATCAAGACTGACCTTATAAAGATTTCAACTTTGCCGAAAACGCGTGTTTCGACAAACCGTAAGCAACATTGCCAATTGTAACATCATCCTAAGATCTCAGGCATATCCCCATAATATCCACAATCTCCTCCTTGATGAACACATTGGCAATTTTCTACAAATGCAAATTTAGAGGTTTGAAAAGTAAAAATACGACGTTTTCGCACAAAGGCACAACTTGGTCCAAATGCAAGAGAAAGCACAGGAAATGACCAAGTTGGCTTCAAAAAAGCATAGGCAAGTGAGATACGGCAAAAGAAAGCGAGAAAGCTTCAATTTCCAGAAAAGGACAAAATCTCACTTAAGGTCCATATGAAAGAACAATTGTTCGATATGACCTTTGATCATTGTGAGGATCAAGAATTGCAATTCAAGTTCAGAAGTAGCAATAAGACCATAAGAATGCAAATAAGAAACTCTCCCTCACTATGATCCTCAAATTTCAGAAAATCTCAAATTTTCAATTCTTCTCCAAGTAACTCCCCCTTTTTCGTAACTCCCCTTTTTCTCCCTTTTTTTTAACCATCTTCACCCCCTTTGACAATGGAGTCATCAAGGAATCACGCCTTCCTCTCATCCAGAGATAACAAATGTAGAATGAGGAAAGAGCATAAGAAGAAGCATGTATGAAATGTAATGGAGTGGCTTCATTTTTTTTTATTTTTGATTACAAGAATCTTTGGAGATTACCCAAAAGAACAAGCTAGCATTTCTAAAATTGCACAAACAACATATCAAGCCTAACAGTGCTAGCAAGATCATGATAAGACATATATATCAAAGCTACGCTCGAAGGCTTAATGTAAAGCAATAAATTTGATCAATTTAAGCAAAGCTTCAAATCTAGCAAGTTCGTCAACAGGGATCCTAAAATAATAGTGGCCATGTCAAAATGTCAAAATTAGATCAAAAAGCTAACAAAGACCACATTAAGAGACAAACAAGTCCTGAATTGAATCATTTTGCTCAATTTTCTCAAACGCCCATGTTTCAACAGTTTTTCATTTGCAATGAATATTGAAGTTGACTAATGGTCTAACTTAGTGAAAAGATCCTGGACTAGGAGCCATCCACAAACTCTTCCTAAGCTTCACCGTGGTTGATTAAAGGTATATCTTAGTGAAGAAGATCCTAGACTAGGAGCCATCCACAAACTCTTCCTAAGCTTCTACCAGTATGCACAAATCTTGAGGTTCATGTCATTTTGACAAGCAAATTCCCCATGAGATCGTTCGATCATCAAACTATCTTCAAGTTCATGTCTATGACATGCAGTCTCGTAAGAGTAGTTTGGCACAATTTAAGCATAAGACAATCTTAAAATTGATTTTTCATTTTTCATTTTCATAAGAGCATTTTTAGATTCTCAGAAACACAAGAAGCTCAAGTAATAATCAATTTTAGATTCAAGAGCTAACAAAGTAATTTTGACAGGGCCAATGTCACAAAAGGAGCACTATTACGCAACTAACTAAAACATCCACAGATTGCAGTTTTTAGTTCGAGTTGTCTTAAAGTTCTAGCTCATACAGCAAAGACTTAGCTATACATGTGAAAGCATGATAATTCTAGTAAGTCAAAGAACTAGACATGGCATTGAGCAAGAATTGAAATACTAAAGCTCCAAAGGGTAATAAGCAAAGCTTCATCAATTAAAAGATAAGCAGAAAAGCTTATATTACAATGCATCTTTTTGTATTTTTCATGTGAATGCAATATGATACAATGAGATGCAAGAAAAGCTCAAAAAGCCTAAAAAGATCAAAAAGATCAACAAGTTCAAAAGAAAATCAAGAAAAGATCAAATGAATAAGGTGAGATCAGAAAAGATCAAACTCCCCCTCAAACCAACCCATAGGGATAAATTACCCCTAACTCACTCCTCAAGGATGCAAAGACTTGGTGAGGATATCAGCCACCTGAGTCTCGGACTCGACAAAATGCAGCACAATATCACCCTTCTCAACATGGTCTCTAAGGAAGTGATAGCGAATGTCTTTGTGCTTGGTCCTAGAATGTTGCACTGGGTTCTTAGCAATGTTAATAGCAGAAGTGTTATCACAGAAAAGAGGAACACTAGCAAAGGTTAACCCAAAATCCTTAAGAGTGGAGACCATCTACAAAATCGACTACAAAGAACTAGCAAAGCCTACATATTCAAATTTTCAAAGAAGGATTGTGCAATAGAAGACCGCTTCCTAGAAGACCAAGAGACAAGAGAAGTGCCTAAGAAATGACATGTGCCAGAGGTACTCTTCCTATCTAGCCGACAGCCCGCAAAATCAGAATCAGAAAACCCTCGAAAGGACAGTGAAGAAGAACAGGAATACCAAATGCCATACTAGAGGGTAGAGTGTAAATACCTGAAGATGCGCTTAACGGCTTGGCGATGTGAAGTCCTCGGTGATACCTGAAACCTTGCGCAGAGGCAGACTGCGAAGTGGATGTTCGGTCTTGAGGTCATTAAGCATGTAGGAGCCGATCATGTCACAGACTGTGATTGATCCACGGCTTCCCTTCCTCATCCGATCCAAAATAATAAGTCGCCATGGGAGTGGCGATCGCTTTGCAAATACCCATCTCAAAACGCTTGAGCAAATCCTTGGTGTACTTTGTTTGATGGATGAAGATCCTTCCTTGCACTACTTGATTTGTAGCCCCGTAAAGTAATTGAGTTCTCCCATCATGCTCATCTCAAATTCCTCGGACATGGTCTCGTAAAACCGGAAATAAGAGCATTAGAGGAACCACCAAAGATAATATCATCAACATAAATCAACAAGTAGGAAGTCATTGCTATGCCTAAGAATGAAAAGAGTCTTATCTACTTTTCCCATTTCAAAATCATTCTAAGCAAGAAAGTCTTAAGTTTATCATACCAAGCCCTAGGGGCTTGCTTAAGACCATACAAGGCTTTGGATAGCTTGTAAACACGATCAGATGCTTGGGATTCTCAAAGCCGGGGGTTGTCTAACATACACTTCCTCCTCTATAAAACCATTCAAAAGGCACTCTTAACATCCATTTGATGCAACCTAAAACCTTTAGATGCAAAGAATGCAAGCAAGATGCTAATGGCTTCTAGTCTAGCAACAGAGCGAAGGTCTCATCAAAATCTAACCTCAACTGGCTAAAGCCCCGAGCTACCAATCTAACCTTGTTTCTAACCACGTAACCATCCTCATTTTGTTTATTTTTGAACACCCAACAGGTTCCTATAACATTATGACCACTAGGAGGTTCTACAAGATTCCAAACTTTATTTCTTTCAAAATTCTCTAACTCCTCATGCATGGCATTGACCCAACTAGCATTAGATAAAGCATGTGATATATCTTTGGGTTCAAAAGAAGCTACAAAAGCAGAGTAAGAGAAAAGACTCGGATCATGATACCTGGAGCGAGTGACTCGCTTATGGAGATTACCAATCATCTGATCCAGAGGGTGTTGCTTCTGAATGTGCAAAGGAGCACTGGGAGATAGCGCCTCGACTCCGTGAGGTACTACCGATGAAGAAGTCGCAGCAGAGCCTCAATTGGAGGTGAAGCAACAGAGTAAGTTTTGGAGCTTGGGCACTTGCAGACAGAATATCAAGAACAGGAGAAGGAGCAGTATCAAGTTCATCCTCATCTTCTTCAACAAAAATGCTCTCTGTCACCTGTAAGTCACCTGAAACATCGGATCTGGCTTCAGGGCTAGTCTCATCAAAAGTGACATTGCATGTCTCCTGGACAATGTTAGTTTCAACATTACAAACCTGAAAACCCCTCGAATGAGCAAGATAACCCAGAAATAAACTATCACAAGTCCTTGATTCAAATTTATCTAGGTTTCCTATTTTTAGAATAAAACACTTCGATCCAAAGGCTCGAAAATGCGAAACAGAGGGTTTTCTCCCAAATCGAAGCTCATAAGAAGTCTTGCCCAAAGACGGTCTCAAAAAGATACGGTTTGAAATATGGCAAGCTGTAGCAATAGCTTCGGCCCAAAACCTCCTCGGTGTGCTATACTCATCTAGCATTGTCCTAGCCATCTCGACTAGGGTCCTGTTCTTCCTTTCCACAACGCCATTTTGCTGAGGGACGTGTGGAGAAGAGAACTGATGCTCAATACCGTGCTCAGCACAAAAAAGGCAAAAAAAGCATTGTTGAACTCCGTGCCATTGTCACTGCGGATCACTCACAAGGCACTAGGAAGTTCAGAAGTCAAACGAAGAACAAGATCATGAAAATGATCAAAAGCCTCATCCTTCGAAGCAAGAAAGAACACCCAAGAGTATCTCGAAAAATCATCGACTATGACAAGGATGTACTATTTGCCACCGACTAACCAAACCCTAGCAGGACCAACAGTATCCATATGAAGCAACTGTCACGGTCCGTCAGTCATGACCATAGTCAATGACGGGTGTGAGGCGGCAACTTGCTTGCCATGCCTACAGTATGACATACAACATCCTTGACAAATTTTGAGTTTAGGCAAACCTCTCATGAGATCAAGGCCGCTAACTCGTGTCGATAATCAAAACAAATGTGCCCCAAACGTCGGTGCTAAAGCCAGATATTAGAAGAAGATGCAATTAAACATTTGAGAGATCCAGCAAGAGATTCAGAAAAATCAGCTCCAAAGATTCTACCAACTCTAGAAATCCCAAAAACAAGCTCACTAGCAGAATCAAGCACACGACAGGCATTCTTCTTAAAACGAGTCTCATAGCCATCATCGAGAAGCTATGAGATAGAAAGGAGATTGTACCTTAGCTTAGACACAAGCGACGCGTCTTGATAATGAACTTGTCATTCACCCCGATCACTCCAGCCTTCAATGCGCCTTGTGTATCATCTCCAAGGTGATGAAGTCATCACCGCCGATCAAGGAAGGAGGTGAACCATCTTGAGTCTCCTAATCATGTGACGTGAACACCCAGAGTCGATTTAACCATGTATTCTTCCTTCCGCTGCAATCCTCGAAAATCAAGGAACAAAGAACATTGTGTCTCAACATCAAGTTAGTTAAAAGCTTACTTGGGAACCCAAAGATTGAGACACACGCTCATGAGTAGTATGCAAAGCGATGTGCTATCCTTGATATTATTTGCGCTCTATTATGAGCAATGGTAACATGAACATGAGATGCATCCTGCCTAGGAACATGATGATGAGCATGTGCAACAAATCCTAGACCGTGTTTTTTCTTTTCTAAGTGACCATGTCTCATAAAAGCTCTAGGTTGATTAGATGAAATTCTAGCAATATTTCTCCTAGCATTTTTCAACCCACGCCAACAGTATCTCTACCAAATGTCCACTCTTCTTGCAATAGGTGCAATGGTATTTGGTACCACCGAGAAGCACCTTTGCCTCAAAAGAAGGTTGGACAAACCCTGCAGATTTAAAAACAGTTTTTGCAGGATGGGTTTTGAATTCAACTAAGCCATTTTCCAAGACCTGAATGGTATTAGGCTTGGATTTGTCCTGGGCAGAGTTGTATCCTAAACTTTGCTTCTTATAAGGAGTTTTAGATGTGTCCAGAATCATGTTTAACTATTTCTTACCTTTAGAAAATTTTTCTAGTGTGTCCTTGAGGTAAGCATTTTCTTTTCCAAAGTTAACACATGATTCACAAGTCTTGGCCTTAATGGCTCTAGCATATTTCTCCTTAAGATGAGCAACTTCAAGCTTATAGGCTGCACAAGAGGCACAAGGTGTAGACTCAATTGTGTCCTTAAGCTTGGCATATTTAGCTCTAACTACTTCTGTTGTAAGAATAATTCATCCATCACACTAATGGGGCCCGCCTCTCAGAAGACACGCATACAGACCTGAGAAATGCTATTGTGTTCATAAAAGACTATAATAACCCTTGCTTGTACTCATAATGTAGCTATCCCCCCAAGGGGTATTCCTCACATTTGTACAGTGCTCTGAGCCTATAAATACCCCATGTATTCCTCTCATTTGGGGAGGACTCTGAGCAATACATACAAGAAGTCACCAGTGAGCCTTCGGGGGATCCTCGAACCCCGTGAGGCCACCGACAGAGTAGGGCGGTCCTCCTGACCTCGAACCTCAGATAAATCCTCGTGTTACGCTCGCCTCGTGATCGAAGGTCAGAGCACGCCATCGTCCGCCTCTTACTTGTGTTCGATTTACACCAACAACATTGGCGCCATCTGTGGGGGACCGTGAATGATCAACAAGGCTATGGCTCCTACCAAGAAGTACTCCAAGTCCGCGAGGCCTCCTCTCACTTCAGAGCATAGGGAGCCCACGGACGATCGGGTCCGCTCTCGGAAGCCCAAGGCATGGGTTATCTTCGAGATCGGAGCTGTTTCATCCCGGGATGCATAACGCCCCACAGATTCCTGGCCGCCAGCATCCCCACCTCCATTGCACCACCGACGCGTGTTCCGCCCAAGGCAAGAGGCCCAAATGTTGTCAAGCTCCAGGCCATCCACCGCCCTAGGGGCTCGACGCCGCTAATTGCAAAGCAATGGTGGAGGCAACTGCAAGGCAGGTGGTGGACTACATGATGACCACGATCGCACTCCCAAGCAGCCTCAAGACGCCTCCCCGCCTCCCAAAGACCGCCTTCAGCCTGTGGCCACCGACCCGGCCAAGGGGATTTTTCCTGAGGAGGGCCAGGGGACATCCTCACAACCTCCCTCCACTTGCCCACGCGGCGGTGATGAGCGGGCTCCCATCGCCAATGCACCGCCAAACTCGACGGGGAGGAGCTCAGCCCTTTCCATTGCACCATCCTGCCGCCTCACCTCCGAGGCCCGAGTTCATACCTCGAACAAAGGCCCATGACCTCCCTCCAAGCTCCTCCACTGGGCAAATGCGCCAGCACCCGGAGATGGTGAGTCACCTCCCCCAAGAAGTGCTGGCTCCATCCTCAAGGTGCTACATGGTCGGGCGACTAGAGAGCCCGTGAGGCCAAAGTTGCTCCCCCGGTGCCCTCCAAAGACCTTTCAAAGGAAGGACCATTCCACCCGCCATGGCTCAAGTGCACTCACTGCCGTAAGGATTCACGCCAAGGAGGTCAGGCCAAGGCGGTCAAGAGCTTGTACTGCAGCACTAGGCGTGTCCCTCGCGCACCAATCGGATCCGCTGGGAGCACGATCACCACCGCCACGAAGAAGAGGATGTCAATCACTAACCTCCCACGGATTGTTCTGTTGGCGCTGGCGCCCAACTCGCCAATGCGCCAGACCATCACCGCCACCGGCGGGCATCTAGCTCTTCCACCAGAGAGCCTCACATCGCCACTGCCGCACCGACCGCGATCACCATCACTGCAGGCGCACGAAGGACAAGGCCCCAGAGATCGAATCTCTCACAAGAGACATCTCAGAAAACTCCTTTCCGACCAAAGTTCCGCCACCTACCCGGCCTTACGATGGGGACTCGACCCCATGCAATTTTGGAAGTATACTCCACGGCAATTCGGCCGGGGAGGTGGAGAAGTAGAGATGTGCAATCGCCTCCAAGAATTCCTCTCCTGAACTGGCGCTGCTCCTCGGTTCTTAACCAAAAGAAAGGCTCCATCTATTCTGGGACCAATGAGAGGAAGAGTTCAACAAGAAATTTCAAGGAAGCAATAAGCTACCCATGCTCCCCAACCACTTTTTACCATTACAACAAAAGGGTGAATCCACAAGAGAATTTCTTAAGCGCTTTTCCAAAGTGAGAAGCCAAGTCGCAGATGCCCCTGACTCAACTGGCCATCAATGCTTGCAAGGAAGGGCTGCTCCCGGAGAACTCAATCGCTTGGGAGAGATCCCCGAGAACGACTCCATGAGCTCTTCGAGGTCGTGGAAAATACGCCCGGGGAGGAAGATGACTGCCAAGAAGGACTTCGCCCGAAGATGAAAGCATCTCCTCAGGAGGAGGTCAAAAGGTTCCCTAAGGAAGGGCAACCACCAGAGGGATCACTCGCAGGAACGTGACTCCAATATTCTTGTCAGAATCGACACTCCTTCCCAGAGCGCGGAGCAACTCCACCAGAGGACCCAAGAAGGAATCGAGACCAAAAGCCCATCGAAGGGACGCCCCGACGAAGGCCGAATGAAAGGAGGGCGACCCAAATCAAGGAGACGGGCGCCGTGTGCTCTACCATAAGATGAACGGCATGATATTTAATGAATGCCGCCAAGACGCTCGCTGCCGAAGGCCGCCGCCATCGCCCCACGGCCACAGAGGCGATGCCCTTCAGTAATTCCACCACCCTGCACAGTGCCCTCGTGATCTACTCCTGCAACGCACACGATGTTGAGTATGAACTCCTTCCAAGCGCCAAGAAAGACGAGTAAATGTCATAATAGGGGCTCGGCTCCGTCATGCATCAAAACGCCAATGTATGAGTATGCCCGAGAAATCAACATCGGGGGTGGCTCTCAAAGCGCCCTTCCAAATGGGCAAGCATTTTAGCTTCACAAACCGATGATGCACAAGGCTTAAGGTTCCTCATGATGACGCCTCTTAGTAATCGCCACAATATCCAATTGCGAGGTCTCCGTGATCCTTGTTGACGGAGGAAGCTCGCAGATATACTTTAATTGCGGTGCGCCAAGGAACTATGGAGTCACAGGGGGCTATCATCCCGCATCCCATCGCCATCCGACGCTTCTCTCGCCAGCCTTTCAGACTGAAACTCCATCCAACCCTTGGGAGGATCGAACTCCTCATGACGCTCGGATCACAGAGAATCACCGACGGAAGTCGTTAGGTTCGATGTTGTTGACATCGAGTCCCCATTCAATGCCATCATGGAAGGGCAACTCTCAACCGCTTTTGTGCAATGCAGACATCAAAACTACTCGGCTTGTAATACCAGCCCTCAAGGGTCATCTCCGCGAGGGTGATCAAGACTTAGCTCGCCGTCTGCACTCACAAAGCGCAGCCTAACTCCGCGACATTAACTTTCTCGAACCCAAGGAGTCAAAGGAGGACATGCCTCGCCTCTCACCAAGGCACACCAAGGATGTACCCTCCAAATGAGGTGCTCCTTAAGCCTCGCTCGAGGGGGACTCGCAGAAGTACGACTCTTCGACTGTGGTGACCCGCGGCCTCTTAGAATCGGGTCGTTATCCCAGAAGGATGGAGAAGGAGCTAATGGAGTTCTTAAAGTCCAACACCGCATATTCGCTGACACCGCCAAACATGACACTTCTTTTGGACGCTCATGGGGCCTCGCACTCTCATATCACGCCAAGAGAGATCACAAGAAAACACTTCGCCAAGGCTTCTATCGCTCACAATGGTGCAGATGCCCTCGACATGCTCAGAAGCGAGGGATGCCAAAAGATGGCAGCTAATCGCATCGATCATGCTAATCCCCACGCACCATACCAATCACCTAGCCTTTTGTTCGATGGGGAATGGACCTGCCGCCATCCCCACCGGCAAGGGGCTACAAGCGTGTGGTAGCATCGGAATTACATTACCGAATGGGTAGAGGCGAGCCCTTAGCCTCCATCACGCCGCCCATGATGAAATTCCTTTGAAGAATATCGTCGTCGCTCAGTTGTTCCTAAGGAACTCACGGTGATAACGATACCAAATTCGACGCTTCCCTACCGAGATCCGCCACCGCCTCTCTCGATTGGAAATGCTCAAGACCACTACCGCCCACTTCGCCCAAAACGAGGACAATCGCTTTTGATTGAGGTGGACTTTATGGCGAAATCCACAAGTTTTATGCTTAAGACTCTCATCAGATGCCCCCTCGTGGCACCTATCGAGATGTAAACATCATCTTACTTAATGCAATGAAGACGGAGGTTCCTACATGATCGCATCCATTTATGCAATTATGACGTGATCGAGGGTAGTCCCTTAACACGCCATCGCTAAGGGGTTGACCTGTTTTGTGAATGTCTTCAATTTTGTGCTCATTGACGATTGAGAGGTTTGCCTTCTAGCACGCGGTGATAAGATAGGTCGCTTCCTAACACACCGCCGTTAGGAAGCGACTGTCCTACAAGTCTCGCTTGTTTCACACAAGCTCTCGCTAACCCTTCCTCGCAAGGATGTCACCTCCATGGTGCCTAGGGCGCACGACCTCGTGGTCTCCCTAATAAAAGACCAAAGCGCTTGGTCGTCTGTCGACTCGCTTATGGCCACTTGCGCCCCGCCGACCCAGTATGTTAGTGACGACTCGGCCTAGTACCCGAGTCTATGGATGTGCTAAGGATTAGTCCCCTTCACCTCCAGTGCTATGCGCCGAATCCACCTCCGGTCACTCGCCTGTTCTAATACAGCAAAGGCCAAGATGCCTAACACCTTCAAGATCCCTCAGAACGCTAATGTTGGGGCACATGTCCAATGTGCCCACGACTTAGCCTTATGGGCACCTCCAAGTCCGCTGGGGGGCTACCACCCCTGGTGGCCATTCGGTGTCCCGCGACTTAGCCTCGTGGACGCCACCGGTGTGCCCACGATTTAATGTCGGGGGCACACGCCTAATGTGCCCATGACTTAGCCTCATGGGCACCTTCAAGCTCACTGGGGGGCTACAACCCCTAGTGGTCATTTCGTGCCTCACGACTTAGTCTCATGGGCGCCCCTCCGGTGCCCCACGACTTAGCCCTGTGGGCACCCTTCCGATATATCCATGACTCAATTTCATAGGCAACTCGAACTGCAACACTTCTGAGGAGTTCTATTTCGACGACTCTCATCAAGCCGCTGAGCAAGAGGGGGACAACTTCGCCTACATAGGCTTCACTTCGACGCACCGCCGGCCTCGAAGGCTATGCCTCGGCCGGCGGCTCAAGGCCCAAGACTTCGCCGCTTAGGCTTCGCTTAGACGCACCACCGCCTCAAGGCTAAGCCTCGCCTCAACGCCCTCGCCCAAGACTTCACATGCTTAGGCTTCACTTCGACGCACAGCCGGCCTTGTAGGCTATGCCTCGGCTCGGCGGCCTCGCTGAGTAATCCTACCACTCGCCTTACACGAGCCCCAAATGGGCACCTTCGCGACAACTCCGGTAATCGCCGAGGGCCGCCGCCACATTCGCCGACATCGGGCCATCGCAAGATGCCCTCATGCCAAGCTCTCGTGGTGCCTTCACGCTGCACTGCAAGAAGAACCCACGATGCCAACAATGCAAACAAAAAATATATAGATAAGTATTAAGAAAGGAGCATCAATACACGATAAAATTATGTAAGAAGTAAGTTTCTTCAGAGCCCTCGAGGCCTCGACCTCGGCCTCGAGGCTCAAGACTGCGGCCTCCGGCCTCAGATCTCGGCTCATCGCGCTGAGGCCTCAGACCTGGGCCTGGACCTCGAGGCTGCAGGCTGGCCTCGAGGCCTCGGCCCTCCAAGGCCTTGGGACCTCGGCCTCGAGGCCTCACACCTCAGGCCCCTGGGCCTCGGGACCTCGGCTCTCACCGAGGCCTCAGACCTCGGGGCCTGGGACCTCGAGGCCTCGCTACTGGCCTCGAGGCCTCGCTACCGAGGCCCGGGACCTCGGCCTCGAGGCCTCACACTGCGGCCCCTCGGCCCGGACCTCGGCTCATACCGAGGCTCAGACTGAGGCCTGACCTCGAGGCTCAGACCACTACCAAGACTTCAGGTGCCCTGGGCTCACACAGGTGCCTTCATACCTGGCCCTCACAAGACCTTCGTGGTGCCTCGCAGACCAAGACTCGCAAGACGCCCCACACCATCGTGTGCCACAAGATATTGCACTGCACTAAGAAAAATTTCAAAGTGCCAAATGTGAGAGATAGGATCTTGGGACCGGCCTCCCCATGCACTAACTGGATGGCAACAAAGGCATGGGTGTAGCAACCACCGGCCGAGACTATGGCCGCACACGTGATGCTGTCCTTGATGGGCATTTCGTCAAACACCTGGCCGCGTAGGCGAGCAGCACCCGGTTGGCTAGCGGCAAAGGGAAGCCAAAGACGACACAATTGCCGGCGAGGTGAGCGTGCACGACGGCGACCTCACGGCGCGGGCGAGTCCCCGAGGAGGAGATGTAGACGCCCTTGTTTCGCACGAGGCAGAGCGCGCCCATCAGCGGAATACATCACGAGCCGACGGCGGGTGTCGGCCTGGCCCATCGGCGGTTTTTTAGGGCTTGCACAGCAGCTGGCCTGGTGGTCACAACGAGAAGCTGGTAAGCGAAGGCCCGGGCAAGCAAGAGAGGTGGGGAGCCGCAATGTTATACTTAACGGCCAAGCAATGAGCAATAAGACCATGTAAGGGCCGCACGACATAGCCAGTCGAAGGAGAGGTTGTCGCCCACCTTGAGCTCATCATCGGAAGAGAACACGCACGGGATGAGATTGGAGTGTGGGAAGGCCTCAGTTGAGAGAAGCTCCATAGGGAGGAAGAACCGAAGCAAATAAGAGAGGAAACACACTTGCCTTGGATTCCCACCAACCGGCACTTTAGCATGTCTCCTTTGCGTTAAAAAATGGAGGTTGTTTCACATGAAGACAACAAGAAAAGAAATAAAGCTGCTGGGCAGGAGTTAGCAGGAGGAATGGCCACCCATCAAGTGAATACTCCAAGTCACGGAAGACACCACGCCTAACAAAAACAACTACAAAATAACGATGTTCCTAGACCATTGCAAAATATCTATGGGGAAGGAGCACTATCGTGGACCTCGGGGCTATGCGTGACACTACTTCAAAAAAAAAGAGAATGCAAAGACAAGTCTTGTCCACCATGTCAAAGAACAATGGACCACAAAGAAGCTTCTAGTTCAGATTCACCAAGACCTCGCAAGGAGCGCCTCAGCAGCGCCCCCGCCTCTACAAATTTCTCGGCACCCCATGTGGCATCGCGGTCTCACTGCCGCGGCCTCGCGCTTTTCCTCGCACATCCGAGCATCCATCGCCAAGACATTTCTTCGCCGGCCACCTCGTGCCTCCGAGCTCCCGCGCCTCCGGCGCCCACCACGCGCCTACTACGGTGCCCGCCTCCCAAGCGCCCAAGAACACCACGCCCATGGAGCCCATAAGACCAGAGGGCCTCGTCCGGCTTTAACGCAACTACCATTCGTAACCAAAGATGACTTTTTTTTTGAATATCAACCTCTCGCATAAAAAGCATTATTCAAGATCGCCTTTTCGACGCTTTCTAAAACGCCAAGGGCCAGGGGGGCTAGTGTTGTAAGAATAATTCATCCATCACACTAATGGGGCCCGCCTCTCAGAAGACACGCATACAGACCTGAGAAATGCTATTGTGTTCATAAAAGACTGTAATAACCCTTGCTTGTACTCATAATGTAGCTATCCCCCCAAGGGGTATTCCCGTCATTTGTACAGGCTCAGGAGCCTATAAATACCCCATGTATCCCTCTCATTTGGGGGAGGACTTTGAGCAATACATACAAGCAAGTCACCAGTGAGCCTTCTGGGATCTCGAACCCCAGAGGTCAGCCGACAGAGTAGGGCGGTCCTCTCGACCCCGAACTCAGATAAATCCTCGTGTTACGTTTCGCTCTCATGGATTTGCGGCCAGAGCACTACCATCGTCCGCCCTCTTACTTGTGTTCGGTTTTACACCAACAACAGCTTCTAAAATGTCCTTGACTTCATGTCCACGTTCTATGCAGAAAGAGCAAAAGCTAGATTTAACATTCCCTGAAGCATCCAACTTGCAAGACTCTAAGCATTTTTCACAGGGAGCAGATTTAACATCAATTAGCTCAGTGCTAGCATTTTCAAGTTTATGTAAAGCAATATCATGAGCAGATTGCAGTTTAGCAAATTCAGAATGTAAAGCATGGCAAGAGGAACATTCATCAGATTCAAGAGTCTTACCATTTGTAAATTCTAATGTCAAATTATCTACTTGTGACTCTAAGTCCTTGTTCCTAGCTATGGTAAACTCTAAGACCTTATCCTGACTCATGAGTTGCTCAAACATGTCATCGCATCTAGCAGAAAGAACATCATAGGAAGGAGGTACCTCATCATTATCATTGATGTCGATGGTGTCGGCCATGAAGCACATGCCGGTGAAGTCCTTGACTTTCCCTTTCTTGTCTTGAGGGATCTCCTCCTCCTTATCCTCCTCGCTCCCAGAGTCCACATCACTCATGGATTGATGTCCAAAGCTGCAAGGACCCTATGCGGCTCTTCATGAGCTTGGCAAAGATCATACTTGGGCTTGCCCCTTGAGACTTCTTCCAAGCAAAGCTTCTCATCCTTGCGGTTGCCCTTACCTTTCAAATTTGGGGCGCTTTGTCTTGATGTGATATAGCTCTCCACACTCATAGCATATCACAGGCCACCTCTTCTTGTTTCTAACATTGTTATATGCCCGCAGACTTTCTTAGCTAAAAGAGCTAAATCAGCCTCAGAAGACTCTCAAACTCTTCTTCTTGAATAGCGATAAACACGCAAGAGAAAAACCGTAAGAAGACTCGGAAGAACCATCAGAGTCCCTTTGAGGATCACCACCAAAGCCATGTTATCCTTCTTAGGAAGGCTACCTCCTTGATCTCATGAGTTTTGAGCTTGCTATAAAGTAGCTCTAAAGTGAGAGTAGAGAGATCGGCGCTCTCCTCAATGGCAGAGCCTTGATCTCCCACTCCTTGGTGTTGATTGCACCAAAAGGTGGGTGGCATTCTCGATTGAGAGTACTCAATGTCAACAGCTCTCATCCGATTGATCACCTTGTTAAAGCGAGTAAAACGCCATCAATGCTCTCACCAGACGATCTCGAATTTGTTATACTCTCGCTTGTAGACCGCCTAGTGCACTTGCTTGATCCGGGATGATCCTCATGGTAAGTTTCGAGGGTGTGCCAAATCTCATGTGCGGTCGCAAGGTTGCAAATCCTATCGCATCTTGCCTACCAAGCCCAAAGATGTAGAAGGTTCTTTGCCTTGTTGTTGTTAGCCAAGAGGGTCACTGGGCTTCTGCCAGTAGCAACTTCGGGCAAAACGAGGGGGGCTCGAACAACCTCCCATATAGCTTGTCATTCGCTCTCAAGGAAAACTCGCATACGATTCTTCCAATAGACATAGTCGAGCCCATCGAAGACATGCGGCTTGGTCGAGTACTTATCCATCGCTAAGTTCAGTGACCGGTTAAGATCAAGATTGAACTAACCGGGCTCTGATACCACTTGTTGGACCGAAAAGGCGACTAGAGGGGGGGTGAATAGGAGCACGCTCACTTTTTCACAAAGGTCAGATTCAACTCCAATCTTACTCCAGCAGCTATAGAAGCTATGAAGATCAATCTACAAGTACAGCAGAAGATTTGTATTGAATCTAAACCAAAATCCCCAAGGCAAAAGATCAAACGAGGTTCAAACCCTAAAGGGCGGTCAGACCGGTGGCTTATGGGCAATCAGACCGGAGGGCGGTCTGACCAATATATAACTTCTTGGCCCGACCGATTTCGCCCGCAATGTAAGAACAACGGCAAAACTCAAACCTCAAAACGATCTAACTTTTGATTCGTGAGGGCAAACTCCACGAAACTTGACACACACCTTCTCAAAGATATTTAGAACCTATTCCAATCAGAGATCGTGAAGATCCAAGCCAAAGTTCCTATCTTTTTCAGTTTGAACGAAGGTGGTTCAAAACCGAGTCAAAACGAAAATATGATCTAAAGACTTGCTCGTGGGTGATTGATGATCAAGATGATCCTAGATGGGTTCCCACATGTCACAAAGAATTTAGATCAAGGCAAGAAACCAAGCAAAAACTCATGGATCAAAGAAAGACCACAAATCACCAAATAGAGAGAAAGAAAGCAAATAGACACATCTTTGAGGGAACTTTCTTTGGATTGATTTGATATGGTATTGGTTTACAGCCACTCCATCAATGTAGGACAAAGACTCAATACATGAGTACGAAATCAAATCCAACTCTCTAGAACCTTAACCTCCACTAATCCTCTCCCTAAGCAAACTAGGGTTTCAAACACAATGAAAGGGTTGAGGGGGTGCAGCCACCTCCCTCCTCTATTTATAGTGGAGGCTTAGACCTTCTAGAAGATTGAACCCTAATGGGCTCCCGTTAAGGCCCAAAACAAACAGGACGCATACGCACGCCTTTTAAAACGCCATCTTCATCTCTTGACCTAATCCACTTCACCTTGCGCCATCTTGCGCCGTGAGTTGGCAAAAGGTCACCAAGGTGGTATTTGGTGAAATTACCAAAATACCCCTTCTCGATCTTTTTGCAAAGACCGAGTCCCAACTGCGTGAAACACCTCCCATGCTTCGCCACGTGTAGGTTGATCCAGCAGCTCTTATCATGTCAGCAAGTCTCTCCCATCCGGCTCCCATCGAAACCACCATGGCACTTGCACCGACCCCCGCGCCGCTTGATCCAACCCATCGCACCGAACTGCCCGTTCGGTCACCTTTGTCCCTCTTGCGCCATGCTTGACTCCATTGACCTCACCCGGCATCCCCGATCATTCTGGACCTTAGCTCTCCAAGCCTAGTCCCGATCATCCTCGTCGTTGACCATCATTGACCTCCAAGCAACCTGCACATCAATAGACAAAGAAATCAAATCCGGGAACAAGTTCTTCACAACTTGACCCACGTTAGTCAAAACATGCATCATGCAACACATATGCCATGAAACCCATGAACTTGACCTAGCCCAACAATCATCGCCACCAGTTGGCCGATGAAACAGTGAAACCTGGCCGACCGCCACTTTGGCGGCCCGACCGCTCGACTTAGCTAAAATCCACTTGAGGCGGGGCGGTCCCGACCACCAAAATGGCGGTTGGACGATCACTGGCTCGCCGATCACACGCCTTCGCTGCATCCATGCCTAACGCCGGGTCGATCAAGACCGACCGACAACATTCTCAACTTTGCCGAAAACACGTGTTTCGACAAACCGTAAGCAACATTGCCAATTGTAACATCATCCTAAGATCTCAGGCATATCCCCGTGATATCCACAGAAGGCGCACCCGGTAATCCCTTTTATAGGGCTCGGGTGTGGCCAGTTCAACATGTAGTGCACGAAGGTCGTGCGACATGGCGGCGACGAATCGGGGATTTGGGGCCAGAGATGGAAAGGAGATGGCTGTGCCAGGGGCGGATTGATGCGGCGGTTTTAATGCGTGCGGATTCATAGGAGATGCGACCGGATTCGAGCGCATATGGAAGGCGTCGCGGGGAAGAAGGAAAGAGGAAGGAGATGGCACTGTAGCGATGGCCCCACCTATCAGTGACAGAGAGGAATAGGAAACTAACAGGTGTTGCTAAGGTTGTTTCATCCAGATCTGACGGTCCTTGATGATCGAGATGTTCGGACGTCCGAACGTTTGAACTCCATCGGTCCGTTCAGTTCAAATCGGACGGCTATGGTGAATCGAGGAGTAACGCGCGTGTGGAGCGGGCCGACTGCGCCGCGCGCGCGTGGAGAATAGATGTCGGCTGGTGAAGATTAGGCCCAAAGACTGTTTGAGGATTTTAAATGGTTTTAACAATTGATTTAATTCTGAAAATTAAAAGGGGCTTTAGAAAATAGCAAATAAAATCCAACAATTATGAGAAAATTCACAGAAATTCTCAAAGGCATTTTGGACTTAAATAAAATATTTCCAACTATTATTTGGTAATAGATTTTGCAATTAAATTTTTTAGCTTTAAAATAATTAAGGAAAAGCTTTTAAAATTTTAGAAAATCCACAAAAAATTAATTTTTAATTTTCTCTGAAATTTGAAAATTGGGCTGTTACATTTGACCTCTAATTTGTGGGTGGAATGCCATGCTAAAGAATAGCTTGGTTCTCAATAGCTCGTGCAGACTATCCCAAAATCGCGAGGTGAACTAGGGGCCTCAATCGAACATTATCGTCTTTGGCACACCGTGCAAACATACGATGTGGTTTATATAAAATTCTACAAGCTTAGCACCCTGATACCTGGTATTGACCGGGATGAAGTGTGTCACTTTTGTCAAGCGGTCAATAATAACCCAAATCGAGTCATGTCCATTTCGGGTTCTCGATAAGCCGGTAATGAAATCCATACCGACATCGTCCCACTTCCACTCGGGAACCTTCAGAGGTTGAATTAGCCCTGTTGGCCGTTGGTGTTTCGCCTTAACATGTTGCACATGGCAACATGTGCGGCGATGTCTCTCTTCATACCAGGCCACCAAAATTGTGACCAGAGGTCCTGATACATCTTGGTGCTCCTAGGGTGGATGGAAAGTGAAGAATCATGAGCTTCCCTAAGGATTAGCTCCTTGATATCATGATTATCCAAGACATAAAGTTGCTGTCCATGCATAACCAATCCACTCGGGTTCTTGGTGTATTCTGATTTCCTACCGTCTTGCAATTCGTGCTGGATTTCGGCGATCACTGGATCCCTAAGTTGAGCGGCTTGGATTTGAGATTCGAGGGTAGGTTGCAAAACTAGAGCATCAACATAACCTTCCTCAATCACTTCCAAATTGAGCTTTTGAAACTCTTCATGCAATGTCGGTTGACTCGTTTCAATTGATACATTTACACAGTGAAGCTTCCGGCTAAGAGAATCGGCTACAATGTTGGCTTTCCCAAGGTGGTAATGAATACCAAGGTCATAATCCTTGATCAACTCAAGCTATCTTTGTTGTCTTAGGTTCAGATCTGGCTGCATGAAGAAATACTTCAGGCTTTTGTGATCGGTGTAGATTTAGCACCGATTGCCGATGAGGTAATGCCTCCAGATCTTGAGAGCATGAACCATAACTGCTAATTCCAAGTCGTGAGTTGGATAATAGTTTTGTGAGGCCACAACTGACGTGAGGCATATGCCACCACTTTGCCTTTTTGCATCAACACACAACCGAGGCTGTGGCGGGATGCATCACAATACACAATAAAGCTTTTGTGTGTCTCGGACAAAGTGAGTACTAGGGCTGTTGTGAGCCTTTTCTTTAATTCTTGAAAACTCTCATCGCATGACTCTGACCATTCAAATTTCCTTTCTTTCTTCAGAAGTTGTGTCATTGGTCTTGCGATTTTGGAGAAGTTCTCAATGAACCAGCAATAATATCCTGTTAGACCGAGGAAATTTTGGACTTTTGGAACGGTGTGGTGTTGTTCCCAAGCTAGGACATCTTGTACTTTGCTTGGGTCCACAGTCACACCTCCTTCAGATAGAACATGGCGTAAGAAGACTTCTTTTAACAAAAACTCAGACTTGCTGACTTTTGCGTATAGTTGATGTTGGTGTAGCTTGTCGAGCACCAAACGCAAGTGTAACTCATGTTCTTCTGAATTCTTGGAATAAATGAGAATGTCGTCGATGAAAACCACCACGAACTAATCCAAATACTCCATAAAAATCTTGTTCATAAGATTCATAAAACTTGCAGGAGCATTGGTGAGTCCGAATAACATTACGAGGTATTCGTACAAGCCGTAACGGGTACTGAATGCCGACATTGGAATGCCTTCCGGCCTGATCTTGAGTTGGAAGTAACCGAGCCTCAAATCAATCTTGGAGAATACACAAGCACCATTCATTTTATCAAAGAAATCATCAATTCTTGGGAGAGGATATTTGTTCTTGATGGTAACTTCATTTAAGGAACGGTAGTCGACGCACATCTGCAGACTGTCGTCTTTCTTCTTTACGAACAGCACAGGGCTTCCCCATGGTGATGAGCTAGGACAGATGAATCCTTTGCCCAATTGCTCTTTGAGTTGTTTCTTTAATTCAACCAACTTATCAGATGTCATTCGATAAGGTCATTTGGATATAGGTGTTGTCCTATGTATTAAATTGATGACAAACTCCATGTCACGGTCCAGTGGCATCCCCGACAATTCACCCGGAAACACGTCAGGATATTCACATACCATGGGCACCTGGCTAAGCCCTGGGATTGAGATAGAGTTGAGCGTGAGCTGCTGCGATGGAGTGGCATAAGTGGAGGGGAAAATGATCCGTTCTCCGTCGGAGTTGACAAGAGAAACGACTCGTTCTGCACAATCAATTACTCCCTTGTGTTTGGCTAGCCAGTCCATCCCAAGAATTATATCCAATCTAGGTGTATCTATCATAATGAAGTTGGCTTTGAATCCCACCTCATTAATTTCAATTTGAACATCAAAATATTCGAGTTTTGTCCTCGTGACATACCTGGGGGAATAGACTACCAAGTTGTTTTCTAAGTGTGTAGTTTGTATGTCTTGTTGCATGGGAAATTTTTTAGACATAAATGAATGAGAGACTCTGGAATCAAATAACGCCAATGTAGGTATTGAGTGAATGAGAATCGTACCAGTCACTACATTAGGCGCTACGTTGGTCTCCTCGGCGGTCGTATGGTTCAAACGGCCACGTCTAAACCCTTGCACCAGTTTGGGAGCTTGCTGCCCTCCTTGACCTTGTGCGAGGCCTTGGGGTTGCTGTTGGATGCCTAGGGGTTGAGGTTGAGGCGTTGAAAACTTCTTCTTTGGGCACGCATTCGCAAGGTGTCCACGTTCTCCGTAGCCGTAGCATGTGACGACTGCTGCCTGGTTTTGCGTACTAGATGGCTGTCCTCCACGGTTATATTGTTGAACCATGGCTTGTTGAGGGTGAGGACCTTGGGCTTGGAACCTCGAAGGTGGTGGCGCCAAAGGACATGCATTTGATGGTTGCCAAACGCGCAGTCTTGGTGTGCTGCTGCTTGCTGATTTTTACGCTAACCACTTGCACTTGCGGCTCTCCACCACTGTATGGGTGCTATCTTCAACGCGAATGGCCTTGTTAACCAAGGTTTGGAAGTTGGGGATTTCATGGGCAACGAGTGACCACTTCATCTCATCGTTGAGGCACTCCCGGAAAAGGGCAACCTTCCTTCCTTCCTTCGGTATCTCAGAAATAGCATAGCGGGTAAGATAGTTCAAGCGATGGAGGAACTCCATCACTGTCATGTTCCCCTACCGAAGTTCATAGAACTCCCACTTCTTGATGTCCATAAGGCCTGAGGGGATGTGGGCATTACAGAACGCTTTTTTGAAGGCAGCCCAAAAGATGGTCTGGTCTTCTAGAAGGATGGCATGATGATTCTCCCATCAGATAGCTGTCATGCCTTGCAGTTGATAAGATGCGTACATCACCTTCTCCTCGTCATTACACTGGGCAATGACCAACTTGCTCTTGACAGTACGGAGCCAGTCGTCAGCATCGAGAGGGTCTACTGCTCACGAGAAGGTCGGCGGCCGAGTTCGCATGAACTCGCCCATCCTAGGCTGTGATTGGTTCGTAGTAGCTCCGGTTCCTTCGGCAGTAGCGCCAAGGGCAGCGGTGTTCTGCACCAACTGTTGGAGTAGTAGAGTGTTCGTCTGCCGCCCTTGGCCAATCATGGCCAACACTTGAGCCATGGTAGGCAGTGGCGGCAGAACCTCTGGTTCGTTAGTAGCAGCAGACTGCGATTGCTCAGCTTGCGATGTCGATGTGGAAGGATGCCACGGGTTGGGTCGCGGAGGATTAGGAACCTCGCCTTCCTCTTGTCGCAATCCGGTCGCAGCTCCCGTTGCCATGAGCTGGTTAACGGAGCGTGTTATTGGCATCATGTCCATACATCACGAAATTTTAACAAACGTGTGCAGATGAGAGGGAATAAGCACAAGTTAAGTGGGTCGGTAAGTAACATCATCCTATACTAAAATTGCTTTTCTAATATGAAAATATGCATGTTTTAAACCATAAGGGCAGCACACATGAATTTCAACATACTAGTCAATTTTATATGGTACACATGCCCATTGCTTACACATTACCAAAATGCAACTAGACCATCATAAGTAGCAAATTACAATCATGATACAGTAGTATGTTACATAAAATTCGGCCTACAAAATACCCAAAAGTGCTCACACTAAAATCCTACAGGTGAGCTCTCGACTGTCAGCCTCCGTCTAGTCGTCGTGATCGCGCCGCGCGGCAACAGAAGACTCCGGGGCAGCGGAGGAGGAAGGTGACGAGGATTAAAATCTCTATGTATTACTTTAATACATAATAAAAGACCATACGTCTTCGTGGTTGTAACCCCTAAGGCTAACGACCTCACTGGTCGTAAGGATTCCAGAGGTTACATAATGGGTACCCTGGTTAGACAAGATCCTGTACTTAGTCTCCGACCAGGTAACTGCTCGTAAGAGCTATGAACTGGTATCTGGATTTAAGTCCAAGTATATTCTTTACCGTGTGATGAATGGAACACGTGCTGTATACACCATACCACGTGACGTTATCTAATCTTAAGACACTGACAAACAACCACCGAACGGTTGAGTGTCTCACGGACGCCCAACCGCAAAGCGGTTAATACTTTATCAACCATCGCCTTGCTCTGATCAGCTGCAACGCTTCACAACGGACGTCTTCTCCAGGAGCAACTGCCACCTCTTCGAAAGTTATATAAGGATGGAGCATAGAGGATCATCGGGCATTAGACTAGAGCAGCGCGATCAGCATTAGATTCATGCTTTAAGTCTGATAAGATAGCATAGCAAGCATCATACTTAGTGTAATTAGGATTAGTCCTTCGCCTGGTCATAGGCACCCCCTGTAATAGCCCGTTCATATCAATAAAGAGCAGTCTCATTCTCTCCTAAGAAATCTATGCCATTTTTCTCTATTTTATTTTGTAAGATCGACGACTCGATCGTCGACAGCTGGCGCCGTCCATGGGGAAGAAGATGCAGATTTCCTCAAGAAATTGTTTGCTCATCAAATCCTCGCTCACTCCTCATAATCGCTCATGCGACTATGGCAGGAGTTTGGGACGAGGAGAATTGGTTCGACTTGGCGAACTACTCCAACCTCAACATGGATGAATGCATCCGCGCCATGCAAGAAAATAGGATGTTATCATCCTCTTCCTCTGCTGGCTCACATGTCGTAGGCATTAGCGAAATCGACCGGATGGATGAGGATACACCATTACGACAAATGGCGCTTTCAGCCATTCCGACCAGCTTGGAATGTCTGAGGACCTCTCCAAGCCCGGTCCTCTTGACCGGCAAAAAAGGTGATGAAAATTCAGCATCACAACTCGAGGATCAATGTACTCTCGATGAAATCAAGGCTGAAAGGTACTCACCAACGGCTTCTAGCGATACCAGGGGCCAACCGACATCTGGTAACGGTGTCGATGAAGCTCCCATTTTCATAGGCCAAGTGGGAATGATAAGGCTCAGCATACGATCAGTAACCCATCGGATCAGGCTGAGCCCACCACAAAAACCTCAGGAGGTGCTAATTTCCGACCGCTCTCCATCGTGGAAACTTCTCACAGAAGCATTGGAAGGCTCTCCATTAGTTACGAAGGAAGCTCGTCGGAAGATCGCTGCTGGAGGCACGAGGTCAATGGGATCGGAGATACAGATCAAAATACCATGTACGGTCCTACACAATTTGCCACGCCACCACGTGCTGGTGAAAATGACACGAGCCATCAAGCACCAAATACCAGAGGTAACAGAACTGATAGACGTCCATCAGTTAATTCGCCTGGTTCTGCCCCACCAAGGGTAATGCATCAGATGGAACCAACCAGTAGGTCGGGGGAAAGTTTAGATCTTCGAACACCTGCTGCCAGCATGAATCATCCGAGACCTTCGGTAACGGTACAAAATCTACAACGTGTTCAGAATATTTTAAATAATTCTAACCCTGCTCTAGCAGAGACCCCGGGTTTTGTGCAACTTGTAGGTCAGGTATCAGAAATTCTCTAGCAGACCATGCAACGAATGGAAGCATACCAGGAACAAAGGAATTCACAAAGTCAAACCATGACTTCTTCCCAGCGTTCCTCCCTCAGTAGAGGGCAGCATGGTCGGATTGGAAGCCAATTGATACCAAGACCTCCTCGACGATTCCGACCAAGGAGTCATGAGGGAAGAAGGCTATTTCAAGCAGTCACTCCCTCACCTCTCCGAGAGGAAATATTGCTTGGCCGTAATGATCTCCGGCATCATCTAAACCAAGCAGGCGATCGTATGCGTCATATTAACGTCCACAACCGAATCAGGACACCGGAGCTCCAGCACTCCAATTTTAAAAACCGATCTCCAACCGTTTACAATCCGGCACCTTTCCAAAGAAGGCGCTATGAATCAACTACAGGTTGTCGAGCTTTCTCCGCAGGGCTCCAAGCTGTACGTTGGCCAAACAGGTTCCGACCGGCCAACCTAGATAAGTTCAATGGGACCCAAAACCCGTTGGAATTTCTCCAAATCTATACCACCGCCATCAGAGCCGCTGGTGGTGATGAAAACATGATGGCGAATTACCTACCCATGGTACTTGAAGGATCTGCCCGGTTGTGGTTGCTCAACCTACCAGTCGAATCAATCTATACTTGAGAGCAACTTTGTGACCTCCTGATTGCAAATTTCTAAGACACGTACGACTGCCCTGGAAAGGAAGATGATCTTCACCGAATTCAGCAAGGATCCAATGAAACTCTACGTCAGTACATCAAAAGATTTAGTCAGGTTCGTAATTTAATACCAAAGGTCGGAGAGTCTTTTGTTATCCAAGCTTTCAAAGCACGTTTAAGGAATCGACGGTTTACGGAGGATATCGCCATGCACCCTCCAAAGACAACCGTCGAACTTTTCGACATAGCCGACAAATACGCACCTGCTAGCAAAGTGGTTGAATGGTGCAAGGCCATTGATTGGAAGGACAAGATCCCCCAACCTGGCTTGGATTAACCAGAGAAGAAGCACAAGAAGGCTCTCAAGAAAAGAAAAACCACTGACCCGATGATAAGAAAGTCCTTGCGGTTCCTGATAAGTTTACTAAGGGTAAAAGAGATTATACCGGTCGAGGCAAGGCAAAAGCTCCAACCGAAGGATACAACGAGAACAAGAAGTGGTATCCATTTCACCAGCAGGCAGGGCATGACTTGTGCACCTGTCGAGCCTGGCAAAAAAAAGCTAAAAGATTACTATGCAGGTAAAGGTCCACTCTCCTCAATACAGGAACTCGAGGAAACGAGCTCCAAAAAGGACAAAGATGGCGACGAAGAAATGGATTACCGGGAGCCTCAGCATACGGTCAACATGATCTTTGGTGGGTCTTGTTCGTACGAATCAAGGTGTCATCTGAAGGACATGGAGCGGGAGGTCAACCTTGTCGAGCCTCCGATCACCATCAAGCTATCTAGGTGGTCAAAAACTGTAATCTCCTTCAGCAAAGAAGATTGTCACATCCCTTCGACTCGACCAGGTAGGTTCCCTATTGTTATTGAACCTATTATTAATAATTGTAGGGTTAATCAAGTCCTAATAGATGGAGGTAGTTCTTTAAATATTTTATTTGCAAGGGCATTGGAAGAGATGCAAGTTCCCAAGTCAAAGGTGAAACCTGTGAAATATGCCTTCCATGGTATAGTTTTTGGTTCCACCACCAAACTGATAGGACAGCTTTCCCTACCGGTTACGTTCGGAAGACCTAACAACTTCCGAACAGAAAAAATTTCATTTGATGTGGTGGATTTCGAATCTGCATACAATGGAATTCTTGGTCGTCCAGCATTAGCAAAATTCTTGATAGCCACGCACTAAGTTTATCAGAGTTTGAAAATGCCAGGACCAAAAGGGGTCATCACGGTTTGAGGAGATCAAAAAATGGCTTACGCATGTGATCGAAAATCCTTAGAACTGGTAGATGAACTTCCGACCAGAGAGGCTAATCCGCCTACTGTGTAGGTCAAGCACTCAAGGCCAAAGATGGCACCAAAGCCTTTCGACCAGACAAAAGAGGTACTACTCGACAAGGGCACTTCTCCGGAGGGCACCAAGTTGCTTGGGTCAGGAAACACTGATGTATGACCCGAAAAGTACTGGTCGGGCAAGCCTCGACCGCAAATAGGAAGAGTTGCCCATCTCCTTTCTCCGAGCAAATCAGGACGTATTCGCCTAGCAGGCGTCCGACATGCCCGGAGTCCTCAAGGAGGTGATCGAGTACAGACTAGCTCTCCAGCCTGACAAAAAACAGATCAAACAGAAGCTAAGGCGTTTTGCACCTGATCGGAAGGAAACAATCCAGTCGGAAATTGACAAGCTCTTCAAGGCTGGATTTATTCGTGAAATCGACCACCCTCAGTGGCCCGCCAATCCTGTAATGGTTAGCAAAAATAATGGGAAGTGGCGGATGTGTATTGAATTTACAGATCTTAATAAAGCTTGTCTGAATGATGACTTTCCCCTTCCACGCATTGACTAACTTGTAGACTCTACTTTCGGGTGCGAGTTCTTAAGTTTTTTGGATGCGTATTCAGGGTACCACTAGATTAATATGAGTAAAGAAGATGAAGAGAAAACTTCCTTCATCACCCCATATGGCACTTACTGTTATGTTAAGATGTAGTTTGGTCTCAAAAATGCTGGTGCAACTTTTCAAAGGTTGATGCAGAAAACCTTTAATCCACAGATTGGTCAAAATCTAGATGCCTATGTTGATGATCTAGTCGTAAAGAGCATCAACGCTGGCGATCATATTCCCGACCTACAAGAAACCTTCAATAACTTGAGAAGGCATAACCTCAAGTTAAATCCAGAGAAATGTGTGTTCGGAGTTTCCGCTGAAAAACTACTCGGTTTCCTAGTTTCGGCTAGAGGTATCGAAGCAAATCCAGTGAAAATATCGGCCATCGACCAGATGCGCCCTTCGACCACGAAGAAAGAAGTCCAAAAACTAACTAGTTGTATGACAGCGCTAAGTCGTTTCATAGCACGGTTATGTGAAAAATGATTACCTTTCTTTAAGATTCTTCGGAAACATGGAAGTTTCGAGTGGACTAAAGAGGCAAACGGTGCATTTGAAGAACTTAAGAAGTACCTTACGAGTACCCCGGTCTTAGTTTCTCCGAGATCGAGAGAAACATTGTTGATTTACGTGGCTGCAACGCCACAAACAGTCAGTGGTGTACTAGTCGTGGAATGTGATAACGTCCGACGACCAACATATTACGTAAGCGAAGTCTTACATGGACCAAAAGAAAGATACCCACAGGTACAAAAGCTGCTCTATGGTCTCCTTATGACTTCAAGGAAACTAAGGCATTACTTTCAGGCCCACAAAGTGGTCGTACCAACCGAGTATCCCCTTGGTTAATGATGAACCCTAAGGTTTGATTTGTTGGCCCGATCTTTCGATGAGAACGATAAGTCCGGTAGGCGTCGCTCAACTCTGACGATCCTGGCTACGAACACGCAAGGCTCGAAACCACGCAATCGTTGAACTGATTGACAAGTCATTATCAACCGTGCACGAATACCCGGTTGACCTGACCACGAAGGTTGATTCCTGCATACACCGAAGAAGCACGTAAGAACAAGATAAAGCAATCTGAAATTGCAAATAAAGATTGAAATATTGAAATTGGGATTTCGAAAGCGGTATTATGGTTGGTCTAGTCGACACAAGCCAATACACGAAGTTGCAACAAGGCTAACTTTTAACTAAACAAAATCCAAGAAAACTAGAGGGGGTGTGACCTCCTTAAATAGGGAACGAGGAGCCACAAAACTAAAGAAATAGCGGGGTGGTACTAAAGGTCATGGGTTACTGTTCATGTGACCAAGTTCAGTATGATTACAAAGCCCAGTTTGGTCCAAACAAGTGATATGGCGCCTTCTTTTAATAATTACGATCAGTCCAGAAGGAATTTGGAGGTGAGGCTAGATCCGTTGGAAAGAGGACAAAATCAGCTTTCCATCAAGTACTCGTGGACCTCCAACGGACGCCATATGTGAAAGTTATAGACGTTTGAAGTCAAGGTCTTTGTCAGTTGATTCCGAATTGATCTCGACCAAAATGTATCCAAATTTTGAACTCCCGACCGCACATGCAGAGCACCATGGCATGTAAACATAGTACCATGGCATGTAGACGTAGCACCATGGTATGTAGACGTAGCACGATCCAATTGGGTAATATGGTGTTGTAGTAGCCGAAAGTCCTATCGGAGAGGATGTTGTTGAAGTAGAGGATGCAGTGCAGCAGGTCGAAGCAGAGGTTGTATCCTTAGGGTCGATGTCCTCATCATCCTCCCTTTCTTGAATTTGAGTCGTCCTCGACTCATTTGTTTTCTCCGAGTCATCACTCCCCTACAAAAGATTAGTAGTAACAGGAGGCAAAGAAACATGCACTTCTTCTAATGGACACTGAGATTCTTTGCAAATCATAGTATGACATTCAGATTCATGTTTTTCCATGTCAATGCAATTAGATTTTGTAGCTAACATAACAGGAGCTTTCAATTTAATTTCACTTGGAGCTATAATCTTATGATCATCTTTTGTGTTCTCCGTACTTGTTCTCTCAGATCTTTCTAATTCATCCTGTAATATGGCAGCAGGAGACATTGGAAGTAAAGTGATTTTCTTTTCTTTATATGTGAAAGTATAATGATTAGATCTACCATGATGTTCAGTATATCTATCATATTGCCAAGGTCTACCTAATAATAATGAGCATGCTTGCATAGGTACGACATCGCAATCAACATAGTCATGATATGATCCAATAGAAAAATGTACGCGCACAAGTTTAGTCACCTTCAACTTACCACAAGAATTCAACCATTAAATGTAGTAAGGATGAGGGTGTTGTGTTGTGGTCAAGCCAAGCTTCTCGACCATGTCTATGCTAGCAAGGTTGTTGCAACTTCCGCCATCAATGATGACTCTACATGAACGTTTCTTGATGACGAACTTGGATTGAAACAAAATGTGACGTTGATTTTGTTCAACAAGCTCCATTTGGGCACTTAGCACACGCTGGACAACTAAGCTTTGGTACATATCAGAGGCCTCATGGCTTATATGTTCTTCCTCGCCATCACTGCATTGTTAGTTGCAACCAAAACTTGTTCTTCCTCAATATCGCTAGCTGAAGTGTACTCACCATTATCCTTGATAAGTAAAGCTCGCTGACTTGGGCAATCACGCATCAAGTGCCCAAATCCTTTGCAACGGTGACATTGTACATCTCTAGATCGCCCTGTTGAAGCAACAGACGAAGCACTTTTTGTAGGGACTTGTACCTTTGTTGATTTGCCTGCATTAGGGACATGCACAGGAGTGGAAGGGGCAGAAGGGGGCGCACGGCTTGAGGAGGGTGCCACGTGTTGTTGCTGACTCGGCCGACCTGCAAAAGATCCTCCAAAATTGCCCCTAGGGCGAGACTGTCGACCCTGCACTTCTCTTTCAGCTTTGCGAGCAAGATGGAACAAACGAGTGATAGAATTGTATTCTTTATAATCAAGTATGTCATAAATTTCTCGGTTTAAACCTCCTAAAAATCTAGCCATCTTAGCATCTTCAGTTTCATCTAAACCACAACGCAATAAACCAGTTTGCAATTCTTGATAATAATCCTCTGCAGAACTACTACCTTGTCTTAAACGTTGCAATTTATTCAGCAAATCTCGAGAATAATATGAAGGTACAAATCTATGTCTCATTGCTCTTTTCAAAGCATTCCATGTTCTAGGTATGTTCTGATGAGTACGACCATATTCACTCCACCAAATAGATGCAAAATCAGAAAACTCACTAGTAGCAGCTATAACTTTCTTATCTTCAGGAAATTCATGACAAGCAAATTTTTGTTCTACGGTAAGCTCCCATGTGAGATAAGCATCAGGATCATATTTTCCAGCAAAAGAAGGCATAGTGAATTTAATTTTACCAAATGCATCATTATGGTCACGCACCTCACGTTGATTTTGTCCCATACCTTGACGATTATGACGGCCGATTTATGGTTACGATCATTGTGCATATTGGCTCCATCTGTTTCCGTATCAGCAGTGTAATTGTTCACATCTTCTTCTTCCACCTCATCTGCCCAAGAGCGGACCGCAGGTGGTGTGTGGCACGCAGGAGGTGGTGTGCGGCGAGCAGGAGGTGGTGCGCGGCGAGTAGGAGGTGGTGCGCGGCGAGCAGGAGGGTCCTCCACTCTTGGCTCATGATCATGGGTCCTGTTGTCAGCAAGTGGCTGACGCTCCAGGAGCGCAACGCGTGTGTGGAGCGCCACGAGATTGTCATTGATCTTATCCAAGGCATCGCGAACACTCTCACCGAGCGAGTGCTCAATGTGCCGCACGAGCTCTCTCGTGCGAGGTGTGAAAGATCCCTCACCAGTATGCCCCAAAGAGTGGTCGTTATTGTCTACACCATGTGTAGATCCATGTGACCCTGTCATTGTTAGTAGAAAACAAAGCACCAATCACAGTGTATATGTTCCTATGAACTACTAGGTTACGAGTTTCACAAGTCACTCACACTCAAGCTTATACCCGTTCTTACCAGCCTACCAATGCAAAGAAGGAAGTGGTACAACCGGTGGTCGGTTCATGATACTCTCACTTGTGATCAGCCCAACGATTAGGAGCGGAACTTTTCTTGAGTTAGTAGGAAGTGGAGCTCTAAGGCTAGTATGTAGCAAAGGAATAGCAATTATTCAATTCAAAGATGCAAAGTTGAAAAGCAGTTCAAAGTACTAGTCACAAGTGCTGGTCCTAGTCTAAACCAAGCCTAGATAGAGCAACTCGCAAGAATGACAAGTAGTAATAGCGGGCGACCAAACTGCACAATCAACGCCAACGAGCAATGGATGACTATGTGAAACTGACACAAAGAAAATAAGTCAAAAGAGGCAGTTCTTGATTTTTTTTCTTCTCTGTTTTTTTTCTCTGTTTTCTTTCTTTTCTTTTCTTTTTTTTTTCTCAGAAAGCCACCGGGAACCGCAAAGGCGGTTTTTTTTTCGGCTCTTTCTTTCCCCCCTTTTTTTTTGCTTTACCTTTCCTTCCTCAGGAAGCTACGGGCCTTGTCTTCTTGAAACCGAACACAAATGCCGATTCCCAATTGCTCTAGCGTCAAGGCGGCGCCACAAGGCGGCTTCGGTGGCGGATCGGATCTGCGACTTGGCACTGGCGTCGTGAACGGCGGTGGCGGTCGCTCCCATGCAGCAGCGTCTGAACGAAAGCAACGGCGGGCGGAACGGAACGGCCGCGACGGGACGGGCGCGCGTCGGCGGACGACGGAGGCGGCGCGGGCATGGCGGGCTGGTCAGCGGCGTCAGGCGAGATGGACTGCTTGCTGCTGCCGGGAGAAGGCGCAAGCGACGGCGATGGAGGCGGGCCCGAGCGGCGGAGACGGGCGCGCGGCGCGAGCGGAGCTTGAGGCGGCGTCGGCGTCGGCAAAAAGCGGGCCGAAGCGCGCGCGCGGCTAAGGTTTGATTTGTTGGCCCGATCTTTCGATGAGAACGATAAGTCCGGTAGGCGTCGCTCAACTCTGACGATCCTGGCTACGAACACGCAAGGCTCGAAACCACGCAATCGTTGAACTGATTGACAAGTCGTTATCAACCGTGCACGAATACCCGGTTGACCTGACCACAAAGGTTGATTCCTGCATACACCGAAGAAGCACACAAGAACAAGATAAAGCAATCTGAAATTGCAAATAAAGATTGAAATATTGAAATTGGGATTTCGAAAGCGGTATTGTGGTTGGTCTAGTCGACATAAGCCAATACACGAAGTTGCAACAAGGCTAACTTTTAACTAAACAAAATCCAAGAAAACTAGAGGGGGTGTGGCCTCCTTAAATAGGGAACGAGGAGCCACAAAACTAAAGAAATAGTGGGATGGTACTAAAGGTCATGGGTACTGTTCACGTGAACAGTAACCACGCCCCGGGTGGGCCGCCGGCAGATGAGCCAAGTTCAGTATGATTACAAAGCCCAGTTTGGTCCAAACAAGTGATATGACGCCTTCTTTTAATGATTACGATCAGTCCAGAAGGAGTTTGGAGGTGAGGCTAGATCCATTGGAAAGAGGACGAAATCAGCTTTCCATCAAGTACTCGTGGACCTCCAACGGACGACGTATGTGTAAGTTATGGACGTTTGAAGTCAGTACTGTCAGGCTGATTCCGAATTGATCTGACCAAAATGTATCCAGCTTGAACTCCTGATTGGCACATGCAGTAGCACCATGGCATGAAAACATAGTACCATGGCATGTAGACGTAGCACCATGGCATGTAGACGTAGCACGATCCAATTGGGTAATATGGTGTTGCAGTAGCCGAAAATCCTATCGGAGAGGATGTTGTTGAAGTAGAGGATGCAGTGCAGCAGGTCGAAGCAGTGGTTATATCCTTGGGGTCGATGTCCTCATCAGTTAAGTCCTTGGACATAGGAAATCATCAGGATGTATAGCAAAATGAACGGTTGAATTAGGGGCGTTCGACCTCCATTTCATCTCACGAACAGCAATCAAGACAATAGTAGAATTCATTGCCGAATGGACAAAACCTTAACCCACCCAAGGGCCCGAGTATGAACACCACGACGAGCGGACAATGTACTTTGATGGCTCCTTGATGCTCAAAGGTTCGGGGGCTGGAGTTGTCTTGATATCCCCTACTGGCGAACACATCAAGTGCGCCATCCAGTTAAATTTTTCTGCTACGAACAGTCGATTCTCAACTAGTAGCAAATCAAGTCGGGAAAGGGTATCAATGCTCAAGTACCAAGATGTCATCTTATCTGGCGGAAGTACGGAAACTCGAAAAGCACTTCTTCGGTTTCCAAATCCAACACATTCCTAGAAAGAAAAACTTTCTGGTAGACCAGTTGGCGCGAATGGCCTCCACGAGGTCAACCGTCTCACCTAGAGTTTTCTTCAAGCAACTCGATTCACCCTTGGTGGTCGAGCTTTCTGAGGGCATATATGTTTCTCTACAAGTCGTACAAACCAATCCTAAGAACATGGATGCTCCACAGGTCATTGATGGTTGGCGCTGTCACAATCAAGGTAGAGATTGGATGACGTCGATCAACAATTATCTTCAGCATGACACAATTCCAGAAGATAATGTAGAGGCTGATCGTATAGCTCGAAAAGCCAAATCATACACTCTGATCGAAAGTACCTTGTATAAACGAGGATCTCACGGAGTGTTGATGAGATGCATATCTCAAACGAATGGCATTAAATTGCTGACCGACATTCATGAAGGAGTCTGTGGAGCACAACATTCATATGTGTAGATTTGTCTCAAAAACACTTTCATAATATTATAATTTGGTTAGATTTTACTAATATATTCATCATTTATTTTTTGCAGAGTTCAATTCATTGTTTTCTGTTTATGTTAGCATGATTTTATATTCCCACAATTCATTGTTTTCGGGTTATGTTAGCATGATTGTATATTTCCACGTGTTATAGATGTTCATAAATATTCATTGTCTTTCACATTTTGCAGGGAGTGGGGAAAGCGCTTTATGAAATTGTATCCATAGTATACCAGTTGTGATAATTCAAAAGTCGCTGATTGTACACTAGTAATCGGCTACATCTCTCCTGATTACTTTACTCACTCTGTGTGATACTTCATTGAAGCTCCCCGTACACACCATGAATACACAAATTGCAAGGTGGTTGTCTACTCTGGTGTTGTTAAGATAGAGATAAGCGCTCCTTTTCTTGTTAGCTATTGTTATGGATTTTGTACATACCATGGTTCATCAACTTATTTAGACTGACTGGCCTCATTAGGAACCAAAATTTGTATGGAAATACGTACAGAAAATTACCCCTTTATCAAAACAGAAATTGTAATCCGGTGGTGAACAGTGTGGGGATTTGTGAATTTATTTATCAAGGAAAGGTTTGTAAATTGTAAAACAACATCCAGTGTGAGGCTGACAGGTGGAGCATAGTGCCACCTATTAGTGACATACATATTTTAATTTCCAACTTGCATGATCTTTTCAGAGTGTTACTGAGAAATTAGCTCCCATTTATCTATGGTCTGCTTAAGTACCTACGGCAGCAATTTATTTTAGTATACAGGTTCCTTGGTTCTCCTTGCCCTTCTTTCCTTCTTTTTTCACTTACTTTGCTCTTTATTTTGTCTGATCATATTTTATTTCAGTGATAATTATTTAGGCAGATGGCAACGCCCTTCGATTCAAGGATAAGGTGTTAAAAAAGGGTGGATTGTGGAGAGATATATATGGTATTGATGAAAAGAAGGTTGCTAGCTTGGTGAGAGGATAAAGTGGACATACTTGTGGAACTTGCTGGCCATACGGAAAATAGTAAGTTAGGAACAATGGCATGCCGGTCTACTCCTATTCAGGTACCTTGGTGCTCCATGATGCATATCGTGTCTTCACTTAATTTTGAAACTGTTTGCACAGGAGCAATATTATGCCTGTTGTTATGTTCCACAGGCTTTTTCAATATATCCTATTCCTTCCATCATGATTGTCTCCTTTCCGACCCTATTCAGTTAAATCATTCAAGGATCTCTTTATCAATGATTATCTGATTATTGTGCTGAAAAGGGCTCCTTTGAACTTGGATGTATGCCTGTACAAGTTACCTGGATTGGTTACCCTAATATGACAGGTTTGCCAACAATTGATTACCCTAATAACGGATTCAGTCGCTAGCCCACCTAAAACAAACCAAAGGTAGGCCATATTCTTTTCCTGCGTCTATAGTTATTCTGCCATGTTTTCTCCCACACATCTAGAACCTCACAATAGCAATTGTCTGCAGCCATGTTGAAGAGTTGGTGCGTCTTCCCGAAAGCTTTCTTTGCTACACTCCTTCCCTAGAAATTGGGTCAGTTTGTCCGACGCCAGCAATTTCAAATGGTTTCATCAAATTTGGGAGTTTTAGCAATCTTGCAAAGGTGATATTAACACTTGAAATCTTAAATTTATTTTCACTGAATCCCTCTATTCATTGAGCTTTTCTTTGTCAGATTACACCAAAAATATTGCAAGTTCTAGCGAAATTAAATGTACGATGCCTAACTCATGGCTTGTGGTTAGGTGTAAGCCATTCTGCCGTGACAGTATTAGACAAAATTTGGTCTATTTACCACCTTAGATTGATCAAGATGTACGCTCCTCTGCCTCTAAATGTTTACTACCAATTCAATATAGTCTATTTACTAAATATAGTGTTTTCAACTTACCTTTGCAGGTGTTCTTATTTTTGCATCCCTAGGTGACCTGATTGTTCCATTGTTGCACCATCTGGCTGGTATGGATGTTACATCATGTGTTATATTTTGCTAAACTAATTTTTCTTTAAGGAACAAGTAGTAAGCTTATTAATTTTTCTTTTATGAACAAACATAAATTACTATTGCCTAACATCAACCTATAGCAAGCTATTGATTATGTACAATGTACATTCTTTCCTTTGTTTCATATTAGGTTATATTACTATTGGATAACTGGACGATGAGTTTGTCATATGTTATAGGCTTATGCGTGCAGCGAGGAAAGTTATGATTTCTGTTCTTTTTTGTGCTTGGTCTATAGATGAATTTCCCTTTAAGACAATGTTTCAATGAAGGGGACTGCGTTTGGAAATTTGGAATTCCTATAGATTTTTATCTAAATCCTTCCTATCCAAAAAGGCCCAGGTTAGGTGAATTAATCATTTTTACTCATTCCATGTGATGCTGGTATATGATTAGCCCAGTTTTACAACTGATGCATTTGCATGTGTTCATCTTACGGTCTTTATCGAATCTTATATTTAGGCCTTCTACTGAGCACATTGTGCTAGATTTTAACTTAAATGATAGCAGTTATTATCTATTTATAGAGAGACAAGTTTGTATGAGCGTTGTCATATATGGAAAACCTGAAAAATGACCAAGCTGTTGCCATTGCTAATTACGACTTCAAAACATATAAGAGTGTCTCACGTGCAAGGAAGGTACCACTTGCCGTTTATTCATATTTGTATGACCTTATTCTTAAGAGTGGCCCTAATTTTATGACTGTCGTCAGGTCAATCCTTAAGATGTAATTATTTTGGAAGGAATTTAGGTTTTTCAGGATTCGCATATCCGTGATTTGATGAACATGAGCACCTTTGACTATACAGGTATTAATAGTTGCATTGTAAGCTCATGATATGTTCTTGTTTCTTACGCTTGCCTATTCTTTCTGACCACCAGTTGTGGCTTATTGCTAGGACATTTAGTTTCACATCCATGATTTTACATGTGCTCAGTGTCAAAGTTTCAGAAATTGATATTGTACAAGTATTTCTTTCTCTCCTATTCCATTTGCATTAAAAGTATATTACACAATGTTATTAATATTTTCCCTCCTTTCTTGAATGAAACTTACTCTCTATGAATTGTTTTCATTTACAGATCCATGTTCTTTTAAAAGTATATATTATTGCAAAATCACAGGTGCATATGCACATGTTTATTGTGTTGTTGCCTTTTGCCAGTCATATGCTTATGAATGAGCTTCTTTATCAGATGGTTGGAACTAATGATAGTGTTTTCTTACAGATTCATGTTTTCCTAAAAAAGGATAGGGTAGCAAAATTCCTTTGAGTTGATCTTTTAATCTAAACAACCGTCAAAGGAACGTGCCCTTAGAAGTGAGTTTAGCTGTTCCTATCACTATACTGTAGTTGGTTTTATTGTTACTGTCATTACTACCTTAAGCAATGTTAGCGTCTCCAAAGCTATATAAATATACCGTGTTGCCCGACAAATACAATAGTAAAATACATAAATAGTTCTTTATTTCACTATATTGTCTATACGGACGCGGCCTAGCGCGCCCTGCGGCCTAGTACTTTTTAACGGGCAACCAATAAACCAATCGGTAATATCCCAGTAAACCCTTCAAACTAGCGAGACAGCAAAAGGAAAAAATCCCAGAGAGAAAGAGCAGAGCACGCACTTAACCGGATTTAAGCCCACTTTCCCCTCCCCCTCGCGTCCGCAGCGCAGCGTCCCTTCCTTCCCCAACCTCCCTACCTCCCACCCCAACTCCTCCATTCCTTCCACCTCCCCCAGATCCACCGCCGCCACCCCCTCATGGGCCAGTGCCCCTCCGCCTCCCGCCACCACCAACACCGCAAGACGACGCCGCCGCTGCCGCCCCCCTCCGCGCAGACGGCGTCGCCTCCTCCCTCCGCCTCGGCCGAGGAAGCCGCGGCGGCGGCGGAGGACCACACCGCCGACCTCCCCGAGGAGCTCCTGGCCGTGGTGTTTGGCCTATTGGGGTCCGGCGACCGCAAGCGCTGCTCCCTCGTCTGCCGCCGCTGGCTCGCCGTCGAGGCCGCCTCGCGCCTCCGACTCGCGCTCGACGCGCGGGCGCCGCTCCTTGCCGTGGCCCCGAGGATCCTCGCGCGCTTCCCCGCTGTATCGAAGCTCGCGCTCAAGTGCGACCGCCGCGTAGAGAGCGTCGGCGATCCCGCGCTCGCGCTCGTCGCCGACCGCCTCGGTCCGGGCCTCCGCCGACTCAAGCTCCGCTCCCTCCGCGCCGTCACCGACGGCGGCGTCGCCACGCTCGCCGCCTCCGCCACTAACCTCCGCAAGCTCTCCGTCGGGTCATGCGCCTTCGGCGCCAAGGGGATCGAGGCCGTCCTCCGCTCCTGCCTCCAAATCGAGGAGCTCTCCGTCAAGCGCCTCCGCGGCCTCGCCGACTCGGAGCCCATCGACGTTTCCGGCGTCCGTCTCCAGTCTCTGTCCCTCAAAGAGCTCTACAACGGGCAGTGCTTCTCCTGTTTAATCACCCAGTCTCCCAACCTCAAAACACTCAAGATCATCCGGTGCTCCGGCGACTGGGATCCGGTGCTCCAGGCGGTCCCGCAGGAGGCCTTGCTGACCGAGCTCCACCTCGAGAAGCTGCAGGTCAGCGACCGTGGAGTAGCTGCTCTATGTGGACTCGAGGTCCTGTACCTTGCCAAGGCGCCGGAGGTTACAGATGTTGGGTTGGCTGCACTTGCCGCCAAGTCGCCACGCCTACGCAAGCTGCATGTGGATGGATGGAAGGCGAACAGGATTGGTGACCTTGGGCTCAAGGCTGTGGCACAAAAGTGCGCCACTTTGCAGGAGTTGGTTCTCATTGGCGTGAATTTGACATCTGCTAGTCTTGAATTGATTGCCGCCAACTGTCCCACCCTTGAGCGGCTTGCACTGTGCGGGTCTGACACGTTTGGGGATGCGGAGATCTCTTGCGTGGCTACGAAATGTGCTGCTCTGCGGAAGCTGTGCATCAAGGCATGCCCTGTGTCCGACGCTGGGATGGATAAGCTCGCTGAAGGCTGCCCACGCCTTGTCAAGGTGAAAGTTAAGAAGTGCCGGGGAGTGACGCTTGAGTGTGCTGAGCGGCTTCGGGCTAGTCGACATGGAGCCCTTGCTGTGAATTTTGAGACACCAGGTGGCGCTGGTGAATTGCAGGATGCTAGGAGTGTGGATGAGAGTGGTGCACTGGAGAATGCTGGGAGCGATGTGGTTCCAGATGATTTGGATGATCAGATAGGGGTCCCTGACCTTTCGTGTGGCAGCAGTGGCAGGCCGTCACGATGGAAAGCAAGAATTGGAGCTTTGATGTCAAGGAGCTTGTCTGTTTCCATGTTCCGGAGGCGTCCACATGGGAGCTGCTATAACTCATGAGTCGCGAGAATTGGGTGCTTTGGTTGCTCCTTTAGCCCTTTGATTCTTTCATGTTTGTATGTTAAATTAATTGATGTTGTTTGTTGTGATCAATGTTTTTGTCTTTCTGGACGGTACCGTGCTGTTCTTCTTTATTGCTGATAGAAAATTCAGTTTATGTTGTCAGGCAGTTTGGTTAGAGGATACTTGTTTGTTCTTGCTCGTCGTAGTAGCGGAGATCCATGTAGTAGCGGAGATCCATGCAATTGCAAAATGTAATATTCATATAATCAATTTTTTTAATTGAAAAATATGGTATGGGAAGCTAGCAATATGGTCAAAATTTTATCTCAATTTTGCATGTTGGTATCTATGATTTGCACAAGCAAAATGTTTATTTACTTAAAACTATAGGGGGAATAGATAATTATGATTAGAAATCAACAATACCTACATAGTACAACAGCTGAGAATAGGATTTTGAAGAGAGGTGCCTTTGGGTCAATCTCTTTTCGGAAAGTCATCTAGATCTCTCTTTTTTCTATTTAATTACTTACTATGCATGACAAAACTGAGCCCAGATAGAATCTCCTCTTTGTATTCTTTACATGAGTTTTGTGGTTATCATGGGGAGGACGTGGTGCCTCCACTCTCATTTGGGATGTCAACAGCGGGATGGAAATCGATTCCTCATTTCCACGTCACTAATGGGGACACTTATGTTCATGTTGATCCCTAGATTTTAGGAGAGTTGGATTCCATGGAGAATGCCTATTTTGGTACGATGGTGGAATACAATTAGAAGAGTTTTGTTTTGAAATAATGTACAAAAAATTAACAAACATGAACAAATAAGAGTACTATGTACACATCTAGTGTGCAAATACTCAAAATTAACATGTATGACCGTCACAGATTTTGGTTGCATCCTCATCTGTTGATAATAGGACTACTTATTTAACAAAATATCCCTGGGTGATTTGTGGAATGTCAGCATCCCTGATCTCACCTCTCTATAATATATTAAATAAGTTAATTGAGTGTTGTTTTCAATCCAAATATTTCGCTGTTGCATTCAATTGATGGGTTTGATTCTTCTGTTTGTTTTGTTGCATGCTGTTTTTGGTAGTGAGCAACATTCAGCAGATTATCTTTTGTCTGTTCCGAACATATGTTTTGCTTGTGGCTGCGATCTGAGTTGACTTATTCGTTGCTTATGCTAGTTATCCTGCATATGATATATTATGAGGTTTAGCATGATTTACCTGAAGTAAACTCACTCGTGTTTTGATATTCTTTTTTCTGGATACCGTGTTGGAGTGACATGGTACATGTCAATTGCCACTCATGTTTCTATGGAGAACTATTCAACTCCACTGACTCGTTGACATGGACCTGAATGGTTTCTGAAGTTTCTCCCATTTGTGCTGCTTCCCCCGTTGCCATGAGCCGATGACGTTTTACACACGGTGTATTAATAGCGGAATATTCTTAATCTTGCATTTGGAATGTTCAATGAAATGGACCACCTCAGTTTTCTAAAAGTTTGGCCATTTCCCAGGCCACTCACCAGCAGTTGACTTTGAAGCTGACCAGTAGGAGACGCCCATACCCTACTGCTTCAACTAAGCTTTCTGGAAGATGCATGGCTGTGGCTTTCCCTGGTAAGGAATTCAGTGAGTTGTAGTGCTTGATTTTCCAAGTTGTGGACTGTTATTCAGGTGAAGGGCATTGGTCCCTGCCTGGTCAGCAATGTGTAGACTTGTAAACAAGTATAGGGAGTAGGATTTTTTGGACGGCACTTAGTGTCAAAATTGCGTGTTTTGGTGGTAATGCCTTGCTCAATATCACTTTGAACTGTTGCTTGATTCTCCCCTTGTTGCTACTGTTGTTGAAATCAGCTCCGTAAATTGTTTGTTTGGATACGTTATTTAGATTCAAGTACGCATCAAAGTAGAGTTACGGTCCATAGTGATCTGGTTTCCATGTTTAGTTTTGATTTGAGTATGATACAGATTTGCACACTTTCAAAGGGAGAAAATTGAGCTGGCGCTGGGCAGGATTGCATGAAACACATGGAGAAAATGCGAATTTTTTTTAAATAATATTATTTTAAAACATAATTACAAAAATATATCGCCTCTCCAAAAAATTACAGAAATGTGTTCCTGTCGCCAGTTGAAATGGCGACAGGGATCTATCGCCATTTCAACTGGCGACAGGGACCCTCTCCCCCTCCTATCGCCGATCCCTGTCGCCATTTCAACTGGCGACAGGAAGCAAGCCAAATTTGCCCCTTCTCTAGCTAGGTTTGCCGTCTTTTGATTTTATCGTTTTTAACGGTGCAAAATCTGTTAGACTCATAATAACATTTTTGATCGTTGTATGTTGTTCTAGTGCGATGAATTTACGAAGAATTTTACGAGAAAGATTGAGATATGAGCGATTAAATAAGTAGAAAGGTAAGTGATATTGCGATCGCGCGATGAATTAATACGCTTGCTCATGTACATGAACTGCATATTATGTAAGGAAACAAATGTGAACTTGCCATTACTATGAAAACTACGATAATTACATAACATTCAGCAAAACATCATTCATAGCAAAACATCATAACACTTAATAGCACCGATATTACATAACATTCAAAGAAAACATGATAACACTTAATTAAAATGATAATTGAACATTGGCAATAACATGTTACTCTTTATGCGTGCAATAACATAATTAAGAACATTGGTAATAACATTGGTCGCAATTTCAGCGTCCCCCTGTGGATCGTTTGAGTTGGGTGACGGATGAGATCCCATTGCGACGTCCGGAGTGGCGATGTCTCCTTCGTCTTGAGGATTTCTCGTGAGACATTTCTTGAAGGTGTGCCCAGACTCCCTGCAAATAGAGCACTTCTTCGTACGACGTCCGGTTTCTGCTTCGTCCATGTCGTTCCTGATGTGCCGTACCTGCCGTCGTCCAACTTTTCCTTTGAGCCTATCAATGTCCGCAGCCCAGATTAGTTGCTCCCAGGTCGGATGGCGATGAAATGGCCAACCACAACAGAACCATATATCTCCGCATCGAGTTTGCATCACGCCTCCTTGGTGAAATAGACGAGAGGTATCGGCCGATCTTTGCGCCACCGTCGAACATGCGGCTATGACATGGGAGCGGGGCCTATCACGAAGAAGGGCTTGTTGCAAGTGCATGTGCAACTAGCGCGGCGTAACGATGCACTCATGGGTAACCTCTCATGGTTCGGCCCATGGCGTCCTTTATCCTGCACATCACCTCGGCGAAGCTCCTTGTGCCCATCTTGAATGCCCTGCATCTCACCCTTCTTGCTCTTCTCCTCTATGTACTTGGTGATCATGGCGAGTACAAGATGATCATCATTTGTCATTGTGAAGCGTCGTTGTTGCTACATCAACAAAGTACTTCGTCGTCTCATGAGTATTGCCTCCACAATACCCACCAAAGGGAGGCACCTTGCACCGCGCATGACCCAGTTGTACACCTCGGCTACATTAGTTGTCATGACACCATATCGAGCGCCACCCCTATCATGGAGCAACGACCAATTCTCCTTAGGCTCGTGCTCAATCCAGTCCGAGAAGCATCTCACCTTCTTCCCGTCCTCCTCGTCAATCCGGAGCATTTGTGGGTATCTCTAGCAATGCCGGGGGCTGGTCGGCAGGGCGACCCTTCTCATTGCCTCCCTTCGTGTGTCTTGGTCGGCTTATCTAGAATCTTCAGTGTTTGAACTTCATTGCGGGTTCGGTTGCCTGATCCGCTTGAACAATTTCATCAAGTCTTTGTTATGAACTTGCCAGAAGTTTGCACCCAAGTGCCTCATGCACCATCTGCTCTACAGATCCGGCCATGGAAGTGGTACGTTCTCTCCTTGTTGCAGCTGGGTTATTTGTAACATCCCAACTGTGTAAACAGGTGTGTGTTTCAAATGTAAGAAAATGTGTAGAAATAAAAACTTTTTCTCACATCTTGAACTCCTCTAAAATTCTTATCAAAAGTGGTGGAGTTCAAAAACCTAAACCTCCTGTGGACTAAAGTCCAACCCTTATTCAACTTGTCTCAAAATCTTATGCCAAACCCTTGGAAATATCTCTCCTTGGTCCTATAGTTGATGTGGGACCCCTCTGAAAAATATCATAAGTTCTAAAACTTGTTTGATAATTCTTGGAGGTAAATCTAACTCTCGAACAGCCTTAAAGAATTTCCTGAGAAAAATGCAATGCATAAAAACCTCTGGAAAATTTATGTAAGGTTAATCATGATGTCAGCAAGCTCCAGTTAAAATTTCATAAAATTTGGAGTTGATTTGCTATCTCAAATAATTCTGCAAAGTCTCAACTGTTAATTTTGAAATTCAAAACCATACACTGTTCCTTGGGCTGAGCCACTTTCCTTTCTGGGTTGAAACCAACCTCATCAGACCTCCTTTCCACCTTGTGGAGGTCGTGAATTGGATCAAGATCCAACAGCCCGACCTCCTCCGCGTCAACACCGTAAGGACCTCCCGCCTCATCTAGGTCATAGCCGTTGGATCAAAGATCCATGGCCATGACCTCCCTTGTTATCAAACCTCAAAGTCCTCCTCCCACCTTGTTGAGGTCGTGGCGGTTGGATCGGATCCAGCGACCCGACCTCCCTCTATATCAAGCGCCGAGACCTCCCTTTGCACTCACTTGAGGTCGTGGCCGTTGGATTCAATCCAAAGGCCACGACCTCCTCTCAAAACTATCACAAATGAGGTCCTCCACCCCATCGAGGTCTTGTGCCATTGGATCAAAGATCCATGGCCATGACCTCCCTCACTGTTAAACCTCGGACCTCCCACTCATCTCGTAGCCCTTAGATCTAAATCTAAAGGCCATGACCTCCTTAGCGCTTTCTTGCAGCGTCTAGACCTCCCTGTTGTTGTGTGCCCTTGGATGGAGATCCAGAGGCCATGACCTCCACATCTGAGGGTCAGTGCGCGCGTTAAGTCCTCCCAGAGGTCCGCGCACTTGGTTTAGATCCAACGCCTTGGACCTCTGTTCCACGATCCTTTGCGCCTCTGGCGATGGAAATCGGAGGGCCATGACCTCCCCTTTCCAAATCGTGTGGCTGGGACCTCCTCCCAGTCACTTAAAACGTACCGTTTCAAACTCAAAAATCCGAGGGCCAGGACCTCCCCATCCTTGTTATCCAACGGTGGGTTTGAGGTCCTGTTCTTCTCCTAGCTTGGGCTCGTGTGTAAGAGCTATGGCGGTGGAGAAGGTCAGAGCCGGTCACATCCCAACGGCTCTGTGCAGGCGCATTAAATGCGTGTCAGCCCTTTTCCGCCCCTAGCCCATGCCCTGTCTTAACCTACTCTGTCCCCTCCATCTTGTCCAAGCCTTAGACCTCCCGTGGACCTCCCTTGGGCTAAGCTCACCATGAGCTTAACCCGTGGTCCATGACCTCTTTAGCCCTAGCTATAAAACCTCCCCACTGTGGCTCTTGGCTTCTTTTACACGCCTTCGAGCTCTGCCTTGCCTCTGTGCTTGGCCGAGTTTCTCCCCCTTCTCGCCATTGAAGACCTTGGAGCTCCTCGGTGGCACAAGAGTTCCAGTGGCTCCCTCTTCAACCTCTTGCTCACTTTGTGCTCCCCAAACCTCCTGGAGTTAACCCTAACTTAATTTGGTTGGGACATTTTCAGAGGTGGCCAAAGTGGATCTTGGAGCTGGAGCTTTGACCGTGGAGCACCCTTCTTCCCAGTGGCCCCCTTCCTCCCACGACCTCCTCGGCCCTCTCCGACCTCCGGTAATCCTGGTAATCCTTAGGTTTGGGCACCATGCTTGTATGTCATTGAGCTCAAATATTCTTTGTTGTTGACGAGGATTAAAACCTCTATGTATTAATTTAAATACATAGAAAGACCATACGTCTCCATGGTCGTAACCCATAAAACTAGCGACCTCACTGGTCGTAAGTATTTCAGAGGTTACACGATGGGTATCCTGGTCGGACTATGTTCCGACCAGGTAGCTGCTCGGAAATGTTATGAATAGGTACCAATAACCGTATGATGAATGGAACACGTGCTAAACATCCCATAACTTACGATGACATACAAGACTCTGACGATAAATCACCTTGCGGTTAAATGTCTCACAAATACTTAACCGCAAGGCACTTAGCACATTGTTAACTACCTTGAACCTCCAACCGGTTGTAACGTTTCGCCGAGCGTCTTCTCGAGAATCGCCGTCCCGGGAGTTATTTAATGGTGAAGCGCTTGAAGACGAGGAGGAGAGAACGAAGAACAACGAAGGCAAACACGAAGCGAAGCGGTAGTATTGATACATTCAATTGTAATTGGAGATAGTCCCTAGTCAAGTCTTGTAAACCCAGTTCATATAAATAAAGAGCAGCCCCCATTCTCTTCGAAGATACTCTTCGATGACCGTGATCACACAAAAACTATTATTCCATTATGTCCATCTTGTGCTTGTTACTTTGTAAATAAACAAAAATGAAAACAAAACTGTTTGACTTGGGCACAATGGATGTTGGTGTGATTTGTTGGGTGTGAACGGAATGGTGCCTAAGTCCCCAAGGACCGAGTTACTTGCGCCATTGATCCAAGCACTTTTATGTGCTAACCACACGAGGGATATGGGACCTCTCTTGACTAAGTACTTTGGGAGGTGTTAATTATGAAATGGTCGGTGGGTGTGTTAAAAATAAAATGTGTGTGTGGTGTTGGGAAGGGAGCATTAGCGGACCGGTTAGGGTCATCTAATGTGTCATTATCCCGTGGGTTGTGGCTCTTAATTAGCATCATCCATTGGAAATGTCTCGTGAGGACTTAGCCGTGTTGGCATACCAAAGGAAGTGTGCTAAATCATGTGGCGAAAAGGCGATGCATGTGGGTACATTGGTACACCCTGCGCAGGTTAAAACTATTGAATAGCCTCGTCCTAGGTTATGGACACGCTTGGTGATTTCCGCAAGAACTAGACTAAACACTTAATTAAAACTTGATGGGTGGTATGAATTGGATAATTCATGCTATTGTTGTGGTGACTTGGGTGAGTCACTTCGAGTGTTGTTCTTGTTGTTATTATTGTTGTATCGTGTTCTTCACAAATTAAAATGCTTTGTCAAATGGCTTTCAATCTATTACATTATTGCAAATGAAAGCTTGCTTTATGCTAAAATGAGTCCAAAGCCTCATCCACTTAAATAAAGCTTGCATGTAGCTATTTATAGTTCTGTTATACTACACGCCAGTCTTGCGAGTACATTTTTTTGTACTCATTTGCTTTGCTTAATAACTTTGTTGCAGAGGCGGTAGAGCCCAAAGGGCTTTACTTTTGTGAGATGTGCATGGGTTGGGAATCGAGCTAGGTGCCTTGGTTGGTTGCCTTGTGGGCTAAAGGCAAACCTCGTGGCGCTCTTTTGTTCATCGCCATCTTATGGCATGTGACTTCCGCTGTGTTATCTTTATGGTTGTATTTGGCCGGTCGGCCCCTTTTGTAATAACTCTATAAAATGTATGCCTTTTATTCTAGTCGTGCTTTGGTTCTATGTCTTGAATGGAATTGATGCATGATTTTGTAAGGGGTGTGTATACTGCATTTTGGGAAGTATACATATCTCGAAGACACGGATTATTATGTTTGTGATGCTAGGGTCAATGGATGACTAAGTATTACAAGCTTAATAAATCGGGGTCCTCACAAAGTTGGTATCAGAGCCATACTGACCATAGAAACCCTAGCTTGGTCGTCTTTAGGATATTTTAGAAAACTTATTTTCAAAGTATCAAATGGTTTATGAAAGCTTAAGTAATTCTCAGATTTTACTCCTTACCTATCTTAGCTTTCTTCTCTCATCTTACTCTAATTTGAGTTTTTAAAAAAAAAATTGTTTACCTCTCCTTCCTACAAAGATAGTTGTTATCGTTTAACACTGGTTTTGGGAAACTTATGAGAATCCTAAAATTGAAGTCTGGGCATGTCTTTTGGTGAAGAATGGAAGTATTTGGAGCTGAAATTCAAATCTGGAATTTTAGGACAGCAAGCAAGCATTTTAGGACAGCGAAGCTCAAGCTAGTGATTAAGGTAGAAAATGAGAGGTTAATTCAACTAAAACTTGTGGGAATAAAAGGGTAAGATGTGATACTAGTTAGCTAAGTATCTAACACTTAATTCGCTGGTTTAACCTTGCTTTTGAGTAGAATTAGAGCTAAAATTGCTTGCTGAAATTTTCCCTTCTCTACCGATTACTCGTTCATTCAATACGGGATAATTGCATGGAGAAGTTGAGCTTATTTCCTAAAGTTTCCTTGCTGTTTTTAGAGTCTTTTGGGAGCTTTTAAAGTTTAATTACTTGCTGTTTTGGCTTTCGTTTAGGGCGATATTCCATTCCCCTAGTCGTTAGCCCCGCTTTCGTTATCTTCTAATTGTTGGGTTTTTGGGTTGCTAACCTCTTTCCCCTCTCAACAGGATGGCGGGCCGTACTCGTAGTGGCCAAGGCCAGGCAGCTGGTCCGGACGAGGAGCTTCCTCCTCCTCCGACCATGGCCGAGGTTCTTCTTCAGATAGAGCGCAACCGTGCGGATGACAAGAGAGTGCTACTGGATGTCATCGCGCAACACCTCGACCCTTCTGGGTGCCTCGGGATCCGGGCAAGGGAATGCTCATCGATCTCGTGGGGGCCTCGTGAGTTTCTTCGTACTCGGCCCCCACCTTTCAGTCGAGGACCGCTCGATCTGATTTACTAGCCGTCTGGTGGGCGGAAACTCAACATCGCGATGCTAGGAGCACGAGAAGGCGCTGTTGCATCGCACCACCGGAGGTGCAGACTTTGTCATGGTGGGAGAGCTTTCTCGCCATGCACTCGCAGACCACACCGTCACTGGGAGGAGTTTCGTCGCCTTAGTTGATCTCATATCCTGCCGCTTGATGAACATCAAGAAGCAGGAGTTTCTCGCCCTCAAGCAGGGGCGTAGCTCAGTCGTGGAGTATGTGTACGAGTTCAACCATCTAGCTCGTTATGCTCCCGAGGATGTGGCCACTGATATGGCCAAGCAAGCTAAGTTCAGGGGTGGCTTGTCCGAGGAGCTTAAGGACAAGCTATCCATCATCGACTTCCCTGATTTCCAGATCTTGGTGGACAAGGCCATCGTCGCGGAGCACTCTGGTAGGGAGCTTGTGGATTCCCGCAAGCGCAAGTGGGAGGCCCACAAGTCATCCAGGGCCAGTTCTTCTCGCTTGATCGGTCTACGGGGTGCCGTCGGCGAGCCGGTACCCTCGAGGTTGCCAAGACTGCCTCGTCCTTCGTAGGCCGTGCCCCAATCACGTGCACCTGCGAGCCAACAGGGTGGCCCCCGCCACCCGGCTGCCGGCGTCACTTGCTTCTCCTACAACCAGAAGGGGCATTATGCAAACCAATGCCCTAAGAAGACTGGAGCTGCCCCTCGTCCTAATGGAGGACGCGGGCAAGGTGGTGGATCTTCTCAGGATCAGAAGATTGTCCCCGTAGCCCAAGGCGTGGGCGGCGGTCGCGTCAACGCCATCTCAGCTGAGGAGGCACAGGAGGCGCCCGACGTCGTGTTGGGTACGCTTCTTGTAAACTCTTATCCTGCTACTGTTTTGTTCGATTCAGGAGCATCTCATTCATTTGTATCTCAGTCTTTTGCTGCTGCTAGTGATCTTTTGTTTGCTCCTCTGTTGGTCCCGTTGCTCATTCGCTCTCCCGGTTCGGAGTTGAGAGCTGAGTTGGAGTGCAGGGATGTTCCCATCGAGATTGAGGGAGTAAGGTTTTCAGAAAATCTTATTCTCCTCAATGCAGCAAGCTTAGATGTGATTCTAGGCATGGATTGGTTGTCTCAGCACATGGGGCAAATCGATTGCGCCCGGAAGCTCATCTATCTCACGATCCATCCGTGGAAAGGTGTTAAGCTTTTATTTGCCAGCCCTCATCTCTTCGCCTTTGACCGAAGCCCACTCGGATATTCGTGAAGTCCCAACGGTATGTGACTTCATGGATGTTTTTCCCGAGGATCTTCGGGGATGCCACCATTCGGGATCTCGAGTTCGTCATCGAGTTGGCTCTGATACCGCCCGATTCGAAGAGGCCTTATCGGATGCCACCGAATGAGTTGGTGGAGTTGAAGAAGCAACTTAATGAGCTTCAAGAGAAGGGTTTCATTCGCCTAGCTCATCTCGTGGGGTTGTCGGCTATCTTCGTTAAGAAGAAGGGCGGTACTTTGCGCATGTGCGTCGATTATCGTTCGCTTAATGAAGTGACGGTGAAGAACAAGTATCCTTTGCCCCGCATTGATGATCTCTTTGATCAGTTATCTGGAGCCCAGGTCTTCTCCAAGATTGATTTGAGAGTAGGATATTATCAAGTTCGTATCCGATCGGAGGATATTCCCAAGACGGCTTTCTCTACTCGTTATGGCTTGTATGAGTATACCGTCATGTCGTTCGGCTTGACCAATGCTCCGCCTTGTTCATGAACCTCATGAATTCGGTGTTTATGGAGTATTTGGATAAGTTTGTCGTGGTCTTCATCGACGATATCCTTATCTACTCCAAGAACGGTGAGGAGCACGCCGAGCATCTGAAGCTTGTGTTGGGCAAGCTGCGTGAGCACCATTGTATCACGGTTCACAAGTCGCGTGCTCGTTGAAGGAAGTGGCCTTCTTGGGCCATGTACTTTCAGCAGGAGGCGTAGCCGTTGATCCTAGCAAGGTCAGTGATGTGCTATCCTGGAGTCAGCCTCGTTCGGTAACCGATGTGCGGAGTTTTCTCGGGTTAGCGGGATATTATCGTCGCTTCATCGAGAACTTCTCCAAGATCGCGAAGCCGATGACGGAGTTGCTCAAGAAGGACAAGAAGTTCGTGTGGTCCGCTGAGTGTGAGGAAAGTTTCCAAGTACTCAAGAAGCGTTTGACCATCGCTCCCGTTCTCGTTCTTCCCGATATCCATCGGAGCTTCGATATCTATTGCGATGCTTCTCATCGAGGCCTCGGTTGTGTCCTTATGCAGGAAGGTAAGGTAGTGGCCTATGCATCAAGGCAATTGAGACCTCATGAACTCAACTATCCTACCCATGACTTGGAGCTAGCTGCTGTGATTCATGCACTTAAGATTTGGCGACATTACCTTATCGGTAATCGTTGTGAGGTGTATTCGGATCACAAAAGCTTGAAGTATTTGTTCACCCAGCCAGATCTGAACCTCAGGCAAAGGAGATGGTTGGAATTGATCAAAGACTATGACGTGGGTATTCACTACCATCCGAGCAAGGCTAATATCGTTGCCGATGCGCTTAGTCGTAAAGCGTATTGTAATGCCTTGTCGCTCAAGGAGCTTCAGCCCACCCTTGTTGAGGAGTTTCAGCGTCTCAACTTGGGTTTGGTTGAGCATGGTTCCCTCGCTACCTTGGTTGTGCAGCCAACCTTGGTGGATCGTGTCAAGGCCGCTCAGCAATCGGATCCTGGAGTGAACAAAATCAAGGAAAATATCAAGAACGGAACAGCCAAGTGCTTCTCTGAGGATGAGCATGGTGTTATGAGGTTCGGACAACGCCATGTGGTTCCAAAGGACATGGAGTTGCAGAACTTGATCCTCCGCGAAGCCCATGATTCGCCTTTGTCCATTCATCCCGGGGCCACAAAGATGTATCAAGATCTCTGTCAGGGATTTTGGTGGACCCAAATGAAGAGGGAGATTGCGAAGTTCGTTCTTAGAGTCGCGGCGTGTGTTATCGTGTGAAGGCCGAGCATCGGCGTCGGTTTGGGCTCGCCGACCCCCGCCTGCTTCTGAGTGGAAGTGGGATTCGATCGGGATGGATTTTATTACGGTCTACCCAGTCACCAAGGAAATGATGCCATTTGGGTTGTCATTGATCGGTTGACCAAAGTGGCACACTTTCTTCGATCAAGACCAAGATTCGTGCCGATCGCCTTCTTTGAGCTTTACGTATCGAGGATCGTGAGCTTGCATGGGGTGCGAAGACGATTGTTTCGATCGTGGTTCTATCTTCACTTCGATTACTTCGCATAGCTCGCAGGAGGCTATGGAACTCGCCATTCTTCGACGGCGTATCATCCCCAAACCGATGGTCGGGGCAGAGGGTCAACCAAGTTTTGGAAGACATGCTCGTGCTTGTGTTCTTTCTTATGGGAAGCATTGGGAGAAATGCTTACCATTCGCGAAGTTTTCTTACAACAACGACTTTTTCAGGCCGGTCTCGGCATGGCACCTTCGAGGCCTTATACGGAGAAAGTCACGAGAACCCCGTTGAATTGGTGCGAGGCTGGCGAAAGACCTTTCTTTAGTGCGGACTCGATCAATGAGGCCGAGAGTCAAGTTCGACTTATTCGTGGCGTCTTCGCCTGCAGCTCAATCGAGCAAAAGAGCTATGCGGATCGCCGCCGTCGTGAGTTGAGTTTTGCGCCTAATGACTTTGTTTATCTCAAAGTCTCTCCTTTGAAGGGCCATCAACGTTTCGGCGTCAAGGGCAAGTTAGCTCCTCGATATGTGGGTCCTTACCGCATCATCGAGAAGAAAGGAGCTGTTGCTTACAAGTTGGAGTTGCCTGCTGCACATGAGGGGGTACATGATGTGTTCCATGTGTCCCAGTTAAAGAAGTGCCTCCGTGTTCCAACTGAGGAAGCTCCGTTGGAAACTCTCGATGTCCAACCAGATTTGACCTATCGCGAGCACCCTGTTCGCATACTCGAAGAGGCAGAATGAAGAACTAGGAATTGTTCCATTAAGTTCCTTAAAGTTCAGTGGTCGAACCATTCCGAGGATGAGGCTACTTGGGAAAGGGAAGATCGTCTGCGTGCGGACTACCCTTTTTTCTTTTCCAACTAAGCCAAAATCTCGGGACGAGATTTCTGTAAGGGGTGTGTATACTGCATTCTGGGAAGTATACATATCTCGAAGACACGGATTATTATGTTTGTGATGCTCGGGTCAATGGATGACTAAGTATTACAAGCTTAATAAACTGGGGTCCTCACAAAGTTGACGAGATTTCTGTAAGGGGGGAGATTTTGTAACATCCCAACTGTGTAAACAGGTGTGTGTTTCAAATGTAAGAAAATGTGTAGAAATAAAAACTTTTTCTCACATCTTGAACTCCTCTAAAATTCTTATCAAAAGTGGTGGAGTTCAAAAACCTAAACCTCCTGTGGACTAAAGTCCAACCCTTATTCAACTTGTTTCAAAATCTTATGCCAAACCCTTGGAAATATCTCTCCTTGGTCCTATAGTTGATGTGGGACCCCTCTGAAAAATATCATAAGTTCTAAAACTTGTTTGATAATTCTTGGAGGTAAATCTAACTCTCGAACAACATTAAAGAATTTCCTGAGAAAAATGCAATGCATAAAAACCTCTCGAAAATTTATGTAAGGTTAATCATGATGTCAGCAAGCTCCAGTTAAAATTTCATAAAATTTGGAGTTGATTTGCTATCTCAAATAATTCTGCAAAGTCTCAGCTGTTAATTTTGAAATTCAAAACCATACACTGTTCCTTGGGCTGAGCCACTTTCCTTTCTGGGTTGAAACCAACCTCATCAGACCTCCTTTCCACCTTGTGGAGGTCGTAACCGTTGGATCAAGATCCAACAGTCCCGACCTCCTCCGCGGTCAACACCGTAAGGACCTCCCCACCTCATCTAGGTCATAGCCGTTGGATCAAAGATCCATGGCCATGACCTCCCCTTGTTATCAAACCTCAAAGTCCTCCTCCCGCCTTGTTGAGGTCGTAGCCGTTGGATCGATCCAGCGACCCGACCTCTCCCTCTATATCAAGCGTCGAGACCTCCTTTGCACTCACTTGAGGTTGTAGCCGTTGGATTCAATCCAAAGGCCACGACCTCCTCTGCAAACTATCACAGCGAGGTCCTCCACCCCATCGAGGTCTTGTGCCATTGGATCAAAAATCCATGGCCATGACCTCCCCTCGCTGTTAAACCTCAGACCTCCTAGCTCATCTCGTAGCCCTTAGATCTAAATATAAAGGCCATGACCTCCTTAGCGCTTTGCGCAGCGCCTAGGACCTCCCCTGTTGTTGTGTGCCCTTGGATGGAGATCCAGAGGCCATGACCTCCACATCCTGGGCTGTAACGTGCACAACGTTAAGTCCTCCCAGGAGGTCCGCACCGTTGGATTTAGATCCAATGCCTTGGACCTCCTGTCCCCTGATCCTTTGCGCCTCTGCACAATGGAAATTGGAGGGCCATGACCTCCCCTTTCCAAATCGTGTGGTTGGGACCTCCTCCCAGTCACTTAAAACGTACCGTTTCAAACTCAAAAATCCGAGGGCCAGGACCTACCCATCCTTGTTATCCAACGGTGGGTTTGAGGTCCTGTTCTTCTCCTAACTTGGGCTCGCGTGCAAGAGCTATGGCGGTGGAGAAGGTCAGAGCCGGTCACATCCCAACGGCTCTGTGCAGGCGCATTAAATGCGTGTCAGCCCCTTTCCGCCCCTAGCCCATGCCCTGTCTTAACCAACTCTGTCCCCTCCATCTTTTCCAAGCCTTAGACCTCCCGTGGACCTCCCTTGGGCTAAGCTCACCATGAGCTTAACCCGTGGTCCATGACCTCTTTAGCCCTAGCTATAAAACCTCCCCACTGTGGCTCTTGGCTTCTTTTACACGCCTTCGAGCTCTGCCTTGCCTCTGTGCTTGGCCGAGTTTCTCCCCCTTCTCGCCATTGAAGACCTTGGAGCTCCTCGGTGGCACAAGAGTTCCAGTGGCTCCCTCTTCAACCTCTTGCTCACTTTGTGCTCCCCAAACCTACTGGAGTTAACCCTAACTTAATTTGGTTGGGATATTTTCAGAGGTGGCCAAAGTGGATCTTGGAGCTGGAGCTTTGACCGTGGAGCACCCTTCTTCCCCAGCGCCGGTCCTTCCTCCCACGACCTCCTTAGCCCCTCTGGCCCTCCAGGTAATCCCCTGGTAATCCTTAGGCTGGGCACCATGCTTGTATGTCGCTGCGGAGCTCAAATATTGCTGTTGTCATTTTGGCCATGATGGGCCATTGCGCTCCTCTCCGGCTCGCCGGCGTTCAAGGCCGTCGCCGCCGTTGAGAGGAGGTCCATGGTGTGCGCAACACTATTGCGCACACGTTGGTAACATTTGTGGTCGCCGGCGAGGTCTGCATTGCCGGCAATGACCCCATCTTTGCGTTGAGGATCTTGTCGGAACGGGACGTCCAGCGCGTGCCGTTAAGACAAAGATCCTCCCCCTTAAATGCGTCAATCATTGCTTAACCTCGTTAATCATTGGATTCGCTTAATCGCCTTTAATCCTCGCCTTTGTCGCGATTTAAGACCTCGCGCTGGACCTCCTTGTGTCCTGGCGCATTTACTCCTCGTCGCGCGTCTTGGCAAGACGCGAAAAGCGATGGCGCTGATCGGGCCGCCCAAGACCTCCTCGAGGAGATCTTGAGCGTCTAGGACCTCCCTTGCGCAATCTTGGCCGTCCAGACCTCCTGGAGGTGCAGCGGACGCAGACCTCCGCGTTGCACCTCCTCGAGGTCATCTCAACCGTTGAGGACCTCCTCGCCCGAGATCTGGACCGTCCGGTCCTCCTTCTGTTGTTGTGGCCCGTTGGATGCGATCAGCGGCCACGACCTCCCGTCTCGCTCAAGGCGTCTTGGTGGTGGGAGGACATGGACCGTTGGATCCAAGATCCACGGCCCATGACCTCTGGACCTTCGCGAGCGCGCGTGCGCATGGTCAGCTGGGAGGTCTTGAGCTGTTAGATTTAAGATCTAGGGCTCATGTCCTCCCATGTCTTTTTGGTTTTTAGGAAAATCCAGAGAGCTGTTATTTTATGAACTGGAAAAGGTATGAACTTTAAAAATACATAACTAATTCAATTTAAATCCAAATAGGGTGATTCAAATTTCTGCAGCCCTGGTTTGGACCAGACTCTAATCTAAAAATGGTTATGAGCCCAGTTCAGCTCCAGAAAATGGTTTTGTAAATAAATCTCAAAACTAACTTTAAATGTTTCTTTAAAATTCATTTAACTTGTAAAATGCATAAGTATTGCTCTGTAGGTTATTTTTGAGTGAATCCAATTTTGTTGGCTTCCTCTGTTAGTGCTCTAAATGTTAGAAAAGGATTTAGGCATGTCACTATTTTCAAAAAGCTTCCTTGTGCATTTTAATTTTGTTCAAGTTCTTGTCTTTGAAAAATTATAGAAAATGCATAATAGCTCCAAATGAGATGAACTCAATTGTGTTATTCATCTCATGAGGTGCTGGTTTTACAGTAAAAATATCAGTATCACCACCTCTCTAGAAAATGTTGCCAAATAATTAAATTAGTGAATAGTGACAGTTTGTATTTTTAGGGCTGAGCAAAATTGTTTTGCTCATATCTTTTGCATTGAGAATCCAAATCAATTGGTTCTTGTTGCTAAATTCCCTAAAAATCATCCTCTTGCTGCTGTAGAAATTTCAGAGCATTTGGAGTTTGTTTGCTGTGTTGTCTTTGTGGTTTTCGTTGTTCTTATCGATTCTTTTCGCTTTTTCGTTAGGTGCCGACGAGTGCTTCGAACCCGTGAGTGATCCTCAGCAATATGTTGAGCAAAACCAGCAAGGCAAGCAATTTGATCATATCCCATTATTGTCCCATTACTTTAAAGTTTAATGCTTTGTTTCACTTGTATGTATGCATGCTACTTTGTGTTGAAAAATCGATTAGTTGAGCCTATAGATGCATATCCTGTAGATAAATATTCATTCTCTACTACTAAGCCTAGGATTATCTTGCTGTGATTTAGAGTTCGATGGATGGGCTCTTATCACTTAGTAGTTTACGTTGATAATGCTTAGCAATGCTTAGATAACGGTAGAAATGGGCGGTTGTCGATATTATGTCGATGACCGTGATCACACAAAAACTATTATTCCATTATGTCCATCTTGCGCTTGTTACTTTGTAAATAAACAAAAATGAAAACAAAACTGTTTGACTTGGGCACAATGGATGTTGGTGTGATTTGTTGGGTGTGAACGGAATGGTGCCTAAGTCCCCAAGGACCAAGTTACTTGGGCCATTGATCCAAGCACTTTTGCGTGCTAACCACACGAGGGGGATATGAGACCTCTCTTGACTAAGTACTTTGGGAGGTGTTAATTATGAGCTGGTCGGTGGGTGTGTTAAAAATAAAATGTGTGTGTGGTGTTGGGAAGGGAGCATTAGCAGACCGGTTAGGCTGTCTAATGTGTCCTTATACCCGTGGGTTGCGGCTCTTAATTAGCATCATCCATTGGAAATGTCTCGTAGGACTTAGCCGTGCTTAAGATACCAAAGGAAGTGTGCTAAATCATGTGGCGAAAAGGCGATGCAGCGTGTGGGTACATTGGTACACCCCTGCAGGGTTAAAACTATTCGAATAGCCTCGTCCTAGGTTATGGACACGCTTGGTGATTTCCCGCAAGAACTAGACTAAACACTTAATTAAAACTTGATGGGTGGTATGAATTGGATAATTCATGCTATTGTTGTGGTGACTTGGGTGAGTCACTTCCAGGTTGTTCTTGTTGTTATTATTGTTGTATCGTGTTCTTCACAAATTAAAATGCTTTGTCAAATGGCTTTCAATCTATTACATTATTGCAAATGAAAGCTTGCTTTATGCTAAAATGAGTCCAAAGCCTCATCCACTTAAATAAAGCTTGCATGTAGCTATTTATAGTTCTGTTATACTACACGTTAGTCTTGCGAGTACATTTTTTTGTACTCATTTGCTTTGCTTAATAACTTTGTTGCAAAGGAGGTAGAGCCCAAAGGGCTTTACTTTTGTGAGATGTGCATGGGTTGGGAATCGAGCTAGGCGCCTTGGTTGGTTGCCTTGTGGGCTAAAGGCAAACCTCGTGTCTCTCTTTTGTTCATCGCCATCTTATGGCATGTGACTTCTGCTGTGTTATCTTTATGGTTGTATTTGGCCGGTCGGCCCCTTTTGTAATAACTCTATAAAATGTATGCCTTTTATTCTAGTCGTGCTTTGGTTCTATGTCTTGAATGGAATTGATGCATGATTTTGTAAGGGGTGTGTATACTGCATTCTGGGAAGTATACATATCTCGAAGACACGGATTATTATGTTTGTGATGCTAGGGTCAATGGATGACTAAGTATTACAAGCTTAATAAACCGGGGTCCTCATATTATTGCATGCAGCAGGCCTGCATGCCGATCATGTCTGAGGCACACGTTGGGACGGTCTTGCACAACAGAAATACTCACGTTCTTCAGGAACCACAACCAGCTATCCGTGTTCTCACTTTCAACGAAAGCGAATGCCACGGGAAGAACTTGATTGTTCCTGTTTGTCGCTATTGCAGTCAGTATCTGGCCCTTGTACCTCCTAGTCAAAAATGTGCCATCTACGCACAAGATTGGACGGCAGTGCCGGAATGCGGTGATACATGGACCAAACGCGAAGAATACTCGCTGCAATACCCTCTTATTGGTCCACTTCGGGTGCGTGGCGTCTTCAATATCGATATGGGTGCCAGGATTTCTGTCTTGTATGACTCGAAGTTGCGCAGGGAGGTTGTGGTAGGAATCCTCGAACGTGCCCCACCTTAATTGTAACATCCCAAATGTATAATTAGGGTTAATCAAGTATAATTATATGTGTAGAAATTAAAACTTTTTCTCACATCTTGAAAAACCCTAAGATCTTATGTAATTCTTGTCCAAGAGTTGTGTAATCCAAAAGCACAAAGCTCTTGTTGACCAAAAATCAAACTCATTTTCCAATTATCTTAAATCTTGTGTCAAACATTTGGAATATATTTTCCTTGGTCCCAAAACTGATATGGGACCCCTCTGAAAAATATCAGGAGTTATAACACTTGTTGGTAATTTTTGGAGGCAAAACAATCCTTTAAACAACCTTCATGAATTTCCTGAGAAAAATGCATTGCATAATAACCTCTGGAAATTTTATGCAAGGTTGATCTCATTGTCAGCAAGCTCCAGTTAAAATTTCATCAAATTTGGAGTTCATTTGCTATCTCAAATAATTCTGCTAAGTTTCAATTTGTTAAAACTGAATTTTAAAGCCTACATTTGTTCCTTGGGCTAGCCATGTTCAAGTTTGGTCCACCCAACCATGTCTCTGCACCTCGCAGACCTCGTCTCCATTTGATCAAATGCACTAGTTGGATTTACATCCAACCGCCACGACCTCCTCCTGATTAACACCAAGAAGACCTCCCGCCTCATGAGGTCATTGCCGTTGGATCGATGATCCATGGTCATGACCTCCCACGTGTTAAACTTCAAAGACCTCCTCGCTATTTGTTAAACCATCGCAATGAGGTCATCCCATTTGTTGAGGTCGTGGCAGTTGGATCAAATCCAACGACCACGACCTCCTCCTCAACATACTCGGTCAGTCCTCCCACTGCGTGAGGTCATAGCCCTTGGATCCAAGATCTATGGCCCCGACCTCCCTCACCGTTAAACTAAGCAAACCTCCCACCTAACCAAGGTCGTGTCATTGGATCGAGATCCAACGACTCACAACTCCCGTGCTATCAAGCACTCACAACCTCCCCATCTTTTGTTGTGCACCGTTAGATTAAAATCTACGGTCACGACCTCCTTTGTCTCATGCGCACTGACCTCCCGGCGCCGCGTGAGATCGTAGCCCTTAGATCTAAATCTAAAGGCCATGACCTCCCTTGTGCGTTGCAAGCTCAGACCTCCACCTCTTTTGATCGTAGCCCTTAGATCTAAATCTAAAGGCCATGACCTCCCTTGCTGCATTGCGCATCATATCGACCTCCCGGTCATTGTGTGCCCTTGGATTTAAATCCAAAGGCCATGACCTCCCTCATGTCTTTTTGATCGCGTGCGATTAAGTCCTCACTGGAGGTCCGCACTGGATGGAGATCAACGCTTTGGACCTCTGTCCCATTTCCCACGTCTTGCGTACACATTAAGGAAATCGGAGGCCACGACCTCCCCACCTTGATCGTGTGGTGGGACCTCCTCCCGACCACTTAAAACATAACGGTTCAAAAATTGGATCCGATGGTTAGGACCTCTCCTGTGTCTTATCCAACGGTCATAAGGACCTCCCTGTTCTTCTCCTTCCTCTGGCGCGCGTGCGCTGCTCGAGCGGTGGAGTGTCACGCGCCAGCCTCTGTGCACCTTTAATGACTCTTTCTTGACCATTTAATCTTTGGTCGACCTTCCGCCTCTCATGTCCACTCTGACCGGCCCCCCTTGTCAACTTTATGTCTTGTCCACCCCATGGACCAACCCGTGGGCTAAGCTCACCATGGAGCTTAGCCCCAGCTCATAACCTTCACTCAGGCTATAAGTCACCACAGGGATCCTCCTTGGCTTCCTTTGCACACAACCGATCTCGGCCTTGCATCTTGTGCGTGGTGAGCTCCTCCTTCACTCACCTCCCTCTTGGCGCCATTGTTGAGAAGCTTGAAGCTCCTCGGTGGACAAGGGTCCTGGAGTTTTTCCTCCTTTTCTCCTTGCTTCCATTTGTGCCCTACCCTCTGGGACCAAGGCCTAACTTGATATTGTTGGGCATTTGCGAGAGGGACAAAGTGGAGCTTGAAGTTGAAGCTTTGGCCGTGGAGCACCCTTCCTCCCCAAGACGGTCCTCCTTCCTCGACCTCCTCGGCACCTTAGGACCTCCGGTACTCCTGATAGTCCTTTAGCGGCTGGGCACCCGCATGTATGAGGTCGCGGAGCTTTTAAATTGGGCACACGCTTGATTGGATGTCGCGGAGCTTCCTTTTGCGTTTTGGATTTTGCCGTGTGCTTGTCTTCGTTGTCCTCTCCGGCTCGCCGGCGTTCAAGGCCGTCGCCGCCGTTGAGAGGAGGTCCTTTGGGTGCGCATGGTTATTGCGGACCCAACGGTACCATTGGATCTCGCCGGCGAGGTCTACATCGCCGGCGATGACCACATCTTTGCGCTCGGGACTTTGTCGGACGTCCCGAGCGTATCATTGTCGTTTTTAGGACATAAATTCACCGTTTTAATGCCCAATCATTGCAATCATGGGGTTAGCAATGAATGCCATTGAACCTGTCTCTTGTGCGCATTTAAGACCTCCCGCGCGCGCGGACCTCCTTGATGTCCAGTAGCGCATTTATTCATGTCCAGCGCGTCGCGAGTTAAAGCGCTGGTGCAGGACCTCCATGACCTCCTCCAAGGAGATCTGAGCGCCCAAGACCTCCTTGCTAATCAATCGTGGCCGTCGAGACCTCCTGGAGGTCAGTGGACGTTGAGACCTCCCTTAGGACCTCCCCTAGGTTGTCTCAGCCGTTCATGACCTCCCCGGGTAGATCTTGACCGTCAAGGTCCTCCCTCGGACGATCTGAACCATCGAGGACCTCCTTGGAACATCTGGACCGTCCCAGACCTCCCCTGTGAGGTCTTGGCGATGTAGATCTTCCTTGGGGAGATCTTGATAGTTTGGACCTTCCTTTGGAAGATCTCAACCGTTGAGGACCTCCCTTTAGATCTGGTCCGCTTCCGGACCTCCTCTCTATGTTGTGGTCCGTTGGATTTCCCATCTACGACCACGACCTCCCCTCACCTCGCATGTGAGTTGCTAAGAGGTCCAAGACCTCTGGACCTTCACGTGCGCGAATGTGATGTTCTCCTGGGAGGTCTTGAGCCGTTGGATCTAAGATCTGTGGCTCACGTCCTCCCATACCCTTGTGAGTTTTAGAAATTCCAGTGAGGTCTTAGTTAGACTGAAATAAGGTATAGACTTTAGAAATTCATATCTCTTTCATTTTATTTCCAAATGAGGTCATTCAAATTGTGTTAGCTCTGTCTTGAACTTGACTTTAATCCAAAAATGATTGTAAGTTGAGTTCAGCTCCAGAGCACAGTTTGCCATTAGATTTTAAAACCAACTTTAAAATGTGCACTTAAATCAATGCTTAACTTGTAAAATACATAACTAATGCTCTATAGACTATTTTTGGGTGAGATCAACTTTGTTGGTTTCCTCTATTAGTGATCTCCCTGTGAAAATTAGTTTTGAGCATGTTGCTGTTAGGAAAATGAGGACTTGTGCATTATAATTTTGTTCAAGTTCTTGTTTTTGAAAGATTATAGAAAGTGCAATATAGCTCCAAATGAGGTGAACTCAATTGTGTTATTCATCTCATGAGGTGCTGGTTTTACAGTAAAAATTTCAGCTTCACCTCTGTTCTAGAAAATGTTGCCTCATAATTAAATTAGTGAATAGTGCGGTTTGGTATTTTTTAGGTCGAGCAGAATTGATTTCATCATATCTTTTGCATTGAGAATCCAAATCAATTGGTTCTTGTTGCTAAAGTCATGATAAATCATTGTCTTGCTGCTGTAAAATTTTCATGGCTTTTGGAGTTCGTTTGTTGTGCTGTCTTTGTTGTTTTTCGTCGTTCTTATCGGTTCTTTTTCGCTTTTCCGTTAGGTTTCGACATTTGTGGTGATCCCGAGAGCGACCCTCTGCCACAATTTGGCCAGCAACAAGGCAAGCAGTTTGATCATTTCCATCATTGTCCCATTACTTTAAAGCTTAATATATTGTTTTACTTCTATGTATGCATGCTACTTTGTGTTAAATGTCGCTAGCAATCCTATAGTTGCATAATCTGAGGAATTGTTTATCCTCTACTACCATGAGCCTAGGTTATTTGCTGTGGTGGGAGCTCGTTGGATGAGCTCTTATCACTTAGTAGTTTCGATGTAAATGGCTTAGACATGCTTAGTTTTCGGTAGAAATGGGCGATCATCGACTTAGTCGATGGTCTTGATCACTCAAAACTGATTATTACTCCTATATGTCCAGCACTTGTGCTTTGATTAATTGTAAAATCAAAACTGAAAATAAAAGATTGATTTAGATTTGGGCATATTGGATGGATGGCGTGGTTTTTGGATGTGGTGGTATGCCCGGTCCCTAAGGACCGAGTACTTGGGTCACTAAGCCAGCGATTTCGTACTAACCACACGAGGGGCATATGGAACCCTCTTGACTAAGTACTCTGGCGGTGTTAATTGGGGTCGCTCGGTTGGTGTGTTTTTAAAGATAAAATGTGTGTGTGATGTGGGAGGAGCATTAGCTTCCTGAAGGTTGTGTGATGTCTCCTTCTCCCCGTGGGTTCTTGCGACTTCGAATTAGCATTGTCCATTGGAAATGTCTCAGAGGACTTAGCGTGTTCAAGCACACCTAAGGTAGTGTGCTTAAAGGAAAGGCGATCCGGCGTGTGGATGCAGTGGTACACCTGCAGGATAAAACTATTGAATAGCCTCGTCCTAGGTTATGGACATGCTTGGTAAGGTCGTTCAAGACTAGACTACAACCTTTAATTAAAACTTGGCGTGGTTGGTATGAGCGGGAGTTCATGCTATTGTTGTGGTGACTTAGGTTAGTCACTTCCAGGTTTGTTCTTGTTGTTGTTATTATGTTATTATCCCGTTGTTACTTCAACAATTAAAAATGCTTTGTCAAATTGCTTTCAATCTACTATATTATTGCAAATAAATGTTGCTTTATGCTAAAATGAGTCCAAAGCCTCATCCACTTAAATAAAGCTTGCATGTAGCTATTTATAGTTCTGTTATCTCACACGTAAGTCTTGCGGAGTACTTTATGTACTCATCTCGCGTGGTTGTGGCAATTTTGTGGCTTTTGTTGCAGAGGAAGAAGGAGAGCTCCAAGAGCCTCTCTTTTGTGCTACGTGTTGCGCTTTCTTGACGACTAGCTTGGCGGTCGGTCGATACCTAGGGTTAAGGCACACCGATTGGCTTTGTGTTATAGCCATCTTTATGGCACTTTTGCTTCATTGTTATCTTTGTAGAGTTGTTGCTATTTGGCCTAAGGGCCCCTCTTTTGTAATAGCTATTCCTTATTAATATTAACTTCTGGTTTGTTGCTTATGTTCTATGTGTTGTATGGAATTGATACATTCTTTTGTTGTGAGGTATGTATACTGCATTCTGGGAAGTATACATCTCTCGAGACCGGGTTTATTTGGTTGATAATACTAGGGTCAATCGGATGACTAAGTATTATGATCCTAATAAACATCGGGGTCTCACATTAATTCCAATGCCTTCTGTTTTGCCCTCCAAGCCTTCGCATAGCTGATTGTGTATTGGAACCTTGCCTCAATCGCCCGAATGATGCATCGTGGCTCAAAATCTAGATTATCCATGATCTCACTGTACATAAGGTTGGCGATGAAGCCTAATGATAGGTTCCGGTGGGACTGTACTGACTCAGAAACGACGCATGTGTAAGGGACCACTATAGAGCACTTCCAGTAGGTGTCCCACTTTGGTTGAAATGCGTGCACTCACCAAGGGCATCCCTCTATGCCGCACTTCACGTCGTAGAATCTTGGGGTCGACTTGACGACTCTAAATGTGCGCCGCACCGACAAGGCCCAGAATTTGACCGCGTCCTGCACGGCCTCCTTGCATTTGTACATAGCTCCTAGTCTGACCTCACTCTGGTCGTACTCCCGGCACACGGAGCCTTCGTTGATTTATTTAGATTGTCGAACTGGTATGTGTTCGAGTCGGATGGAACCGCCTGCTCGTCAACTTCATCCTCGTCGTCGGAACCTTCATTTTCAGACAATGCCATGTAGTCTCGGTCTTCGAGATCCATCCTTTGCACTACGGCTTCAACCTCCTTACCCTCGTCAGCAAGACCAGTAGCTTGCATGGCCGTAGGAGCTACTTCCGCAGGGTCTTCATCGACAGCATCAGTAACTCCGAGAGCTTCAGCAATTGTGTGCGCCACACAGTGTGGCTGCGATCCCGACTTCCTCTTCGGTCTCGACACCTCCTTTTTGTTCAGCCGCGGGTGGAGGAGTGGGTTTGGTATATGCTTGGACGAGAAGGACCAATTTCCACGCTGCCTCCCTCGCGATGCGTACATATGACTGCCATGATTTTGGACCCCGAAGCTGCACTAACTCCCAATATATCGGTTGTGCTCTCCGTGGGGAAAGGCAACTCAATCTCAGATCGTACACATCACGGTCCACTTGGAATGTATGGAACAATCACGCATCACAATACCCATGTACGCCGCTCGGTCTTGCTAGGGTACGGTTGCCGATTAGAAATAACATAAATCAATCCCCTCGGGACCCTCTAGAATAGTCCCTTGACCATAGTAAATTTTAAAATTGACGATGTCGGAGTCGGACATATTTGACGCACTGCACCATGAAGAACATTTCCACGATTAACCGCATATCTAAAACTATACTACCCATCGAAAAGTATTATGTAAAACTATACTGCATTACGTAACCGTACATCTAAAACTATGTAATCCATTCGGTTAAAAAAATTACCTGAGAGGTTGGCAATCCGACGGACAGCGCTTCGTTAGCTTCTCTCCTCACCTCTACTCTTCTCTCCTTCTTTTTTTACGAATAAGAATGAGTCCTATTTGAATTTTGGGTTTTTTTATAGGGATGGGCTTCACATGCCGCCATTGAAATGGCGATAGGAACATGTCGCCGATTGAAATGGCGACAGGATCTATCGCCATTTCAATCTGGCGATAGGTAAGCTGACCGGCGACGAGGAGAGAGAGGGTCTTTGTCGCCAGTTGAAATGGCGATAGGTTCTTGTCGCCATTTCAACTGGCGACAGGAACATATTTCTGTAATTTTTTGGAGAGACGATATATTTTTGTAATTATGTTTTAAAATAATATTATTTTAAAAAAAATTCGAGAAAATGCAGCCACACGTGGAAGCAGATTATTAGACAGATCCTTCTTGCCTGAATGCACATGGTGGCAACCTGATAGGGCTGACTAAATGTGAAAAAAAGGGTTCGGTCAATTATTTTTTTGAGGAAAAATGTTGGATTATTTGACCAAGGAAGAACAAAAATAGTAAGTGGAAAAAGAGAGGAGATGTGGATGACACCAAGAATCAATTAGGTTATCTGCCCCTCTCGATCGTGAAAAAGAATGATTTAGTATTAGATTGGTCAAAAGATGAAATTTCAGTCTTTTTTTTGTGCAGTTCAGAGTTTACCATCCGAAGCAATTGCCCGCTGTGATGATGCTGACATTGCTATATCCATTCTGAATCCCAGGAAACCGGGAACAGCATCAAGATTGCTGCTTGCGGTGCTCCACACTCCTTGGTCCACTGCCTGTCACGGAACAAGATGTATGCTTCTCAGTTGGTCGGATGTTTCCTAAAAGAGGATAATGATGTAGATCGATTGCCACGGACAGAAGGCGTGTTATTTACAGTATTAGAAATTGCTTACATAGCATAGCATTGGCAGTGTTTTTACATCTTTTGATCGAGCAGCCGTTGCAATCAATGCCTACCATCTTACCGGTTAAACGAAGGCGCAGACAGACGGGCCACGTCGCCTCGATCTTCCTTTCCTGTCGGATCCAACGTGTTCTGCCTCCCTGACCATCCGATTTTATTTTGGGTTTGCATGCCTGGCATGCCTTCACGCTCTAGCGCTCGGCTGCTCCGCCGTCCGTTCCGAGTCTGCACGATCACTCGGCGCCCTTGGATTGCTCTAGCGCTCGGCTGCTTCGCCGTCCGTTTGAGTCCGCACGATCGCTTGGTGCCCTTGGATCGAAGCGGCAGATCTGATCGCTTGCCGCTTTTCCGCCTCGGCGCGGCGCGTTTGGTGCTTGTTGTGCGTTTGCACGTCCACCGGCCTCTAGTATTTCTTATGTTCGATAGCTTGGCTTGGCACCCTGCCATTAATTCCAACAGGCTTTGTGCAGTACCAGTAATCTACCTAGTATGGTGGTAGTAATAATGGGCCTAGTGTATGCGGAAGCGGATCATTAGCTCATTCTCTCAACCGGTTGATCCAAAACGAATCGAGTGCTACAGTACCTGAGAATACAATAAAATTAGCTGTTTCTACACTATTTTCTACGGCGGTGTATGCATTGCATAGTGCGTGCCCTTTCGTGCAATCTGCAGCTTTGCTCCACATTTCTGCCCCTGCTGCTGCACTTTATCACTCTCTTTCTTTTTGTGTGTCTTTTCAGGGGAGTAATCTATCATTATTTACCACTTATTCCTATATGGGTGGGTGCTTTAACACCTTTTTTATTTTTCGACGCGGGGTGTTTTAACAGTTGACGAGCAGAAGTACTGCTCACGCGCCGGCGTTGGAGTCGCACGGCAGCTGGCCTTTATTTAGGCCCGTCACCTTAACCGCGGCCGAAGATCGCATCCCGCAAGGCCCAACTGCCGAAGGCCGAAAACTATCTGAAATGGTGTGGTATTTCGTGGTGGTAGTTGCGCACTGGCACCTGCCCGCCGGAGGCCTGGATTGGTTCTGTGAAGATGGACGCGGACTTGGAAATCAGGAATGCATGCACGCGTACTGATCCTGGTAAGCAGGGCGCATGCCGCGAAAAGAAACAAGATAATCTGTTGTGTTCTGCTGTATCCTAGCGGGTAAAAGGGCACATATTTCCGTGCAGGCTGGGGTGGCCCCGTCGCCCCAAATTTTCTTGGCCACCGGATCCCACACGCCTCGCGTTCGTGGCCGTCCGATTTTATTTTGGTTTTGCATGCCTTCGCGTCGTCATCGAATCTCGGTTTGTCGGTTGCTTTCACCCTCACTTCCAACGCCAATGGGCGAGGCCTCCATCTCTACTTCGTCTTCCCCCTACCCCTCCCTTGCCCCTACTTCCCTTCCTCCTCCCCTCCCTGACCCCCCCCACTGCTTCCACCACCAGCGGGCGCGGCCTCCATCTCCTCCCCTTCCCCTCCCCGGCCCCGCCCCCATCCCCTCCCAGGTGTGCTCGCTCTCCCTGGCCCCTCGCTTCCACTACCAGCAGGCGCGGCCTCCCTCTTCCTTCTTCACCGCCGCTCTCCGCCTTCTTCGTTCTCTCCACGAACGCCTCCCCTTCCCCACCCCGCATCCACCATCAGCAGGCCATGGTGCTCTCGCCAAGCCGCCCCCTCTTCCCCGCCGTGGCCGTCTCCCATCCTCCTTCTTCGCCGCCCCCTATCTCCTTCTTCCCCACGAGCGTCCCCCTTCTTTCTTTCTCCACGAGCTTTGGACGCCTCTTCTCCCTTACCACCATTGGTTCTTTGGTTCTCCGCCTGGCCGCCGTTGATCCCTCCGAGGCATCCCTGCAGCGTGGTGTGGACGACCTCCTCGAGGGCCGCTTCCTGGCCTCCTCCGCGCGCGCCTGTGCGTGGCGCCGCGACAGGCTCCACCCCCTCCACCTCCGACACCACCAGTTCCCCATCCACCGCCACGGCCACCCGGACCACGACCACGACCTCCTCCTCCACCCACTGCCGCTTCAGGAGCTCCTTCTCGACCCGTCCCTCCGTCGCGCGCTCCGCTCCTAGCACTGCCTCCGCTGCCACGACCTAGCCGTCCTCAGCAACCTCCCCTCCCTCCTCTCCCTCCCTCCCCGGCCCCCTCCCTTCCTGCGCTGTCGTTAGCAATAGCGGCATCCTCCTCTGCGCCAGCTACGGTCCCCTCATTGACTCCCACGCTGCCGTGTTCCACCTCAACAACGCCCGCATCTCCGGCTTCGCCGCATACGTTGGTGCCAAGACCAACCTCTCCTTCATCAACAGCAACATCCTCCACCTCTGCGCGCACCGCCCCAGCTGCTTCTCCCACCCCTACGACGATAGGGTCCCCATCCTCCTCTACATCTGCCAAACAACCCGCTTCCTCAACGTCGCCGCCTGAAACGCCTCATCCCCCTCACGCCACACCGCCCCCATCTTTGTCACTGACCCGCGCCTCGACGTCCTCTACGCGTGCATGGTCAGGTACTACTCGCTCAACCGCTTTGTTGCCGAGATGGGCCATGCGGCTGATGAGTGGAATAGCGCGCACGACACGGCCATGTTCCACTACTCGCCCGGGATGCAGGCCATCATGGTCGTGGTGGGAGTGTGTGACAAGGTTAGCGTGTTCGGGTTCGGGAAGGCGGCTGACGTGAAGCACCACTACCACAACAACCAAAAAACCGAGCTTGACCTCCACGGCTACGAGGCGGAGTACGCCTTATACCGTGACCTTGCTGAGCTCTCGCAAGTAGTCCCCTTCCTCAAGGATGCTGACCTTGCTTTCTCTTTTTCGCCGCTCTCCCCCGGTGTTCCGGGTTGATTGCGACTATGAGGAGGAGGGGGAGGGGCGCCACTCGACGAGAACAAGGAGGTGGTCGACGCGGAGGAGGCCGAGGTGGATTCCACACGGTACCAAGAAGACGATTCGTACGCGCGTTCAATGTGCTCGAGGTCGCTGGGCGGCTCATGGCGTTCACGAAAGGCATTGATTATTAGTGCATGTCATATTTTTCAGGATACCGATACGTTTTTCCCCACTCCTTTTGGTATGTTATTTAGTTTGTTGTTGTTTTCTAGACCGAGCGATGGAGCATGATGGTGACACTAATCATGAGGAGGATGGGGATGATCCACAGGTTGGTCATAGACTTTGGTTTCTTGGTTTCTTGAAGGATGATGAGCGACTACAGGGTGGAGATGGTGAACGATGGGATGCAAGAGTTTTTTGTGGAATTCCGGGATCCTACTCAAAGTACGCTCGTTGCGCAAAATTTAGTTTCGTCCTGTTTCTTGGTCCGATCATCTACGTTTTTATTTCCGATTTGTGATCTACATGTAGGGCAAAACAGTTTTGGTGAAAATCGTGATTTCCCCTGGTCAATCATGTGCCATCCTTTAGCATTTAGTGGTTTAGCTCAAGATTCTAGGCTGCTTTTGCCATATGCTTCATGAATTTCTCACTTGTTCGGTTGACCTAGAGCATATTCTCGTGTCGGCGAATTTATTCTTGTTTCAATGATATGGTGTCGGGACCCAAATCTGCAAATCCGGACCCTCTGTATATTCTGAACTAGTCCTATGATCAGTAGCTAGCTCACACAGTTGCAACATCGATGAAATCATAACCAAACAACAAGGTAACTAAGAAAAAGGAGAATTCTTATTAAAGAGGAGCAACAAACCTTTATGGTCAAGGTTTTACAAAGTTGACCACGCAGGGCTTAACATCAAAAAAGTAAACTTGCAGTAGAATAAAATAACTCGTGGTAGCCATCCGACATGCCCACAGGCAATCAAGTGGAGAATGCATCCTAGTTCGCATAGTATTCGAAGTACTCCTCCTCAAAGAGCTCTGTGTTCCTTGGTTCTTCCTCGGTGACTGATCAACAAATGGCGTATAGCCGTGAGTACATAAAGTACTCAACAAGTCATAGGGAAATGTATGCAAATAGTATTCATGCAAGGTTTGAACAAGGATAGCTTTATGGCTATTTTGCAGAAAGCCGTATTGAAGTAAATACAGTAAATAGATTGAAAGTATAATTTGAAAGATTAAATACATAATTAAACAAGTTCTTTGAAACAACCAGTGAAAAACCCTATTCACTTCCCAACCAACAACTGGTGAACAATCCTGTTCACTTCCCAACCGTTCCACCATTCCAACATTTTTGAGAAAAATATAACCCTCGTGTGAAATCACTAGGCATTGTCCATAACCGGGGACACGGCTATTCAAATAGTTTTACACTCTACAGAGGTTGTACAGCTTGACCCACAAGAGATAATCAGCTTATAATGTTTGTTTACCACACTTCCGGGGTGTGCTACTAAGTGATTACCACAAGGCTTTTACATAGCTCTGTTTTGACCTGGTTTTACTCACTAAGGATTCGCCATTCTGGCCCCCTCTTGCGCCGCTCATCAACTCAAACAGAACTAAATTAAAACATTGCTAATTATTCAGCCAGGTTCACCCTATCCTGGACATGTGGTTGTACGGTATGGCCCAGATCAATAGCGCACAAAGTTAAGTTCTTAGTGTTTGCTCAGGCGAGACTACCTCATCTCATGTGCTTCGCGCACCCCCTTTATTACCCGACCACTCAGCCGAATATAAATCATTTTCTTTCAACCCGGTCAAATGGTAACCCTTGCTATGGACAACAAATTTTAATAACAGTGGCTTTCACCACGATTCCATATATTATTTAGTCAATATTTCCATTTTGAGCATGTGATCATGAATTCCATCGCGACTAAGCATGGCTAAGAATAATAAGATACCCATGTTGGTATTAAAATATGTTCAACTAAAGTTAACCCAACCTATAGTGTCCAAGGATACATGTCAACAAGTCATTCACAATTATTCAAGGAGGCATACTGTCAAATAGGTGTTTAGCTACTCCCGAAAAGCATTTAATAAAAAATAGCAATGCATGAGGATATAAAATAATATAATTTTGTAAACTAGGTACAAAATGATCAAAGGTCTATGACTTGCCTTCGTCAAAGGTTGTAAGACCAAGAGGTTTTTGGTCATGATATTTGATGATGAATACATTGCCAATAATGAAGACTTAGTCTTGATGCTTAAAGTTCAATACATTGTCTCTGGAACATGCTTTTGATCGTTTTGCTGACTTGCTTTTGAGCTCTGTTGAATTCAGTCGAAAAATCGGCTTTTGTCGATTATCGGTAGTACCGGCTTGTATTGTCTTGGAACTACGGATTGCGGTATGACCGCGGTGTACAGCAGTAGTACCGCAAGTCTTTTCCTCTAATGCGTTTTGCTCGGTTCGTTAGATCTTGATCTAACGGCTGATATTGAGTTGTAACGTTCGGACCGCCGGAACCGCTCAAAGACTTTGAACCGTTGGATTGAAATCTAACGGATGACATCAAGTGGGTCGTTCGGATCTTCTCTGATGCTTCTAAATCCAACGGCTGAGACCCATGGTCCGATCGGCCCATGGATCTGGAGCGTCCACGTGGCAAAGGACGTTGTTCTGAGGACTTTGCGAACTTACCTGGAACGGTAGTACCGCAGGTTGAATGGCGGTAGTACCTAAATTTCGGTAGTACCGTTGTTTTAATAACGGTAGTACCGCTTTTGTTTTCCTTTGAGAAAGAGGTTCTGACATACACTGTTTGCTCTTTTAAGTGGTGCGGTAGTACCATTTGATTTTCTTGATAGTACCGCATATAGGTAATACCGTTGTGTGTTTACGGTATGGAAAAACCGAAACACTTGTTTTTCTTGGACATTGCATTTCTTGCTGAGCGGTATGACCGCGTCATGCCTGGCGGTAGTACCGCACTTGGTTTTTCAGAAAGAGAGAATCTCTGACATGAACAGTTAAATGAAAATCGGATGGTCTGGAGTCTTGGAGCGGAACGACTGGTGAGCGGTATTTCCGTAGCTTGAACGGCGGTAGTACCAACGGTATGACCGCAGGGTTGCGGCATGGTTTTTCCAGAAGCGATGTTTTTGGAAGTTTTTGAAGTTCTTGAGAATCGGTAGTACCGGTGTGTTTGGAGCGGTACGACCGCTGTCTTGATAGTCTTCGACCTACAATGGCGGTAGTACCGATTGTACTGAAAGCTATCGCTCGGGAATTGATCATGCGATTTGTTGAATTCGTAAGCTATATCTTGTTGCATGATGCATGATAGTGTTTATGGGTGTGAGTGAGCTAATGGATGGTCAAGTTGGAGAACTTGTGCTAAGATTTGGGGTTTCTTTGATCTTTGCATGTGCGAGGTTGAGACGTGAGGACGAATCACAATCGGTGGCGGATTGACTTCGGACTAGGATGAGGAATCGAGGTCTTGGAAGTCGTGGATGTCAAGAGGTGATTTGGATCACGCTGGAGCACGTGGAGATCAAAGGGGATCACGTTTAAGCTACGGGAGGTGGTGTCCTAGAGGCTTACGGCGTGAGAGAATTGGAAAGACAGATTTGGAAGGAGTTCCAAATCTGGTTGGTTTGAGTTAGAATCCGAAGTGGTGTCGTGTTGGACATGGATAGAACTCTAGGCTATAAGAGAAGGCGGTAGGGTACGGCCGGATGTGGATTTTTTGAGGGTTACGTGCTTTTCTTTGGGTTTTGGTGTAGCTTTCTTGTTGTTTATCCTACGGTTGTAAGGTCCCTTGAATTAGGGTTTTGAGTGGTGCTTGCTAAGCTCTCTGTGAGACACAAATCAAGTTTGATATATAAAGTTCAGATTCGTTCTACTTTGATTCTTGATTTGATGTTCTTCCCGTGCACCGAGGAGGTCTCGGTTGTGAAGTTTTTCAAGTCAACAGAGAAGTTCTTTGGAATTCTTGATAACAAGAAGAAGTTAGAATTTGGGGTCAATTCACGCAATCATTCAACCCCCCTTCGATTGTCATTACGATCCTACAAGTGGTATCGAGCAAGGTTGCAATGGCATCGATCGAGATCGATTCTCGGGTAAGCCACCATATTTCGATGGATCGGACTATGTCTATTGGAAGACACGCATGGAGGTCTTTACGCAAGCACAAGGTAATGTCATCCGCAAAAGTTGAAAATCCTTATGAGGTGCTCGCTTGTGATTACCAACAATAATATCATGATGTTGAAGCTAATGCTAAGGCTAGAAATATTTTGTTGCAAGGCTTGAGTAGAAACGAGTTTGTTAGAATTGCTAATATTAAATCGCTAACAAAATTTGGACAACACTTGCGATTATCATGAAGGTTCAAAATCATTAAAGGTGTTCGTCAAAACCAATTTAAAAGGAGTACTCTAAATTTGAGATGAAACCGGGTGAATCCGTAGATGCTCTTTTTGATCGCTTCAATAAAATTGTTAGTGATTTGCAATCAGTTGATGTTATATATTCTGATTCTGACAATGCTCGACAAATTTTGAATGCTATGGATATGTCTGTTTGGGAGGTCCTAGTCACTACTATCAATCACTCTGTTAATATGGAAACACTCACATTAAATGATCTTTATTCCAAGATGAAAACTCATGAGATTGATATTTTGGCCAGAATAAATAAGTCAAATTCTTTGGGTTTAGTGACTAACCAAACTGACAGTTCACCAAGTTATACTAGTTTCTCCTTGAGTGCTATTTCAGATGAACAATTGGAGGAGATCTCGGAAGAACAACTTTTTGTACTCTTCTCAAATAGGGTGACTAAAGCAATCAATAATGTCGAGCAAGGAGAAGAGGAGGTCCAATCGGATGCTTTGAATGTGGTGAGCCAAACCACATAAAAGTAAATTGTCCCAAGCTGAGAGGAAAAGAAGCCAAGGAGGACAAAGCACCAGTTCGACGATCAAAATTCAAATTTGATTCAAGCAAAAAGCAAAATTATCGTAAAGCTGTCAACAAGGTGCTTTTAGCTCTTGAGGAGATTGGGCTAAGTGATGTTGATTCGCATAAATGACAACGAGGATGACCACAAGAAAGCAAAAGAGGCCGATTTCACAGGATGTGCTTTATGGCAAGTAGTGAAGAAATTAATGATGATGATGACCTCTACAAAGATCCCGATGAGGTAAAGCCTTCTTATGCTGATTTATCTCGTCTTTGTCTTTGAAATTGACAAATGAGCTTAAAAATACAAAAAGAAAGCAAAGAAACATGACCTTGTTGTTGATAGCTTGAATTAAAATTGATAGACTTAAGGTCGCTATTCTCGATGATGAATCATGTCAAGTCTTGCATTCTCAATTGGAAGTTGCTAGATCATTACATGCTGAATTTGAAAAAGCTGAAACTTGCTCATGATTCATGTGATGATAAACGATACTTGCACATGCTGAAATTGAAAAACTCAAGTCTAGCTCAATTTGTTTAGAGACAAGTCTTGTGAATGTGCAAAATAAGTCTTGTTCAACTTGTGAACTGCTAGAAGCTAGATTAAAGACATCTCGAGATTCTATACAACAAATGCTTTACCATGAGACACTTTCTTGCACAAATTGTCCTAAACTCATAATTGAAATTAATGCTTTGACTAGACAATTAAGTGAGTTTGTTTGAAAAAGAAAAGATGGCTCATCTGTTGTTTCTAAGAAAATCTTGAATAGTTACATTATGCACAACTTGTCCCGAATTGGCTAAAGAGAATGAATATCTTAAAGACACTTTGGAGAGGTTCTCTTTTGGCAAGAAAAATCTGAACATGATTCTAGACAGATCAAGAGTGAGTTCTAAAAACAAGGTCTAGGTTTTAATTCTCATTGCTCATGCCAAGAATCACCCTCCCAAAGTTCTTAAGCTTCTAGAACACGGAAAATTCAAATTGAATCAACCTAAACATGTTGTGTTTAAATCACTTTGGTTTTGCAAAGGATCCTATTACCAAAGTAAGCCTTGTGAAGAGAAAAACCGAGATTTCTTATCAAGAAAAGTATCGCACACTTCTCGTGGTAAAGAAGGTCATTTAGTTCATTACATTTTGAAAAGCCAAGAAAGAAAAGAGAGATAAGCTAAGAAAAGTTTTTCAAGCTCCTTATGTTTCCACTAAACAAACGGTCGCAGGATTAGGAGTTTCTACACGATCTGACCAATGGTATACTCAAAACAAAATGCTTTTGTTGCTCCTACTGTCGTGTGTCACAAGATTGGGTCCCTAAATCATGTCTTTCTAACCCCAATATTGTGAGATCGATACTTGCTTAATGTAGGTACAAAGCAGCTTGAGGAAGGGAACATTTGGCTAGTTGATTCAGATGTTCAAGACACATGACAGTGATTCAAAGTGGTTCTCCTCCTCACTAAGGCATCCAATGATGAATTGATTACTTTTGGGGATGCTTCAACCGGAATTGTGATGGCAAAAGGTACTTGTCTTGGCGTAAATGACAAGTTCATTCTTAAAGATGTTGCCTTGGTAAGTAAATTGAAGTACAATCGCTTCGTTTCACAATTGATTGAAGAAAATCTTGAGGTAAGCTTTAAGAAACATGCTTGTAGGGTTTTAGATGCTTCGGTGATCTTGTTTTTAACATCTCTAGCCTAGGGAAAGTTTTTAAAGTGATTTCAATCATTCTTTTTCACCTAATGTTAGATGTTTGGTAGCTTCGAATCTAGTGATCTTTTCTTTTGGCATCGTAGATTAGGACATATTGGTTTTGATCATTTTGTTCAATTAGTGGAACCGATCTCATTAGGGGTCATTAAATTGAAAGGTGAAAAAGATTTGGTTTGTTCTCCCTGTCGACACGGTAAGATGGTTGCTGCTCCTCATTTTCCTATTTCAGTAATTATCACAGATGGCCCTGGACAATTGTTGCATATGGACACTGTAGGTCCCTCAAGAGTTCAATCCGTTGGTGGTAAGTGGTATATTCTTGTGATTGTTGATGATTACTCTAGGTACTCTTGGGTGTACTTCATGGTGTCTAAGGATGAAGCGTTTGGTCATTTCAAAGATTTATTTCTCAGACTAAATAATGAATTGAATGGTGCTGTAAAAGTTATAAGGAGTGATAATGGTACTGAGTTTAAGAATTCACTATTTGCTTCCTTTTGCTCTGAACAAGGTTTGGAACATCAATTTTCCTCTCCACGTGTTCCTCAACAGAATGGTGTAGTTGAGAGGAAAAATAGAACCTTGGTTGAGATGGCAAGGACCATGCTTGATGAACATGCCACTCCTAGGAAGTATTGGGCAGAGGCAATCTCAAGCGCTTGTCATGTCTCAAACAGCAGTATTTTTGAGAGCCTCTTTGCACAAGACTTCTTATGAACTGAGATTTGGCAAAAGGCCTAGTGTCTCTCACTTCAGAGTTTTTGGTTGCAAATGTTTTATTCTTAAACATGGTAATCTGGACAAATTTGAATCTAGATCAAGTGATGGTATTTTACTTGGATATCCCCTTCATTCTCGTGGCTATCGAGTGCTTAATCTTGAAACAAACAAAATTATTGAGACTTGTGAGGTTACCTTCGATGAGGTCAGTCCCTGTTCTAGAACTGACATTTCAGGTATACAAGTTCAGGGGGAGTCTGAAAGCATATTTCTTGATGAAGAAGATGGTTTTGATATTGGTAATGATATTTCTCGCATGACATCAAGTGCTGATCATACACCTCCTGTGGCGCCATCATCAAGTGATATAACAGCCACTGAAGTTGTTCAAAATGGCGAAGCAAATTCAGAACCTTCGGCACCTTTGAGGATACAGCGAGTTCATCCTCCAGAACTGATGATTGGTGACATTCATGAAAGGGTAACACGTTCTAAGTTTACTTCTCCTGACTCACATGCTCATTCTGCTTTTGTTGCCTCTTTTGAGCCTAATGATGTAAGTCACGCTTTATCTGATGAGTCTTGGATCAATGCCATGCATGAAGAATTAGAAAACTTTGAGCGAAACAAAGTCTGGACCTTAGTTGAACCTCTTCATGGACATAATGTAATTGGAACTAAATGGGTTTTTAAAAATAAACAAAGTGAGGATGGTGTTGTTGTGAGAAATAAGGCTAGACTTGTTGCTCAAGGATTTTCACAGGTGGAGGGTCTAGATTTTGGTGAAACTTTTGCCCCTGTAGCCAGACTTGAAGCAATTAGAATTCTTTTAGCCTTTGCTGCATCTAAAGGATTCAAATTGTTTCAAATGGATGTTAAAAGTGCTTTTCTAAATGGCTACATTGAGGAAGAAGTTTATGTTAAGCAACCACCTGGTTTTGAAAATCCTAAGTTTCCTAATCATGTCTACAAATTCTCAAAAGCCTTGTATGGTTTGAAGCAAGCTCCTCGGGCTTGGTATGAGAGACTTAAAATTTGTTCTTGCTAAAAATGATTTTCAAATGGGCAAGGTAGACAAAACTCTTTTCACTTTGAAACATGGCAATGATCTATTACTTATTCAGATTTATGTGGATGATATCATCTTTGGGGCTCCTCTCATGCTTTGGTTTCCAAGTTTTCAGATACTATGAGCGGGGAGTTTGAGATGAGTATGATGGGGAGCTAACTTACTTCTTAGGATTGCAAGTAAAATGCAGACCAAGCAAGGCAATTTCATTCATCAAACCAAATATACAAAAACTTGCTTAGACGCTTTGACATGGCAACATGCAAACCAATCTCTACACCAATGGGGTCTACATCATTTTGACCTCGATGAAGAAGGTGAAGCAATGGATCAAAAGATTACAGGAGTATGATTGGATCTCTACTCTATTTGATCGCTTCAAGGCCGGATATCCACTTTGTCAGATGCTTATGTGCTCGATTTCAAGCATCACCTCGTGCATCTCATCGACAAGTCAGTGAAAAGAATTCTCGGTATCTCCAATCAACCTTAGAATTTGGTCTTTTCTATTTATCTTCATCCTGTCTTACTTTAAGTGCATACTCCGATAGTGATTTTATGGGTGTAGGATTGATAGAAAAAGCACATCCGCACTTGTCACTTTTTAGGCACTTCTTTAGTGTCTTGGTCCTCTCGAAAACAATCTTCGTTGCTCAATCAAGCTATTTGAGCCGAGTATGTTGTTCTTCTTTGCTAGTTGCTCTCAAGTTCTTTGGATTTACGCTACTCTCAAAGATTTTGGTTTAGATTTGGGCATTTGTTCCTCTTTATTGTGACAACACTAGTGCTATTCACATTGCTAAAAATCCAAAGCAACATTCTAGAACCAAACACATTGATATCGATTTCATTTTCTCGTAGATCATGTTGAAAAAGGTGATATTGTTCTCCACTTTGTTGAAACCGATTTTCAAATTGTCGATATTTTCACTAAGCCACTTGATACTTCTCGATTTGTTCGTCTGCGAGGAGTGAATAGGGTGTTGTTCATCCTATGGGCTTATTTTGAGGGGAGCCGTTGGTCAAAATTTGAAGCTTTGATGTTTCATTTAGTCCAAGCCATTGAAATAAATAGAGCTATCTTTATCATATTTATTCATGTGTTTGTAGTCTTCATCCTGACCGGTTTAATAAACTTGCTACATAAATAACTAAAGCATGACATAGCTGAAATCTTTGACTAGTTTGATTATTGGAATCACTTTGTGTTGTTTATTAAAAGGATAAGCTGATTTGTGAGTCCTATTTTAAGTCTTGGATTTAAAGCAAAAGGTCCTTCTTTTCATCTGTATTGCTCACTCAATTTAGCATGTTTTAAAAGATAAAAGGGTTGAGAAAAAGAATATGAAAAGAAGTGTGTTTCAAGCATGCCATGCATAGTGGGTATCAAAAAGAAAAAAGGAGAAGTACATAACAAAGCTCAAATGACAAGAAGTGTGCTTCAAGCATGCCATACCTAGCTATGTATTTTTGAAATATAATAAAAACAGAAAAATGCACAAAAGTGCTTCATCAAAAGAAGTATGCTTCAAGCATGCCACCTGAAAAGATGTATGCTCCAAGCATGCCACATGCACATAAAAAATTGAAAGTGAAGCAAAAGGATGATTCATGAGGCCGTAGCTCATCCAGTTTTTAAAGTTTGTCTCACTGTTGGGCTTTCACTTTTTGATGACTTCTATTTGTGATATTATAATCTTTTTAGTCATTGTAAATGCTTGTCATGAATCTAAATTGATTTACCACTTTGAAATACTTGTCTGGATATTGCTATGTGGTATATGCATTTATATGATCTTGTTAGCTCTACTCACCTAATTGGCTTGATTAATCCATAAAACTGATTTACTTAAAGCTTCTGGACTTTTTGGCTCCTCTCTTTTCGAAATTTGAAGCTCTTGATGATCACATGGCCAAAGGGGAGAAATCATTGCTTGGTTCTTTTGAACAGTTTTAAATTTTGACACTTCGCTCTCTCATGCTCTTTTGAAACTGTTTGTGTTGTCAATGTATTCATCAAGGGGGAGATTGTAAGACCAAGAGGTTTTTGGTCATGATATTTGATGATGAATACATTGCCAATAATGAAGACTTAGTCTTGATGCTTAAAGTTCAATACATTGTCTCTGGAACATGCTTTTGATCGTTTTGCTGACTTGCTTTTGAGCTCTGTTGAATTCTGTCGAAAAATCAGCTTTTGTCAGGATTATCGGTAGTACCGGCTTGTATTGTGCGGAACTACCGGATTGCGGTATGACCGCGGGTGTACAGCGGTAGTACCGCAAGTCTTTTCCTCTAATGCGTTTTGCTCGGTTCGTTAGATCTTGATCTAACGGCTGATATTGAGTTGTAACGTTCGGACCGCCGGAACTGCTCAAAGACTTTGAACCGTTGGATTGAAATCTAACGGATGACATCAAGTGGGTCGTTCGGACCTTCTACGATGCTTCTAAATCCAAAGTTGAGACCCATGGTCCGACGCCCATGGATCTCGAGCGCCCACGTGGCAAAGGACGCTGTTCTGAGGACTTTGCGAACTTACCTGGAACGGTAGTACCGCAGGTTGAATGGCGGTAGTACCTAAATTTCGGTAGTACCGTTGTTTTAATAACGGTAGTACCGCTTTTGTTTTCCTTTGAGAAAGAGGTTCTGACATACACTGTTTGCTCTTTTAAGTGGTGCGGTAGTACCATTTGATTTTGCGGTAGTACCGCACATAGGTAATACCGCTGTGTGTTTGGCGGTATGGAAAACCGAACACTTGTTTTTCTTGGACATTGCATTTCTTCTCGAGCGGTATGACGCGTCATGCTGGGCGGTAGTACCGCACTTGGTTTTTCGAAGAGAGAATCTCTGACATGAACAGTTAAATGAAAATCGGATGGTCTGGAGTCTTGGAGCGGAACGACTGGTGAGCGGTATTTCCGTAGCTTGAACGGCGGTAGTACCGCATAACGGTATATGACAAATAGGTTGCGCATGGTTTTTCCGTGGCGATGTTTTTGGAAGTTTTGAAGTTCTTGAGAATCGGTAGTACCGGTAGTGTTTGAGCGGCACGACCGCGTGTAGTAATCGACCTACAATGGCGGTAGTACCGATTGTACTGAAAGCTATCGCTCGGGAATTGATCATGGATTTGTTGAATTCGTAAGCTATATCTTGTTGCATGATGCATGATAGTGTTTATGGGTGTGAGTGAGCTAATGGATGGTCAAGTTGGAGAACTTGTGCCAAGATTTGGGGTTTCTTTGATCTTTGCATGTGCAGGTTGAGACGTGAGGACGAATCACAATCGGTGACGGGATTGACTCGGACTAGGATGAGGAATCGAGGTCTTGGAAGTCGTGGATGTCAAGAGGTGATTTGGATCACGCCGAGCACGTGGAGATCAAAGGATCACGTTTAAGCTACGGAGGTGGTGTCCTAGAGGCTTACGGCGTGAGAGAATTGGAAAGACAGATTTGGAAGGAGTTCCAAATCTGGTTGGTTTGAGTTAGAATCCGTAGTGGTGTCGTGTTGGACATGGATAGAACTCTAGGCTATAAGAGAAGGCAGTAGGGTACGGCCTGGATGTGGATTTTTTTGAGGGTTACGTGCTTTTGCTGAGTTTTGGCTGTAGCTTTCTTGTTGTTTATCCTACGGTTGTAAGGTCCCTTGAATTAGGGTTTTGAGTGGTGCTTGCTAAGCTCTCTGTAGACACAAATCAAGTTTGATATATAAAGTTCAGATTCGTTCTACTTTGATTCTTGATTTGATGTTCTTCCTGTGCACCTGAGGAGGTCTCGGTTGTGAAGTTTTTCAAGTCAACAGAGAAGTTGCTGGAATTCTTGATAACAAGAAGAAGTTAGAATTTGGGGGTCAATTCGCTGCAATCATTCAACCCCCCCCTTCTGATTGTCATTACGATCCTACAAAGGTTGAGGTTGCTGCATCCGGTTGGTCCAAACAGGTGTTGGCGGCATCAGATTCTATACGCACGAAATGATACAAATAAATAATAGAAAATCAAATAAATTCCAAAAATTACAAAATAAATATTGGAAGGTAGATAATGAATTTAGGAACAAGAATCAATGGATTTGGAGTTCATGAGAGGGAGAACGAACATCTAGAAGTTTTGATGTCACAAGAACAGATAGAATTCCGAAAATACTATTCACTTTCAGAGTACTATTCATCTTCTGAGTACTGTTCACCTCTTCGACTTCACGTGGTCGGAAGGAGACTTTGACTACACTGGTCGAAGGAAAGTTTTGACTACAATGGTCGAAAGAAGGTTTCGACTACATTGGTCGAAAAGAGTTACGACTACCTTATCGAAAGAGCTATGACTACCTGGTCAAAAAGGGCTACGACCACCTGGTCGAAAGGGCTACGACTACCTGGTCGAAAAGGGCTACGACCACCTGGTCGAAAGAGCTACGAGTACCTGGTCGAAAAGGGCTATGACCACCTGGTCGAAAGAGCTACGACCACCTGGTCGAAAAGACTATGACCACGGTTTCGACTACAAGAGAGGCACAAGTCTCCACAGTTGCTGATGCTACGTGCCACGGCGAGCTACGTGAAGGCACATAAAAAGAAGGGGAGATGACGCTGAACCTTATGTGATACCTTGTAGCGGCGGAGTACAACGGAGTAGTTGGCGGTGAGAGCTTTGGCGGTGGTGAGGTATGGGTTTTGGCGGTGATGGTGTTCCAGGGGTTCTTCGACGAAGATGGCGGGTGCAACAGATAGAACACGGGATGAGGAACTCGTTGGTGTAGAAGAAGGTGACAGAGCGAGCTTGTCGATGGCGGAATTGACAGTAGAAAAGCTTCGGGCGACGAGGCTTCGACTTCAAATTCCGGCGACTTGAGAGGATTGAGGCGAGGAGGGTGGCAGTGTTGGGATGAGATGGAGATGGCGCACACATGGCCCTCTTTATATAGGGGAGGAGGTGCTCGAATCGATAGGAAACAGTTGAGAAATAAATGAATAGTTTATGGTTGAAATGAGGAACAAAGAAACTATAAAATTGATTGCATGTAGTGGAGGAAATGTGCAATTAATGGTATCGTAATGTGGGTGAGGTTAGTGGAACGTGTCGCCTCATACGGAATCGATTTTAATGCTTTGAGTAAGGAGAAAAGAGGAGAGAAGTGGCCAGTGGCCATTGATGCTAGGAGCTCGGGAGCTCTCTAATGACAAAGAAGAGGAAGGGGGCGCAAGGAGGGTTGTGTGGTGGTGCAGGTGTGGCTGGCGGTGTGGTGTACACAAGGCTGAGGTGGTGGTGGTTGGTGGAGCAAAAGAAGGGCAGCCATGGATGCACTTGGGTGCAGCTCTGGAAGAAACGAACAGATAGAAAGAAACAGTCGTGAGGAGGAAGATGAATAAGAGGGAGAAAAAAATAAAGAAAGGAAAAGTAAAAGAAAATCCAAAAAATCCAAAAATAAAATAAATTCAGAAAGAATCCAAGAAAATTCCACACAAATCCTTGGAACCTGAAAAGATCGAATAAAATAATTTTGAATTTAATTGAAGTTTATTTTAATCATTTAAAATGTTTTTCTTTTTCTGAAAATTCAAATTAAGCTTTAATAAATCAAGAAAATTTCAAATGGTTATTTTTATTTTGAAAATTTTCAAAAAGACCAAAAAATTGGGATGTTACATATGGGAAGTGAAGCTGTATTTTATAACGCAATATTAATATCTGGTTTATTGGATGGGTATTTAACAAGGTGGTGTCTGCAAGATTAGAGTTTAATTACCTAATGCATATCCTTACAAATCCCCATCAATTGGTTTCTTTAATAAGATTTATCACCCCAAGTGCGGATGAGATGTTGCCATCCTGGATTATGCTCATCAATTTTTTTTCTTTATTACAATTGATGCTCAAGAAACCACCACTTTCTGACCATCTTTTGTTGGACTTAGCATTGAGTGCTTTAGCTCAAGATTCTGGGTTGCTTTTGCCATATGCTTCATGAATTGCTCACTTGTTCGGTTTTCCTGGAGCATCTTCTCATGTCGTCAATTTTAGCCCTATTTCAATGCTATGTGAAGAGAGGTTGTGTTTTCTAATGAATTATGAATATCTGCTTAATTTGTTCGGTATTTAACAGGGTGGTGTCTGCAAGGTTAGAGTATAATTACCTAATGCATATCCTTATAGATCCCCATAGTAAGATTTATCACCCCAGATGTGGATGGGATGTTAGCCTCCGGAATTCTGCTCATCAGATTGTTTTGTTTAGTGGAATTGATGCTCAACAAACCACCACTCAATGACCATCTTTTGTTGGACTACAAAATGTAGCTCTAGTTCAGGCCGTTTTGGATGTCATTAACCACACATTGAGCCCAATGTTTGGTGAGTTCTCTTGCTTGTCATCATTCATATGAGCACTTTCAGTGATATGAGAAGAGAAGCTGTATTTTCTAACGAATTATGGATATCTGCTTGATTTGATTTCTATTTACCAAGGTGGTGTGTGCAATCCTACAGTAGAGTTACCTGATGTATATCCTTACAAATCCCCAACGATTGGTTTCTTGACTAACATTTATCGCCCCAAATTGTGAATGGCATGTTAACCTCCTGAGTTCTGCTCATCAAATTGTTTGGTTTATTATAGTTGATTCGCAAGAAACCACCACTTTCTGACCATCTTTTGTTGGACTGCAGAATGTATATCTTGTTTTGGCCCTTTTGGATGTCATTAACCAGACGTGGAGCCTAGTGTTTGGTGAGTTCTCTTGCTTGTCATCATTCATACGAGCCCTCACTGCTTTTTTTTAAGGGACCACAGACCTTTCACTTTTTTTACCTGTGCGTTTTTTTGGGACTAATCTTTATTTTGTTGTCTTTTCGATTAAAGGTTGCATTAGGATACAAAGTTAGAATCTTTGTTGGTATTAGTTCTATCAAGCTGTTATAATGACGCGGAATATACCAAATACATTACTGAGATTAGAACACTTTGTCCTGTAAATACATCTTAATCAAGGCACATGATAGTAAAGCTCTCCTTGTTGTTTCTTTGCATTATTTTCGAATCGTCCAGTGGGCTGGCATTAGCTGTGCATTTTCCTTATTAGTTGCCGAGATTAGTGCCCAACAGCTTGCAATAACTACAGGTATTACTCTTTCTTGTGTGTCCAGTTTTTAGATTAATCCTTTTGCTTTCCAGGACGACATATCACGCAGGCAAGAGCTTTGATTCATTGATCATTCATCTCCATGATACTAGGTTTGTCATAGACTATTGCATGCAGGCTTAAGATCCAGATTAGCATAGTTTTCTTTTGGCTGATGTTAGGATTTGTACATTTCGTAGGTTTGGTTTCATGTTATTAAACTGCTGCCTCTTGATTTACAGAAAAATTTACATAATTTGGGCTCCATCAGCCACTTCCATGGATTTGCAAGATGAAGATTAGGCGTGCTTCAGGAAATGGTATGTACAAGTGTACCATTTATGGCCCTAAGTTCTGCTCATCAAATTGTTTTGTTTGTTAGAGTTGATGCTTAAGAAACCACCACTTTCTGACCATCTTTTGTTGGACTACAAAATGTAGCTCCTATTTGTTCTGTTTGGATGTCATTAACCAGACATGGAGCCCAATGTTTGGTGAGTTCTCTTGCTTGTCATCATTCATACGAACCCTCACTACTTATTGTAGCTTGTATAGGTTCGGATTGTGATCACATTTGTGTTCTACTTTATTCTGTGCTTGAGTAGGAAATCCCTGTACATTCTAATCTGTAGCTTCGATGGTTATCTGTGTGCGACATATATTATATTCACCCATTTCTTTCCCTGCATAAGTGTTTCATATTTGGTGCATGTGATCAGGAGGCTTGGTTTGAACTTTGAGGTTGCTAAAAAATAGTTATACCTTGCTGAAAAATAGTTTTACCTTTACTACTCACAAATACCTTCCATTTTTTTTTGCCTCTTTTCTGTATTCTGTACATATATATGGCCCCTGAGGATATTGAACAACCATTTATTTTAGTTTTTATACTATACTTGTGAATTGTTGGACTTAGTTTATTGTAGTGATAGTGCTACTTACTGTATTGTTTCTCATATTTTTATACTATACTGCGTTACTGGTGAAAAAAATGACGCTCGGCCAAAATAGACACCTAGATTAAGGTACCTTTCTAATACTCTCTTATGAAACAAATCATATGTATTCTTCTTTGTCCTGTTGTTCTTTTAAGCCCATTTTTTTAAACAACTTACATGTCAATCTCTAGATTGCTCTACATTTGTTTAAATATCTTAGTATCGCCTTATCTCTACTCAAACTAACACAGATAAACAATTTCCTTACTACAGCAGCCTCTACAACGCCTCCTGCTATTTCAAATTTTTTTGCTCTCCTCCTATTATGTCCATCTCAATCGCAACTTGCCTATCGATATCGTCAATGTTAGCTGCTTTGTATTATTATAGTCCAACTATGTAATATGTCTACAATTGCTTGCTGCTACCTCAAACCAACTTACCAGTCCGTTATACTTGCCACCTCAGCTATGTACACTCTTAGTTTGCTAATCTTGAACCCTCTTGGTGATACTCAGCAAATCGTCTATCGCTTATTTTTTTGGCTGCCTCTTTATAATTCCTCTTAATTCGCTCCTGCCTAATTGCTTCGTACTATGCGTTGCATCAAACTCTATAATCAATTTAGCTCGAATTAGACAATATTTGTCATTGGTACTTCACAAATACGTACTTAGATTATGCTGCTACATACCTATTCTGCACAAACCTTGCCTATCAATGATCTTATTCTTCGTCAGTTTTCCAGTTCCGTTCTTCATCGAATTGCCCCCCCCCCTCAATATCACGGGCACGCCAAGGCGCGCATGGGCCTCTAGTACTGATGGACGATGATCCTATTGGAATTAAGGGACTGTTTGGTTCATGGTCTCGACGAACCAAACAAAAAATGGGTAAAATAAATGTTGTTGGGATTATTACCAAGCCAAATTTTGGTGTTACCAAAATTTTGGTAAATGATTTCCTCACCTTCGGATTTCTCACGTGTGATATTGGATTTCATTGGTGCTACCAAAGTTTTATGCATATTACCAAATATTGGTAGCAAACCAAACGATAGCCAATTTTCATTGGCATTACCAAAATTTAGTCTGGTTCACGTTGGTAACAAACCAAACATACCACAATTCACTTTAATTCATATGGAGAAGTCATAGTGGTGTAGAGATTGCATGTGTGAAGTTTAGTATCACCTTGCCAATCTAGATGGGTGGAGACCAACATATAAGGTGGGCTCTTGTGGTCCTCCTAGAATATGCAGCATGGGGACCTAGGCTATGTGTACACACAAGGCTTGGGCTATGGGGACACATACACACACATGTTTATTCGTGTGTTTAACATGTGACTTGTGACGAGCGACTATGTGCAACCACGACATGGTGTAGTGTGTATACATCCTTTTTTTTCCACGTGTGCATTAGTGCCACATCATCAACAACTAGACTATCACGTCGTGCTGCAGATTAGGAGATGCATGTTCTCGTGCTGTTAGACTATTGGTGCACGTTAAGAGTTCCCAGGGGCCAGTTCATGGAGGTCAGGGCAGTTTGAACCAAGTTCGTGGGAGGTTGTTGCGCCCTCTTGCCTCTATATAGGGAGATGTCCCTATATGTGAGGGAGACACACATCAACTCCTCATCCATCTTCCACTACGTCCGCTGCTTCCCTTGTCCTGCCATCCCTTCTTCCGCCATGCAGCGGATAGAGGGAGAGCATTGTCTCTGAACCTACGCTGGTGATCTAAAGACCTGCATGGGTACCGGCGATCTGGTTTCTGGGTAGCGCATCCGCGCAACTACTTGATGCTTCATCTTCACTACATTGACCTCTTTATCAACTTGGTTTCTCCTTCCATCTAGCCATGAGCCCTCAAACCTTAATGTGCGGAATATGCATGATATGATTGATCTATGGTTATATTCCATGTTGCGCTATCTAGCATGTGTGGGACCTTTTGATCTAATGATGTTCTTTGTAGTACTACCGTTAATCTTGTTATATGCTAGTAAATTGTTTGTAGACATAATGACATGGATCATTGTGTAGTTGATGCGTGATTGGATCGATCTTTCATGGTACGCCATCAACACTTGAATTCTCTTCTCTCTTCTTGCACAAAGCCCCTCCAAACCGATCGGCTAGCACCTCTCTTCTTTGGTCGAAGCAAACTCAAGAAAATCCCTCCTTGATCTTCGAGCAAAGAAATGACAAGATAGATGGTAGTGTTCGGTGTTATAATAATTCAACCGAATTGATGCAACACACGAAGCAAGAACTCACCGACCAATCTTGAGAACAAAGAACGACAAATTGGATCCACAAGGGATCACGGGGATTAGATGGACAACCACCCTTCCAATCCTTGCACCAAGCACAAACCCTAGATAGGTTCATCCCGAGTTACACGCACAAGCATATGCGCCACCAAGCAAACATAGCTTTATGTATTTTTATTCAATCTAAAATTTCTCCTCTTCCTCCCTTTACATGGTCAAAGCCCTAGGCTTTATATAGCCTTGCACATGCACACAACTTGGCCGAGGCTGACTCCAACTCACACATAAGAGTTCCACTAGGATTCTACTTTCAGAAATTAAGAGATAAAAACAACAAATAAAGATTTCAGAATTGAATCATCCGAATAAATCGGAATTGAATCCGATTAGGACTTCCATAGTTCCCACGTGGAGTATCCTTTCCTAATTGACTTTGGTTTTATAACCTTCTCTTTTGGCTTACGTGCACCACCAAACCGGTGCCACAAGCTTGCTTCCTGGCTTGCCCTCGACTTCCCCTTGCACGGCTCCAACTGTTGCTGCTCATTTTATATGCTTTACTCATCCCATATTATAATCATTTACCTGGGTATTTGTGCTAAATTTTGCCATTTGGCAACTAACACCTAACTCACGGTCAAGAGACGACAATGACACAAAAGGGTAGAGAAAAATGAGCCAATGGCATGGGAGGAAAGTCTTAATTATATTCTAAGACAACATAATCATGAAGCAGATAGGATAGCCTAGATAGTTCATTAATTGGACAATTAAGAGTAGACTACAGTAATGTTAGAATGCTTCTCATGGTGGACACTATCTGATACTAGCTTTTCTTTCTAATGGCAAACTCTCTAAAATTTCATGTTTATGAATGAAATCAGCCCTCAGGGATTTTAACCTTAAAAGCAACAAATAATTATTGGTAGACAGGACAAATGTTTGCCCATAATCAAATAATGGAAAATTGCATCATAACAGCTATACATTATAAAGTTCTATTAGTATCCATAGAGTAAGTACAATGCACACAGTACACACATGGTCATAGATGCAAATAAGGACATATCAGGTGGATGAGAACATGATTCCACATGATTTACAAACTCTTCCAAATGTAAGGTTCTGACCTTGATTATGCCAAAGTGTCTCGCAAGTGTATGGGTGCCACCGCAATAGTGGGGACATGTCATCTTTGTTAGAATTGGGTCCATATGTGTAAAGGCCCATTCATTCTTGAAATTCCAAAGCATGCATGGTTTAGTCCCATATTGCCTAGCCAAGTGGTGTGAGATCAATTTATAAGATGGAGTCCTTGCTACCCCTTTAAACATGTGTTATGTGGCATGGGGTGACATGATGAGGACTATAGCTAAAGTCACACACACGCACATACGCTCGCACGCGTATATATTCGCATGGCAATCGTGTGACTTGCGACACGCGACTGTGAACGTGTCATGAACCCAGTCCACCTTTCTTTTGCTGATCGTGCATTTCTCTCTCTCTCTCTCTGGTCGAAGCCATAGACCAATGTGGTCGAAGCCATAGACCAGCATGATCAAAATAAAGTGGTCGAAATATGTGGATATCATGGGGATATGCCCATGATCTTAGGATGATGAAACAATTGGCAATGTGGCTTTTGGTTTGAAGTTTCACGCGTTTTCGACAAAGTTTCAGATCTGTCAGGTCAGCGGCGGTCTGACCGGCTTTTGTGCTGAATGTTGATTTTAGTTATGGATTGATTTTGGGATAGGTCATATCCTTGTTGATAATGCATATGTGTTGCATGTTGCATGTTTTGGCTAACGTGGGTCAAGTTGTGAAGAACTTGTTCCCGGATTCGTGTTTGCTTGTCTATTGTCAGTCGGTGGCTTGCAGGTCAATGACGGTCAACGGCGAGGAGGATCGGGACTAAGCTTGGAGAGCTGAGGTCCAGAACGATCATGGATGCCGGGTGAGGTCAGGTGACACAAGCATGGCGCAGAATGGACGAGGATGATCGAATCAGGCGCCGGCGTCGGCTCGTTGGATCAGCGGCGTGGGAGTCGTTGCAAGTGCTCAGTGGTGCCGGTGGGATCCGGACGGGAGAGACTTGACGACATGGAGCCGTTGATCAACCTACACGTGGCGAAGCAGACGATTGCTTCAACAGATGGACTCGGTCTTTCGGAAAAGATCGAGAAGGGGTATTTTGGTAATTTTACCAAATATCATCTTGATGACCTTTTGACTAAGCCGCGGCGCAGGTCGGCGCATGGTGAAGCGGTTTAGATCAATCGACGATGAAGACGGCGCTTTGAGATGCGTGCGTGTGTATTCCGTTGATGTTGGGTCCTAACGGAAGCCCATTAGGTTTTTAGGGCTAGTGGCTGCCATATAAAAATAGTAGATGGAGCATTAGGGTTTTTTGGCGCTTTTGGAGCCATTTGGGGCTGCGTCCTGTAGCTGCTCTGGATAGAGGGGGCTGCTTTTGAAAAATCTGGAGAGCCTTTGTGTGGTGGCCTCCTGTAGACCACAAAGAAAATCTGAGCATGGCGGCGCCCCCCAAAAATTGTGAGCGTGTAGTGCCCATGTTGGCAGCTGGTTCTTGCTGCTTCTGAGGAAAAGGAAGCCAGGGGCGTTTTTAGCAGTGTGGCGGCGCCCCCAAAGACCGTGTGTTCTGCCTGGAAATTCTCGATCTGTGCGTGCGTGAGAGACAGAGAAATCAGATCAGAGTGGGGTGATTTTGGTTTTGGTCTATGCGTATGTGTGTTCTCCCGTAAGAATCTTTTGGCAGCAGCCGTATGTGTTTTTCTTCCTGCTTGTGGCGTCCTGTTTCTTGTCCCGAGAAAATCTGATGCCTTCTAGATCTGGCAGTTTACTGCTCCTACCAAAGTTGCTGTTTGATCGATCTCTTTGATGGCTGCTGTTCTTGTCTTGCCTGGCGTCCCACAAGAAACCGGCGCCTGGATGCACGCCCTGTAGATCCAGAAAAAGGAAGCCAGCGGCGTCCTGCAGATCAAGAAAAGCAAGCCGTGGCGGCGTGTTGCTGGAGCTTGTGGCTGAGAAAGAAGCAGCCGGCGCTGTAGAGAGCCTAAAATCTGGATTTTTTGCTGCGGCCGAGTCCCCGTGAAATCAGTATCTTGGGCGGTGGCCATTTCTCCTCTACCGAAAAGCTGAGTGCTCATAGCACCCGTAAATCTGGAGATTAGCGACGCTGTCCTCTTGAAGAAAAAGCCTATTCCCTTCTGAAAAATCTTTGTTTAGGTGGCGGCAGCATATAGTCTCATAGGACTTGTTCATTGCTGTTGTTGGTTTGACTCTGTGAGATCAACTTGTGCGGGCTGCCATCTTGTTGTAATTGTTGGCCAACTTCTTGCATGTGTGATGTTCATTTCTGTCCTTTTTGCTGTTTGGAGTTATGTATTGCTCTGCTGCTTAATCTAGTGCCTGATGCGCCTGTAGGGCTGCTCTTTGATACGACTGCTTCTTTGTGTTCAATTGGTTGTGCGTGTGGGGAGTCTCCTGTGCTTGCGCTCGGCACTGTGAGGCCACAGCCTGTAGCTTTGAGTGCACAGAGAGAAAAATTCCTGTATGGCTTTGATTGCTTGGCTGCAAATGATGTGACTAAAGTTTCTCAGCTTGTAGCCAGACATAATGTTGGAGCTTTTTATCTGGCTGCCATCTTGATGCGTGCAATTTGGGCTGCAGTCCTCTGTGGTTGATGTCGGCTCTGCTCGTTTGAGTTGATTAGGCTTTTGCTTCGGGGTTTTGATCGGGTTCAACACAGGTTATCCGCTGTGCCTGTTTACAGATCTTCATAGCTTTTATAGCTATTAGAGTGAAAGTAGTGTTGAGTTCGATCGGGGTGAAAAATAGAGAAAGCGTCTATTCACCCCCCCTCTAGTCGCCTTTCCGGTCCTACAAAATAATATGTCGAAACCATATACCAGTGTGGTCAGAACATAGTGATTGAAAAAAAAGTGGTCAAAACCATATACCAGTGTGGTTGTGACACAGTGATCGAAATAATAATGGTTGGATCCATAGACCAGTGTAGTCAAAATACATTGGTTGAAGCTTTATACTAGTGGTCGAAGAGTTCACCTGCATAGGGTGGCAATAAGGTTTTTGGGCAGCGCATCTGCACAACCGCTCGCCGCACTGCATCATCTACATTCTGCACTGCTTCGAGTCTGCTCTTATTCCTATTCTTCATCGAGCCCGACAGTAAGTTGGTTGTGCGACCACCCTATTCTATTATGATCCAATTATTTAGAAGTGCAATGAGTTGCTTGCTGTTAGTATCACTTTATGCATCTCTAGTTTTATGTCATCTTTCCCTCATAATAAAATTTAGAATTAAATTATTGTCAACATTTCCAACATTCCAGAAACCTTATTGTGGACATTTTTGTGTTTTAGCAATGATTGGTGCTTCTAATGCTATGAAACCTGAGGGGTTTTCTGGTCAGAACTTTCGTAGATGGCATACAAGGGTCAAGTTTTGGCTCATGTCATTAGGGCTATGTCAAGGGATACGGGTAGGCTACATTAGCTGGCAATTCAAAAATTCTACCACGTAAACCAGAAAACCATGCAAGTAGAAGATCATAGATCATTACCACTAGACGCGCATGTAAGGTCGAGGTGGCCGACTAGAGGGGGGGTGAATAGGCGTTTTAAAAACTTCTTTTAACTAAAACCGATTTCTAATGCGGAAGCTAAACAAATACGATTTTACACAATTAAAACCTAAATCAACCTAGGTTCAACTAAGTGCACCAACAATATGAGACAATATAAATGATATCAATCATACACACACAATTAAGCAATTTAAATACAAGTAATATAAATTGCACAATGTAAATCACAAGAGATCAAACCACAATGACACGGCGATGTTTTCCCGTGGTGATCGGAGACTTGCCGGTCTCCCCTAATCCACGTTGAGGGAAGCCCAAACCAATTGGGCCGGCTCCACGAATTAAGCCTTCCTCCGAGGTAAGTCCAACCTTTTGGACCGGTTCCAAATCGAACCAACACCTCGCTTCACTAGGGTTGCTCCTTCCTCCACTCCGGAGATGGCGAGCGCCACACCACTCACAAACCGCCCGGGTCTTCTCACAATCTTCTTTGAGAAGCTCACCGGCACAACGACGCCACCACGCCGTCTAGGTGTCGGCAAACACCAAGAGTAACAAGTCTTCAACGCCACTTGAACCAATCAAGTGTCTAAGCTCAAATGGATACGAAATCCACGCCTAAGGCAACACATGCACTTAGGGTTTGCTCTCAATCACTCACTAAGTGCAACACATGCACGAAGGAAGAGAGGGCTTGCTCTAGCTCAAAGGAATGACTAAGGAACTTGCAACACATGCAAAGTCCTCCACAATAACACCAGCAACCTTCCACACACGGCCAAGGTGGGTATTTATAGCCCACACACGAAATATAGCCGTTGGAAGCAAAGTCCCTGAAAAAATGGGACAATCGGTACTACCGCCGTTATAAGGCTTCACTATCAAGACTTAGGTAACGGTTATAAAACTAGCCGTTACAACGGATTCGTACTACCGCCAACATATACGCTGATAGTTCCGTTTAATCGATAATATCAAGACAAAACATCAAGGTACTACCGCTTAGCCAAAGAGAGCAACACATGCTCAAAAAGCGGCTAAGGACCAGATTGCATCGCTTCGAAATTTCATACCGTCAACACAAGCACGGTAGTTCATGAGCCAGTAGTATCACGCACAAAGCGCCGCAGACTACCGCTACTCGAGCGAGCCAAAATCAAAAAGCAACGCTACTAGAAAAACCATACCGCATGGAGAACGCCGACCTACCGACGCAGCGGTAGTTCCGCGCCTGCACACGCCGGTACTACCGCTCCATTTGCGCACAGACCAACACATGATCTTGACACGTGGACGGCTGAGATCAACGGCAGTTTGTACGGTCCGGACGATCACACAAATCTGAACCGTTAGATCAAGATCTAACGCCTCACGCGCGGTGGTCCGAACGTCCACCGGTAATACCGCCACCAAGGCCGGTACTACCGCTATAAACGGTAGTTCCTCAATAACCTCGTCGGTACTACCGTATAAAGCCAGAGCAACACATGCTTGATTCACACGGTAGTTCCGCCGTACACAAAACGGTAATACCGCATAGCGGTAGTTCCGCGAAACACATTCCGGTACTACCGATTTCCAACAGAAAGCAAAGATTACATTCGTTTCAACTCAATTTTGCAAAACATATTTGCCAAATTGATACGTGATGCAAACACAAGTCAATGGCATGATTCTCAACTAGTTGCAAAACACATTTGCCAACTTTTAGAATCAATACCACAAGGAATAAGGTACATGAACTTAGACAATTTGCAAAACACATTCGCAAACTAAGTCATATGCTACAAGGACTGAACATGAGCCACAACTATTTGTAAAACACATTCATAAATATTGGCAACATGTTAAACAAGGATAAGGTACATGGACTACAATTATTTGCAAAACACATTTGCAAACTAGTCACATGCTACAACAAATAAGCACTTAGCTTAAACTATTTGCAGAACACATCCGCAAATAGCAACATCCCTTAAAGAGCATAGAGCAACCAAGATGAGCTATCAACACATGACTAACTCAAGCTACTAGTCAAGGACCCCTCTTAATAGTACGGCAACCTATACTAGCAATCCGGTCTTCCAACCAAACACCAAGACCGGTAAAAGACTAGGAACAAACCCTTAGCCCTAGCTAGTCATACCTTTGCCTTTAGCAACTTCTTGAAGCTTGATGACGCACATCCTTGCTTCAACTCCGGGTTCTTGACTTGATGTTCATCAACTCATGATGACATCCTTTTCTTGCCTTTCATCAACACATGATGAAGCTTCTCTTGTCTTGATGATCAACACATGATCATCTCCTTTTCATGATCATCATCGACACACGATGATTTCCTTTGTCTTTGAACTTGATGCACATCAACGCATGATGCATCCTTTACACCAAGCTCTTGACTTGATGAACATCAACATATGATGTCATCCCAAATCATCATCCACAAGGAACATAACCTATTTCATCCAACTCATAGAAAATGTTAGTTCAATAATATGATTATCATTAATTACCACACCATACCATTTACTCATAATGGTTTAGGACAAGATATCGCAATCTTTCCCTCTTTGGCAATTTATGATAATCACTTCAATAGCAAATAATTGAATATAGATTGGTATGAGTATATACGCACTACATGAGTTGTATATACTCATATGAATATATATAACTACACAAGATATAAATATTCAAGGATATGTGAGTACACATTAACTACACAAGTTATGTTGTACTCATATACAAGTATATTTAGACTACACAAGTCTTATATACTCACAAGAATATGCTAACTACACAAGTTAAAGTATTTGAGGATATATGAATTATAGTGCCGAACTACATACCTCTTTGATTTTCACTTTTATATCCAAATGAGGCTAAACATGATATAACAAATTAGAAGTGTTAGTCTCACAATTAGGTTTGTCATTAATCATCAAAACTCCATTAACATACAATGGCGGGTCTAGATTCTTCAATCTCCCCCTTTTTGGTGATTGATGACAAACCCCATATAAATAACAACATTTGGATATAAATCAATCATATGATAAGAATGAACGCATTTTAAACGACATGAAGTGAAAATTGAAACCTTTGTTCTCCCCTTTTGGTATTTGATAAATTCATCCAATTGTGGCTCATACAACTTTTCCCCCATAATTTCTCCCCCTTTTGGCATTAATCACCGAAAAGAGATGTCAAAAGAATTGATCCAAGGAGGAGTCTCTGCAAAAACTTATGAGCTAGGTAGAAGGAGTCATTTTAATTTGAGTATTGAAACATTTCTCCAAGCAATTTCCATAGAGGTAGAAACTCCCCCTAAAAGTATGCATAGTGGGATGTGAATTGGAGATTATGCATATGAAAGGATTTTAATAAAATTTCGACGGAGTTTCCTCTATAAAATGGATTCAAGTAGGCATGACAATGGATAATCATGAAATATAATCACAATCACAATTCAGACAAAGATATTCAATAAGCATAAGCATCATTAACCATCAAGTTCAACAGAGACAATAGAACCAAAATGTTAAACTATTACACACAGAAGTTTAACCAAGACATAATATTCCATCCATATAGTATATATAATAACAAAAGATCTTTCTAGGTCTTTTCTTTATCTTCTATTTCTCCTCTCTTGACATCAATGAGATTCAGTAGGGTCTTGAACAGAAACAGGAGCTTGGTCTTGAGGGGCTTCAGCTTGAGAAGGAGGAACAACAGGAGCCAGAGTAGATGGAACTTGAGGAACTGCAGCTGAGGAAGAGGGAGGCCTTGGCGGTGAATTGAGTCGACGATGAGCATAGTGCCAAGGACCTAAGGAGTTCACACAATCAGTCAATGCATCAAATCTGCTGTTTGTTTCTTCCTGGAAAGCGAGCTGTGCTGTCCTCATCTCCAATTGAGAGGCTCTCATTTCTTGCAAATTATTTAGGATTGTTTGTTGATTTTGAAGAATCTGAGCAAGAGTGACTTGGTGACCTTCTTCTTGGGCTGCTGCCCCTGGAGCATCCTCTTCTTGCTGTTCTTGATGTTCTTGCTGTTCATATTGTGCTGGCTGTCCCAAAAACTGAACTGGAGGATTTTCTCTTGGTTTATAAGCCTTGTGGACTGTCCCTAATCCTCCTCTGTAGCCAGTTTGCCTCACTATCAAAGCCATAATATAAGGAGCATGATAAATTCTCTTGACTCTGTCATTTTTGGAGGAGGCAATCCCTCTGATAATAACATCAATCACATCAAACTTTTTGCCTTCCAAGATCAGCTCTATTATGTTCCAAGCATGCCCTCTTATTGCATCGAAATTTCCACTCTTAGGCAAAATAGTATGATTAATAATTCTATTAATCAAACTAGGAAAAGGTTTCAGTCCATGGATCCTTCCTGGAGTATACCTGATGGTGGGATCATAAAACTCAGTCCAAGCTGTAGCAGGAAGGGCAAGGCTATTATAGACTTTCTCAAAAGTGCTTGATTCTGTATGAAGTGCACGCTCAAAATCATGTTTAGTGCAAGTCATAACCCTAGTCCCTGTCATCCAAGATATTTCATCGAAGTCAGGAGATATATAAACTGTAGCATAAAATTGCCTGATGAGTTCTTCATTGTAATCACTTCTCAGGGCTACTAGGTGATAGAGACCAGCTCTTTGAAATAATCGATATGCACCATCATATTTATCCAAGTTATTCAAATGAGCCCAATTGATCCATTTGTGATCAGCAAATTTCTTATCTGGGCCATAACATTGCTCATGAACTTGCTCTTGAAATTTTGTGTGAAATCTAAGATCAAGAGAAGACCTGGGAAGTTGGAATTGATTCTTGTGACGCATTATCGCGTAGTCATCAGCAGAAATTGTCCTCAAATCAATTTCTTGTTCTGCAGCATCTCCCATTTCTTCATCACTTGTGGCTGCTGCCTCACTGCCTGAATGGGATGAATTCATTTCATCTTCTGAGTCATCAGCAGGCCTTTTACCTCTGTCATTATCTCCTTTTTGTCGAACTTCTGAGAATTGTTGAATTTCAGTGGATTGACGCGAAGAGGATTGGCCTCGAGAAGCACCAACTAGTTTGCGGGATGTACCCCTTGATCTCGGCATCTTCAAATAGATAGAACAGATTACAAAGGAGTTTGAAAGATCAAACAAATAGGATTAAATTTGAATGAGACAGTGTTTTTGTTCTGTCAGGATAATCGGTAGTACCGCTGTTCTTGAGCCGGTACGACCGCATTGCGGTAGTACCGCGCTCAACACAGCGGTAGTACCGCATCTCCAGAATGAGTTCGAGGGGCAGGAAATTCTATGAAATTTGTGATGTTTCTTTTGGATTGATTCCAAGAAATGGATGTGTGAACATCATGAGTCATCAACATTGTCTATTTGCCCACTAGAACTACAAGAACACATCCACATTCAAACTAAACCCTAAAAAGACCTAGGGTTTCCAAGATTTCGGTAAAACATGGATTTGAAAGGAGTTTTACCTTATGGAATGAGGGAGTGAAACCCTAGAGATGCAGGAAATCGGCAAAGATTGAAGAAATCCCGAAGATCCTCGAAGATTTAGAAGTGGATTTGAGTGGTATTTTTCGGGGAGAGAGAGAGAGAGAGAGAGCGTGAGAGGTGGCGGCGAAGAACTGGTGAGGCGGTAGTTCCTCTCGGGTTAGAGAGGGGTAAAGGATAAGGTAAAACCGCACCCAGCAGATAATGCCTTTTACTAATCGATGCGGTAGTATCAAGATTTATACCGCCGGTAGTACGCCGCTCATGATAATACCGCAAGGTAAACGTCGGTCGTACCGATTCACCTGGGACTTCCAGATATGAGCAGAGATTGAAAAATTTGCAAATGATCCCAAGTTTTTGCACTCAATAAAATAACATTTAGGATCATTATGCAATAGATAGCAGATATAAACTTTAAGAACATTATTTTTATAAATTAGATTTTTGATTTTGCAAATCAAATTTTTATTTTTCGAAAAACACTTCTTTGAAAGAGCCAAATTTGCACAACTAAACAATTTTCAGAATTTAATGCATCCAATTGCATGTGTGAGTTATAAATACCATTATGGACCTATTCATGTGAATAATTTTGGCTCATATGGCAAAACTCACTTAAGTGCTAGAAAGTGACCAATACGGTCAAACTAGAATTTTGGACGAGTTTCGAAATCAAATAACTTTTGAAGAGTTGGTCTTTTGGAAATCTTTTGAATACCAAAAATGTTTAGAATAGCCAACTCTAGGATTTTCCTTTTGGGACAAAAGTCAAATTCCTTTTAGAATAGATTTTGCATAAAGATATAGTTTTGGTTAAAAACAAGATCCTATGTTCTAGGATTTTGGTTAGAAATTCATTTTTACTTAAAATAGGTTTTTCTTGAACCAAAACCTTTGCAAAACATTTGAATACCATTTGTATACATTTTGCAACTAGTTTTTCAAAGGATATACTAATAATTTTAAAATTTTGACTTTTGGCTAAATGGCTCAATTTTGAAAAACATAACTAGCACTTAATTTATTTGGGCACATTTAGGGATGTGATATACATGATCATGATTTAGCACTCCCCCTTTAATGTGCCACTTCCAACTTGCTCAAGATTTCAATAAACAAGCTTTAGCACAAGAGCAAGAACAACCCTTTTAAGATTTTACAAGAAAGCAACCTACACAAGGTATGAGGGCTAGATACTTCAATGTAAATACTTGTTACCGAGATAGCATTGGTTAATGATATGAGTTGATCTTCCTCATGCTTGGCTCCAAATTTGCATAAGATGGAATCCACCTCTTTATGAGTGAGCCAAACCTCCAATACTTCTCCAAGTACCTATTTAACATTTAAGCACCTTTTGGTACCCACACTCGGTTGGGTCCTTGAATGTTAGTCACAATAGATTTGGGCACCCAAATGGCCCTAGCATTAGTTTTACATGAACTAACATTCCTAGCAAAAACATTGCCATTCTTATCCTTCCTAAGCAAATAATGATCATTATGAATAATTGGCTTAGGAGTGATACCTTTAGGACATTCCTTACTAAAATGTCCTTTCTCCCGGCAATTGTAGCAAGTAGGGCTTTTGCTTCCCCTTGATGTCTTCTTATCTTGCTCAATTCCGGCTTGCCTCTTCTTTGAATGTCTTGACTTGACATCCTTTTGATTTGGACACACCGAGGCAATGTGACCATTCTTCTTGCATCCAAAGCACTTGATATTGTTGACTTGTTTTCTATCTTGCTTTGGAATGCTCTTCACCTTCTTCTTGGTGGTGAAACCAAGTCCTCCCTTGTCATTTTTCTTCTTAGGACACACGGAGGAAATGTGACCCTTCTCATGACAATTAAGGCACTTAATATTCTTCGTGTGTCTTGCATTGTGCCTCATCTTGCTATTTTCCTTCTTCTTCTTGGGAGTAAATCCAATGCCACTCTTATCTTGTAAGCATATTTGCTTGCTCAATATTTCATCGAGAGTAGCCTTCCCTTTATAGCTTCTATCCAAGTCATTTCTCAAACTTAAGACTTGGGCCTTCAGCTTTTTGTTTTCCTCTACAAGGTTAGTCTCAACAAGTATAGAGGAAATAGGTGCATCTAATTTTGAGCAACAAGGCATATCAATTAAATCATCACAAGAAGTTGACACATTAATTTTAGATGAATTGCAAGATATAGGAGCAATACAAGGCAAATCATCTAATAGATCACATGTAATTCCTATATCCACCTTAGAGCTAGTATAATTTTTAAGAAGGAGGGTTTCATGTTCATTTTTTAAAACTTCATAATTTTCTTAAAGCAAGTTAAATTCTTTCTTCAAAGCTTTGAATTTTGAAACCTCCTTTCCCATAAAAATATTTTGCTCTTCTAGTATATCAATCAACTCATCATATGAAGGCTCATCATTATCATCGTCATCATTATTTACCTTCTTTTTACCTTTTGCCATAAAGCAATGAGGCGATATTGATGGAGTTGAGGATTCATCATTGTCGGAGCTAGAGGTTGAGCATTCTTCTCCCGACGTCCATTCTTCTATGCAATCATCACTAGTGGAAGTGGACCTTTCATAATATTCTTGAAGATGGGTCCACATCTCATGAACATTCTTGAGATCACATATGACATCAAACACATCTACACTCAAAGCACTAAATAAGGCGTTAATTGCTTGAGCGTTGAGATGTAAGCATTTCTCTTCCTCTTTTGTTGGAGCAAATTGATCCAATGGAGGAGAAAAGCCAACATCTATAATTCGCCATATATTTAGGCCCATGGCCTTCAAATAACATGACATGCGGATTTTCCAATGAGCATAATTTGTGCCATCAAATTTAGGTGCCTCACCAAGGTGCACTAAATCTCTAGTCGCCATCCTTTACTCTCTAGACGGTTAAGTCTAATAAATGAGAGACCAAGCTCTGATACCACTTGTAAGGTCGAGGTGGCCGACTAGAGGGGGGGTGAATAGGCGTTTTAAAAACTTCTTTTAACTAAAACCGATTTCTAATGCGGAAGCTAAACAAATACGGTTTTACACAATTAAAATCTAAATCAATCTAGGTTCAACTAAGTGCACCAACAATATGAGACAATATAAATGATATCAATCATACACACACAATTAAGCAATTTAAATACAAGTAATATAAATTGCACAATGTAAATCACAAGAGATCAAACCACAATGACACGGCGATGTTTTCCCGTGGTGATCGGAGACTTGCCGATCTCCCCTAATCCACGTTGAGGGAAGCCCAAACCAATTGGGCTGGCTCCACGAATTAAGCCTTCCTCCGAGGTAAGTCCAGCCTTTTGGACCGGTTCCAAATCGAACCAACACCTCGCTTCACTAGGGTTGCTCCTTCCTCCACTCCGGAGATGGCGAGCGCCACACCACTCACAAACCGCCCAGGTCTTCTCACAATCTTCTTTGAGAAGCTCACCGGCACAACGACGCCACCACGCCGTCTAGGTGTCGGCAAACACCAAGAGTAACAAGTCTTCAACGCTCACTTGAACCAATCAAGTGTCTAAGCTCAAATGGATACGAAATCCACTACCTAAGGCAACACATGCACTTAGGGTTTGCTCTCAATCACTCACTAAGTGCAACACATGCACGAAGGAAGAGAGGGCTTGCTCTAGCTCAAAGGAATGACTAAGGAACTTGCAACACATGCAAAGTCCTCCACAATAACACCAAAGAACCTTCCACACACGGCCAAGGTGGGTATTTATAGCCCACACACGAAATATAGTCATGGAAGCAAAGTCCCCAAAAAACGGGACAATCGGTACTACCGCCGTTATAAGGCGGTACTACCAAGACTTAGGTAACGACTATAAAACTAGCCGTTAACGGATTCGGTATTACCGCCAACATATACGTGAGAGTTCCGTTTAATCGATAATACCAAGACAAAACATCAAGGTACTACCGCTTAGCCAAAGAGAGCAACACATGCTCAAAAGCGGCTAAGGACCAGATTGCATCGGTTACGGAAATTTCATACCGTCAACACAAGCACGGTAGTTCTGCGAGCCAGTAGTATCGCGCGCAAAGCGCCGGTACTACCGCTACTCGAGCGAGCCAAAATCAAAAAGCAACGCTCTCGAAAAACCATACCGCATGGAGAACGCCGGACCTCTCGACGTGCGGTAGTTCCGCGACACACAACACGTACTTACCGCTCCATTTGCGCCTGCATCAACACATGATCTTGACACATGGACGGCCGAGATCAACGGCGGTTTATGCGGTCCGGACGATCACACAAATCTGAACCGTTAGATCAAGATCTAACGCCTCACGCGTGGGTCCGAACGCCCACCGTATACCGCCACCAAGGCGGTACTACCGCTATAAACGGTAGTTCCTCAATAACCTCGTCGGTACTACCGTATAAAGCCGAGCAACACATGCTTGATTCACACGGTAGTTCCGCCGTACACAAACGGTAATACCGATAGCGGTAGTTCCGCGAAACACATTCCGGTACTACCGATTTCCAACAGAAAGCAAAGATTACATTCGTTTCAACTCAATTTTGCAAAACATATTTGCCAAATTGATACGTGATGCAAACACAAGTCAATGGCATGATTCTCAACTAGTTGCAAAACACATTTGCCAACTTTTAGAATCAATACCACAAGGAATAAGGTACATGAACTTAGACAATTTGCAAAACACATTCGCAAACTAAGTCATATGCTACAAGGACTGAACATGAGCCACAACTATTTGTAAAACACATTCATAAATATTGGCAACATGTTAAACAAGGATAAGGTACATGGACTACAATTATTTGCAAAACACATTTGCAAACTAGTCACATGCTACAACAAATAAGCACTTAGCTTAAACTATTTGCAGAACACATCCGCAAATAGCAACATCCCTTAAAGAGCATAGAGCAACCAAGATGAGCTATCAACACATGACTAACTCAAGCTACTAGTCAAGGACCCCTCTTAATAGTACGGCAACCTATACTAGCAATCCGGTCTTCCAACCAAACACCAAGACCGGTAAAGACTAGGAACAAACCCTTAGCCCTAGCTAGTCATACCTTTGCCTTTAGCAACTTCTTGAAGCTTGATGGCGCACATCCTTGCTTCAACTCCGGGTTCTTGACTTGATGTTCATCAACTCATGATGACATCCTTTTCTTGCCTTTCATCAACACATGATGAAGCTTCTCTTGTCTTGATGATCAACACATGATCATCTCCTTTTCATGATCATCATCGACACACGATGATTTCCTTTGTCTTTGAACTTGATGCACATCAACGCATGATGCATTCTTTACACCAAGCTCTTGACTTGATGAACATCAACATATGATGTCATCCCAAATCATCATCCACAAGGAACATAACCTATTTCATCCAACTCATAGAAAATGTTAGTTCCAATAATATGATTATCATTAATTACCACACCATACCATTTACTCATAATGGTTTAGGACAAGATATCGCAATCTTTCCTCTTTGGCAATTTATGATAATCACTTCAATAGCAAATAATTGAATATAGATTGGTATGAGTATATACGCACTACATGAGTTGTATATACTCATATGAATATATATAACTACACAAGATATAAATATTCAAGGATATGTGAGTACACATTAACTACACAAGTTATGTTGTACTCATATACAAGTATATTTAGACTACACAAGTCTTATATACTCACAAGAATATGCTAACTACACAAGTTAAAGTATTTGAGGATATATGAATTATAGTGCCGAACTACATACCTCTTTGATTTTCACTTTTATATCCAAATGGGGCTAAACATGATATAACAAATTAGAAGTGTTAGTCTCACAATTAGGTTTGTCATTAATCATCAAAACTCCATTAACATATAATGGCGGGTCTAGATTCTTCAGCGCAGAGCAGCGGAAGATGAGTTGGAGTAGCCTGATCTAACGTAGAGTGCGTTGATGAAGTAGTCGTAGTCGATTGTCGAGCGTCCTCGGTGTCAATCATCACCTCAAGCAACCAATTACGTTCCTTGCGAAGTTGTGGATCATCCTTGAGCGCAACAGCAACTGCAGCAAAGCCTCTACGGTATCCACATGTTCAGGGATAGAACACCGTACGCTAGTGTGCTAGCACCAACTCGCATGGTAGGGCTCTCTCGGGAAGATGGCAGCTAGGGTTTTCGTGGAGAAAATCATGTTCTGTCGTATATACCAATAGCCTCATGCATCCTCTAATATAGAGCCCACGACAGATCCTTTTCGAACGTGTTTGTTCCAACCCATTAAGTGTGTGACCCTGTAGGTTCATGCGTAATCAGTTGTGACTCAGAAACCCTTTTTCGACCACAAGTCGTTAGCGGTTCCTAACAGGACATAACGATTCCCAAATACACATAAAATATATCGGATGAACCTTAATGCAATACGATCTATGAGTAGGTCTTTATCACTTACGACCAGCTCGTATCTCTATACGACCAGTTCATATTTAGTCATGACCAGTTCGTAGCTCCTTACGACCAGTCAGTGATTATATTCGACTGTTCTATTTCTAGTCGAACTGAATGATTTATTTGTGTATTCTCCCTTTGCCTCACAATATTTGGTTGAACTCCAGGTGTGATATTTTATCATCCATGGACAGTTCAATACTTTCTCGATCAAGTGTCGGATAACTTCACATGGTCGACTATTCGACCACTAGTGGCATGACCATGCACTTTCTTTATCCAACCACATCGTGGGGCCTAGAGATATCTCTCCTGTTATGTCAAGAGGGACAAATCTCATATCCGACCAGTCACATCCCTCCGCATATTTCATAGTATACTCGAAAGCTAACTTTATAACTACCCAGTTACAAAGTAGCGTTTGACAACCCCTAAGTGTTCTATTACACATGTAGGAAACCATGCTGATCTCAGGTCTAAGGATTATGCATCATCATTGCTTGAGACCAACTGATGGCACATAAAATTATAACAATCTCAATATTGTCTTAAAGTGGGTCAATCCAACACCATGTTCTCTAACATGAGTTCACCAACAGTCTCCCATTTGTATTAGAGTCAATCATATAGGTATCTAATACACATAGCTCTTGTATGCACCTCATGCTTAGGTTGCGGGAGAGGCTTTGCCAATGGATCAGCAATATTCAAATCTGTGCGCACTTTGCATATCTTCACATCACCTCTTTCAATGATCTCATGAATAATGTGATATCGTCGAAGTACGTGTTTGGACTTTTGATGCGATCTAGGCTCCTTAGCTTATGTAATGGCTCTACTATTATCACAATAGAGATCTATTAGACTGGAAGCACTAGAAACCACACCCAGTTCATTAATGAACTTCCTAATCCATACAACTTTTTTTTGCATCTTCGGAAGCCGCAATATACTCAGCCTCTGTTGTACAATCCGCAACTGTTCCTTGCTTGGAACTTTTCCAGCTCACTGTTCCTCTATTAAGACAAAACACAAACCCAGACTACGATCTAAAATCATCCTTGTCGGTTTGGAAGTTAGCATTGGTGTAACCATTTACGACCAGCTCTTCCTCACCACCATAGAGAAGGAATGTATCCTTAGTCCTTCTTATGTACTTTAGGATATTCTTGACTGCTATCCAGTGACCTTCACTTGGATCTGACTGATATCTACTCGTAACACTTAGAGCATGCGACACATCCAGTCGTATACAAAGCATGGCATACATGATAGATCGAATAGCTAAAGCATATAGAATTATACTCATTTTGTCTCGCTCATCAGATGTCGAAGGACACTGACTCTTGCTAAGATTAATTCCATGTGACATGGGCAAGAAACATTTCTTGGAATCTTGCATGTTGAACCACTTCAATACTGTGTCAATGTACATATATTGGCTTACTCCAATTAGCCTTTTAGATCTATCCCTATAGATCCATATGCCTAAAATATATGCTGCATCTCCTAAATCTTTCATTGAAAAACTATTTCTTAATGAAGTTTTAATAAATTCAAGCATTGGAATATCATTTCCGACCAATAGTATGTCATCCACATACAATATCAGAAACACAATCTTGCTCCCACTAACCTTCTTGTAAATACAATGTTCTTCTTTATTCTTGATGAAGTCAAACCCTTTGACCACTTCATCAAAATAAATGTTCCAACTCCACTAACCTTCTTGTAAACACAATATTTCTGAAGCTTGCATACCTTTCTAGCTTCCTGTGGATCGACAAAACCCTCCGGTTGTGTCATGTACACATCCTCACTTCGGTTTCCATTTAGGAAAGCATTTTGACATCCATTTGCCATATCTCATAATCCAAATATACAACAATAGCTAGAATGATCTGGATAGACTTAAGCATAGTGACGGGTGAGAAAGTTTTATCATAATCAACCCCTTGAATTTGTTTGAAACCCTTCGTCACCAGTCATGCCTTATGAATGTGAACATTTCCATCCATATCTATCTTTTTTCTTAAAAATCCATTTGCATTCAATGGTTTTAACACCATCAGGTGCATCAACCAAGTTCCAAACTTGATTGTTATACATGGATTTTATCTCGGATCTCATGGCTTCAAGCCATGACTCTGAGTCTAGGTCCACCATTGTTTCCTCATATGTCTTAGGCTCATCATTATTCAATAATAAAATGTCATACCCATACCTTATAGGCAATTGACGTGGCCTTTTAGATCTACGTGGGGCTGATACCTCATCTATAGGTTCTATAACATTTTGTTCATCCTGTAGAGGTTCAGTAGGAGTTGAAATATTTTTAGTTGTTTTCTGAATTTCTTTGAGTTGCACCTTGATCCCACTGACTCCTTTGGAGAAAAAAAATCTCTTTCTCTAAGAAGACACCATTTCGGGCAACAAACATTTTGTCATCATCCCACTTATAAAAGTAATACCCTTTAGTTTCCTTAGGATACCCCACAAAGAAGCACTTATCTAACTTGGGTGTGAGTTTGTCAAACGTCAAACATTTTACATATACCTCACAACCCCAAATCCTGAGAAAAGACAATCCAGGACACTTCCCGGTCCATATCTCATATGGTGTTGTTTCTACTATTTTTGATAGAACCATATTTAAAGTGAAAGCCGTTGTTTCTAGAGCATATCCCGAGAAATACAATGGAAGATCAAATTAGCTCATCATTGATCGAACCATGTCTAACAATGTTCGACTCCATCGTTCAGACACCCCCATTCTATTGAGGCATTCTCAACGGAGTAAGTTGTGGAACAATTCCATATTGCTTTAGATGATTACCAAACTCATGGCTCAAATATTCATCTCCACGATTTGATCGTAGATATTTAATTGTCTTGCCAAGTTGATTCTATACCTCATTCTAAAATTCTTTGAACTTTTCAAAAGATTCCGACTTATGCACTACTAAAAAAAATGTCTTCATAGACGGTTCAAAAACGTCATCACCGACGGTTTCATTTGCTGTCTGAATTTATGGGTTAGTAATGATATGAGATCATCATAGTCTGTGATGCAGACTATCACAGATGGTTATTAACTCAGAACCGTCTGTGATAGTTGACTAGTACAGACGGTTTGTATATGAAATTGTCTGTGATAGTTGACTATCACAAACGGTTTGTAGATGAAATTGTCTGTGATAGTGGACTAGTATAGACGGTTTATAGATAAAACCGTCTGTGATAGTTGATGTATTATAGATGGTTTATAGATAAAACCATCTGTGAGAGCTATCATATCACAGACGGTTTGTCCAAAAGATCCATCTGAGATATTCTTTTGTATTGCTAAATCTATTTCTGTTTATTGGCTAGCTTTAGGAAATGCTAGCCATATCCTCTGAAATAAGTAAAAACACAACAAGTACATGTATACATCCAATTCACATTCATTTCAGAAACAAGCACAACAATTTCACAAATCAATTAACTCAAATGAACTAAAATTAACCATTCATGAAAAAATATATACACACATGTACCATTAAGTTCAATCTTATCCCAATCAAGTTCAATCTACATTGTGGAACTTCCCATATGGATTTATGACCTCACGGTTCAATAATGACACAAACTGTCCTCAAATGTTTATGAGCTGGCCCTGTTCCAACACAGTTGTAGCGATGCTCGAGAACACGCTAAGCTAGGAAGATATATATATATATATATATATATATATATATATATATATATATATATATATATATATATATATATATATATATATACAAGATTGACAAACTTGATGATCATTGGTCATCACTGAACCGACAAGTAGTGCCATGTTGTGGCAAACATAGTATCCACAGGTGTTGCCCGACGGCTGCTGGTAGCACTGCAAAAATAGAATTGGTTAGTTCGAGAGGCATTACCATGAAGTGTTATATAGGATTAATGTGTACTAGCGAATACCGGAAAATTTAGATCGCGTCGCAGGATCCTTCCCTTGGATTTCCCTGCTTAAGGAAAGTACACGGTGAATGACCTACGTGATTCCAAAAAGTTAGCCTTAGCCATTGCAAAGGAAAAAAAGACTACAATAGAGTTATTTATGGAGGAAATGTGTTTGCACGTCGATTAATCGTCGGACAACTGTGAAGTCATTTTCGGCCCTCTTTCGGGAATCTAGGTATATTACCTTGTTCCATTTTGGTATAATTACAATTAGAATCCAGTGGAACCTACACAGGTTTGTCGTCATGATCATTAATGTAGGGACCCTCAAATATTGGAAATGTGCCGAATTAAAATTATACTAGTAGCATAATTCTTAACTAAGGAACAGTCAGCTCCCACATTAAAAATCATACTAGAAGTATAATAATAATAAGTAACAAATCCAATATTCAGGTTCCCGGATATATATCTTGCAATAGTTCCTAGGATCCGTGACTATTGCACATATATCCTTTAACAACATTGTATCACACATACCAGGCATACATTTACATTAATTCATACAAAGTTTACATTTTATTTCTACAAGTTCAGGTGACTCACGGTCACAAACAAAAATTCAGCAGCGGAAACTTAAGATAAATAGCAAAATCCACCAATGGCCCCATCACCCTCAGGCTATTGCGTGGAGGAAAGAAATAGCTTCACTCGTTAGCGTCACCCTGATCGGCGCTAATAGGCATCTCATACAGATAACCATCCTCACCTACAACAAGAGGTTATAGCACCTGAGTACGGAAGGTACTCAGCAAGACTTACACAAACTATGAAAAGAAAGTGTTTAATAGATCATATTCAAAGGAGTAGAATTTGTACATGCTTAAGGTTAACAACAGGAAGGTTATAATGGTTTCAATTTTTTGCGTAAAGCAATACATCTTAAACCTACACTTGCTAAGTTTTAGTAAAGCAGTTTTATAAATCAATTTGGACTAAAACAGTAAGTAAAAGAGAGCATAATCATAATTAATGACAGCAATAAAGTGTCTGTCCAAAATTATCAAAAACATTGCAAGAATGTCTCTCATACCAAAATACTACCCATAACCAAGTTTTGACAAAGCAATTGTATAAATCAATTTGGACTAAAGCTTTGCATAAAAGGAAAAGTAATCAAGATTAATAGCAAAATTTAAGTGGCTGCCGGCCACACCAAAGTATTGCATGAACACATTTATGCCGAAATAGTATCCGGACCAAAGTTGTAATTCAAAAATCAATACAAAGATTAGTAATTCAAAAATCTAAACAAAGGTTTGTAATTCAAAATCTATACAAAGATCTATTCAACTCAAGTGTTGTCCGTAACCGTGGACACAGCTATTCGGATAGTTTTAAACCCTGTAGTGGTGTACATCTTTACCCACTACCCACATGACTTAGTTAGCCCGTAAGCCTCCGGAATAATAGCACACTGCCTTTGGTATGCCGGCCGGGTAAACTAAGATTTGGTGTTTTTCAACAAGTTGACACTATTGAGTTGGAATACCCATGTGTGACTGATCCCGCTCAGTTCAAGTTACTAATAGAACCTGCCAACCGGGGGCCCACATGTTGTGCCGGGAATGCCAACCCGATCAACAAAATGCAAACTGTGCTCACTGCACATATTACATCGCAATCGGAGCCCTTAAGGTACGTACATGCGATGGAACACATGTATGTCCTCACCCTCTTAAGAACATATGATATAGATATGAAATCAAACACATATGTCCTTACTTTCCTGTTTTCCAACTCAATAGTATTAACCTTTTACTTAACCAAACAGTGCCCATACACTGCGTGTGGAAGTACGTTGGGGCTTGAATCGTCCAGTCAATATTCAGTCCTTAATCAATCTAGACAAGACAACCACATTTCCCAATCTCGTGCACTGAGGCACCATCACTAGCATCCACTTGTCCGGATTTAAAATTAGGGAAAACAAACAAAATTTAATTTCAAATCAGATTTAAATAGACTGAACAAAGAATCAAAATAAATGAACTTCATTTAGTGTTCCCAAGTTTGACAAGATAAGCTTGCCAAACACTAACGTTCTACCGACTGCATGGCCAAGCAATAACGGAAAACAAGTACTTAAGTATAGAAGTACTACCTTAAGTTTGAGTGTATGATCAGATTAAAGGTAAGCCTCAAGTGTTAGGTTGTAACTATCTAGTGACAGATCATAAATAATTTTTAGAAAATTTGCATGCAACAAGATATCTCGTATTTTGGAAATCTACAATTCAAAATTCAGGATCAACATGGTGCAAAGAGGATGCTTGCCTTGGTAATAGTAAACCTCTTGTTCAGGTTCTTGTTGCTCAGAAATGGACTCAAACACCTCAGAAGAACCAGAATCTAGAACACAAAAATCCAATAAATAACAAGAAAGCTTGCAGAAGGCAAAGTATTGAAAAAGAATGCATGATCAAGATTGTGATGCATAATTAACAACATGCTTAAGCTATATTTAACCTAAATAAGGATAATACCCCATATTCAACTCTGTTGATATTAATCGGTTTGGAAATAGGGTCGGACTAATGCTATAGTCTCGATTTGAAAAGCTGAACAAGATCAAAGTTACAAAGAATTTGTTGATTTATATACATTCTAAACAAAATACTTTTGATTCAGTTATAACCATTTTGGGTAAAGCTAAAAGCCTAATTTAACCTTATCATCACTAATTGACAAGAATCAAGGTTACATTTAGGGCTATAATTTCAGTTTTTGGAAAACGAGAATAGAACAGATTGCAAAATAAAGTTTGTTGTTTTATCTATTATGAACAAAATAATATTTTTGTTTAGGTTACAGCTAAATAATTAAAACTAAAAGTCTAACTAATAACTTAACATCAGATAATATTAATTATCAAAATTGAGGTTTGATCTAGAACTATAGTTTCAGGATTTTGAGAACTGAAATTAAAGCAGATTACAAAAGAGTGGTCTGCTGATCTATACATACACAAGTGAATACTTTGCTTGAACTAAGAGTATTGTTAACTAGGATAGCAGCCTAACTCATCATTTAATCATTAATTGACAAGAATTAAAAGATGGGAGCTGTGCGGTGCATTTTGTCGGTTCAACCGACAGTAACAGCAGAGGCACAATTTGATTCCGTTTTGTTAAATGGAAAGCACACTAAGCAAAAGATTCTTGCAAGAGCTAAATCTTATCTTTAGAGTAGATAATACCCTAGACCAACCCTGGCTAGCATTAACCATAAGGTTACCAAAAGGGAGATGAGCTACAGCTATTGTCGGTTCTGCCCGACAACAGTCAACAGAGAAAGGATTTTGCCATAAAGCTAATTTGGAGGCATTAAGAATCAAGAGAATGGTTGCTTATGCTACTAGGGTTAAGTTAAGACCTAATTAAGCTGAAAATATGACAGGAGAAGCCCTAGAGCTTGAAAACGATATGAAAGACCGAAAAGTTATAAAAAGAGACTTTTCAGTTAAAGCAAGACTTGAGCATCACATGCACAAGTGAATGATTCATGAGAGCTACTGAGGTCCTTAGGGTGCTCAAGATGGAAAGAATTAAGATCATCACTCACCAGCTGGAGTTGGAGAAGAAGGAATGACAAAATCGGCCGAAAACAGTGAAGGGGTAAAATCCAACTTTCCTGTTTGACCAAAACGAAAATAAAGGAAGACTTGAGCTATAAGGATCACAATTCTTGATCTTGACAAGAAGGAGTGGAGTTCACCTCACCGGAGCAAGGAAGTCAGCACGGTGGTGCTTCAACCAGTTTCGGTCAACCGAGAGCAACCTCACGGAAGCAACCTACACATGATGCTAAATTCACGTTACAAAGTGACTTAAGCACCGAGAGGAATAAACAAGAAGGAAGAGCAAGAGGAGCTTCTCTGGAAAGAAAGAAAATGAAGAAGCTCCACTCGGTCAACAATGGCAGATAAGGATGAGGTTAGGGTTTATAGGGTTTGAACCTCCGGAGAAACCAAGAGATTTCTAGAGATGATGCGGTGGCAAAATAGTGCCAGGTGTCCAAGGAATATTCGCATAATTGCGGCGTGAAGCCACCCTCCCAAGAAGAAGGTCGTGGCGCGACAAGCGCAAGGAAGAAGAGAGGAGTGCCACTGACGAGTGGGCTCCACTGTCAGCCGCAGCAAGCACACGCCCATGAAAGCTCAAAAGGATATCGACCGTCCGATTACAAATGGGTAGCCGCGATCAAGCTGGATGTTTAAAAGATCTAACCGGTATCTTTTAATATGGGTCGTGCGATCTCAATCTGACGGCCACAACGAAATCCATCCTATTCTTAAGTGAAAAGAAGAAGCACCGTAGGATTTAAATCCAACGGTCACAAGGGTCCGGGCAACAGATACACGTGGGTTGAAACGACACCACCCGATCGCAATCCAACGGTCCCCATTTAATGCGCGCCTTTGAGTTCAAAATCAAAAAGAAAGGCACGGTTGGATCTGAAATCTACGACTGAGAATGAAGGGGAGTCCGGGCGGTCCGAACGGCCCAATGAATTTGGTTCGTTCGCTTAGGATTCAACAGCTGAGATCGCTTGGTGCTTTCGGACGGTCCGAACGGCCTACAAGATCTGGCCCATTCATTGAGAATCCAACGGCTCGCGCTCATTTCAGCTTTTATCCTTTAATATTGGCATAACCTAATAATTTGTGCACCGCACGATTTGGATCCAACGGTCACGATTGCATGGCTCATCGGGATGGTCCGAACGGCCCAATAAATCTGGCCCGTTCGTTGAGATCTAACGGCTCAGATTGGAGACACGTTAGGGTTTCAAAAGCGAAGGCTGGATGCGGTAGGATGGGAATCCAACGGTGAGAATTGCATCAAGTGCGTGGGAGACACGCACGAGCTCTGGAGTTTTGGGCATGCACGGGAACGTGTTGGGTGCGGCCCGATAGCACAGGTTGGACTTAACCTGGTTGGCTCGGTCGCTACAGTGCCAAGGATTTTGGTTTGGCCGAAAGGATTGACTAACCCATTTCAAATATCCAAAAATTTGACCGGGGCTTTAAAAATAGCGAATAAATTTGTAAAAATATAAAATTTTGCAAGGATTCTACTGGGATAGTATATGTCCCAAATAAAATTTAAAATCCACTGTTTCACGTTTTAAAATACAGAAATAATTCAATCAACCGAAATAGGTTTATTTAAAGACATATATTTTTCTCAAGATCAAAATAAATTCTAAAAATTCTACAAAAATTGTTTTTGGCCAAAATAATTCATTTAGTCTTTATTAAAAATACTTCCCGGTCATAATACCAACAGTGACTGGTATTTTCTTTTGAAGCTTCAACAAGTTTTGGATTTAGGCTAGAAAAATGAAGGTTTTAGATTGTAACACAATGCCCCATTTTCAAAAATGAACAGTGATGCCATGCAAAGCATATTATTACTGTTCATTAAATCTGGGGCTGTTACAATTAAACCTAAGTTCGTTTTGCTTATAAAGTACAAATCAACAAGTATAGCCACTAGTGTAGCACTTACTCCTAGTTGTAGGGCAAAAAAAGTATGAATTTCTTTTTTGTTTTTTTTAAGGAATCAATTAAATATACTTTTTGTATGAATTTTAAATATAGCAAATGTGCTTCAAAAATTATGATTTTTTTGAGCCTTCAAACGCAGTGTACTTGCTTGTGTAATTTTTAAAAAATTATATGTTCTGAATTGTTCTCAAAAAATCATTTAAATATATTGTTTGTATGAATTTTTAATATATAAAATGAGGTCCAAACAATATGAATTTTTTAAAGGCTCCTTACACAATGGACTTGATTGTGTAATGTTTTTAAGAATTTTATATGTTCTGAAAATGTCTAAAAAATTAAGGGTTTAGGTCTCAAAAATTAGGATTTTAGGTTTCGAAAATTAGGACTTCATGATTTCATGTGACTTGGAATGTGTGAAGTTTAGTACCACATGGACCACTACTTGCAGCACTACGATTGCTATAGCAGTAGTGGTAGAATTTGAACTCCCATAGTAGTACTAATCATACTACTATTATTTAGATTTTGGGTACCATATTGTTTTCTTTCGCTCCGAGTAGTACTAATCATACTACTATTATTTAGATTTTGGTAGTGAATAACGTGGCCCCTATCTTTAGTTCTTCACCCAGTAAGATTGCTATAGCAGTAGTGGCAGAATTTGAACTCCCAATGTCTTTAGCAAACATTCCAGCCTGTTTTGAATCTGTACTACAACAACACCGCAAGATGCAGTAGGACAAGCACTAGAGGTGGGAACGTGGATGCCAGTATCTTCATGCTCGATTCTATTCTCCACAGCACACCTTGTGAAACAGTTAGTAATATTAGTCATGTACTATTACAATGATGTTAAAAGAAGTTCTGTGTTTGCTCTGAGGGGTCAAAAACTCTACAATTAAGGCTTTCTAGGAGTTAAGTTGGCCTCATACGGGCTTGATTGGATTAATACTACTACTATTACTATCTAAGGTGAACATGAAATAATGCCGCCATTTCATGTGGTACTAAACTTCCCACATTCGAAGTCACATGAATCATGCCGTTATTTGTTAGAAAGGGAAACAAACGGTTTACTAAGGGTTCATGGCATGGCAAAAACACTCTGTCATGCCACTGTCCCAGGAAGCTTTCATGCATCATATTACTCATTAGTTCAAAGGCACGATCAAGGTTGCCCCTTTTTACTGTAACACCCTGGCCCAAAATCCACTCAATGCCCAACCCACCGTGGGGCAGACCCGCGCACACATAGCACCCCACTTACACCTTCGTCCTCGCTTCGTGTAAAAGGGTCAACCCGAAGGTGCTAAGCTTGGACCCAATGGGCATTATATACTACTACAACTCACTTTAGACAAGCAATATGGGACTAATCCCATCACATGACTCCTCATGGGCCACATGGGCCGTACTATGAGTAGGCCGGGGTATTACATTTACGCTACCCATCAATTAGCACAGGAACTAAATAAAATGGTTCACTAGGTCCTTCACATCCCATTCGGGAATTCCTAGAGTAGTCATAGCGCCAAGAATTCCGGAGACATTGTCGAGGCGCAGCACTGTGGCAATAGGCTAGATTAACCTGAGTTTGAAAAGTATTTAATGTGGTAGAAATTTCAGAAAAGAATTATCTTTACACTGAAAACTCTTTATCTTTGAAAAATTCATAAAAAAATTTCATTTGAACTCCAATTGGGGTGTTTCAATTTTTGCTGTTCATACCTTTTTATTCTCTTTCATGCCATGTAAAATTTATCTCCACCACCTTTCTGAAAAATTGTGCGAAAATATGTAATTCAGGCTACAGTAACCAAAACCTCATTTCCTTTATTTTTTTCTCCCGGTAGATCTTCGTTAGGGTATAACTCTCACATACAAACTCCAAATCAAATGATTTTTGTCTCTAAATTCATCTAGAATCTTAATCTTGCTATTGTGTAAATTCCATGCATTTTGAGCACTTTGAATTTTTTGGCTTTATTTGGTGTTTATTGCAATACGTTCTTTCGATAGATTTTCGGCGATCCGAACATATTCGTGAGTGTGACCAGAGAGTAATCAACCAATCCCCTCCTTTGACCATGTTGCTTTCCTATTAGTTTCAAAAAGTATAAATGTTGATTTTTAAGTATTCTATGCATTGCTTTAATTTCAAATACTTGTATGTCAATTGGGTAGAATTAGTTATATCCTCTTGCTGCATTTACCTTCCTTTGAAAGTTGAGTGCCCTGTTACCATTGATGCTTAAGATTATATGTTATATAGGTTTGTTGGTAATTTATAGAACGATGCATAGCCATGCTTGTAGTTGTAGTCAAAAATGGTTGATGGAGCTAGTCCATCAGCTGAGTGAATTGAATTTTGATGGAATTTGAGGAATGTGTACAGATCTTTGAATCTGGTTCTTGTGGACTTGTTGGGTAGTGTTATTGTGTGTTAGACTTGGGCGGGTGATAAAGTGATGAAGGGAGGTTGTCTCAGATTTGTGTAGCCCCGTTTGGGTGATTAAGGACCGATCTGTGGTGTGATAAACTAAGTCTTACGTGCAACCACATGCCGGGATAATGGCGAAGGCTTGGCTTAATAATTTTTCATGTTTTAGTTATCAAACCACAATTAGGTTGGCAAGTGTTGTTTTTGTTGAAAATATGAGGGGTGGGATCTGGGATGCTTCCCACGCCTAAGGAGTACTAGTAGTTGCCAAGGCTTTAGCGATGGCTCGTGTTTTGTTGTTGTTATCTTGTCAATCTAGTGGGGCCATGTTAAGTGTCGTCTTACTTGCCCTTAAGGGCATTTTGCGTTTGCGGGAAGCTGCGCAAGGGACTTACTTACACAACGGGGTACACCCATGGTGATGATAAGCGACTTTTGGCCAGGGTGTTGTTTCCTCGAGTGGTTTGCTAGTTAGGACATGGCATTGTAACGGCTTCGTTATGATATCTCAGTCACACTCCTAAGAAAGAGTGCTTTGGCCGACATTGAGAGGTATTCATATCGTGTGGGTAAAGCTGTACAAACTCTGTAGAGTCTATAATCTATTCAAATAATCGTGTCTCTAGTCATGGACATCGCTTGTGGGAAAGCATGCACAGTTAGCATATGGGAATTGGGTCCGGGTATGTTTAGAAATGATATGTGCCACGAACGGGAATTTCGCGGGTTGATTTGTTGAGAAATGATATGTGTCACGAACAGGAAGTTCTTGTGTTGATTATAAATTGGAATATATATTGTTTGTTGATCATGAATTGGAATACCTACTTTTATATAATGTTTCTAAATGTTTTACAAATAACAATTTAAATCTATACCGTTTATCTCATAAAAAAACCTTGCTTTATGCAAAAAAAAAAAAGAACCTGTTAGCCTTTCCTTTGATACCCGAATGCATTTACTTAAATTTACTATTTGTAAGTCTTGCGAGTACATTTTTGCACTCAATCAGATTGTCCTTGTTGTAGGTGAGAACGTCGTACGAATCGGGTTTAGCACAGCAGATGCAACGACTTTAACTCCAATTGGTTGTGTGTGGGTTTGGGCATGCCAACTTGGTTATTTACTTTTATTTCTTTATTTACTTCCACTACAATTTATTCTTTTATGATTAATTTGGCTGGTCGGCCCTCTTATGCAAAATTGGACCATAAGGTTCTATTTGTTGATGTTGTAATATTGATTCTATTATTCTTGTATGTTTGAGTATGGATATGATCAAATGTTGTTTGGATATGTGCATGCTAGCCACTGATCCTTGGGAGCTAACATGAGACACATATCTGGGCACTTGGAATCGCTTTCGTTTCTCGTTAAGTGTTGTTCCTCCGATGTAATCACTTGATTTGGAACAGGCTCGATTCCGGGGTTGCCACACTCGAATTCCCCTCCGACCTTCCGGTTTGTTCTGTCCGACCCATCACGCGTTGTAGGGTAGAAACAGACGAATTAACTGATCGATGCCATCAGTTCGATTACCTCCGCCATTTGGTGCTTGAGTGCTCGCACCATTTCCACCAATAGGTGGTGGCGGGTCAAGCTGTGGAGGGTCGTGCACGGCATCTTGATTGGTATCTCTGATTGAGTTAACCTTGTGCCTCCAACAGCAGTCCTCTGACGAGCTCCCGTCGTAACTAAGGGAGAGCCTTTCAGTGCTTCGACAAGGAGCCTCCACGATGGGGAGCGGTCAGAGATTACCACCTCTGGTGGGCTTTGTGATGGACTCAGCCTGATTCGGTAGATTCTCGATCGTATGCTGAGTTTTATCATGCCTACTTAGCCTTCGACCGGTGGTAACTTCATTGACACCTTCACTAGATGTCGGTTGACCCCCGGAATACATAGGAGCCATTGGCGAATACTGGTCGCCCATGACCGTATCGAGAGTACCCTTTGATTGCAGTGTTGGGCTTTTGTCGCCGTTCTTCTCGGTCGAAAGAACCGGGCTTGCAGAGGCGTTCGAAAATTCTGAACTAGTCGGAACGATCGATTCCTCTGGCTGCAACACTGATGGTGGTGGTGAATCTTCCTCCATGCGATCGATCTCGCTGGTCTCAGCGAGGGGCGAGCCGACGGTAGAAGAGGATGATGACGACATCCTGTTTTGTTCCATGGCACAGATGCATGCGTCCATGTCAAGGTTGGAGTAGTCTGCCAAGTCGAACCAGTATTTCTCATCCCAAGTTCCTGCCATGATCGCATGAGCGACAGTGGAGCGAAGGAAAGTGAATGAGGATTACTTGAGCAAAGAAAGCTTCAAGAACTCAATGTCTTCTTCCCCACGGACGGCGCCAACTATCGACGATCTAGTCGCCGATCTTACAAAATAAATAGAGGAAAATGGCTAAGAGTTCTTGGATGAGAATGAGATTGCTCTTTATTGCAATGAACTGGATCTTTACAGGGGGTGCCTTAGGCAAGACAGTAGACTAGTCCTAATTACACTGAGTACTATGCTATGATTTGCTTCAATTGTCTTGTGTTGTAGACTTGTTTGAAACCGTCTCGAATCCGTTGCCTCTTGTCTTGGCTTTGTCGTTCCCCTTTAAGGTACTGACGAAGTGGTGGCAGTCACTCCCGGAAGAGACGTCCTTTAGAAGTGTCGCGTCTGGTCAGAGAAATGGTTGCAGTTGGTAAAACGCCAACTAACCAGTAGTTGATGTCAGTGGGAGATAATAACCATATGGTGGTTATTGTTAGTGACTTATGTCTGGAAATGTTGTGTGGTTTGGAGCAAATAACACATGCATTCCATTCGTCACATGGGAGAGATATACTTGGAATCAGATCCAAATGTTAGTTCAAAGCTTCTACGAGCAGTTATCTGATTGTGCGATGGGTATAGGACCCCCTCCGACCAGGTTACCCATTGGGTGATCTTTAGGATTCTAACGACCATAGGGGTTGTTAGCCACGAGGTCTACGACCACATAAGCTATGTGGATTTTAATTAATATTTAGTAATTTAATCCTCGTCAGCTGTCGAGGGCGTCAGCCCTTAAGGGGATGAATGTAATACCTTGGACTACTCGTAGTGTGGCCCATGTGGAGTTGCGTGATGGGATTAGTCTCATATTATTTGTCTAAAGTGAGTTAGAGTAGTATATAATGTCTGTTTGGTCCAAACGTACCACCTCCGGGTTAACCCCTTTTACACGAAGCAATGACGAAAGTGAAAGTAGGGTGCCATGTGTGTGCAGGTCCACCCCACGTTGGGCTAGGCATTGAGCGGATTTTAGACCAGGGTGTTACAACACTACTAGAAAAAAGATGTTTCATGATGGGCACACATTTTCTTGACAGGCTTGCATCACCATTAGGAATTTTAATTTTTCTTGACAGAGCAAGTGCATTTTGGGTAGCTCTGATGTGGCGTATATTAAAGGAAAAATTGGCTACAGGGCACTCAACTTTGTCGCCCTTTGCTGATGGACATCCAAAAAATGTGGCTTTGCCAAAACAAACTAAAATTTTGTCGATATTGACTGTAGGACACTGATGCGAGTATTATATTATTATCTGTTATTTTGGAGAGAGAAACACCATAAAATGACCTTTAAACCTTCCATCTATGATGAGTTGGGCCGTAGTCACTAAAAGAAGAAGAAGAAGAGAGAGAGAGAAAAAAAACATATGACTTCTCGCTACAGCTGGGGCTTGACCAAACAGCGCACAACACATTCCTTAGCTCGTGTCTCATATGGACCAATCCCGGAGTAGGGAACGGCACCAGCAACCGCGAGCGCCTGGTCCTACGCGTGCTCCGCCACTACTGGACCCTCATGCTGCGGCCCTACCCGCAGCATGTCGAGTCCGTTGCCAACGAGATGGAGCTGCGCTGGCGCGAGCTGCGGCTATACGCCAACACCAGTGGTGATGGTACCCTCACACCGCAGTGGGCGTCAGTGTCGTTCACCTACCCTGTCACGCTCGACACGGTGACCAGGAATCCGGAGCTCAAGACCAGCATTCGCGCTGACCTAGAGAGCTTCCTCAAGTGGCATCGGCGCAGTGGGCGGTGCACTGAGAGGAAAGGAGGGAGGACGAGATCGCTGCGGGAAGGGAAAGAGGGGCTCACCGACGGCAACGCTAGGGAAACAATGGCAGATGGCGGCGCTTGGATCTTGACAAGGATGGCACGAGGACCACCGATCGAGAAACATGGTGGATGTACGAGGTGGAGCTCAATGAGAGGATCTTGGGGAAAGCGACGGCAGGATCGAGCCTCACTGGCGGCGGCACAAAACAATGACGAAGAGCTTGAGGGTGGCATCAATGGCAGCAGTGGAGAAGCTCCAATTCCAGTGAGCTCACGCGGTACAATGGCGAGGTCTTTTCACGACGGCTCTAGAGCATCAGAGGCGGTGGGTCACAAGGTGCGCAACGTAAGGTGACGTGTGCGATATAGGCGTCGTGGGCGGCGGTGATTGGACCGGGGGAGGCCCACGACCGGATTGGGCCGGTTCGGCTAGGGAGGAAGAGAAGTAGAGAGAAGGACGTTGTGGACGGCGGTGCACAGACGGTTGGAGGCGGTGGCAGTTGGACCACGGCCGGATCGAGTCGGTTCGGCTGGGGAGGAAGAGAAGAGTAAGGAAGAAGATAAAGCCTTATCTCTAATCTTCAGCCCGAAAATGATATTATACTCACCTCAATGTCCTACAGCCAATATCCACAAAATTTCAGTGTGTTTTGGTAAAGCCACGTTTTTTGGATATTCATCAACAAAGTGCGACAAAATTGAGTGTCTTGTAGTCAGTTTTGTCTATATTAAAACTTTCCCTTTAGGTTAGCGGCGGAGGAGGCGGGATGTGGTGGACCACGACCACATAGTAACAACTAACAAGCCAAATAAGGTAAAAACAAGGTGAGTTGGACCAGCATCAGCGCGGTCGTGCGTGGTGTACTAAGTTTAATATAGTGATATAACAACAACAACAACAACAACAACAAAAGTATCAAACGGAAAAGGAAAACAAAACCGGAAGATAAGCAAAGCTGGGCTTTTGTGTGACGTGTTTCCGGCCCATACTAGTGGAACAGCCCATGGCAATATAATATATTAACCAACCATAAATGCAACTGTTGGCCTTATTAACAAGATACTCTCCGATTGGGAAATTGCTCATCGAGTGACTGCTACACAGGGGAAAAGAAGCGCCCCAGTGAGAAAAGTACCCAGGTGGATTCCTCCAAGTCAAGGGGTGTGTGACAAAGCTGAATGTTGATCCAGCTATGTCACGGACAGCTTCTGTGCCAACGGAAAGCTGTCGTTTTGATTGGTTTCTATGGTGGTTTTAAAACCCGTTACGACTTATTTGGATAGATGGAGATTAGATCCAATCTTTTCAGATTGGCATTGGTACGAAAAATATACTAAAATCTCTATCCATTCGTAGAGATCGGCTCTAATCCCTTACTACCGAAACAAACCCTTAGGGAGAAGTTTTCGAGGGACCTAGCCGGGAGCCACTACCCGGGTGGTTATCAGCCAATCTTGGTCATATTCCATTTTCACTCATTTTTCTTTGATTTTTTAGAACGCCAGCTCCATGAAATTCTAGTAGAAAACTAAGTAACCAAACATAACCGTTGGCGCAAGTAACCATTGCTTTCGGTTCAGTTCCCAATTAATTAACGTGGACTGATTGATCGATGTGCATGGAATGACTGCTAATGAATCCCGACCTGTTAGTAATTGCCAACTAAGTTGTTTGTGTACTGCTCAAATTAAGGTGCAACGCTCGCTGCACAATTAACGCGCACACACACTACTACAAAATAGGCTATAGCAGACGCTCCATCACAGACGGTTCCTATGGAACCATCTGTGTTGGGTCTATCGGGACCGGGCATAGCCTATCACAGACGGTTCACCCATCACAGACGGTTTTTTAATAGAACCGTCTGTGATCATTCACAGACGGTTCTATTAAAAAACTGTCTGTGATAATCATCATTATCACAGACGGTTCTATTAAAAAACTGTCTGTGATAATCATCATTATCACAGACGGTTTGTAACTAGAATCGTCTCACAGATGGTTCTATTAAAAAACCATCTGTGATAGTTACGTATCACAGACGGTTCTTAACAAGAACTGTCTCTGATTGTTGGGCGGGAAACGAAAATTTGGAAATAATGGGCGGGCTGCCGAAACTCACTTTATCTCTCTTCCTCACACCTCATACCTCCATCTCCTCCTCTGTCGTTTCTCCTCTCACACCTTGCGCCCCGGCCTCCCCCGAGCTTGTCGCCCGCGGCCTCCTCCAACTCACCCCAGCCTCATCGTCACCGGCCTCCTCCGAACCGTCGCCTCCGGCCTCCTCCACCTCGCCCCAGCCTCATCGTCTCTGGCCTCCCACGACCTCGTTGCCCTCGGCCTCCTCCACTTCGTCGCCCCGGCCTCCCACGACCTCACTCTCTCTACTCCCCCCTTTGCTCTGTGATGTGGATTACCGAGAGCTAGTGTTAGTGCTCTGTAAATGGATTGAGTTGATGCTACTGTGATGTGGGTGATGCTGTGTTGTATTGTTGGAGGCTCTCTGTGCATGTGTAGTTCATGTTGAGTTATTTGGTTTGGGCAAAAATATAGTTGGTAGATCGCGTACTGTCCGGTAAAACCGCCATAATTTTTGATTGCGACGTTCTTTGGTTCGTTGGAAAGCTAATGAAAAGTTCAATCCGAAAATCCATAACTCCATATCAGATTCATTCGTGAGGCTCAGGAGACTGCAGACAAAGTGAAAACCCCCAAAAAAGGTCGTTTAGGGCCTCAAAACAGCCTCCGAAGTTTTAGCAGCCGTTTTCGGTTTTTTTTGCGACAGAAAAGGCTATCACGAGCGGTTCTAAACAAGAACCATCTGTGAAAACTCATCACGAGCGGTTCTTATTCGTAACCGCTCAGGAAAACTTCATCACAGACGGTTCTGTCTGTGATAGTGCGTATCACAGACGGTTTTGAACTGTCTGTGATAACTGCCTATTATCACAAATCAACAAATATAGACGGTTCGGAAACCGTCTATGATGACGGTTCCGAACCGAGGCTTTCTGTAGTAGTGACACGACATTAATTTCTTAATTAACCGCAACACACCAGCTAACCACGTGGACAAAAATTAGAACCGTCATATATTTATGGTCGTGTTACCCATGATCATGCACCCAAACTCCTATACACACCAACTAGCAACATGAAATTTTTTTTTGGAACAGTTGTATATTTATGGCCACGTACCGACGATCAAGCAATCGAACTCACGACAATAAAAGTAGAACAAAAGACACAAGATATACAACTTGGTGGTTCGTGCAATAAACAGTACCTACCCTCCTTATATATGGAGGAGGGTGTCTACCCTCTCTATTGAATAAGCAATATAAGACTAAACTACACTAATGAGGCTCGTACCACTAATGGGTCTGATTTAGATGAAGTGTCCACATGATCACACCATCGGGTCTTTGTAATGAGCCGATGTACAATAAAACAAGTAATTAACGTCCGTTCACTGCAAAATTCGATGATAATTTTTTCTCCAAAATTTGGCAGTGTTGCCGAGCTAATTTTCTCTTTAGCTAAACGTGGACAAGGCCATATGAGTGCATGACAAGTTCACTGCATCCGATTAATCGTACAAGCAGCTGTGTGGCCCCGTCAATTGCTAGGTGGAATTGCATGCATTGGGTGCATGATATGATGTGTCATTAACGACTAATTAACCAATTAGCTAGCTAGTCAATAGAGAATAGTCATGCATGCATGCTCATGAACTTAGCAAAACATGCGTGTGTATTCGGTTGAAAAGCGTGTGCTCACATTGCCTAAGGCCTTCGGTGCCTCTGACAAACTCCAAACGTGTATAGAGGGGCGCGCACACGTATGTATGCGCGCAGGTGCTGTGAGCGTGGTGTGTGCTGAGCTTGTGCGTCTGCCTTGTTGATAATACAGTTCTAGGTTTCAATTGGGCCATCGCACTGTCGTCCGTTCCTAGTCCCCCACCGGCATAAGACCACAGAGCACGCCAACGAATTGACTAGCCGTACGTTACTCTTGTGCCGCGTCCGGCACAGTCCTGTGTCTGTTTCTGTACCTATTTTTGTTCGACGGTCGTTGTTGCTGGTTTTTGTTGTCTTGTGTTGATTCAGCTGATCAACGGCTAAGTGCACGTACCTCTCTGAAATGTCGTTTTCTCGGCTTATGTTGTCGTCCAACACACGATCGAGCCTCTTAACTAGGGGAGCATACCAGGTGCACAAGTACCATTTAGTGTACATATAAAAAAAACTTTTGTTTGGGTATCAAATTAGCATAAAAAATTCTGAAAAAAATTCTAGATGTAATTTATGCTGTTTTGTTCCACTCTTTAAAATTTGAAGTTCAAATTCAAAGTATGTTAGAAGATACATAAAAGAGAAGTTTACTGTGAATAGTAACATTTGCCTGTTTTTTTTCAGCACCATTTGATCTATCATATGTCAGAAATTTCTCTTTTTTGTATCTTCTAACATACTTTGAGTTTGAACTTCAAATTTTAAAGGGTGGAACAAAACACCATAAATTACATCTAGAATTTTTTTCAGAATTTTTTATGCTAATTTGATACCCAAACAAAAAGTTTTTCCATATGTGCACCAAATGGGCTTTGTGCACCCGATATGCAGCCCTTAACTAGCTAGCTAGCAAATGGAAGCATTGTATCCGACCCATCTTGTGTACCTAGTTGTTAATATTGAGTTGCATGCACTAACTAATTTACCCAAAAGCTTAAGCTGATGAGGAAAGGTGGACAATTCACTTATACTTCAACACTCCCCCTCATGTGTAGGCTCCCTCAAACCTAAGACATAGAATAGAAATGGGCTGCAATTATTTTTCTTAATTATACCAAATGGTCTTGAACTCAAGACCTTTTGGCTCGATCTGTATTGAGTTGCATGTACTAACCAATTCACCCAAAAGCTTAAGCTGATGAGGAAATGTGGACAATTCACTTATACATTCCATTAAAATCAGCACGAAATTAACCACCTCCAAACCTGCATGCTGGTGTACATAAGTTTCCAACTCAAACAGGGAGAACCGGTGAGATGATCGGTCGATCGATTTGCGCCATTTGTTTATACCTGTCGAGATGAACTTTTCAATCCTTGGTACTGCATTGCAGGGTTCCATTTACCCGCCGAAATTCAGCGACAATCGCCAAAATTCGGATTTTCCGGCCGCCCCCGGTAACAATGCATATGGACAGAAAAACGGATTTACATGAATTTCATCAATATATAAAGGAATTTCGGAATGGCAACAGACAACATGTATGCACGCGACCTAGTGGTAAGGTAGCTGCGTTGGTAATGGCAGGTCCTGAGTTGGAACATTGAGAACTGCAGTTTTTTTTGTTTTTTCCATCAACGAAATTCAGATTTGAAATCAAAATTTTTGGACGAAATCTGCCGCATTTTTCTGGTTTTCACGGAATTTGTTTTAACCGGTGGGGTCCTGTAAAAAAAATGTTTGCCGGCAACCAAAACCCTGCTGCCTTGTTGGATAAATTCAATCCTTTGGTCGGTTAGGAAGAATGAATATAATTTGTGCTGTATTGTGCCACGTGGCAAAATATTATAGGCCAATTAAGAACTCGGGACTCCCAAGTTGCTACCACAAAGAACAATTTGTCGTACGGAAATCCTCCTGAACCGAGAGCCGCAAAAGCTTCAATGGAAGATCGAGGGAGCGGAAAATGCATACATATTTATAGTACTCATACTACTACTCCTTGAAACAAAAGTTCTCCTGATGAAGAGCGGCATAGTTAAGCCTCGAGCAACTAAGGCAATAGCCCAAAGTATACAATCAAAATCACATAAAAAGCATCTTGAAAAATTGCTAAAAATACGATTTTAGCTCAACAACAGCGAGTCAAGTCCAAGGCCTAGGCGGTAGCTAGCTTCGCCCTGCCAATGAAAATAAAGAAAAAAAATGTATAGAAGTTGAAAATAGAACTACAGAAGCACTTCTTGGGCCATGTTGGACATTTTTTGCTCTGGCAAATGCCATGAGATGACTGTTTCTCTTCTGTTTTTCACCTCGATCGGTTGGTGAATAATCGATTGCAAATGTTTAACGGTAGCAACAAATTAGCTAGGATTATCAACTCCGGCCATGGTAATCAAATTCAAGTACAAACTAAGTAACCGTTTCTGTAAGTAACCATTGCTTTCAGTTGCTAACTTTTCGAGCTAAAGAGTCACTGGTTGATGTGCATGGAATGACTGCCAATTAAACCCAATCTCTGCTTGCCGGTAACCAACTAATTTGTGTACTAGACAGACTAGGGTGCAATGTTCACTTCTAGATGTGCACTTCACACACTACACGTACAACGTTTCTTAATTAGCCGCAGCACACAACTAACGATACTAAATGGGGCAAAGACAATTACGGCCGAACTTATGTCGATTAGAACCGGTTACCATATTTGTGACATCATAAACTAATTAAGCATCGACATCTTCAATTAACAGGAGATTGATGAGATTGATTAGCCACTTGGTAAAAATTGTTGGGAAACCATGGGTCTGCCCCAGCAGTCGGTCTATAGGTGGGCGTCCCATCCAAACCCTAGGAAGATCTCTAGGCTATAAATAGGGGTACTAGTCATCGTAAAAGGCTGATCAATTGATGAAGAAATAAAGAGAAGCAAGAAGCCACCTATATCTCTATGTTCAATCTACTATTATGTATTTGTGTTCTTGCATTGTTCTAAGCGATTCTACGCTTGTCTACGAGGTAATCGCTCGGACTGGACTCGCCAGCGACAGTTCCTCAACACGTTATCAGCACGATCGACTCTCCTCGGATCGAAAGGTAACCATCAAAGAACGACACTCGTAGATCGAATCGTTTTTTCCAAGATTGCTTTCAATTCTGCAAATTTGCCTTTCTAGATTGTATCCTACGGTACAAATCCGCTCTAATCTATGGCGAGCCGACTTGAAGTCGTCGGCACAATGCCGATCGCTATATTGCATAGAAAAGTGGATGTCGATTCTACTGCAGATTGAAAATTGCAAATACATTCTAATCTACCACGAGCCGACTTGAAGTGGTCGGCCAAGCCGATCAGTAATAGCATGAGCGATAATTGCATGATCATTAATACTATGGATGAACAGTACATTGCATCGTATGAATAGTAACGGAAAAAACTTCGGCCGACGGCCCCGCAAACGCCCGGCCACCCGCCGCCGCCGCAAGGCGCGTCGCCTCAACTGAAACCGCTTCGCGCCGCTCGTCGCCACCCGCACCGCCCGTTGCTGAGCCGCCGCCGCCGCCGCACGAAAGCGCCGCCCGCATGGCCGCCTCGCATCATTGCGTTCATCAAGCTGCGTTTGGACTGCCATGAACTGACTCAAACCCTGATCTGTTGCGGCCACCGGAGGAGGTGGGGGTAGTGGCGTAAAGGGATCCACTAGTTCATCTTGACTTGCCGAGTTGCAGGTCTGAACCATCTGCACAAATCTTCTCAGGTTTAATAGAAAAGAGGAAGACAACACGATAAGAAAGAGGGAAAAGCACAAAGATGAGCGAGAAAAAGGGAGAAAGACGGGACAACCTAATTGGGGAAAATCGGTTTAACCCAACGAACAAATAGCCGGAAAGCTATTAAGAGACAACAAAACTCAAGCTGAAGATCCTATCTATTGGACTAAACGATACTGAAACTTAGAATGGTAACTTAGGTATAACACTAATAATCTATCGTATATGGATGGTCGGCTTAAAGCAAAGCTCGATCCTATAGAGATTACAGAGGTGAGAGAGTCACTTTAAGTTGAAAACAAAGTTTCAGAAAAGATAAGAGGTAAGACTCTAAGAATGAAATGAGGAGAGATTAGCATAAGATGAGGAGGAATGGAGTAAGATGAGAGAAGAATACTATTCATATTAGACTTGTTGTTTTGATTTTCAAAATAAATTTTTGAAGTTTTGACTAAACGACTATGCTAACTATGGTTGCGTCCTAGAGTCGATATGGCTCTGATACCACCGCTGTCGGGACCCCGAGTAAGCAACCCTAGGACCCTCTGTGCATTCTGAACTAGTCCCATGATCAGTAACTAGCTCACACAGTTGCAACATTGGTGTATTCATATCCATACAACAAACTATAGATGAAGCAAGCAAATTAATATTATTTAGTAGCAAAAGGACCTTATGGTCAAGTCTTACAACGTTTGCGACGTAGGTCTTAACAACAAAAGGGAGCTTGCAGCGGAAACCAAATATCTGGTGAAGGCCACCCAACATGCCCACATGCAATCGAGTGGAGGACGTAACCCAATTCGCATAGTCTTCAAAGTAGTCTTTCTCGTAGAACTCGGTGTTCTCTGGTTCTTCTTCGGCAACTGATCAACAAATGGCGCAAAGTCGTGAGTACTTAAAGTACTCAGCAAGTCGTAGAGAAATGTATGCAAGTAATATTCGTGCAAGGCTTGACAAGAATAGCTTTATGGCTTATTTTGCAGAAAGCAATATTAACAGTAAATATAGTAATTAGATTAAAAAGCATAATTTAAAAGATTAATACATAAGTAATCAATTTTCTTCAAAACAACAAGTGAACACCCCGTTCACTTTCCAACCATCAACCAAAACCAACTACTCAGATCCATCCAACATATTCCAACATTTTATGAAAATATACCCCTCGTGTGAAATCACTAGGCATTGTCCATAACCGGGGACATGGCTATTCGAATAGTTTTACACTCTGCAGAGGTTGTGCAACTTGACCCACAAGAGATAATCATCTTATAATGTCAGTCATTTCACGCTTTCGAAGGCGTGTGACTAAGTAATTATCACAAGGTTTTTACAAAGCTCTGTTTTGACTCAATTCTACCTGCTAAGGTTTCGCCATTCTGGGCCCCCTCTTGCACCGCTTATCCACCCTTAGCAAAACCGAACCAAAATATTGCTAATTAGTTGGCCAGGTCCACCCCATAAATGGACTTATGGTTGCACAGTATGGCCCAGATCAATGGCGCACAAAGTTAAGTCTTTAGTGGTTGCTCCCAATGTGCTTCCACACCCACCTTCACCACCGCCCACTTGCCCGAGCATAAATCGTTTTCAATCAACTTGGCCAAATGAAAACCCTTACCATGGCGCAACAAATTTTATCAATAGTGGCTTAGCAACAATTCCATAATTCATTAAGTCATGTTCATTCATTCTTTGAGTAAGTGATCATGAATATATCGCGACTAAGCAAGGCTAAGCATAATGCGCCCCAAGTTGGTAGTACAATAATGTCCAACTAATAATTAACCATCCTAAGGTGTCCAATGAATTATGTCATTCAAGGGTACATGTCATTCTCAATTTATCAAGGAGGCATAATGGCAGTTAGGTAATTAACTATTCCCGAAACTATTTTTATATAATTAGCCATGCATCTTTATATTTAAACAATATACTTTTATAAATTGGGTATGACATGATCAAAGGTCTATGACTTGCCTTCGTTGTAGAGTTGAGATGCTTCGGTCGTCGGGTCCAAGAATTCTTCCGAAACGCCGGAATCTATACGTGTGAACAAAGCTAAATAAATAAAACAATTACAAATAAAATCCCAAAAAATTACCAAACAAGCACCAATAGAAATATAAAGAATGTAGATGAATTTAAAAATTTGAATCACTCGAATTGGAGTTTAGACAGAGAAGATATGGCCATCGGAAGTTTGAAAATACATAAAATGAAGAAAAAGGGGATTTTCGGAATTTTCTGAACTAATTTTCTAAAGGAAATTCATTTTATTGCGTCAGCATGACGCCGGCCCTGGGATTTTAATTTCGGTCAAATTATTTTCCAACGAAAAAAGATGAAAATGCCATGTGGGCTTGCGTGGACTACCACGCATGCAAAAAGGATGAGGTGGCGCTGACGAAGGTGCCAAGGTGGCGGCCATGTCGGCACCAAGTGGTGGCACGCTCGGCCCGACGGCTCGCCGGCGAACAACGGGGAGATGGCTGGCGACAAGGGCACCGGCGGCTAGAGGAGCTTACGGCGAGTCTGGCGTGCGTGGTTTTGATGACGCGGCGCCACTGGATGGTCGGCGGCAAGCGGGGAAAAGCTGCGGCGGCGACGGCCGAGGTGGCTTTGGGGTTCCGACGATGGTCCAAAGGTGGGGAGGCACGCACGGGGTGTCCCTCATCCTTGCGATGCCGGAGGTGGAGTTGAAGGTGGCCGAGGAGCTTCAACGGCGGCGCTAGGGGCTTCAGGTCTCTTCACACTTACAGGTGGCTTCTTCTTTAGTGTGATTGCTCCACTGAACTTTGCAGAAACGAAGGATCTTGCTTCTTGTTACCCACTCTGTCACTTCCAAAATCTTGATGGCTTGCTCCATGTAGGTGAGATCTTCCTGTAGATTAATGGCTTCTAAAGGCATCTGCTCTTCTGGCACACGCAGGCAATTCTTCAGTTGAGACGCATGAAAGACGTCATGCACCTCGGAAAACTAAGGTGGGAGCTCCAATTTGTAAGCAACTTCTCCTCTCCTGACTAGAATTGGAAAGGGTCCTATGCATCTTGGTGCGAGCTTCCCACTTACTCTGAAGCAACGTATTCCTTTGAGAGGTGAAACCTTCAGGTACACATGATCTCCAGGTGCAAAGGCTAAATCTCAACGACGGTTATCAGCATAACTTTTCTGTCGGGTCTGAGCAGTTCTCACCTTTTCTCTGATTGACCTAACTTGATCTTCAGCCTCCTTCAGGATTTCTGGTCCAAGCACTTGCCCTTCGCCTGATTCAGTCCAATACAATGGTGTTCGACACTTTCTTCTGTAAAGAGCTTCGAACGGGGACATCTGCAAACTTGATTGATAACTGTTGTTGTATGGAAACTATGTATAAGGTAGCGTCTGATCCCAGCTGGTCTAGTTCTCTAGAGCACAGGCTCTCAACATATCTTCTAGGATTTGATTCTTTCTGTTTGACCATCTGTTTGAGGATGGTAGGCTGTACTGAAATTCAAATTAGTGCCCAAAACACTATGCAGTTTCTGCCAGAATCTTGAGGTGAACTAGGGTCCTCGATCTGATACAATCTTCTTTGGTACCCCATGCTGACATACTATCTTTGCCATGTGCAATTCTGCAAGTCTGTTTCCTGAGTAGGTGGTCTTGTCTGGGATGAAGTGAGCAACTTTTGTTAGGCGATCTACAATTACCCAGATGGAATCATATCCAGCTTTTGTTCTTGGCAGACCGGTGATAAAGTCCATGCCAATTTCTTCCTATTTCCATTCAGGTATGTCCAAAGGTTGCAAGAGTCCAGCAGGCCTCTGATGCTTGGCTTTAACTCGCTGGCAAATGTCACATTGTGCTATATACTCAGCGATCTCACGCTTCATGCTAGGCCACCAATAAAACTCTTTGAGATCTTGTTACATCTTAGCGCTTCCGGGGTGAATGGAGTACAAGGTTTCATGAGCTTCCTTGAGTATTAACTACTTAAGTTCCTTCTGATCTGGAACACAAATACGTTTATCAAACCACATGACGCCTTGCTCATCTTCTAAAAATCTTAGGGATTTACCCTGATTCATGTTTCTTTTGATCTCCTTGATATCTGCATTTTCTTCTTGAGCTTTCTTGATCTGATCTTGAAGAGTTGGTTGTACTTTCAAAGCAGCTAAGTAACCTTTTTCAACCAACTCAAGCTTGAGCTTCTGAAATTCTTCGTGCAGTGCTAGCTGACTTTCCTTGATCATCAGAGTACTGCAGTAGACCTTTCTACTTAAAGCATCTGCTACCACATTAGCTTTGCCTGGGTGATAATGGATTCGCATGTTGTGATCTTTGATCAATTTCAACCATCTTCTTTGCCTTATATTAAGATCAGCTTGAGTGAAAACGTACTTCAAGCTCTTATGGTCCGTGTAGACTTCACAGCGATTACCAATGAGGTAATGACGCCATATCTTCAAAGCATGCACTATAGCAACCAATTCTAAGTCATGAGTGGGGTAATTTGCTTCATGAGGCTTCAACTGGCGTGAAGCATATGCGACTACCTTCCTTTCTTGCATCAGGACACAACCAAGACCTTGACGTGATGCATTATAGAAAATCTCGAAATCTTTCCGAACATCAGGTAGAATCAGCACCAGAGCGGTGGTCAAACGTTTCTTTAATTCTTGAAAACTCTGCTCACATTCTGGCGTCCAAGCAAATTTCTTTTCCTTTTTCAGCAATTGCGTGAGGGGTCTTGCTTTTCTCGAGAAACCTTCTATGAACCGACGGTAGTAACCTGTCATAACAAGGAAACTTCTCATCTAAGGCACTGACTTGGGTGACTCCCAGTTGAGTACATCCTTGACTTTGCTAGGGTTGACGGCGACTCTTTCTGCAGACATGACGTGTCCCAAGAAGGTAACTTCCTTTATCCAAAACTCACATTTGTTGAATTTAGCATAGAGTTGGTGACCTCTAAGCTTTTTCAAGACCAAGCGAAGGTGTTCTTCATGTTCTTCTTCACTCTTAGAGTATACTAGAATATCGTCAATAAAGACAATGACAAATTCATCCAAATACTCCATGAATACTTTATTCATCAAGTTCATAAAGTAAGCAAGGGCGTTGGTCAATCCAAAAGACATGACCATGAACTCGTACAGTCCATAACGGGTTGAGAAAGCTGTCTTGGGAATATTCTCTTGGCGAATCTTCAACTGATAGTATCCTGATCTCAAATCTATCTTGGAAGTTTGAAAATATGGCCTTCTAGAGTTTGAAAATACATAAAATGAAGAAAAAGGGGATTTTCAGAATTTTCTGAACTAATTTTCTAAAGGAAATTCATTTTATTACATCAGCATGACGTTAGCCCTGGGATTTTAACTTCAGCTGAATTATTTTCCAAAGGAAAAGGATGAAAATGCCACGTGGGCTTGCGTGGACTGCCACGTATGCAAAAAGGATGAGGTGGTGCTGACGAAGGTGCCAAGGTGGCGGCCATGTCGGCACCGAGAAGTGGCGCGCTCGGCCTGACGGCTCACCGGCGAACGATGGGGAGGTGGCCGGCGGCAAGGGCACCAGTGGCTAGAGGAGCTTACAACAAGTCTGGTGTGCACGGTTTTGATGACGTGGCACCACGGGATGGCCGGAGGCGACCCGGGAAAAGCGGCGACGGTGGCGGCCGCAGGTGGCTTTGGGGTTCCAACAACGGTCCGGAGGCGGGGAGGCATGCACGGGGTGGCACTCGTCCTTGCGATGCCGGAGGTGGAGTCGAAGGCGGCCGAGGAGCTTCAACGGTGGTGCTAGGGGCGGCGGCGGCGGGCAGTGGTCGGCGGCGAAGAACTCGAAATACAGTGAAGAGAAGGCGAGAGAGGAAGAGTGAGTCGGGGAGAAGCAAGAGGAGGCCATGGCACATCTGGTGCTCCCTTTTATAGGGCTTAGGGAGGTCCGGAGGCGGGATGGGCGAGCGCGGAGCGGCGGCGGGATTCACGGAGCTCCAGGCATGGGCGGTAGTAGGTGAAAAAGACAAGGCATGGGGAGGAGTGGGTGGCAGCAATGGGCGCGGCGAAAGCGCGGGCATTAAATGCGCACAACGGGGCGGCAGGTGAGTTGGTGAAAAACGCGATGCGGGCGTTGACGCCGTGCCCACTCGGCATGGGCGCAAGGTAGTTAAAATCGCGATCCTACTCGTAAAGTCGTACGATCCCACGACGACCTGTCGATCCAGATCGCACTCTGGATCGGAATCAGGTAGGATCGTGGTAGAGTCGCGATCCAAAGGGTAGAGTCGTGTAGAATCGTGTAGAATCGTAGAGTAGAGTCGTGGTAGAGTCGCAAAAAAGAAAAAAAATTGCAAATTTTTTATTTTTTTTTGCAATTTTTTTAGAGGCTCGGTTTTGCTGATATTTTGTTTTAGAGCAAAATTTGTTGATATTAATTTCTGAGATTGAAACTATAAATAAATAAGGAACATGCAAAATATTATATCAGTGTGGCAATGCTAGTACAAATATCTATATTATGAGTTATGACATGAGCAATCTTGAGCTTGATAATGATAAGCTATTTTTATTCCTGTAGTATGTCTAGCCGCCTTTAAGGAACATGCAAGCGTTGCAATTAGATATTGATTTACAAAACTTGTGAACATTTCTCATTAATTGTAGTAAACTAGTCAAGGCCATTGGTACATTCTCCGTAGTTGAAACTATATCACCCATCATGTTAGTACCATTATGCTTTTACGTTATGTGATAAGAAGTGTTTTGCCCTTTTTGGTAATAAGTAATTGGTAAACCTTATAAGAATCACACAAACTTATAATATAGATGTTAAATATGTGTATTTTTACAAATCCGTAGAATCGCGATTCTCACGATTCGATCTCTGATTCGATCCTCTGGAGGCCGTCGATCCGACTCGGGATCTCGACTCGACTACCTTGCATGGTATTTGCATCTTGAGAGGAAGAAGATGACCAGGAGGTGGCGGGTGCGGCTGACTAGCAGGGCCCCTTTGTTAGCGAGAGAGGGACAAGGAGGGCGCGGTTCGGACCGACGCGGAAGCGGGCTGGTGCGTGGTGTGGGCCAGGAGGCTGGACCGCGTGAGCGAAGGAGGGAAAGGGGCCGAAGAAATTCAGCCTAAGGTGACAAAAAAGGGATTTTTAGACATTTTCGAATTAAAGAAATTCCAAAAAAGAAAAACATTTTTAGAAAACAGTAAATAGAGTCCAAAATTCAAGAAAAATAAATAGAAATTGATTGAATTATTTGGAACTTAATAAAAAATACTTTTAGCTTAACTTTTGCTTTTGATTTTGCAAATAAATTATTTTTAACTTTGGGACACAAGGAAACCTCTTTTAAAATCCTAGAAAATATTTAAAATAATATTTTTGAATTTAAATCAAATAAGAACCAAAAAACTTAAATAAACCAACTTTGAATTCATTGAAGTTTGATTAATTCAAATTAAATTGCTTTTAAATTCTGAAATTCCAAGTTAAGTTTTAGAAATTCAATAAAACGAAATGGTTACTTTTTAATTTTTGAAAATTTTCAAAAAGCCCAGAAAATAGGGATGTTACAAAACCAATGCTAGAAGCTACAAGGTGTGGAAGCCTCTTACAAAGGAGAGGGGCAAGAAGGGTAAGGTCGTGGGTCGCACGTTTTTTATACTTTCCAGTTTAAGAAGAATGGCAAATAACAGCATGTGGCACACCTCACCATTGTAGGCACGGATGATCCACATCTATTAGTTGCACTCATGGTGTGGACAGCCCAGTAGCAGGCCCAGTCATCCCTCCTTTGGATTGCCTAAGAGGAGAAGATCGCCATAAAGCAGATTCAGGCAGAAGTTTCTACATACTTCGCTGATTCGATCTGGTGCACGCATTGCACTTAGATCTTTTTATAGTCCCTTGCAGTTTGTGATTGAAGTAGAATATTGAATTATTTTATTCTTTGAATAATTGTTGTAAGCTCTAGGAGAGCAAAGCATTAAATTCATATAATGAGTCCTGCAAGGCTTATATTCTCGTATTTATAATAGCAAGTTATGTTCTGATATCTAAAGTATTTTATTTATATGTTGCTTGCTTCCCGCTGCATATTAATAAAGTGCATTATATTATAACACGTGTGGCGTCCTATGGAGAAAGTGTGCTTACCAAGGTAACGGCACAACGAATACCATCTTGAGAGAGATGTAACTTTTTGAGTCGATCAGCATGAATGCTAGTAGTCTTATGACAATCGCGGGCAGCGATGCTTGTATAATAGGCTCAGAAAAGGCCACAATTATACTCTCGATGGGCATAACTTTGGTCATTAAAGAAGCCTTGTTGTACCCAGAATCGACTAGAACTCTTAAGGATATTCACGCTAACGATTTCCACATAGAGACTGAAGAAGAGTATGGTAAAGAATACCTGCTCATTACAAAGCATGAAGAAAGTGAAAAAGGGTATTAGAACGACTTCATATGAAACTAGGCTATACTACACTAATATTAAGGCACCTGTAGCCAATACTGCCCTAAAAATTGTATTTAGAAGCTCTGAACTTTTCTATCTCTAGCATGATAGATTAGGTCACCTAGGTCTTAGGATGAAGAGAAATATAATTAACAATTCACAGAGACATAATATCAATGTAAAGAATTTTTTGAATCAAGAAGATTTTGTGTGCCCTGCATGTGCCACCGGGAAATTATTTTCTAGACCTTCTGCTCTGAAAGTGAATGATGAAATCTCTGCATTCCTGGACCGAATCCAGGGAGACATTTACGATCATATATAGCCATTGTCAGGGCTATTTAGGGACTTTATGGTGCTCATCGATGCTTTCTCGAAATGGTCGCACATATGTTTATTGTCTACGAGAAACTATGCTTTTGCAGAGCTAATCTCGCAGATAATTTAAATTAAGAATATTTTCCTTAATCATCATGTGAAGTCCACCAGAACAGACAATGCCAGAGAATTTACTTCAAAGGCATTTGATGATTATTGTATCGCAATGGGAATTAAAGTTGAGCATTTCGTACCACATGTCCACACCCAGAATGGACTAGCAGAGGCATTAATTAAAAAGATTAAATTTATTGTCCGACCACATTTCAAGAATTGTAATTTACCAACTGCATGTTGGGGACACGCAGTCCTGCACACAGCAACTCTCATCAATTTTAGACCACCGGCATATAATATCCATCCACCTATACAATTAGCGCAAGGGTCAGCACCAAAAAATTCTTATCTTTGAAGATTTGGTTGCAAGATTTATATACCTATACCACCACCAAAGCAAACTACAATGGGTCTTCTCCAAAAGTCTGGAATATACGTTGGTTATGAGACAACATCCATAATCAGATATTTGGACCCTATGAAGAGATATTTGCATTCTGTCCGATTCACTGATAGTATATTAGATGAAGCTAGTTTCCCATTATTAGGGGGGAGGAAATCAACCCCTTGATGAAAATGCCAAGAAATAGAGAAGTCCAGAAGATAATTAAAGTCTAGAAGATAATAGTTTTTGAAAATATGTGTAGCGACCCTATCCTAGGGCACCCGAGAGGTCCTCCAAGATCTCCTGGAAAGTCCATCAGGACCTCCCAGGAGGTCCAAAAAGGACCTCTCGGACAGATCCTAAGACCTCCCAGATCCAGCGAGACCACAGAAGTCGGGGAGGACAGACCCGAGGAGGTCGTGGAGCCAGGGAGCAACCGAAGATCTACCGCGGCCAGGTCAAGGAAAAACGAGGAGGTCTGAGGGCACTCCAGGACCACCCGCGACCCTCCAAAGGAGGTCGTGGAGGTCTAAGACCGCTCCAGAGCCTCACGCGTTCATTCCCTGAAGTGGACATGTAGGTCTGGGCTTGCTCCACGGTTCCCTGTGAAACCCGAGCTAGTCCCAAGGATCATGGCTAGCTCTTCACAGCAACAATAATGGTAACATAGCAATAACAGAAACTTTATTAATATCAAGGAGGTTGTTTACAAGAGAGCTTACAATCTAACAAGCAAAATACAGCAGAAGGTAAAACACTTAGGCCACCCGATACACCACACAGCAATCGGTGGAGGCGCATCCTAGTCGGCCGGGACCTCTTGGTCCACAACAAGCTCAACCCAAGGCTTCCATACCCTGCTAAAGCCAGCAGCAAGCAAGAGTGAGCACAACAACCGTGCTCGCAAGTTACACCCGTTAGATAACAAAATGACATGCATAATGGATATCACAAAGAAAGGCTTAATATGGTTGATTTGCATAAAGCCATGTTTCTTTCAAATACTAATACTAAGTTCCAAAGCAGGTACTTAATAGATAAAATTCATTTTCCAAACTTGATTTTCAGTTGGATATTCATTCATCACAAGTGGTGAAGGATACCCTCCTGTCACTAGGCTCCCCGCCCAAGGCCCATGGGATAGCAATCCCAAAACAGTTTATTAAACATTTTTGGAAACCCAAAACCAATATCTAACTCGAGTGGCACGCCAAAGACGTCCATAACATCATGACACGGCTATTGAATAGATTTAACTCTGCAGAGGTTGTGCACTTTACCCACATGACATGAATACTCTAGTTTGTTTGGCATCTTGAGTGCCACCTCTCACTTCCAAGGTAAGAGGTCTAGAGTTCATGACAAGGCCTTTACAATGCATTGCTCCACCACACCTTTCCTTGCTAAGGTTTCACCCCCTATGGACTGCAATCCAATGAAACCCCTCTTGCACCAATGGGAGCGATGGGTTATAAAGACCATTGGCCATATAAGACCTCCCACACCTCCAATGGAGCGACCTATGGTGGAGTTTTGCAAATTATTGACCAGATCCCACACCCCACAATGGAGACATGTGGTTGCACGATTTTGGCATAGCCCATTATAGGCCTAGCATTGGCGGCTCAAAGACCGGTCCTCAAGCGACTTGGGCGATAAACACATACCCTGGACCTCCACCTTTTCGAGATAGAGTCCGTGCATAAACCTTGCACCAACCAAGCGAACCAATTAGCCCAAGTCTAAATCAATTTCCATTTTCTTTGCTTCCCCGACAATATTTTCATCGTCCATGACACCCCAATGTCATGGCCAAAACATTTAAATCAGTAGTTGGTCATGATGGTAAAGATTTTCCCAAATCAAGTACTTTTGGTCTAAGCAAGTCTAAGCATTTGGTTTTACAATTGCTCTTGGTTCACACTAATGTATAATCCGTGTTTTGTCTATGGTGACAGAGATTGGGTTCAATGTCGATTGGACATATGAAGGAATTAGGCATAACTATGTGTTTAAAGACAGTATTGAAATAACTTGGTAGAAATAAGCATGCATTACACTTTGAAATTGAACATAAATAATTTGAGAAGCTGGGTGCAATATGATCAAGAGTGTAACTTGCCTCTTGCTTGGTAGCAAGATTCTATTCTCTCACACGACTCTGGCTCTCTGGAGCGCCAAGATCTACACGATATAAAGCAAAGCAAATAAAGATCCAAATGAAATCCGGATGAACTGAGCCAGAGGTAAATAGCAGAGGATGATACTAAAAGAAAAACCAGAGAGGATCCTTGGGAGGAGGTCGATGGTTGAAGGGCTCGGGCTCGGAGGGGTCCGAACGGAGGGGCTTGGAGAGCTCCTCAAAACCGAGAGCCGAGGCGAGGCGAAATGAAGAACGAGGAGGCGGTGGGTGTTCTGGTGCTCTATTTAAAGGAGAGAGAATAGAAGCACCATAAGCAGAGGATGTCCAAATTCAGTGTATTGGTACAAAGGCAAACTACCCCAAGGTACTAGAAAGGATAAAGAAAGCAATGGATGTGACAAAAAGTAGAAGAGAGGATAAGGGTAGGTGGTAGCATTTACATCCCACATCAAATGCACTTAAGAACCAAGGAAGACCAGTCAAAAGGGTGAACGGCTTGGTCAAAGGGGCGGTCCAAGGAGGAGGTCTGCGAGAGATCCACAGAGGAGGTCCACGGAGGAGATCCTAAGAAAGAGGTTACGAGACAGACAGGGGGAGGTCTTTGAGGACAAAAGGTCCTAAAGGCCACAAGGAGATCTAAGGACATGAGGTGCAAAAGTCAGTAGAGGTCTAAACCACAAGGTCTAACCACAAAAGGGAGGTCCAGACCATAAGGGTCTGAACACCATAGGGAAGTTGGAACTTAAAGGAGGTCCAAAACTCAACAGAGAGGTCCGGACATGGGGAGGTCCCGACTGTTGAGATCTCTACAAGGGAGGTGCAGACGGTTGGGATCCGAGACAAAGGGGAGGTCCTAGAGAACACGGAGAGGTCCTGAAGGACATGGAAAGATCCAACTAAACAAGGAGGAGGTCCCAAAGGACGCAAGGAGGTCCTGAAGGACAAAGGAGTGGTTCAAAGGATTGAAATGAAATTGCGGCCAAGATTTGGTCTAGGAGGTCCTTAGCGAGTGAGATCAACTCAGGGGAGGTCTCAACGGCTGCGACGAAATCAAGAGAGCTTTAACGATTAAGATCAAGGCAAGGGAGGTCCAAAGGACACACAAAGGGAGGTCTCATGGACAGAGGTCCGAAAGACACCCACGAGATGGTCTGAGGCAGGACCCACAAAGGCTAGTCTGACGGTCGGTCTCACGAAGAGGAGGTCGATGGTCAAGATCAAATCAAAAGGTGGAAATCGATGGCTAGGACCTCACAGGGAGATCCCAACGGTCACGATTGGCAAGAAAGGAGGTCCGCGTAAGCAAGGATCTGTGGAGAATTTGGTGCCATCCGTTCTTGATCGAGCGGAGGGAGGCAATCGAGACGTCTGGACCATCCGAACGCATACCCACAAGATCGGACCGCTCGGCAAATCGAGCGATCCCAAGCTAGGAAAGTCAAACCCGAGCGGCACGACCACGAGGGCAAGCGATGGAGTCCAAATGCTAGGGAGGTCTGGACCCTTAGATCTAACGAAGATGAGGTCCGAACCGAGCGGAAGGCTTGGATGTACACGAGGAGGTCCAAATGGACAAGAAGGAGGTCTTGTTCGGCTAGGATCTCCAAAGGACTAAGAGGTCCTGCAGACGGAGGTCTAAAGGGTAAGAAGGTCTGATAAATAAGAAGGAGGTCTGGAAAACAGTAATACCGAGAGTTGGGGCGTAATAACGGATTGCACTAGGAGGACTTTTCCAAAGAGAAGGTTACAAGGATCGAGGTGAGAAGGAGTCCAAATGATCACCGAGAGGTTCACAAGAGCATAGAAGGAACTCAAATGAACGTGAGGCTTAGGTCCGGAAGGAACATGGGAAGGAGGTCTCGGACCAAAGAGATTCAAACCAACAAAGAAATCCAAAGCGCCCAAACCAAAGGGAAGGTGCGGACACGAGAGGATCTAATCTGAAGAGTACCCAAATAAAAAGGAAAGTGGTTTAAAACCAAGAGGATGATCTAGACCTCGAGAGGAGGTCTAGCTACAAAAAAGCCTAAACCTCAAGGGAGGTCTAAACTATAAAAGAGAGATTAAGAAAGAGAGGTCCCACCCAAAGGTGGTGCGGACCAAAGAGGTAGACTAGACAAAAGGTCTCAACAGAGAGATTTTTCCAGGGGAGAGGAAGGACCCGAAAAGACAAGGAGGAGATGACCACAGCAGAGGTCAAACAAGAGGGATGATCTGGACATATAAGAATGTCCCAATATAGGATAGAGGAAAGGAAAAGAGGAGAGATAGCTCTAGAGAGCTAGAGCAACACCAAAAGAACTAAGCTTTGGATTAGTTGAAGTTTAGTTTAGTCATTTTAAACTCTCCAAATTCCAAAATTCTCAGGTTAAGCTTGAATTCTCATCAAAACCAAATGGTTCTTTTTATTTTGAAAATTTTCAAAAGGCTCAAAATCGTGGTGTTACAAACCTACCCCTTAAGGGAATCTCGACCCGAGATTGAAAAGACTAGAAAGAAAGAGGTGGGCGGCAAAAGGGCAACTGGAGCTGCTGCTTACTTGTCAACTTCACTACCTGCCTTTTTGGACAGTTATTGGCGTAATGTCCCAACTCCTTGCAATAGAAGCATGTGACACTTGCAATCGGAGGAACTATTCAGGGTTGGCCTAGAGCGGATAACTTGGAGATGCTAGAGATGCCTTGACACTTCTTTCGCTTGACTTGGGGCATTGGCAAGCCTAAGCTTCTATACTCTTGTACTTGTGACATAATTCTTGCATTAGCCTTTCTTCCGGCCGCGGGGGTTATTGTTGCTATGAGGGCAACTTCTGGAAGGTTGTCCAGAGCAATGGCTTTACGTCTTCTAGGGTATCGACTGGCATAATACCCCATATCTGCACATTTGAAGCACTGAACTTTTGTCTTTGATGTCTTGTTCTGGAGAGATGGCCCAACCATCTCACGAGTTTTGGAGGTCTTCATAATGTCTTGTACTTGAGCTTTCATCTTCCTCTTGTGACCACTGTCACATTGATGCTGATCTGCAGGGGTCAATGATATCCTTGAATGCTCCTGGTCCCCACTGCTGGAACAATTTATAACTGCTTGAGAGGGGGCCCCAAGTTCTTCTGAGCTGTTTTTCAGAACTGAGGCCACTTGTGGCGCCAGATTTGCTTGTAAGTGGCATTGCTTGACAAAGTGGCCTTCCTTGCCACAGTAGTAGCAAACTTGATACCGAGTTTCCTTTCTTCTGGAACACCTAATGAAATAGTGTCGATGTCGATCTGACTAAGCGCAGAGAATCTCTTGCTCTGGCTTTCCTCTCTGGGGACATCCATAAGCAAAATGTCCTTGTCCCCCACATCTATAGCAGTGCACATACTTCCATGGATGGCAGTCTTCATGGGGAAAATGGCTCACTACTTCATTATGAGGGACTTCTGGTGGCTTGCCCTTGGATAGCTCTTCGCAGACACGCCCTTTAGGTGCTGCAGGGGCAGGAACTGAGGGAACGTTGTTGCCATCCAAACACTGCATTAATTGTTGCATCACCGGTCTCGAGTGAGTGATGAAACTGATTTAGGTTCGAAGGACTTCTGCAGACAACCCTTGGTTCTCTCTGGCACTAACATTCTGAGAGGCTTCTCGGCTGACATTGCTCCCATTCTTAGAGTCTATCTGCTGGGTGCCCCAGAGGGTTAGAAAAGGAGACCAAGGATAGGTAAGAGTCAAATGGTTAATGAGGGGATTGGACAGAATCATACCCTACTAAAGAACCAATTAAAAGCTTGCTCATAAGAGCTTCAACAATTAACAACGTTCTAACGATCGGCACTTGTCAATTGGTGAGGTGACTGAGTATACGAAAAGGGCCTGGGTTGTATAAGCTATATGGTTGGGCTGACGAAACAAGCTTCAGTTCTCGGTCTTCAATAAACCTTGTAGGTTGTCCTTAAAGGTTAGAGTCGACAATGCTTCCTGCTTTCTTCCTGGCTCTCTTCGGGAGTTGCTTGCCACCACCAAGCACTGAGTATTAGCCATAAGCCAAGAATTTGCCTTTTTATCTTACTAGACCCAACTTGTTATTGTGGAAATCCACCAATGTACAAGTTTTAGAGTCATCCAATTTGAAGTCCAATCCTAATTATTCTCCCTTTAGTTGGCGAGACCGCACACTTCACAAATTCCTTCTAGGCCTGGACTTAGATAATTCCACAAATTCATTGCTTTGATTGTATACTACTCTCCTGCACAAATCCATAAGAATCCAGCAACTATAATCCTATCCTTTTAATCTGGTAACTCCAAGCTCACAACAAAATCTTCAAATCCGTCTTGAAATGAAAGTTCTCCCAGAGAGCTTGCCATAACCGCAAGTTCAGGTTTAGTCCACAAACCCACCGGCTTAAGAGTCACCCGATTGAAAGGATTACTATGATTCAATCAAGATCACCACTATTGGGACAGATTACATAATCCATAATTCCACAAGTCTTCATTATAAAATCTCCCAAAGGATTTCTAGCAACCCATCAGTTTTAAATTTTGGTTCGCTGAGTCTTTTCACCACCATTTATTTAGCAAAAGGTCTTAACCCATTCCAAACTGGCAAAGTATTCCTCAAACTTACCTTCCAATATTAACAATTATATACATTTCCAAAATCGGATTCAAGACTTAACTCTATACTCTGAATCAAGGTTCCTTTCAAACTCAGATCCTCTATTCAATTGTGTCTAATGAAATCCCATATAGCTCACATGGTCTGATACAAACCTCCAGTCAACAGAGCAATTTACTCTAGGTTTATGGGCGATTCAATTCATTCTACTAATCGAATTACAAACCCATGATATGATCAAGACATTTATCAAAAACCTGACCAGGATTTCCTTCCAGTCCAGATTCTGCTATGCAATCAGACTCGAATGGTTTCAATACAATCCACATTTTGATTATAAGATTCTAATTATCATTGCACTCGATTTCAAATTCTGTAATATTCAATTCATTCCATTAATCAAGACAACATTTCAAGTTCATATCCCCTTCATAACCCTTAAAAATTTCTTCACAGATTACTTCTACCAGCACAAGCTATGCAATCCCATCATCAGGGGAGGGGTAAGCCCCAGATATACATTCAACATTTCATGGCATTTGAGTCCTCATTCCTTATTCCTATATACCCTTTACAATTATTAAAACATTCTCCCCCGGACATCTTCTATAGGCACCTTTTATACCACCCACCAATATACTCCAGAATCCACTGGAGCTCCTCATTACCATCAACAAACTATAAAATCTTGATTCATGGAAGCAATTCACAAAGGCTGCTCTAAAGCTACTAGCTGAGTCTCCAAATGCATCGGTGGTTTAAGCAAACATGGCTCCTAAGAGACTGGCACGCTCGGAGTCTTGAACCATCTGTATTATCCTTTTCGGGCATCCAGCGCTAGGACACAAGGGTTCGGTTCTATAGAATTTCCCAGAGGTAAGAGGATCCATTTACCTTTGTAAAACGTTGAGGCAAGCAAAATGATAAGAGGGAAATAGGGTAAGAAGAGATACAGAGAAGGGGATAAGAATAGAAAGATGACTCAGATAAGGAAAGAACAAGTTATTTCTTTTGTTGTAAAATAAGTTTTGAAATCTCACTAACGTCCATTCTACTAGGTTGCAACCTGCAGTCGTGAGGCTCTGATACCACTTTTGTAGCGACCCAATCCTAGGGCACCCGAGAGGTCCTCCAAGATCTCCTGGAAAGTCCATCAGGACCTCCCAGGAGGTCCAAAAAGGACCTCTCGGACAGTCCACCAAGACCTCCCAGGATGTCCAGCAGGACCACCTGGAAGTCCAGGAGGACAGACCCGAGGAGGTCGTGGAGCCAGGGAGCAACCGAAGATCTACCGCGGCCAGGTCAAGGAAAAACGAGGAGGTCTGAGGGCACTCCAGGACCACCCGTGACCCTCCAGAGGAGGTCGTCGAGGTCTGAGACCGCTCCAGAGCCTCACGCGTTCATTCCCTGAAGTGGACATGGAGGTCTGGGCTTGCTCCACGGTTCCCTGTGAAACCCGAGCTAGTCCCAAGGATCATGGCTAGCTCTTCACAGCAACAATAATGGTAACATAGCAATAACAGAAACTTTATTAATATCAAGGAGGTTGTTTACAAGAGAGCTTACAATCTAACAAGCAAAATACAGCAGAAGGTAAAACACTTAGGCCACCCGATACACCACAGGCAATCGGCTGGAGGGCGCATCCTAGTCGGCCAGGACCTCTTGGTCCACAACAAGCTCAACCCAAGGCTTCCATACCCTGCTAAAGCCAGCAGCAAGCAAGAGTGAGCACAACAACCGTGCTCGCAAGTTACACCCGTTAGATAACAAAATGACATGCATAATGGATATCACAAAGAAAGGCTTAATATGGTTGATTTGCATAAAGCCATGTTTCTTTCAAATACAAATACTAAGTATCAAAGCAGGTACTTAATAGATAAAATTCATTTTCCAAACTTGATTTTCAGTTGGATATTCATTCATCACAAGTGGTGAAGGATACCCTCCTGTCACTAGGCTCCCCGCCCAAGGCCCATGGGATAGCAATCCCAAAATAGTTTATTAAACATTTTTGGAAACCCAAAACCAATATCTAACTCGAGTGGCATTTGCCCGGCATCCATAACATGCGACACGGCTATTGAATAGATTTAACTCTGCAGAGGTTGTGCACTTTACCCACATGACATGAATACTCTAGTTTGTTTGGCATGCTTGAAAGTGCCACCTCTCACTTCTTAGAAGGTAAGAGGTCTAGAGTTCATGACAAGGCCTTTACAATGCATTGCTCCACCACATCCTTTCCTTGCTAAGGATTCACCCCCCCTATGAACTGCAATCCAGCGGGAAGCCCCCTCTTGCACCAGTGGGAACAGTAGGTTATAAAAGACCATTGGCTATATAAGACCTCCCACACCTCCAATGGAGCGACCTATGGTGGAGTTTTGCAAATTATTGACCAGATCCCACACCCCACACCGGAGACATGTGGTTGCACGATTTTGGCATAGCCCATTATAGGCCTAGCATTGGCGGCTCAAAGACCGGTCCTCAAGCCGACTTGGGCGACAAACACATACCCTGGACCTCCACCTTTTCGGGATAGAGTCCGTGCATAAACCTTGCACCAACCAAGCGAACCAATTTGCCCAAGTCTAAATCAATTTCCATTTTCTTTGCTTCCCCACAATATTTTCATCGTCCATGACACCCCAATGTCATGGCCAAAACATTCAATCGATGAGTTGGTCATGATGGTAAAGATTTTCCCAAATCAAGTACTTTTGGTCTAAGCAAGTCTAAGCATTTGGTTTTACAATTGCTCTGGTTCACACTAATGTATAATCCGAGTTTTGTCTATGGTGACAACAGATTGGGTTCAATGTCCGATTGGCCATATGAAGGAATTAGGCATAACTATGTGTTTAAAGACAGGTATTGAAATAACTTGGTAGAAATAAGCATGCATTACACTTTGAAATTGAACATAAATAATTTGAGAAACTGGGTGCAATATGATCAAGAGTGTAACTTGCCTCTTGCTTGGTAGCTTAAGATTCTATTCTCTCACACAGCTCTGGCTCTCTGGAACGCCAAGATCTACACGTATATAAAGCAAAGCAAATAAAGATCCAAATGAAATCCGGATGAACTGAGCAAGAGGTAAATAGCAGAGGATGATACTAAAAGAAAAACCAGAGAGGATCCTTGGGAGGAGGTCTGATGGTTGAAGGGCTCGGGCTCCATAGGGGGTCCGAACCAGAGGGGCTTGGAGAGCTCCTCAAAAGCGAGAGCCGAGGCGAGGCGAAATGAAGAACAGGAGGCAGTGGGTGTTCCCGGTGCTCTATTTAAAGGAGAGAGAATAGAAGCACCATAAGCAGAGGATGTCCAAATTCATGTATTGGTACAAAGGCAAACTACCCCAAGGTACTAGAAAGGATAAAGAAAGCAAGGGATGTGACAAAAAGTAGAAGAGAGGACAAGGGTAGGTGGTAGCATTTAATGTGACTCATCCCACATCAAATGCACTTAAGAACCAAGGAAGACCAGATCAAAAGGGTGAACGGCTTGGTCAAGGGGCGGTCCAAGGAGGAGGTCTGCGAGGAGATCCACAGAGGAGGTCCACGGAGGAGATCCTAATAAAGAGGTCTTGAAGACAGACAGGGAGGTCTTTGAGGACAAAAGGTCCTAAAGGCCACAAGGAGATCTAAGGACATGAGGTGCAAAAGTCAGTAGAGGTCTAAACCACAAGGTCTCACCACAAAAGGGAGGTCCAGACCATAAGGGTCTGAACACCATAGGGAAGTTGGAACTTAAAGGAGGTCCAAAACTCAACAGAGAGGTCTGGACATGGGGAGGTCCCGACTGTTGAGATCTCTGCAAGGGAGGTCTGGACGGTTGGGATCCAGACAAAGGGGAGGTCCTAGAGAACACGGAGAGGTCCTGAAGGACATGGAAAGATCCAACTAAACAAGGAGGAGGTCCCAAAGGACGCAAGGAGGTCCTGAAGGACAAAGGAGAGGTTCAAAGGATTGAAATGAAATTGCACCCAAGATTTGGTCTAGGAGGTCCTTAGCGAGTGAGATCAACTCAGGGGAGGTCTCAACGGCTGCGACGAAATCAAGAGAGCTTTAACGATTAAGATCAAGGCAAGGGAGGTCCAAAGGACACACAAGGGGAGGTCTCATGGACAGGAGGTCCGAAGACACCCACGAGATGGTCTGAGGACAGACCCTAAAGGCTAGTCTGACGGTCGGTCTCACGAAGAGGAGGTCGATGGTCAAGATCAAATCAAAAGGTGGAAATCGATGGCTAGGACCTCACAGGAGATCCCAACGGTCACGATTGGCAAGAAAGGAGGTCCGCGTAAGCAAGGATCTGTGGAGAATTTGGTGCCATCCGTTCTTGATCGAGCGGAGGGAGGCAATCGGGACGTCTGGACCATCCGAGCGTACCCACAAGATCGGACCGCTTCAAAGACAAATCGAGCGATCCCAAGCTAGGAAAGTCAAACCCGGCGGCACAACCACGAGGGGCAAGCGATGGTCCAAATGCTAGGGAGGTCTGGACCCTTAGATCTAACGAAGATGAGGTCCGAACCGAGCGGAAGGCTTGGATGTACACGAGGGAGGTCCAAATGGACAAGAAGGAGGTCTTGTTCGGCTAGGATCTCCAAAGGACTAAGAGGTCCTCTGAGGCGGGAGGTCTAAAGGGTAAGAAGGTCCTGATAAATAAGAAGGAGGTCTGGAAAAACAGTAATACCGAGAGTTGGGGCGTAATACCGGATTGCACTAGGAGGACTTTTCCAAAGAGAAGGTTACAAGGATCGAGGTGAGAAGGAGTCCAAGTGATCACCGAGAGGTTCACAAGAGCATAAAAGGAACTCAAATGAACGTGAGGCTTAGGTGCGAAGGAACATGGGAAGGAGGTCCGGACCAAAGAGATTCAAACCAACAAAGAAATCCAAAGCGCCCAAACCAAAGGGAAGGTGCGGACACGAGAGGATCTAATCAAGAGAGTACCCAAATAAAAAGAAAAGTGGTTTAAAGCCAAGAGGATGATCTAGACCTCGGAGGAGGTCTAGCTACAAAGGAAGCCTAAACCTCAAGGGAGGTCTAAACTATAAAAGAGAGATTAAGAAAGAGAGGTCCCACCCAAAGGTGGTGCGGACCAAAGAGGTAGACTAGACAAAAGGTCTCAACAGAGATATTTTTCCAGGGGAGAGGAAGGACCCGAAAAGACAAGGAGGAGATGACCACAACAGAGGTCAAACAAGAGGGATGATCTGGACATATAAGAATGTCCAAATATAGGATAGAGGAAAGGAAAAGAGGAGAGATAGCTCTAGAGAGCTAGAGCAACACCAAAAGAACTAAGCTTTGGATTAGTTGAAGTTTAGTTTAGTCATTTTAAACTCTCCAAATTCCAAAATTCTCAGGTTAAGCTTCGAATTCTCATCAAAACCAAATGGTTCTTTTTATTTTGAAAATTTTCAAAAAGGCTCTGAAAATCAGGGTGTTACAATATGTATGAAGGGATCCTTGAAGGACTCAGGATTCCTAATGAGAAGGAAAGAAAATCACAACGTATATAAATCTCATACTTATTAATAAGTCTCAACCTAAAGAATGGGAATTTTTCTTTGAAGAAATAAATTTAAATGACTTACTAGTCGATATCTGAAATCACATCAATGACTATATGATCCCTAGAAGTGGGTAGACCCGAAAGAATGAAATGAGGAACCATAAGACCATAAGCAACATGATTAATCACATCAATGACTATATAGTGCATCTCCACCAGGAAGATAGTGAAATAGCAGTATACTCTAATACCACGAAGGTACACGTATGTTGGTGATATTAGCAACATGATTAATCCCCAAAGTGCCAAAATTTAGACTGGTTGTATATTACTTTGTAGTGGTACAAGCCAATTCTTATAGTTCTGCAGAACAAACTATTTAGCTGTGACTTTGAAAATCCACTCAAAGAATGTTGCATATTTTTAGCCCTAGATAAAGAGGTTTAATAAGTTACTTCCAGAAGGTATGTGCCATTGCAATTACTTTTACCCGCATAGTTCTATGAAAGGATAAATATTTGCTTGTGTTGCACAATTAAATAGTGGCTATTTGAAAATGTTAAACAGATTGCTCCCAAATTATTTTTTCCTCACAATCTCTTGAAGAATATTGGGATAAATGTCTAGACTAAAAATTGTGATAATATAGTAGATTTACTCACAATATCATTACTTATGTTTTATTTTCAATAAATGTGATTACGACATTAGAACAGGAAGATTCCAACGAATGTCATCTTGAGGGGAGCATACATACTAAATTTGGATTATCATACTTTAGACTATGAAAGTCTTAACCTTGATTTAACTAGAAGGAATCAATTTGATGATCACCACCTAAAGTTACCTTAAAGGTTTTTCCACTTAAAGAGGTGTACAATTTAGGGTAGCACTTCCCTTAATAGTCCATATATCTTTGATTTTTGAAGAATCAAAACTATGCTAGAATGATAGTAATCCAGAAGATGATATGATCAAGAAGATCAAGTGTTGTACTTGTTTTCTCTTAGTGAGTGCTTACTAGAAGGTTTCTCACATGATGTTTTTAATGAGGCAACAGTGGAGATCATGTGTATGATCCTAATCTTGATGTGTTGAACAATTGACAATGGTGTTGAGGTGTTTGTGATAAACCCTCGGTTTAGCGGAGTTTCACATTTGTCAAGTAAGTGGCGGTCTGACCGACCCTAGGGTGGTGGTCAAACCGGTCAAAAGTGGCGGTCAGATCGGCCGAATTTGAAAAAGTGGAATTTTTGGGAATGTGATCAAACACTTATGTGGGAGTGTTGGGAAGTGTGTTTGCACCAGTTTTCATGGAAAATAGAGTTTTGAGGCAAAACTAGATATAGTTTTTCTGAAATATCCATAGAGGGTATTTTCTAGTCCTTGAGAAAATATTTGGGAGTGGTCTAAGAGGACATTTGCTAGCAGTTAGACCGGTGGGTGGTCAGACTGGCCAGAGGGGATTTTGGTAATGGGAAGGTGGAGAACCTTGTGGAATTAGCCATAAGCATGGGTGTCAGTGCATAAGTGTTGCGTGATGCATGTTTTGGCTAACGTGGGTCAAGTTGCAAGCAACACATGCCCAAAATTGATTTCATGGTCTATTGTTGTGTAGGTGGCTTGGAGTCAACTACGGTTAATAGCAAGGAGGATCGAAACTAGGCTAGGAGAGTCGAGGTCTAGAATGATCGAGGATGTCGAGTGAAGTGGTTGGACTTAAGCATGGCACAAGATGGACAAGAACGACCGAGTGGGAAGTTCGGTGCAATGGGTTGCATCAAGTGGCTTAGGGGTCAGTGCAAGTGCTATAGTGGTTGCGATGAGAGCCAGATGGGAGACTTACTGACATGAAGAGAGCCATTGATAAATCTACGCGTGTCGAAGCATGAGATTGCTTCACGTTGATTAGACTCGACCTTTGGGGATGGATTGAGAAGGGGTATTTTGGTATCTTTACTAAAATATCAGGTTGGTGACCTTGGAGAAACTGCGGCGTGGGGCGGCGCAAAGGAGATACAATTTAGGTCAAAAGAAGACGAAGATCATGAAGAGACATATTCGGGAGACCCGGATCGTCATCCGATTTGAGAAGCGTGCGTGAGTGTAGACTTGTTTATGTGTGAGCTTAACAAGTGCTCGTTATGGTTTTCTCTCTAGACCTAGCCTCCACTATAAAGGGAGGAGTGCAGGATTTGCACTCATCCATTCAAGCCAAGAAAACCCTAATTTTTTTATTTAGGGAAAGTGGGGAGATAGAGGAGGCTAGGGTTTTAGAGAGATTGATCGATTAAGTGCTCAAGTATTGAACTTTTGTCCTCAATGGTTGAGTGTCTATAAACCTACAATCTCTCGAATCAATCCATGATAGTTTGCCTCAAGATGGGTTCTATCTTGTTTTTGCCCTCTCTTTGATGCTTTTGGGATTTTTGTGTTCCAAGGCTTTTGGTTCGGTCTTTTCTATTGATCTAGCTTGCTAGGACGTGTGGGATCTGATCTATGGTCATCTTGACCATCTTCCACCCACAAGCAAATTTTTGGATCAAGTTTTGGTTTTCCCCTGTTTTTGTGCCTCAGACCGGTGTGACAACGGCGGTCAGACCGACTGTGGGTCTTTGATCAAGGGGTTTTCCGGTTTCAACGCAAGAGTTTCGATGTGATCTTGTTGCTATGATCTTCATAGTTTTCATAACTATTAGAGTGAAGAAGAAGTTGAATACCGTGGTGGTGAAAAAGATAGGTGCTCCTATTACCCCCCCCCCCTTGTCACTTAATCCAGTCCAAAAGCAACAAATCAATACAGTTTGCGTATGCGATGTACTCTTTTCTCCATTTCTTTTTTCGCGTTGAGTTTTCGGAAGGAGTTTTGAATGAGATATGTGCATGTCGCGTTATTCGCCTAAGGGGAGTGTTACGAAACCAACCCCCACATGTAGGGGTGAAAACGGATCGAATACGGACAGATAATGGTTCTGCTATATTTGTTTTCATTTTTTTTTCTCGGATACGGATACGGATACGAATACGAATTATGTCGAATACAAATACAAAGCGAATACAAATCAAAATAAATACGATCACAGATATTTTTCAGAACATGATAACCCCTTAAATTGTACGCCAGAAATTAACGAAAATATGTAACTAGTTTATTTGATCCAAACATTCATGAATTGTTCATATTTTCAGTAACCACATATAATGAAACGTATGTGTGTTCATTCTTTTCCTTGTCATCTCTCCTATTAGTAATAACCTCTCCTACCCTTTTTACTCCTTAGTCATCCTCATTTATCCCAGCCGAACCCATCCTCCCTAGTCCCCATTGCCATTTCCTCCTACCTTCCACTGTCATTTATTCTCCAGTGGCATTTTTCTCCCCCCAATAGAACTTCCCAAAAACATGAGCTAGCTCATCTCCACTTCTCTCCTTCCAATCTCTAACAAAAATCACAAATCCTCTTATTCATGATATACCATTTCGATGGTCATCGTGCGAGCGTTGCATTTTCGCAATCGGTTCGCTCATGCGAGATGGTTCGGATGTTTCGGAAGGAGGAAAGAAGGCGTAGTGGTAGTGGTCGTGGCTAGGGGAGGAGGCGCAGCAGCTCCATGCGGCCGAGGTGCAGTAGCTCCATGTGGCATGCTTGAAGAAGGAAAGAAGGCGTAGTAGCTCCATACGGCCAAGGTGCAGGGGTGCCAAGGTGGCAGCGGCATGCACGGTGGCCGAGGACACAGTGGTGCCAAGGCAGCGGCTCCGTGCGGCATGCTTGAAGAAGGAAAGAAGGCACAGTAGCTCCATGCGGCCGAGGTGTAGGGGTGCCAAGGTGGCAGGGGCATGCGCGGTGGCTTAGGACGCGACGGCGCCAAGGCAGCGGCTCTGTGCGGTGCTGAGCGCAGAGAGGCCGAGGTGTGGTGCAGCCAGCTCCTAGCAGCATAGGCGCAGGTGCGCGCAGGTAGCGACAGCCTGGAGTGGCAGCGACGCCCAACGCCCAGCGGTGGTGGCTGGATCCAGCCAGCTTGGCCGGCCAGATAGAGAGAAGAGAGGATCCAGAGTGAGTAGAGAGATGAAGGGAGAGCTCTGAAGGTAGAAGGAAGAAAAAAAGAGACAGGAAGAGACAGGAAGAGAAGAAATGGGCTGGAGGTGTAACATCCCAAAATCCATAATTAAGAATACATAATAGAAATGCATTGGGAAAACACTTTGATCATTTTGCATATGAAAATCTACCCATATTTGAAATTTGAACTTTTGTTTAAAAGAAAATGCTAAAATACAAACAAACATGCACTTAAAGGAAATTGAGTTAAAACAAAATAAAAATGGTTAAGAGAATTATTTTTATCATAATTGCTCAAGGAAAATTTACTAAACAACTTATATGAATTGTTATTGAGAATAACAAATACAATTACATAAGAACAGATTCTTATAAGAATTTTATAGAAAATCATATAAGGGATAAACTTCTGAAAAATTTACATAAGGGACTACATTAGGTCAGGAGCCCTCACAAAAAGTTTTATAAAATTTGGATTTAGTTTGCTCAGGGGTCCGACAGGAGGATTACTAGTGTTGGGCTGAATTGCGGATATCCGGCCTGGCATAATCTAGATAATCCGTATTCGACAGATACTATGGCTACTGTATTTGTATTCGTTTTCGACAAAAAAAAAAATCTTTATTCGTTTTCGATCCAAGAATTATCCGAGAATTTTGATCCGAGACAATCCAAATTCGTTTTCGTCCGGATCGATCAGAAACTATCCGATCCGTTTTCACCCCTACCCACATGGGGGAGGCGCACGGCCCTTGTGGGGGTCGCTTGGTTTCCTTCTTCTCTTCCAAATCAAAGAGGTGAGCGCATACCAAAACTCTTATGCTAGATTGACTATATATTGAGGGAAAATACTGTGTATTTTGTACGTATCTATTCATCAATAAAGAAGACCGCCAGATTGCTCTGTTGTATGTTTGTCTATTATTTATCTACTTTAGCTTTTACTAATTGCTTGTGTTATTCTCGCTTTCTAGTTAAGGATCGCTTCGCGAGGCTAGAACTTTGAACAGCTTTCTACCGTTCTAGTTGAACCATCACACTGCCGTTCCCAACCGACATCATACCAAGCAGGCAAGCACACCGATGATTTGACTGGCCGTTACCTTCATGCAGGATGATTGTTGTTATTCTGTTCTCTCTCTTATGCGTGTGCTCATTTGACACTCTGTTCTCTTTTTCTTAATGGAAAGCTTCAGTTTCCATTAACCCAATGGTACAGCTAAACCGCTGACGACGCGAGAGGAATACGGTCAGGAACCGAGTCATGCCAAATCACCGGTGAAGGGCGTCCTGTAGATTAATTAGAGACCCATGCCGACTCCCTGGACAGTGCCGCGATCATCCCGAATACAGAAGCCCCAGCCTCCAGCGCCATTCGTCTAAAAAAGCCCTACCCTATCACAGCCGAGTGCGCATATCTGAATTGTTAAAAAAAAAATTCAAGATACCATTTCCTCGGCTAAAGTTGTAGACAAAATAAGGCCCCAATTGGAACGCGGTAATCTTTTCCAAATCCAGCACGAATTAAACTGTTTCAGGTGAATTCCTACCAAACGTGCCCTTAACTGGCTCGTGGAAAAGATCGATTGCTTCTTAGTTGTGTGCATAAGTCTGACCAACCCATTTGGTCGGATAGAAAGAAGGAATGCACTTGTGTGCATTGTGACATTGGGCACTAGCTAGAAAGGTTGTCAATTTCCAGGCTAAAGTATCAGATCATTATTTGTCAGCTTGTTCAAATTATGAAGTAGGCATGCAATGCAAACCTATAAAATATTCCAATATACCACTTAAACGCACATATTATCCTTCTTTATCATTTTCGAATACTTAAATACTAATTATAAGATACTTCAATACGACTTAATTGAAAAAAAATATTGGAGTCCTTTGTTTTTTGCTATATACCATTTTTCATATATAAAAAAGTATATACACAAATTTTGCTATAAAAATGAAATTTAATAAAATTATCATGGAACTCACTTTGGAGTATCTTATAATCATTATTGGAGTATGCTCAAATAGATAAAGATGTATAAATCATACGATTTAAGTGGTATATGAGAGGAGAATACGTACTCGGGTGAGTACCATACCATTTTCATATGCATACATACATACATACATACATATATATATATATATATATATATATATATATATATATATATATATATATATAGAGAGAGAGAGAGAGAGAGAGAGAGAGAGAGTATGTACTCCCACCTCTCATATACCATTAAATTGTACAATAATACCTCTTTATCTATTTGAGCATACTCCAATAATAACTATATGATACCCCAAAGTGAGTTCCATGAAAAATTTCATTAAATTTCACTTTTTATAGCAAAATTTGTGTATATACTTCTTTTATATATGAAAAAAGGTATATAGCAAAAAAAAGAGGGTTTCAATGAATTTTTTTCAATCAAGTCGTATAGGATTAACTTATAATTGGTATATAAGTATAATAAAAATGATAAAGAAGTATAATATATGCGTTTAAGTGGTATATTGAAAGTGGGAATACATACTCCCAGGAATACGAAACAGACGTCCTATATATATATATAATTCACTCACTTCGTAAACATCTATGCACGATTATCCACGCAATCCTTCGTCTCTCATCTCTTTACAGGGAGTAACTATTTACTTTAGCCTTACTGGAGTGTGCTTCCCTACACCTTTTTAAGAAAAGTTTACCAATCTTAAAGCAAATTAGTTAATATTATATGGGTCAAATCTACACTAACCTAAAAAAATAAATCAAATCAAAGATTCGTCCCCGCTTAATATTCAAATCTATATCTATATACTAATCCTCAATTTGATTTATTTTTTGTGCTAATATATATTTGCCTCCACCTAGTATTAACTATTTTGTTTTAAGATTCGTAAACTTTTCTAAAAAATGTGTAGTGAAGCAATACCCTTACTTCAGTAATTTCCGCATTTTCAGTGCGCGTTTTTAAATATATTTGTGTCCACAGACAAAGAAAATTAAATGGAAAGGAAAAGGAGAGAAACAAAGCAAATACCCTTATGGGCTGTAATTTGGTGCCAGGTTAATTCCCGGCCCATATTACTGTCCTCACCGCGAATGATCTAGAGAATTTTTGCCCGTAGGCCGTAGCATGCAGCGGAGTGACTTTTTAGGTGCTCCGCCACTTTCTGTTGCTTTTTCTGTCCAGAAGCCAGTAGACACGATCATACGAAGAAGCCTTTTTCTTCTCTAGTACACACCTCAGTTCTTTTTTACTAACTTTCTAAAATCTGTTGTATAAAATCTAATAGATTTAAAACTATGTAGATTAGATATACGAAAATTATATCATTAGATTTATCGTTAAAAATACTTTCATAGTACTATACTTTTATTAATACCTGTTAACATAAAGTCATAAAAATAGCGGTCAAAGCCACGTCTTGAAAACTGTGAAAAGTAAAAAAAATGTAGAGTAAAAAGAAGCCCTAACTTTTCTTGAAAGGCCTGCACGTCCACGCAACACCTCGTCACGCACATCAAAATTTCTAGGGAAAATTGGCTACAGGTACTGCACATTTGCGTCATTTGCCAACGGACATCCAAAAAACGTGGTGCAGCCAGAAGACATCGCAAAAACGTGTAATTTTGCTGTTAGACACTCCTCTCATTCAAATAATATATCCGAGTGTAAAATGTCCTCAATGCCCTCAATGCACAGTGCATGCCTCGGTCTAGTTCAACAAACTCTGATCTTAGGAGCTTGGTAGCTCTAATTGCAATTCTAATGGCTTTAGACCCACATGTCATACAAAATACTAATGAATTATTAACAGCTAACTAATTGCACTTAACATTAATTGTCCTCATTTCTTCTCTCCAGGCAAACCGCAAACATCAAACATCATCAAGCATCAAGCATCGATGCGACAATGCGACAAGCATCAAGCATCAAGCATCGAGATGCGATAGTAAACCGCAAGCAACAAGCAAACACATCCAAGAGGCATGGGCGCAGGCGACGCCGGGCCGAGCTAGTAGGGAGAGGCGGCGGCGCCATGGGGGCAAACAAGGGCCAGACCCCATGCTCTGCAGCGAAGAAGTCCGTGTCTTGACGATGAGCTGACGACAATGGCCGTCTTGTGAGACCCGACATTTATTAGGCTCATAATACTTAGTCATCCAATTGACCTAGTATTATCAACCGAATAAACTTCGGTCTCGAGAGATGTATACTCCCGAATGCAAGATACATACCTCACAACAAAAGAATATATCAATTCCATACAACACATAGAACATAAGCAACAAACCGAAGTTAATATTAATATGGAATAGCTACTACAAAAGAGGGCCCTTAGGCCAAATAGCAATAAGTTACAAGAATACACAATGAAGCAAAAGTGCCATAAAGATGGCTATAACACAAAAGCCAATCGGTGTGCCTTAACCCTAGGCATCTGACCGACCGCCAAGCTAGTCGTCAAGAAAAAGCGCAACACGTGGCACGTAAGTAAGGCTCTTGGAGCTCACCTCCGTCCTCTGCAACAAGGTTGTTAAGCAAAGCAAATGAGTACAATAACTTGTTTATTGTACTCATAAAACTGACGTGTAAGATAACAGAACTATAATTTAGCTACATGCAAGCTTTAATTAAGTGGATGGAGCTTTGGACTTACATTTAGCATAAAGCAAGTTCCATTTGCAATAACATAATAGATTTAAGGCAATTTGACAAAGCATTTTTACTTGTTGAAATAACAACGCAATAATAACATAATAACAACAACAAGAACAATCACGAAGTGACTAACCCAATAGCCACCACAACAATAGTATGAATTACCCACTCATACCAACCATGTCAAGTTTTAATTAAAAGTTGTAGTCTAGTTCTTCTGGGCGTTTCGGCGTGTCCATAACCTAGGGCGAGGCTATTGAATAGTTTTATCCTGCGAGGGTGTACCAATGTACCCACACGCCGCATCGCCTTTCCTTTAGGCACACTACCTTTGGTATGCTGGCACGGCTAAGTCCTCGAGACATTTCCAATGGGCGATGCTAATTACGAGCATAACCCACGGGGACAAGGACACATTAGACAGACCTAACCGCCCGCCAATGCTCCCTCCCAACACTACACATACACATTTTATTAAAACATACCCACCAACCAGCTCATAATTAACACCCCCAAAGTACTTAGTCAAGAGGGTCCCATATCCCCTCGTGTGGTTAGCACGCATAATATTGCTCGAGCAGTGGCGCAAGTAACTCGGTCCTAACGACTCGGCATACTACCTCATTCCAAAAACCACACCATCCATCCAATATGCCCAAGTCCAAATCAACATTTTATTTTCAGTTTTTGATTTTACAAATTAATCAAAGCACAAGTGCTGGACATATAGGAGGAATAATTATACTTGTGTGATCAAGACCATCGACTAAGTCGATGATCGCCCATTACTACCGATAGCTAAGCATGTCTAAGCAGTTTAAGTCGAAACTACTAAGTGATAAGAGCTCATCCAACGAGCTCCAACCACAGCGAATAACCTAGGCTCATTGGTAGTAGAGGATAAACAACTCCTACAGATTATGCAACTATAGGATTACTAGCGACAATTAACACAAAGTAGCATGCATACATAGAAGTAAAACAAAGTATTAAGCTTTAAAATAATGGGACAATGATGGAAATGGTCAAACTGCTTGCCTTGCTGCTGGTCACTTTGTTGCGGAGGGTCGTTTGCGGATCACCACAAATGTCGAAACCTAACGGAAAAACGATAAAGAACCGATAAGAACGACGAAAAACAACAAGACAGCACAGCAAACGAACTCCAAATTCTCTGAAATTTCTACAGCAGTAAGAGGATGATTTTAGGAATTTAGCAACAAGAACCAATGGATTTGGATTCTTAATGCAAAAGTTATGAGCAAAACAATTCTGCTCAGCCCTGAAAATACCAAACTGCACTATTCACTAATTTAATTATGAGGCAACATTTTCTAGAAAAGTGGTGAGGCTGAGATTTTACTGTGAAACCAGCACCTCATGAGATGAATAACACAATTGAGTTCATCCCATTTGGAGCTATATTGCACTTTCTATAATTTTTCAAAAACAAGAACTTGAACAAAATTATAATGCACAAGTCCTTATTTTTCTAACAGCAACATGCTCAAAACTAATTTTCTTAGTGAGTTCATTAATAGAGGAAGCTAACAAAGTTGGTCTCATTCAAAAATAACCTACAGAACATTAGTTATGGGTTTTACAAGTTAAACCTAAATTTTGAGTGTATTATCCAAAAGGAGTACTAAAACCTATGGCAAAACTGTGCTCTGGAGCTGAACTCAACTTACAACCATTTTTGGATTAAAGTCAAGTTTAAGACAGAGCTAACACAATTTGAATGACCTCAAAAGGATTCAAAATGAAAAAGATATGAAATTCTAAAGTCTACCTCATTTCAGTTCATACTTAAGAATTTACTGACCTTCCTAACATTCACAAAGACATGGGAGGTCGTGAGCCACAGATCTCAGATCTAACGGCTCGAGACCTCCCAGAGAACAACACACATGCACATGGGAGGTCCAGAGGTCTGGACCTCCTAACCACGCACATACTTGCGAGGTGAGGGAGGTCATGGCCGTAGATGGAAGATCTAACGGACCACAACATGGAAGGAGGTCCTAAGCGGACAGATTAAAAGGGAGGTCCTCAGCGGTGAGATGACCTCGAGGAGGTCCCAGAGGAGGTCCTCAGCGTCCACGAGACCTCCGAGGAGGTCTCGACGGCTAAGATTGCGCCAAGGAGGTCTTGGGCGCTCGAGATCTCCTTGGAGGAGGTGCGGATGTCGAATCGGCGCTAGAATTAGCGCACGCACACACACGCGCTATGGACAAGAGATTAAATCTTGCGGGACCACGAGGAGGTCATGCGCCAGGAGGACTTAATGGCGCGATAAATGGTGGATTTAAGACAGTTAAGACACACCAAATGAATTCAATGATGGGAGCAATGATAAGCGCATTAACTTCGGTGGATCTTTTGTCCTAAAACGACAACGACGCTGTCGTTGCGTCCGACAAAACCCGTGTTCAAATATTTGGTTCTCGCCGGCGATGTAGACCTCGCCGGCGAGATCCAATGGTACCGCGGTTCGCAATAACCACGCCGCACTCCAACGGACCTTCTCAACGGCAATGACGGCCTTGAGCGCCGTGGCCGAGAGGACGAAGGTGACCAAGACGGCAAAACCGAAAAGCAAAAATGAGCTCATGCGACAAACAAGCTTATGCCAAACTAAAGCTCATGAAAACATTCATCGGGTGCGGCACTAAGGGATTACCGGGGATGTACAGGAGGTCCTAAGGTCTTGAGGAGGTCGAGGAAGGAGGACCGAGTTGGGGAAGACAGGGGCTCCACTACCAAAGCTCCACTTCAAGCCCGACTTTGTCCTCCTCTGGCGCCCAAACAAACTAAGTTAGGGTTAACTTCCAGAGGTTTGGGGAGCACAAAATGAGCGAGGGTGGAAGAGGGAGCCATCGAACCCTTGAGCTACCGAGAAGCTCCAAGGACATCAACAATGGCGACCACTAGTGAGGTGAGTGAGTGTTAGTGGAGGAGGAGCTCACCACGCACAAAGTGCAAGGCCGAGGTCAATTAGTGCAAAGGAAGCCAAGGGAGGCTTCAAGGGTACTTTATAACCTGATTGAAGGTGATGAGTGGGGCTAAGCTCCATGGTGAGCTTAGCCCACTGGCCGGTCCATGAGGTGGACAAGACATGGGGTGACAAGGGCAGGCTCGGGCTTGACTGAGAGGCTAAAGTCGACTGCATTAAATCTTGGTCAACAAAGAGTCATGAAGTGTACCCCAAGGTCGGACCACGCAATAAATGCACTTTCTTTCGAGCTTGCCGCGCCAGAGGAAGGAGAAGAACAGGGGAGGTCTTAGTGGCGTTGGATAAGACACAGGAGAGGTCTGCCAGCGGATGAGAGTTTTGAACCGTTCGTTTTAAGTGGTGGGTGGAGGTCCCACCACACGATCAAGATGGGAGGTCGTGGCCCTCCGATTTCGTGTCATCGCTAAGCGCACGTGGGAAATGGGACAGAGGTCCAAGGCGTTGGATCTCCCTCCAGCAGTCGCGGACCTCCAGTGAGGACTTAACCGCACGCGATCGAAAAGACATGAGGGGAGGTCTGGCCTTTGGATTAAAATCCAAGGGCACCGACTGATGGGGAGGTCGACACGCATAAGCGAAGGAGGTCTTAGTCCTCCGATTTGGATCAAGGGCTAAGGCCTCAACAAGGCGGAGGACCTTGTTGTGATGTTCTTGAGAGGAGGTCGTGGCCTTTGGATGTAAATCCAACGCCACGACCTCAAGTGAGTGCAAAGGAGGTCAGCAGTTAGATTGGGAGGAGGAGGTCGTGACCATGGATTTTGATCCAATGGTGTGACCTCACGTGGGTGGGATGTGGACTTGCTTAGTTTAACGGTGAGGGAGGTCGGGGCGCGGATCTTGAATCCAAGGGCCAAGACCTCACATAGGTGGGATGACCTCGGCTGCGATGGCTTACAAAGACGAGGAGGTCCTTTGAGGTTTAACACACGGGGAGGTCGTGGCCGTGGATCTTTGATCCAGCGGCTATGACTGATGAGGCGGGAGGTCTCGACGCCCACGTTGACTGAGGAGGTCCACGAGGTCAAGAGGACCTCGAATGGGAGGTCTGGGGGCCTTGGTTGAGGGGAGGTCGTGGCGGTTGGATTGGATCCAACGGCTCGACCTCATCAAGGTGGGAAAGGAGGTCGGATGGGGTTGGGTGGACCCGGTTTGAGTCTGGCTCACCAAGGAACAAGCATCTCTGTTTTAAATTTAATTTTCTAACACTAAGACTTGGCAAAATTGTTTGAGATAGCAAATGAACTCCAAAATTCATAAGATTTTAACTGGAGCTAGTGACAACATGATTAACCTTACATAAATTTTCCAGAGGTTATTATGCAATGCATTTTTCTCAGGAATTTCATTAAGGTTGTTCAATGATTCATTTACCTCCAAAATTATCAAACTAGTTTTACAACTTGTGATATTTTTCAAGGGGTCCCACCTCAGTTTTAGGACCAAGGAAGATACTTTCCAATTGTTTGGCACAAGATTTGAGAGAATTGGAAAATGAATTTGACTTTTGGTCAACAAGAGCTTTGTGTTCTTGGTTTACACAACTCTTGGACAAGAATTACATGAGATTGTAAGGGTTTTCAAGTTGTGAGAAAAAGTTTTAATTTCTACACATATAATTATACTTGAATAACCCTGATTATACATTTGGGATGTTACAAAATCTCCCCCTAACAAATCTCGTCCGAGATTTGGCTCACTCGAAAAGAAGGATGGATAGTCCGCACGCAGACGATCTTCTCTTTCCCAAGTAGCCTCATCCTCGGAATGGTTTGACCACTTGAACTTTAAGGAACTTGATGGTCTTATTCCTTGTCCTTCGTTCGGACTCATCGAGTCTGTGAACAGGGTGCTCGCGATAGGTCAAATCTTCACGGACATCGAGGGTTTCAACGGAGCTTCCTCGGTTGGAACACGGAGGCACTTCTTAAGCCGGGACACATGGAAAACATCATGTACCCCGCAAGTGCAGTACCGGCAACTCCAACTTATAGGCAACAGCTCCCTTCTTCTCGATAATGCGGTAGGGACCGACATATCGAGGAGCCAACTGCCCTCGACGCCAAACGTTGATGGCCCTTCAAAGGAGAGACTTTGAGATAAACAAAGTCATTAGGCTCAAAACGTAACTCACGTCGGCGGCGATCCGCATAACTCTTTTGCTGGATTGAGCTGTGCATAGCAGCTCCACGAATAAAATTGAACTTGGCGCTCGGCCTCATTGATTGAGTCCGGGCAAAGAGAGGTCTCTCACCGGTCTCGACCAGTTCAACGGGTTCTACACTTTCTCCGTACAAGGCCTCAAAAGGTGCCATGCCGAGACCGGCCCGAAAATTCGTTGTTATAAGAAAACTTCGGCGAATGGCAAGCATTTCTCCCAATGCTTCCCATAGGAAAGGACACAAGCACGAAGCATATCCTCCAAAACTGGTTGACCCTCTCGGTCGACCATCGGTTTGAGGTGGAATGCCGTGCTAAAGGTAAGACGGGTTCCCATGGCCTCTTGCAAACTATGCCAAAAGCGAGAGGTGAAAAGAGAACCACGATCCGAGACGATCGTCTTGGGCACACCGTGCAAGCACACGATCACGAGAGACATAGAGGTCGCCAATTGACCAACAGAAATCTTAGCCCGCACAGGCAAGAAATGCGCTACTTTAGTCAACCGATCAATGACAACCCAAATGGAGTCTTTCCCCGTTGGTGTTCGGGGCAGACCGGTGATAAAGTCCATGCCGACGGAATCCCACTTCCATTCCCAAGCACGAGCAAGGGTCAAGCAATCTCGCTGACGCCGATGCTCGGCCTTGACACGGCGACATCGTCGCTTTCGACAGAACCGCAATCTCCCTCTTCATTCGGGTCCACCAAAATCTCAGGCGGAGATCTTGATACATCTTTGTGGCCCCGGGATGAATGGATAAAGGCGAATCATGGGCTTCGCGGAGGATCAAATTCCGCAACTCCATGTCCTTTGGAACCACAAGGCGTTGCCCGAACCTCACAACACCATGCTCATCCTCGAGAAAAGCACTTGGTCGCTCCGCCTTGACATTTGCCTTAATGTGGCTCACTCCCAAATCCATTGCTGGCGGACTTGATCCGATCCACCAAGGTTGGTTGCACAACCATGGCGGAGAAATCCATGCTCAACTATCTCCAAGTTGAGGCGCTTGGAATGCTTCGAGAAGAGAGGGCGAATGCTCCTTGAGCACTAAGGCATTACAATGCGCTTTATGACTAAAGCGCATCGACAACGACATTAGCCTTGCCCGATGGTAGTGAATACCCATATCATAGTCCTTGATCAATTCCAACCATCTCCTTTGCACGAGGTTCAGTCGGGTTGGGTGAACAAGTACTTGAGGCTTTTGGGATCCGAATACACTTCTAGCGATTCTGATTAGGTAATGTCGCCAAATCTTAAGTGCATGAATCACAGACCAACTCCAAATCATGAGTAGGGTAGTTGAGTTCATGAGGTCTCAATTGTCTTGATGCATAGGCCACTACCTTGCCTTCTTGCATAAGGACACAACCGAGGCCTCGACGAGAAGCATCGCAAAAGATATCGAAGCTTGATGGATATCGGGAAGAACAAGAACAGAGGCGGTGGTCAAACGCTTCTTGAGTATTTGGAAACTTTCCTCACACTCACGGACCACAAGAACTTCTTGTCCTTCACGAGCAACTCCGTCATCGGCCATGATCTTGGAGAAGTTCTCGATAAAGCGGCGATAATATCCCGCTAAACCAAGAAAACTCCGCACATCGGTGACCGAAGAAGGCCGACTCCACGAAAGAACATCGGTGACCTTGCTAGGATCAACAGCTCGCCTCTGCCGAAAGAATATGGCCTAAGAAAGCCACTTCCTTCAACCGAATGCACACTTGTCAACTTCGCGTCTGGTTGGTGCTCACGTAGCTTGCCTAACACAAGCCTCGAGATCTTGATCATGTTCCTCATCGTTCTTGGAATAGATAAGAATATCATCGATGAAGACCACGACAAACTTATCCAAATACTCCATGAATACCGAATTCATGAGATTCATGAACAAGGCAGAGCATTGGTTAAGCGAATGACATGACAAAGATACTCATACAAGCCATAGCGAGTAGAGAAGCCGTCTTTGGAATATCCTCGGGCGAATCTGAACTCGATGATATCCCACTCGATCAATCTTGGAGAAAACTCGAGCTCCAGTTAATTGATCAAAGAGATCGCCAATGCGGGCAACGGATACTTGTTCTTTCATCATCACTTCATTAAGTGGCGGTAATCAACGCACATGCGTAAAATACCGCCCTTCTTCTTTACGAAGATTGCCGGACAACCCCACGGAGATGAGCTAGGCGGATGAAACCCTTCTCTTGCAGCTAAACTTAATCGCTTCTTCAACTCCACCAACTCGTTCGGTGGCATCCGATAAGGCCTCTTTGAGATAGGGGCGTCACCGGAGCCAACTCAATGACAAACTCGAGGTCTCGAGCGGTGGCATCCTCGGAAGATCAGCGGAAAGACATCAACAAAGTCACAAACTGTTGGGACTTCGCTAATCTCTGAGCGGGCTTCGCTTCAAGTCTTGAAGAGATGAGGGCCTAGCGACTTGGCGAGAAGCAAACCTCGCCACGGGAAGAACTAGACAGAGAGATGAGCTTCTGGCGCAATCGATTTGTCCCATGTCTTTGAGACAACCAATCCATACCAAGAATCACATCAAGACTACTTGAATGGAGAAGGATAAGGTTTGCTAAGAACCCTCGCCGATCTCGATAGGACATCTCTACACTCGGATTCACTCTCAACTCCGAACCAGAGAGCGAATGAGTAAGGGGCCGACAATGGAGAGAAAGGAAGCTCTCCAACAGCAACAAAAGACTTCGAAACAAAGGAATGAGATGCTCATGAATCAAACAAGACGATGAGCAGGGTGAGAGTTAACAGAAAGTGTACCTAGTACGACGTCGGGTGCCTCCTGAGCCTCCTCTGCGGTGATGGCGTTGACGCGACCACTACCCACACCTTGGGTAGCCGGGACGATCTTCTGGTCTTGAGATGCACCACCTCCTGGCCCGCGTCCTCCATTAGGACGAGGGGCTGCTCCTGTCTTCTTAGGGCATTGGTTCGCATAATGCCCCTTCGTTGCATGGGAAACATGTGACCCGGCACCGGGTTCTGGGGCCACCTGCCGATCGGCAAAGACGTGGCCAGAGGCACGGCCTGCGAAGGACGAGGGCGAGGCGGGTGACCTCGGGGCACCAAGAATGAGAGTGGTACCCCGAGACCGCCCAAACGAGGCGGAAGAATCGGGCTCGAAGTCTTATAGGTCTCCCACTTGCGCTATGGAATCCATAAGCTCCCGAGCCGCATGCTCGGCGACGATGGCCTTGTCGACCAAGGTCTGAAAATCGTGAAAGTCGGCAATGGATAGCTTGTCCTTCACTCCTCGGACAAGCCGCGCTGAACTTGGCACCTTGGCCATATCGGTAGCCACATCCTCGGGAGCATAACGAGCCGGATGGTTGAACTCGTACACATACTCCATGATCGAAGCTCGCCCTTGCTTGAGCGCAAGAAACTCCCCGCTTCTTGATCTCCATCAAGCCGGCAGGATGTGAGCCCGACGGAAGGCGACTGAAACTCCTCCCAAGAGACGGTGTGGTCTACGGGCTGCATGGCGAGATAGCTCTCCCACCAGACAAAGCCGCACCCTCAAGCCGGTGCGATCTGACAGCAGCCTTCTCGTGCTCCCAACGCATGCGCTATCTGGCTTACGCTCCACAAGACGGCCAATCGTCGCATCCAAAGGGTCCTCGAGCCAGAAAAGGTAGGGGCTGAGTACGAAGAACTCAAGAAGACCCCACGAGGCCGATGGGCATTCCTCGCCCAGATCCCGGCTCCGTAAGGGCGGTGGTGTTGCTTGCGATGGCGTCGATAGAACTCTCTCATCATCCGCGGTTGCGCTCAATCAAGAAGGACCTCGGCCATGGTCGGGAGGAGGAAGCTCCTCGTCCGGACCAGTGATCGCCTTGGCCGCTACGAAAAGGTCCGCCATCTGTTACAAGAAATTTTGGTTAGCAACTAGACCGAAAAACTAAGCCTTAAAGAAAACAAAAGCGATCGACTAGGGAATGAAGATCACCCTAAACGAAAGCCAAAACAACGAGTAATTAAACTTTAAAAGCTTCTAAAAGACTCTACAAACAGCCAAGAAACACCAAAAGCAAGGTTCAACTTCTCAACTCAACTAACCCGTATTGAATGAGCGAGTAATTGATCGGAAGATTACAAATCAGATTGTAAGATGAGATCTAAAACTATTAGAGAGCAAGGTTAAGGCAGCGAAATAAGTGTTAGATACTTAGCTAACTAGTATCACATCTTACCCTTTTATTCCCACAAGTTTTAGTTGATTAGCCTCTCATTTTCTACCTCATTTACTAGCTTAAGCATTGCTGCCTTAAAATGCTTGCTTGCTGTCCAGAATTTTCAGATTTGAGTTTAAGCCTTCAAATACTTCTATTCTTCACCAAGAAGGTAGCCAAGACATCAATTTAGAACTCTCATATGTTACCCAAAACCCAATTAATCGATAATGACTATTTTGTAGAAGAGAGAGAGGAAAACAACTTTCAAAACTCAAATTAGAGTGAGATGAGAAGAGAAAGCTAAGGTAGATGAGGAGTAAAATCGAGAATTTTCTTAAGCTTTCAAATCTCGTTTATACTTTGAAAATAGGTTTTCCAAAATATCTTAAAGACGACCAAGCTTGTGTTACTACGGTCATAACGGCTCGATACCAACTTTTGTGAGACCAGAGACATTTATTAGGCTCATAATACTTAGTCATCCAATTGACCTAGTATTATCAACCTAATAAACTCGGTCTCGAGAGATGTATACTCCCGAATGCAGATACATACCTCACAACAAAAGAATATATCAATTCCATACAACACATAGAACATAAGCAACAAACCGAAGTTAATATTAATATGGAATAGCTACTACAAAAGAGGGCCCTTAGGCCAAATAGCAATAAGTTACAAGAATACACAATGGAAGCAAAAGTGCCATAAAGATGGCTATAACACAAAGCCAATCGGTGTGCCTTAACCCTAGGCATCTCGACCGACCGCCAAGCTAGTCGTCAAGAAATCGCAACACGTGCACAGTAAGGCTCTTGGAGCTCACCTCCGCCCTCTGCAACAAGGTTGTTAAGCAAAGCAAATGAGTACAATAACTTGTTTATTGTACTCAAAACTGACGTGTAAGATAACAGAACTATAATTTAGCTACATGCAAGCTTTAATTAAGTGGATGGAGCTTTGGACTTACATTTAGCATAAAGCAAGTTCCATTTGCAATAACATAATAGATTTAAGGCAATTTGACAAAGCATTTTTACTTGTTGAAATAACAACGCAATAATAACATAATAACAACAACAAGAACAATCACGAAGTGACTAACCCAATAGCCACCACAACAATAGTATGAATTACCCACTCATACCAACCATGTCAAGTTTTAATTAAAAGTTGTAGTCTAGTTCTTCTGATGCGTTTCGGCGTGTCCATAACCTAGGGCGAGGCTATTGAATAGTTTTATCCTGCGGGGTGTACCAATGTACCCACACGCCTGCATCGCCTTTCCTTTAGGCACACTACCTTTGGTATGCCGGCACGGCTAAGTCCTCTGAGACATTTCCAATGGACGATGCTAATTACGAGCCGCAACCCACGGGACAAGGACACATTAGACAGCCCTAACCGCCCGCCAATGCTCCCTCCCAACACTACACATACACATTTTATTAAAACATACCCACCAACCAGCTCATAATTAACACCCCCCAAAGTACTTAGTCAAGAGAGGTCCCATATCCCCCTCGTGTGGTTAGCACGCAATATTGCTCAGAACGGTGGCGCAAGTAACTCGGTCCTAACGACTCGGGCATACTACCTCATTCCAAAACCACACCATCCATCCAATATGCCCAAGTCCAAATCAACATTTTATTTTCAGTTTTTGATTTTACAAATTAATCAAAGCACAAGTGCTGGACATATAGGAGGAATAATTATACTTGTGTGATCAAGACCATCGACTAAGTCGATGATCGCCCATTACTACCGATAGCTAAGCATGTCTAAGCAGGTTTAAGTCGAAACTACTAAGTGATAAGAGCTCATCCAACGAGCTCCAACCACAGCGAATAACCTAGGCTCATTGGTAGTAGAGGATAAACAACTCCTCTGATTATGCAACTATAGGATTACTAGCGACAATTAACACAAAGTAGCATGCATACATAGAAGTAAAACAAAGTATTAAGCTTTAAAATAATGGGACAATGATGGAAATGGTCAAACTGCTTGCCTTGCTGCTGGTCACTTTGTTGCGGAGGGTCGTTTATGGATCACCACAAATGTCGAAACCTAACGGAAAAACGATAAAGAACCGATAAGAACGACGAAAAACAACAAGACAGCACAGCAAACGAACTCCAAATTCTCTGAAATTTCTACAGCAGTAAGAGGATGATTTTTAGGAATTTAGCAATAAGAACCAATGGATTTGGATTCTTAATGCAAAAGTTATGAGCAAAACAATTCTGCTCAGCCCTGAAAATACCAAACTGCACTATTCACTAATTTAATTATGAGGCAACATTTTCTAGAAAAGTGGTGAGGCTGAGATTTTTACTGTGAAACCAGCACCTCATGAGATGAATAACACAATTGAGTTCATCCCATTTGGAGCTATATTGCACTTTCTATAATTTTTCAAAAACAAGAACTTGAACAAAATTATAATGCACAAGTCCTTATTTTTCTAACAGCAACATGCTCAAAACTAATTTTCTTAGTGAGTTCATTAATAGAGGAAGCTAACAAAGTTGGTCTCATTCAAAAATAACCTACAGAACATTAGTTATGGGTTTTACAAGTTAAACCTAAATTTTGAGTGTATTATCCAAAAGGAGTACTAAAACCTATGGCAAAACTGTGCTCTGGAGCTGAACTCAACTTACAACCATTTTTGGATTAAAGTCAAGTTTAAGACAGAGCTAACACAATTTGAATGACCTCAAAAGGATTCAAAATGAAAAAGATATGAAATTCTAAAGTCTACCTCATTTCAGTTCATACTTAAGAATTTACTGACCTTCCTAACATTCACAAAGACATGGGAGGTCGTGAGCCACAGATCTCGAGATCTAACGGCTCAGACCTCCCGAGAGAACAACACACATGCACATGGGAGGTCCAGAGGTCTGGACCTCCTAACCACGCACATCTTGCGAGGTGAGGAGGTCATGGCCGTAGATGGAAGATCTAACGGACCACAACATGGAAGGAGGTCCTGAGCGGACCAGATTAAAGGGAGGTCCTCAGCGGTGAGATGACCTCGAGGAGGTCCCAGAGGAGGTCCTCAGCGTCCACTGCACCTCGAGGAGGTCTCGGCGGCTAAGATTGCGCCAAGGAGGTCTTGGGCGCTCCAGATCTCCTTGGAGGAGGTGCGGATGTCCGATCGGCGCTAGAATTAGCGCACGCACACACACGCTATGGACAAGAGATTAAATGCGCGCGGGACCACGAGGAGGTCCGCGCGCGGGAGGACTTAATGGCGCGCAGTAAATGGTGGATTTAAGACAGTTAAGACACACCAAATGAATTCAATGATGGGAGCAATGATAAGCGCATTAACTTCGGTGGATCTTTTGTCCTAAAACGACAACGACGCAATGTCGTTGCGTCCGACAAAAACCCGTGTTCAAATATTTGGTTCTCGCCGGCGATGTAGACCTCGCCGCGAGATCAATGGTACCGCGGTTCGCAATAACCACGCAGCACTAACGGACCTTCTCTCAACGGCAATGACGGCCTTGAGCGCCATGCGGCCGAGAGGACAGAGGTGACCAGACGGCAAAACCGAAAAGCAAAAATGAGCTCATGCGACAAACAAGCTTATGCCAAACTAAAGCTCATGAAAACATTCATATGGGTGCAAGACTAAGGGATTACCAGGATGTACCGGAGGTCCTAAGGTCTTTGAGGAGGTCGAGAAGGAGGACCGGAGTTGGGGAAGACAGGGCTCCACGGCCAAAGCTCCACTTCAAGCCCGACTTTGTCCTCCTCTGGCGCGCCAAACAAACTAAGTTAGGGTTAACTTCGGAGGTTTGGGGAGCACAAAATGAGCGAGGGTGGAAGAGGAGCCATCGGAACCCTTGAGCTACCGAGAAGCTCCAAGGACATCAACAATGGCGACCACTAGTGAGGTGAGTGAGTGTTAGTGGAGGAGGAGCTCACCACGCACAAAGTGCAAGGCCGAGGTCAATTAGTGCAAAGGAAGCCAAGGAGGCTTCAAGGGTACTTTATAACCTGATTGAAGGTGATGAGTGGGGCTAAGCTCCATGGTGAGCTTAGCCCACTGGCCGGGTCCATGAGGTGGACAAGACATGGGGTGACAAGGCGCAGCTCGGGCTTGACTGAGAGGCTAAAAGTCGACTGCATTAAATGCGGTCGAGAAAGAGTCATGAAGTGTACCCCAAGGTCGGACACGCATAAATGCATTGCCGAGCTTGCCCGCCGCCAGAGAGGAAGGAGAAGAACAGGGAGGTCTTAGTGGCGTTGGATAAGACACAGGAGAGGTCTGACCATCGGATGAGAGTTTTGAACCGTTACGTTTTAAGTGGTGGGTGGAGGTCCCACCACACGATCAAGGATGGGAGGTCGTGGCCCTCCGATTTCATTAATCGCTAAACGCACGTGGGAAATGGGACAGAGGTCCAAGGCGTTGGATCTCCTCCAGCAGTGCGGACCTCCAGTGAGGACTTAACGCACGCGATCGAAAAGACATGAGGGGGAGGTCCTGGCCTTTGGATTAAAATCCAAGGGCACTGACCTGATGGGGAGGTCTGATACGCGCAAAGCGAAGGGAGGTCTTAGTCCTCCGATTTGGATCCAAGGGCTAAGGCCTCAACAAGGCGGGAGGACCTTGTTGTGATGTTCTTCAGAGGAGGTCGTGGCCTTTGGATGTAAATCCAACGGCTACGACCTCAAGTGAGTGCAAAGGAGGTCGGCAGTTAGATTGGGAGGAGGAGGTCGTGACCATGGATTTTTGATCCAATGGTGTGACCTCACGTGGGTGGGATGTGGACTTGCTTAGTTTAACAAGGAGGGAGGTCGGGCCGCGGATCTTGAATCCAAGGGCCAAGACCTCACATAGGTGGGATGACCTCGGCTGCGATGGCTTACAAAGACGAGGAGGTCCTTTGAGGTTTAACACACGGGGAGGTCGTGGCCGTGGATCTTTGATCCAGCCGGCTATGACCTGATGAGGCGGGAGGTCGACGCCCACGTTGACTGAGGAGGTCCACGAGGTCAAGAGGACCTCGAATGGGAGGTCTGGGGCCTTGGTTGAGGGGAGGTCGTGGCGGTTGGATTGGATCCAACGGCCACGACCTCATCAAATGGGAAAGGAGGTCGATGGGGTTGGGTGGACCCGGGTTTGAGTCTGGCCACCAAGGAACAAGTCTCTGCTTTTAAATTTAATTTTCTAACACTAAGACTTGGCAAAATTGTTTGAGATAGCAAATGAACTCCAAAATTCATAAGATTTTAACTGGAGCTAGTGACAACATGATTAACCTTACATAAATTTTCCAGAGGTTATTATGCAATGCATTTTTCTCAGGAATTTCATTAAGGTTGTTCAATGATTCATTTTACCTCCAAAAATTATCAAACTAGTTTTACAACTTGTGATATTTTTGAGAGGGTCCCACCTCAGTTTTAGGACCAAGGAAGATACTTTCCAATTGTTTGGCACAAGATTTGAGAGAATTGGAAAATGAATTTGACTTTTGGTCAATAAGAGCTTTGTGTTCTTGGTTTACACAACTCTTGGACAAGAATTACATGAGATTGTAAGGGTTTTCAAGTTGTGAGAAAAAGTTTTAATTTCTACACATATAATTATACTTGAATAACCCTGATTATACATTTTGGGATGTTACACGTCTCGCCGGCGCCGCAGCAGAGTTGGAGTTGGAGCGACGCTGCCGACGAGTAGCACGGCGCACTCAAAGACGTGAGTCGAGCCAGGCGGTGGGGTGGCGCAAGCGTGAGAGGAGAACCCAAGAACCGCGAGGATCCCAAGAGCTCCCACCCCGAAAGCGAGCAATGTCGGTCAGGGCCCTTTCTCGCGCCCTCACGGCGGCGCTGCCCAACCGCGACGTCGTCGGTCTTTGGTCCGCCATCGACTACGCCAGACAAATGACCCCAAGACCACTACGTCGCTGGCTGCGAGACGCCGCCAGTGGCGGCCATCCTCGCCGGCCTTCCACCGCCGACCACCGCGACATGCCTGGGGGACACCGCGACTCCACCTCGCGGTGCGCTCAGGCTCCTTCGCCTCACGCGCTCGGCCGCCGCGGACCCCACGCCTCGAAGCACGCTAGGTGGGCCGCCGCAAGAGGCGCCAGTGCTCGGCTACAAGGACATCGCCGCCTCCTCCGCCAAGACCTGGTGGCCTAGACCAAGCTCTGGCGCTGGGCGCCCGCGCTCTCTGCCATGAGGGAGCTTCGGCAGGGAGCAACAACATTAGGAAGATGATCATCGGCAGGGAGCTTCGGAAGGAGGAAAGAAGGAATAGAGAAAAAAATGGGGGAGAGAAGAAGAGCCAGGAAGAAATGGGGAATGGGAATGCCATGGGCAAAATTGACAATTCACGTTATTTCTCTCTCCCCTTCGGACTAAAAATGATATAATAGTGCTCTCAGTATCCTACGGCAAAATTACACGTTTTTGTGTTGTCTTCTGGCTGCACCACGTTTTTTGGATGTCCATTGACAAATGACGCGAATGTGCAGTGCCCTGTAGCCAATTTCCCTAAATTTTTACTGGGAGGCCATTTTTTACATCAAATTTCCCATTGCCAAGCCATTTTTTTCTGATTTATTATATTTCGACGCATAATTTATTCACTAACTGCTTATGCAAGAACATATTTGTCGAATATGACAGATATCTGGTACATATGTAATCTAGCGCGCGCACCGCAAATCCGAAATGAAGGATAAAAAGTTTAGTTGCGGCGCCATAGGTGTACTGTACCAATGGTTCCTACTAACAGTGTAAGTAAGCTAAGCCATGATGGCCAGAATCTGGCATAATTGATTATCCCGGCCTAATTAATTATTTGTTCACAAATCAGCTTCCATGCGTGCATCAGCCTGCTACTATACTGGCTGGCTGTCAGTGCCTTGGTGGGGTTCATCAAGAACCTGATGCGAGCCTTTGCGTCCCTTTTAACGGGCCAACAAAAGTGCTTTGTCCGGCATATTGATGGGAAATTATGCAGGTTTGAAGGGGGAGAAAAACCTATTGTGTAACGGTTATCTAAAGTGTTACCCGTATCATCAGTTGTTATGGGCTTATATGTATGTAGAACAAACCAATCCATAACACGAGATATCCTTTTTTACACAATTAAAATTTTGAAAACTATAGATGTCTGGATTATAAATGTGCAAATTGCTCCGATTATTTCTTTTATACAATCAATTATCTTTCCAGAGTTGCCACAATAAAATGGACAAACTAATGCATATTTGATAAACATTTTGCTCGTACTGTTGGCAAAACCGGTATTTGTGCACGTAGCAAATACGTGGATTAAATCTTTTCATAACGTCAACGGATATCATTTATGTACCACATTTTCGATTTTCCATCTTTCCTTCACCTTGGGCTTCTTATATCAATAAACTAGGAGGCGTGTTAGGGATTTGCTTACCACAATTATTGCTTACTCGTGTTCATTGGAGTATCAAATTAAGCAAGAGCCATGGTTTTGTTAGCTAGGTCAATCTTGAGAAGCCCCATCCCCACTTAAGATGAATCAACCAAAGTACCATGTGCATATGTACAGTGGTCCTCTATCAGCAATTATGCAAGGAGCTGCTCTTTGATTATCGGGGAAAAAACCCCTATATATGAAGACAAACTAATGCATATTTGATAAACATTTTGCTCGTACTGTTTGTCAAACTAGTGGATTAAATCTTTTCATAACGTCGACGGATATCATCTATGCACCACATTTCCGATTTCCCCTCTTTCCTTCACCTTGGGCTTTTATATCCAATTTAACAGATGAGCTTTAGGGCGAATGAAAAACACACCTCCTAATAAACTAGAGGCGTGTTAGGGGATTTGCTAACCACAATTCTTGCTTACTTGTGTTTATCGGAGTATCAAATTAAGCAAGAGCTATGGTTTTGTTAGCTAGGTCAATCTTGAGAAGCCCCATCCCCACTTAAGACGGATCAACCAAAGTATCATGTGCACATGTACAGTGGTCCTCTATCACCAATTATGCAATGAGCTGTTCTTTGATTATCGCCAAAAAAAAACTATATATGAAGACAGGGGGACACTTGCATGTGCGCTCAGCTTGGCCTACGCGTAGGTACGTACATTGGCATCCCCTACATTTAAGTATACTAGTTAAGTGGCCATGTTGCTATGAAACATCTTATAAATGTAATTATTTATCAATTAAGTAGATATAATATATCTCAATTCGTCAAGACGTGTGAACCAAAGCAGAAGAGCAGGGACGGAGAGGAGGAAGTAAGGCCCGTCCAGATCTGACCGATAGAAGCGACGACAGGATGGAGACGTGCGGAGCAGAGCAGAAGAGCGGGGGTGGAGACGAGGAGGAAACGCAGACGGCGTTGTAGGTGATGCCGGGAGAGGAGGAGCATGGAGCGCATGATGTGAGAAGATAGTTTGTTGATAACGTGGCTCATATGTTAGTAGAGAGAGACAGAAGTAGGAGAATGAGAAGGACTTCTAATTTTTAAGTGGTGAGAAAAAAGAGGAGAGGGTATTCCCCGTACAAGTACTACCTACGGTAGCATTCTCATTTCTCATCACTCGTCGTACACGCGTAACTCCTTATCAGCATACGTACACGTAGAGAAGAAAGAGGAGAAAACGACGTCACTGGAATGAACTAGCTACGGACGTGTCCAGGACCGAATAATTGATGGGGTATCTCTCTCTCTCTCTCTCTCTCTCTCTCTTATCGCTCAGGTTCTTGTACTAGTTTGTGGCATGATTAGTGCCTTACTAATCAATACAGAAAGCTTAAGAGGTGGGATTCTCTATGTGCTAAGTGCCTAGTTGGAGTGTGTATCATGCATTCACCGACCAGTCAGGACATGTTGCAATTGCCAATTGCAGCACATATCTGTCAATCTTACAACCTAAGGTTATTCTTTTTTTTAAAAAAAAAACTACAGATTAATTTTTTTTCTTAGAAAAAATTAAGAGTCATGCAAGCTCTAACTCTGTATTTGACCATGCTGACTATAAGTTTGCAAGCTGTTCACAAATCCATTATGCTTCAGACCATGGAGATTTTTACTAGTGTCTCCACTTTTGCTAGATCTGTTCACAAATAACTGTCATTATTTACTAGCTTTGACCAGTGTTTTTTTATACCGATTTATTTACAAAATTGTCAAGATTGTAGCTATTAATTAAAGTACTTAGTATGACTGATATAACAATGCCATGTCATTTTGATAAGACTAATCTATCAATCTGTCAAGAAAAAAAACATATTGTTGGCCAAAGATGACTGATCCATTAGAAACATACCCACCCTTTTTCAAGCTCTTTGCAGAATCTAATTTTAAGCCAGCAATACCATCATTCGTCAGTAGTTAAGACCGTATCAAAAGTACAAATCGTCAGTAACTCTGTAACATTGACCAAGGGACAAATACAGACGTATAAACTGACCACTGCAACGTCTCTGAACATGCAAGGCATACATACGGCTGAACACAGCAGAGTACGCACACGCTTCCTTTGGATTCCACAGACAATTTCATTCATCCATGTACTGTAGTGGTTCACTGACTGGCTTTGTGGCTGTAGCAACGAGTAAAAACTTATAACTTTGTTTCTGTGTGCTACTCCTTGCTCTGCTCTCTGCAAGATTTTAATAATTTGGGGAAGCAGCAGGTAAAAGCGCCGGGACCATTAGCCACTTTAAACGCTCGTAAAAACTTTTTGTACAGACAGTCCACGTGCCCCCCACCCCGGCCCACGCACGCTCCACCTGCTGCGCTGGGGGATGGTGGGCCCCACACAAAACTCTTAACCCTTCCTCCCTTTCCCTCTCAACTTTTAATCTCCTTTCATGTGACATGATGCATTGGACATCTAACCACAGCATGTGCCCATGTATAAATCACTCTTTTAAGAGAACCACTGGCTAAAGAAAATTTTCGTTCAATGCCACACTGTGAGTATGACAAATGGGTTCTAGGCGGGCCGATCAGCGAAACATGGAGTGGCATTCATTCTATGGATCACAAGTTTTATGGTGGCATTGTGGATTTCAAGTTTAACAAGAAACTAAGCATACTCGGGCTCGCTTCGTCGAGCCATTCGGGCTTGGCCAAAGTCGGGCTTTGTTGGGCCAAGTCCAAAAGTTCGGGCCGGGTCATGCTAGAGCATGACTTCAAGAAAAACTAAGGGCTTCTTTGCCCTTCACCCCTAAAAGACCACAGGGCTGGTCTTGGATAGGCAAATGGTGTATAGGCCTAGTAGGGTAAATATGCATGCTAGCACCCATTCTGCCTCCCCTTCCTCTAAAAAAACATCCTGGTTCTCATAGAAGTCCAACAAAGCACAAACCTTTCTAATGACTTACTTATTAGGCTGATGTTTAATTACAGTTTTAATTGTTTGCTCAAAGCTTAATAAGTTATTGTCCAAATGTGGTGTCTTTAGAGAACAAATGTTCACCAACATATAGCCCCTTGTAACCTTGTTCCTCTTTGATTCACCTTAGACCGGGCCTGCATGTCAGTGATTCAGATTGTTTGTATGAACAAAATGTGCCCCTGTGACGAGCATTTCTCAGACTAGCTAAAAATGCAATCTCCAAGATATGCCATGAATCGACATCACCACGTGGTGACACGACATTATATGTGTGGACTATATAGTGATGAGAAAGCTAGAGCAAGCTCGAAGGAACCAGAGGCATCACAGATTGCCTCGTGCAAGAAAGATGCTTCCATTCCTTTCTTGAGTCTTTAGGTTTGGTTGAGCTCAGAGCACATGCCAAAAAGCTAACTTCCTGTCTCTATCTGCGTTAGAATCATCTCTCAACCATCTTAATGGAATTTTACGGCTCCTTTTTTATTTTTTAATCATTTTTTAGAAATATTTTAAAAATAGACTCTTCCTAACTTTATTTCCAATTCTAACCCTTTGGTTACACCATAACTCGTAGCGTGATCAAACTGTGTTGTCACGCTACCAACCTCTTAGGACACGAGCTAAGTCCTATTACGCCAAAAGGAGTAGTGTGACAGCACTCATTTACCACGTCAAGGCTGCGGCGTGATAACGTATTTTTATCATGCCACGCGTGACTAAAAAAATCAGAATTGAAAATAAAGTTAAAAAGTGGCTATCTTTAAAATAATTTTTTATAATAGATAAAATAATAAGAAGAGTTCCACATCCAACGCTACAATATATGTACCGCTTCCCTATGCACGTGCCTCTCTCTGTCCCATGCCTATGGATCCTATGTACCGTGGTGTGCCTGAGTGAAATTGGCACCAATGATTGTCCTGAGGTGAGAAGCACAAAGGGCATCCTTCCAACCTAGGGGATAGGTTCCAGTCAGGTGCGTCCTGCAAAGCAACTTAACATGATTTTTTGGAACTAGAACATTGACGTTGAATTTATAAGATGATTAGCATTTCAAAAACAAAGCTTCTAAAGATGATAGGGAATTTGACAAAACAGAAAGGGGCAAAATCATTGTGTTAAAACTATTACGAATAGTCATGCGAGATTTTTTTAATCCTAGATTCGTCAAGGAATTGGATTGTTTGCTATAAAATTCCAAAGAACTTCCTACGCTCCAAATTGGGCCTAAACTTGGTTGAGGATTAATTTATTATTTAGATGTCAATCATAAACTTGTCTTTAGTAGTGCTTACATTGTGTGCCGTAACATTTTTTTTACAGCTATAGGAAAGTTTTGAATTAACTGAGGTGCGCTCAGCTGACGCAACAAGTGCCAAACAGTTCGTTATACTGAGCAGACAGAGCAGTCCATCGGCATCGTTTTATAGTCATGAACAATTTCTCTGAGGCCCCCCGTTGGAACAAAACAAAATAGAGTAGTTTTACAGGTTTTGAATCCTACAGAAAATTTTCACACGATGTCGTTTGGAACGAAGAAAATGTTCTTATGAATACATGTCAAATTCCTATGGAATGGAACCATATGAACATGAGGTAACATTCGTGTGTTATGACATCCAAAGTTCCAAACGACTGTTTTGATGTTTTCATGTGTTTTTAGTTATTTTAGATTCTAGAGATGATGGCATCCTATTTCTACGGTTTTTTTCCTGCTCATGTATTTTTGGTCTCATGCATTCCATACAGGCCGGCGGCCGAGAGCCGGTAGTCATTGCCATGGCCACCAACTGCAGCGGCACGGTCCCATGGAATCGCTATCGGCGCCATAAGAGGCTAGATGGGAACGGGGAGAAGGACGAGGATGAGGCTGTCAGAGACAGCCAGACGGGCGGATTCGACCCCCTAGGTAGCCGGGATGTCGAATCCAGTGACGAGGCCATCGGATTTGGTGGTTACACGTGGGGATGAGACCGGATCCGGCTGCGCTCAGCCTGGGCGCGCAAGCTCCGGCTAGAGCTGTCCACTCCACCACACTCCACCCCGCCAGACATGGCCGCCGCTCAGAAGAGAGAGAGAGAGAGAAAAGAGGGAGGTGGGGATGAGGGCAAATCCAGCGGCAGCTACAAATGACAACCATGAAGGGACAAGCCGCGGTGTCCCTCGTCGCCACGTTGCAGCCTCCTCGCCGATCGCCAGCCTCCGCTTGACTGAGAAAGGAGAGATGGGGAAGTGAGAGAGACAGGATACCGATTAAGCGTATGGTTCCGCTCTTAGTTTTTTTTTCTCCAAACTCTTTATTATTAGAGGATACGTTTTTTGAGAATCAAGAGCTAGCTGACAGAAACGATTGGTAGGAGATTAGCTAAAAAAACTCTAAAAATAAGGATTTAAGGGGGGAAAACCATACTACCCCTATTTTTAACACCTAAGCCTATTTGTATCGCACTCCTTTCTATTTATACACCGACGTCATCTTCCTCTACTCCACTAGCCACCTCCACCTCACACCGTCATCCTCAACCGTTGGCAACGTGGGTGCACAGGACCGAGTCTAGCTGCGAGAGGGAGGGGACGACTGCGACGTCGAGGGGACTGGCGGCGAAGGGCTCCCGGCTGGTGGTGTTAGCTCCCAAAGTGGCGACAACTAGGGGATGAAGACCATGCGTGCGAGAGAGTGGAGACACGGGTGGTGTGCGTGAGAAATGTGTGTGTGTGTGGGGGGGGGTTATAAGAGTTGAATGGGAGAGGTGGGGTGGTTTTGTGTAATGGTAAACGGTGGGTAATTTCTTCTTAACTCTAGGGTCAATTACGTAACTAGGGGCAGATTCTTGCGGGGAGTGACCCCAACCTCACTCCGAGAAAACGAACTACCAAATGCTCGAGCTATCCCAGAATTACCATCGGTCCCCACTGTGCCTTTTCCAAATCCTAGGGTCCCACCCTAGCCTTCCTTTTCATCACAAATGGTTTTGTAAAAATGAGAGCTATATCCAGCAAGTTCTCAGCACCGCTCTTGACCGTGAGCACGGCTATCATGATAGTTTTCTTACTCTGCAGAGTTCGCACACTTTACCCACAAGAGGTAATCGCTTTGATATACACACACGTTTCCTTGAACATGCGAATCAAGGGGAGATTACCACAAGACCTTTATAGTGCTCATTCCTCGACGCAACCCCACCCGCTAAGGTTTCCACCGCCCGGTGCCAAGCACTTCCAGGAGGCCCCCTCTTGCGCCATATGGTTTCTCTATGGCTCCCTTTCCCCTTTACCCACGCCATATTCCTCCAATGGTGAGACCACGCCGAGGCGAACAAATTAGTTGGCCAGGTCGTACCCATTATAGACTTGTGGTTGCACTGTTTTTGCATGAGAGGTCATTCCAAGATTCGGTCCTTACTTGACCAGAGCGACACATCCACATACCAACATATTCTCGTGTACCAGGCAATAGCCACTCTTTCCAGCCACCCCAATCGAAAGTAGTTTGTCAGGTTTTCTTGTTTTTGGAAATATCATTTACTTCAACATACCAGCCAGGCTCCTAGCCTTACTGTCCAAATCATTTTCCAAAGTTTTTAAGGATTGTGGTTGGCCAACTTAATGCCCTAATGACAATGTATCTAAGCAAGACTAAGCATAACACTTAGATACAGACCTATCAACTAGTATGTAATCCATTAAGTCTAGGGTGACAATAGATAATGTCCAAGTTCAAGGGTTGGAAGTTTATACACAAGTATATGTTAGGCATTAACTATGATCTAGACCAATTTAGTTTGATAAAACATAGCAATGCAGTTTCATAATTTAAAGCAACATAGTTTGCAAAAGGTGGGTGCAACATGGTCAAAGGATTGACTCGCCTTGTTCAGGGTGCTGCTGATCGAGATCCTGATCAACGAACGGTTCTTCAGTCGCCTCAGCTTCTATAATCGCAAAACAACCGAAAAGGCAAATAAGCATAAATTCCAACTTAAATCGTTTTTAATATGCAATGAACTCCAAATGATGCCAAAACGTAAATTAGAAATATTAGACCAGCACAGTTGTAAACTTAGTGGTCACTGGATCTGTGGTGGTCGTGGAAGCCACAATGACTTGGGGAGGTCCTAGAATCACTGTAGCCAGGGGAGAGCGCTATGACCAGGATGGTGGTCTTTGTTGAGATTGTAATCTTGTCTAAAATTAGATAAGAGTTTGGGTCCGAGTCTTAGTCGATTAGTGTAAGGGTACATAAGCATGGGGAGATAGCAGTCTTGAAGATACCACAAGCAAGAAGTACGAAGGGGTCAAGAGGAGTCGAAAGTTTAGAAGTAGTTGTAAGTTGAGTTATCGTGAGAAAACTGTGATCGCAGCACCTCGAAAGAGCCCTGCCTCGTTGGCTGATTTTTCGAGTACTGTTTATTATGACCACTGTTCATCCGAGCACTATTCACCCGAGTACTGTTCATCTGAGCACTATTCATCCTAGTGTTGTTCATTCGAGTACTGTTCATCTGAGTACTATTCATTCGAATGTTGTTCATTCGAGTGGCTGGTCGAAGGCACCTGGTCTTAGGTGGTAACCTCACAGTCTTTATAAAAGACCAAGAGAGCGGTCTTGAGAAAGAGGTCCTGAGGTTAAGGAGGTAAAGTGCGGTGAAGTGGGGGCTGTCCGACTTTGATCGGGCGGTCCATAAGAGGTGAGGGCGCGGCTAGGTGGGCAGTCTTGATCAGGAGGGTGGTCTTTGCAAAATGGTATGTCACGACCACGAGGGTGGTCTCTGTAAAAGGGTGGTCTTGTACAAAAAAGGGGGGGTCGTGGGAGTGTTAACCGTACGTAGTCAAACGAGAGAAATATTTGACTACACAGCAGAGGTCAAAAGAAATCAAAGGTTTGACGGTATTGATGCAATCGAATTAACCAGCGGAACAACCAAAGGAAGAACCAGAGGAACATCCAAGAGAGAACAAGGCGGCTCAAACTAGAAAGAGTATCTGACCACTAGGAACTTACCAGTATGGAACTGGGGAGTGGGTTAGTCGGAGCTGATGCTGGCGATGTGGACCTCGACTATAAGAGATTCTCCGCGCTGCAAGTAGCTTGAGGAAGGTGGGTGGTCTTCGGTCTTTAAGGTTGCTCCCTGGAAGAAGATAAATGGTCCGCCAAGGAGGTCTTGGAGTATCCGATGGGCGTCAATGGTGAAGACTACGATGGGGGGGCGCTCGACAAAGACTAGCCCTTGAGCTTGCTTGGAGCTCAAGTTCACTTGGAGGAAGAAGAGAATGAGGTTAGCACTGGAATGGCGGAGAAAGCCATGAGGTCTCGGAGCAGCTAGATATAAGCACTTTTGCTCAGCCTGACAGGGAGGTATGGCTGGTGCTGTTGATGGAGTGGCAGCATAGTGTAGATGTTGTGACAGTCATTAATGGCGGATTGATGGCTTCTACCCTCGTGCACTCCCGGTCGCCCTTGGCGCCCGTAAAATGGGGAAGACCCAACCGCTCCAACCTACGGCTAGCGGTCTGGCTGCATCGACTTGACCAGCCGTGGGTCAGGGGAACAGTGTGCTATGGGAAGGAAGAAGACTAGGAGTCTCTAGAGTAGTTTTCATTGTGTTGGTATGCTAATATCTTAGAGATTTATAGTCTTGGTGTCATGCATACTAGCAAGAGAAACACGATGCAACTAGCATGGAAGCTTGACAATGCATTCAAGAGGTTCAACAATAGTTATCACATGAAACTTTTTTAAAAATCCCATATTTTTATATTTATGAATATTTGGGCTGTTACATTGTGGCTTTAAAACCGGCATCATATATATATATATATGTTCAGAAAGTGACGTGGACGCGGCAGGTACTTCGACTGGGAAGTGGCATCATGTATCAACAACTAGGTAATTGGATGTCCTGGTGCTCTCCTTGTAGCCAGACTTCTTAAACTTGCATGAGCTCGATGAAGTTGCCTATTATATATATATGATGCCGGTTTTAAAGGCATAAGCAGCCACTGCTTGGAGGCTTTATAGAGAAAAGTCATCACAGGCGGTTTCAGCCATAAACTGTCTGTGATATATCAGTCATCACAAACGGTTTCACTAAAACCGCTCGTAATATATCGATCATCACGACGGTTTCAACTAAAAACCGCTCAGGATATATCGATCATCACAGATGGTTTCGATTAAAACCGCTCAGATGGCAACTATCATGCATAGCTCTCGATTAATAACCGCTCAGGATAAGATGCATCACGCACGGTTTGAAAACCGCTTTGTGATGACCTCGTGTCATCACTGCACCCATAAACTCATATGGCTCACGAAACCGTCTGTGATGACGTTTTTGAACCGTCTGTAAAGATATTTTCTGTAGCAGTGAGTCCTACCAAGTAGACCCTAAGAGTGTGAGGAGAGAGATGCGAGGATTTGTTTTGTGGGGGTGTGTATGGCGGGACCCACCCATTTACACCTATGTATAATATACAGGTACACAATACGTATAGAAAAATTGTGCACCAGTCTCCAAGAACATTTGAGCCCTTGGATAGTGCATGGAGGTCCACCTAAGTGTGGGAAAATCACTCTTGGATATTGCATCCTATTCGTGCATATATCATGTTCCTCCATTTTTGATTTCGTGCATTCCAAACAGGCTCACTGATGCTGCATATATTGAACTATGAAGCGTGAAATAAAATTGATGGTGTGGTGATCTGTTCCTGTGAGACGAGAACAGTCGAAGGAGTGGTCGCTTGTACGTGCATCGCAAGCTACAATTATTTCACTTGACCAAATATATACTATAGATTGATGTCGCGTTTGTTTGAACACTCCTATGATCAGGTGAGAAGTCAGTCATCAAATCTAGTATACCTAGAATTTTTTTTATCATCGTGCTATATGATTCTTTTTTTGGTCGGCAGGTGTGTTCGAAAAGTCTTTTTATTCTCTCTTTCTATTAATCGACAAAAGAGAGAAGGTAGAGTCTATCCTTGTGCTACATGCATGCTGAAAATGAATATATATATATATATATATATATATATATATATATATATATATATATATATATATATATATATATATATATAAGGTCTCACGAATCCGTTACAGTTGTCAAAGCTACATATGTAGCGCGTTGCCATCCAATCAACATTTCAAATTAAGACATGCTACATCGAAAGAAATAAAAAGGAATCCCCAACCGTTGGTTTTTTCCAACTTCAATGGCTTTAAGAGCACGTACAATGGGGTGATATCAGTCGTTTGCAATCGCTGTCATACAAGATTTTTTATGATGTAGATGTGAGAGAACAAGGAGAAAGAGAAATTGTCTGACATACAACAGACAGTCTATAAGATCTTTATAGACATATTTTTTGCTATTGTGTCAATGCCGTATGTTGAAATTATCAATGCCGTTTGTAGAAATTGTGGGATCAACTTAGAGATAACTCATTGCATGAGTTCTATTTAGTTCTGTCTATAGACGTTATGGAGATTACTACAGACAACAACTGTCTATACTATTGTACAAGCCCTAAGGCCCTAAGGTTAAAGTTTGATTCTAACCGAGTGTTGGTATATTTACCTAGTTCGCTTGATCTAGCTTGTCGATCTTGCATGATATAATTGCAGCAAGGGATTGTAACTAGTTTTCGATCAGGATCATTTGATCAATGGTTAAGATCTGGACTCCGATAAAAAAATAACTGACACCCTAATTTTCAACCTCAACTCAATATGAACCCTCAAATCTTGATCCAACGGAGTGTAGCATGTGCAGTTGCTTCGCAACTACAACAAACAAATCCGTGTTGCACAAATGACCTAACACTCTTGACATTCTTAAAATACTCCCATCTTTTTTTTAGGTGTTTCTTAGAAAAGTTTGACTGTTTCGTGATTGCATCGGTGGCCTAAGAAGGCTAAGATCTACACATATTTTTGTGATAAACGAGCTCAGAAATGGAGACAGCTCAACTGAGTATCTTCCGTTCATATCCCAAAAGTGTACGAAAATCATTCACCTATACATCTCGGGACAGTGTAGATCTTGTGGGTTCTCCGGTCTTGTAGAGTTGTAGTGTTGGAGCATGGGAATTAAGGCAAAGAGTATTATTCGAGGACACATTGAGTTCCACCTTTCATCCTGCCAAAGCATGCGATTCATTTTCTCTTGATCAAATTATGTTCTTAATTAGTTTGCACTTGTGATCCAAAGGTAACCTGTAAGCAAAAGCAAAGCATGTCACACACACATATGTAACTAGTAATCGTGCATGTGCAATGCACGTCTTCGCCATAAATTAATTGAAACTTATTGCAAGGAAAAGAATCTATTTTCTTTTAAAACTATATTTATCTTAGTATAATACCATCAAAATTTAATAACAATCTTCTTAGAACCTTCAAGTAAAACACATAATAAACCATCATTAATCTACACAAACATCCCATGTATAAAAAAACCCTCTAATGGGCAACACCATGTATAGAATATATACAATCATTCATATAGACCTTTCTGAAACAGTAGTCATGGCACCTTTCTAGAACAATAGTGTTAGTGTTAAGGATGGGAAAATAAAATAAAACAAGCAAGTACCTTTATGGACGATACAATTGCAGAGGTCATGACACTGGTTGAGGTTGCAAGTGGACTCACTACTACAAAACAACAAGACGCCTCATCACAGACGGTACCTTTGGAACCGACTGTGTTATACTTATCACAAACGGTTCAAAAGAAACTGTCTGTGATATGTAACTATCACATATGGTTTATAACTAGAACCGTCTGTGATAATCTCCTCATCACAGACAGTTCACAGGCAGTTCTTATTAAGAACCGTCTGTGATATTCTGGTATTATAAATATCGGTCCCGACAGACCCCCCTGCCCCTAGCGCCTCCACCCCCTTGTGCCACCTTGCTGCCTCCTCCCCATTGCGCCACCTTGGAGAGGAGAAGAAAAGGAGGAAGCTAAAGAGAGGAGGAAGGGAGGAGAAGGAGAAGAGGAAGGGAGGAGAAGGAGAAGGTGAGGAATCTCGCGGAATATTTGGTATTTTCATCGTGAGCTCTGAGGGTAACGATCTGTAACTCTTTATATTTGCTCTAGGTTAGTCGCTAATCAATTTAAATATGTTCGGTCAATAGGAAGAGTACGTACTTGCGGTTTATTAATCTAATTCAATACTAATTTGTTACATGAGTAGCGTAGATGGACCGAAACTGGATGTACGATGAGAACCATGCAAGTGAAGAGTACATTAATGGTGTGTTTGCTTTTAGAAGAGCCGCCGAGCAAGATATGTTGAAGAAGGGGATAAAATTTATGTACTATCCATGCATTGATTGCGGTAATCTGAAGATGTTTAACAACCCGACGCACATCGAAGCACACTTGATTCGAAGGGGTTTCAAAAAAGGGTATACATGTTGGACCAGTCACGGTGAAGAGCAGATTATATAGGAAGTTAATAATGACGGCATCGCCGAGGAAGTCAACGATATGCCGGATGTGGACTACGGCTTTGATGAGGATAGGTCGCATGATGACAATCTGGATCAGATGCTACGCGATGCAGAAGGGAACTACAGTGAGAGAGAGTTCTGTAAATTCGAGGGCTTAATAGAGGACTCGGGGAAACATTTGTTCCCTGGTTGCAAGCCGTAATATACAAGATTGTCAACCATGCTTGAGCTGTTGAAATTGAAGGCAAGCAATGGTTGGTCCAACAAGAGTTTCATGGCGTTATTAGGTCTCCTAGCAGACATCCTTCCGGAGGAAAACGTGTTGCCCAGCACCACCTACAAAGCAAAGAAGGTTCTTTGTCCATTGGGAATGGAAGTAGAAAGAATACATGCATGTTCGAACGATTGTATCATCTACCGTAAAGAGTATGCAGACATGCATGTACGTCCCGTGTGCAAAGCATCCCAATACAAGCGTAAGAATACTGCTAAGGTGAAGTAAGGACCTCCTGCTAAGATGTTGTAGTATCTGCCTGTGATCCCACATTTGAAGCGTTTATTTGCGAACCGAAAGGAGACAAGATTGCTACGTTGGCACTCGGAGGAGCGTAAGAAAGATGGAAAGCTAAGACACCCTGCTGATTCTGTCCAGTAGAGAAACTTCGATCGGAGCTTCGAAGAGTTCGGTGCGGAACCGAGGAACATAAGGTTAGGGTTGAGTACAGATGGAATGAATCCTTTTGGTAACATGAGCAATTGACACAACACCTGGTCCGTGAATCTATATATGTACAACCTTCGTCCTTGGATGTGTATGAAGCAAAAGTACATTTTGATGTCACTACTTATCCAAGGGCCGAAGCAACCTGGGAATGATATTGATTTGTACCTAGCACCATTGCTGGAAGATCTTGTGACACTGTGGAACGAAGGGGTACAAGTATGTGATGCGTACAAATGAGAGAACTTCACTTTACGCATCATGTTGTTCTGCACCATCAATGATTTTCCTGCCCTTGGTAACCTGTTGGGGTTTAGTATAAAAGAAGCCAAAGCCTGTCCGCACTACTTAGATGGTACGAAGAGTGTATGGCTGAACAACTCGCGCAAAACTGTGTATATGCTCACCGTAGGTTCCTTCCCAGGAGTCACCCATACCGCAAGATGGAGAAACAATTCGACGGAAATAAGGAGGACGGTTCAGCTCCAAGGGCTTTTAGAGGGAAAGAGGTCTATGATATGGTTAAGGATATCGATGTCGTGCTTGGGAAGGGACGTAAATTAAGAACCCGTCAGAAGAACATTTGGAAGAAGCGGTCAATTTTTTGGGACTTGCCTTATTGGGAGCACTTAGAAGTTCACCACTGCATCGACGTCATGCACGTGGAGAAGAATGTATGTGATAGCTTGATTGGTCTCTTACTGAACATTAGTGGCAAAACAAAGGATGGTGTTAACGCACGGCGTGACTTGGTTGATATTAACATAAGGACCGAGTTAAAACCTAAAGAGACCGATAAAGAACTAACGTACCTTCCCCAGCTTGCTACACTCTATCCAAGGCCGAGAGAACTGAACTGTGCCAGAGCTTTCATAGTGTGAAAGTTCCGTCCAGTTACTCTGCCAGCATTAAGAAACTTATTTCTATGGAAGATTTGAAATTAATTGGTATGAAGTCTCATGATTGTCATGTGCTAATGACACAAATGCTTCCTGTTGCAATTAGGAGTATCTTACCGAACAAGGTCCGAGTGGTAATCTTGAGGCTGTGCTATTTTTTTTAACTCAATTGCTCAGAAGGTCATCGATCTCGAAGGACTAGATGCTCTGTAGGCCGAGGTGGTGACGACTCTATGTCATCTTGAGATGTATTTCCCTCCGTCATTTTTCGATATCATAGTCCATCTCATTGTTCACCTTGTGAAAGAGATAAAGATATGCGGCCCTGTTCCTACGTCATATGTACCCGTTCGAGAGGTACATGGGAATTCCTAAGTCCTACGTATGGAATCAATCTCAACCGAAGAGCAGCATCATTGAAGGTTATGCAACCGAAGAGGTTATTGAGTTCTGTGTCGATTACATGGCTTAGGTGGAACTGATAGGTGTGCCTCTATCTCATCATGAGGGGAGACTAGAGGGTATCGGGACCATCGGAAGGAAATAAATCACTCCCGATCTGGATATGTACACTCAAGCCCATTTTACGGTCTTGCAACACATGACCCAAGTGTCCCCATACATCGACGAGCACAAAGACATGGTACGCCAACAAAATCCAGACTGGTCAGAGGTTTGGATCACGAGAGAGCACAACCATCGGTTCAACAAATAATTAAAGGTGTGATTCACTAGGAGGTCATCAAGTGATGATACGCTGCTATGGTTGGCAAAAGGGTCAAAATTTACAATTGTGACATAGCAAGGATACAACATAAATGGGTGCACATTTCATACGACAGCTCAGGATAGGAAGAGCACAATCCAGAACAACAGTGTCCGCATAGATGCGTTTCATGAGCAGTTCAATACCGTCGGACCACGTGGGTTGAACTCCTACTATGGGTTCATAGAGAAGATTTGGGAGCTCGGCTATGTACTTTTCAAGATCCCCCTGTTTCGATGCCATTGGGTTAAAATTCCGCAAGGTGTGAAGGTTGACAGGTACGACGTCACTACTGTAGACCTCAAACGTGTTGAATACAAGGACGAACCATTCGTGCTCGCTAAGCAAGTTGTTCAAGTTTTTTATGTAACGGACCCGGCAAATAAGAACCGCCACGTAGTTCTTCATGGAAAAAGAAGGATTATCGGAGTTGAGAATGTCGTGGATGAGGAAGAGTACAATTAATTTGACGAGTTGCCTCCTTTTGGAGATGGCATCTGGCTCGAGGAAGAACCCAGTGAGGAAGCTAGCTATATGCACGTCGATCATCATAAAGGGCTATGTTTTAGTTAAGAATTTATTCCATAACATGAGACATGTCATTGTGGACTTGCCGTGTGTTATGGACTTTTAATCTCTTATTTTGATGTCAATGTAGAATTGCCATGTGTTATGGACTTCTAATCTCTTATTTTGATGTAATGTGGAATATCAAAATTGGTTTCACTTGATTTGGAGTTGAGTTGAATTAGATATGAATTTTTGACGTCAAATGAATTATAGAACCAGGTTCATGTGCTCTATCACAAATTAGCATATTTGAAGTCAAATGAATTATGGAACCAAGTTCATGTGCTCTATCACATAGTAGCATATCACAAACGGTTCCATAATAGAACCGTCTATGGTATCCCTTTATTAAATAGGGTACCGCTAGGGTTTGCGCCCTTACTCGTCACTTCCCCTCCCCAGCGCCTTAGTCTTCACTCGCTCGTTCGCCTTCTCACTCGCCCGTTCGCCTCCCCAGCCAAGCGCACCCGACCTCGACGCCGCCGCCGCCATCGACGACGCCCCTGCTTCCCCTACCTCGCCTGCCACTCCAGGGCCACCGCGGCCACAGTTCGCTCGCTCGCCGGCCTACGTGACGCCCCCGGTGTTTCGTCACCGTCGCCCGCGTTTTCTTACAGCGTTCTGCCGAGGGCACCACCCCCGCCACAACTAGCTTCTTCTCTGGTAGGGTATCCTATCCTGTGCTTCAACTTATATGCTTCACCTAGCTATTATATGCTCATGTAGGAGATTTTTATCCTTTTGTGTATGACCTACATGAGTAGTGTTGTAATTTTGTCTGCAATTATATATGATGCTAACATTGTCGGGACCAAAGGTTCTGATGATGAGCGTTGACTGGTTGCGTTAATTGATGATGTTGTTTGTAACTACAGAAACTGAATCTTTTCTGTTGTATAGAACCACTGAACTCTAGGGAACTTCAAACTCATAATTTGACATGTGCTTTAGTTCGCTTGCCAAAAGGGTATTATTTTTCATGTTCTATGTGATGCTAAAGAAGTGAAGATTACAGTGGTCTAGTCTGGTGGACTTTGTTAATTTTTGGTTAGCTTTAATGACGGATGGCTAGCTCATGCTTTTGCTAAAGAAATAGCTTGTTTAGGTGTATGTTGCATAAATTGTGTTGTAACTTTGTTGTTATGATTTGTACACTATTTTCATCTTGATTTGATGCTAAATATTCTTTGGTTAGATTTTATTCTAATGCAAAAGATAGCGAGAACCTTTTGTTTTATCACTTACGTGGAACCTCATTAACTCGAGGAGTTCATACATAGGACTATTGATGACCCAATACATTTGCCTCTATATATTATTGATGACCCAATACCATCTTTTCTTTTTGTTACTGCTTAGGTGTAGTCCTCCCCCAAACTCAATTGCTCTTGTACTATATATGCTTTCATTTGTTATGAATGTATTGTCTATTGATGTGAATATATCCTTTGATACTATTTGAGTAATAGACACTATTTGTTTATATAGTTAATTGGTTGGGTAACTTCTATTTTTTCTGTATAAAATATGTTTCCAACGGAAATTATCTTCGAAAAATACCTAGTGGATATCAACTTGCAATCCATTTTATTTAAACTCTCAGCGTATTGAATTCTGATATTTTAGTTCATTGCGTATGTAACTTATATAGATAGCAAGCAAGCGAGATGACGTCTGCACTGTCTTTGCCATCGGCAACGACGTCGCCGAATGCGTCTGGATCTCCGACGGAAGTGGTACGTAAGAGAGATGGCAGAGGAATATCAAAATTGCATGCAGGCCGAATGACCATCATGGAGGTCAGTGTCGTTGGGGTCCCTCTGAGTCCCAAGAAAGCAGTGGCGAGATTCCGGACCATCTGTGGGATACTTATAAGGGAACAGGACCCCATCACCACAAAAAGCTGGAAGTCTCTGACGGACCTAGAGAGAGGCCAGCTGTGGACTGAAATTTTAGGCTCGTTCACTATTCCAAAAGCAGACCAGGCACGCATGGAATGACAGGCGTTGCTCGCGATGGGACACGCGTGGAGGACCTTCAAGAGCACGCTTATCACGAAGTACGTGAACACGGGTCGGACGCCCTTGACGAAGTATCAATTCTTGTCGTGGGATATATGGGACGACTTTGTGCGGATGAAGATGACGGCCGAATTTCAGGAGCAAAGTGCGGCGCATAAAGCTCCCCAGGCACAAAACACTCACCCCACAAACTCGTCACCGTTGGGTACGCGGGTAAAAGCACGGAATGGACGGCGGAGGACCAAAACACAACCCGACCATTTGCTAGGATCACAGATGAGTGCACTCGAAGCTGGTTAAGAGCGTGGGCAGCAGCCACGTCTTCGGGTGGCATCTCTTTCACAAACCCGGCAAACGAGGCAGTGTCCCAACGTCTAGTAAATATGTCGAACTACCTAGTAGTTAATAAGTCCATAACTTCATAGTGTCTGTAGTAACATGATGACCTCTTGTAGCATGCATTGACTACCGATTCTTCCCAAGGCTCCTTCCAAGTAGACAGAGAGGATGATATACTATCTACGGCCCTGGAAAATAAGGAGCATACAGGTCGCACGCAAGGCCTTGGGGTTTATGTACCTTGGAGGGATGGATTCCGAGGCGACTCCGACACGTATAGGAGTACAAAGAGATCCAAGGCCGAGCACGAGGACCAGTTGGTATAGATGCTTACTGCAAAATTTCAAGGACAGATAACAAGATTGCGGGATCAAATGAATCAACTTCTCAACCAGTTGCAAGTCACCCCCGTTATTTTGGGAGCCAGTCCTCCTCAACATCGGAGTAGCGTCGCGTCCACGCATAATTCTGAATATGATGACGTCCAATTACCTATTGACGACATCAAGGTATTGTACATCTCTAGAATACTCTAAAGATAGACCTATAGGACACCTTAGCTAATTGTGTATCGTTTTGTAGGAGCCGACGCCCTACAAACTCCAAGTGGGGATGGTTGTGTCTATTTCTATTGCGGTTGGGCGGGGCATGGCGTATCCATGTCAGGAAGGGACAGTGCAGCACGGTGCCCAGCTGGAGCAGGGTTACGCCAGGGTCCAGGTGGACATGATACATGATAATTTGATGGTCGTCCCGCTGGAGATTCACCCGAACGAAGACATCAGAACACTAGGGGATATCATGCACACTTTTATCCAGTAGCCCAAGAAGGACATCGCCCTGGACCCTGCAGTGCCGCATCTCGACACAACCATTCCTCTCCAGCGGGACCCTCGATGACTCTACCTTAACTTTCGCTTTAGAAAGCCACCTCATTAGTTTCCGAGGAGAAGACGCCGAAGGAACAAGAAAAGCGTGTCGCCGTATCGATTCCCAAGTCGTCTCACAAGAAGACATGTAGTGGGCAAGTCATTAAGACCAAATCGAAATCGAAGAACATTAAGGCGCCACTCAAGCTCGGGAATTACTCCCTCGGAAGTCTGTTAGCCCCCGACACAGTATTAGCCCTCGCTAGAATAGGTTGTCAGGCTTTGCATGTCTGGTACATGCGGAAGACCAAAGAGAAGGGGTGTGATACTGGAATCATCGTCAGATACACGAAGGAGCATTTCTTCCATGAGCCGAGCCACTTCGTCGTGGGCTTCGACGACTTATTCGACCTATTCAACCTTGTTGCCCTCGACGCCTCGCTTCTACGATGCTAGACATTGTAACTGTGTACAATCAAGTTCTACATTCACGTAATACCAATAAATATCACAACTCGTTGCTTATGTATAAATACATGATGAAAAATGCCCGATGATGGCGAGAACCGGTGGGTTTCCTCGACCAACATGTGGTCTCTGAGCAAACCATCACCCAAGATGCATCATACGTCGTGAAATACATAACGATGGGATTGCTTGCTCAAAACGACAAGGACTACATACCGGTGCCCTACAACCAGAAGTAAGTGCTTCACTACTTGCTATACAAATTTTATTTGTACTTTATACGCAGCACGAATTTAGGTTTAATGGCTATAGCGACATACATGAGTAGGTGGCACTGGATCCTTTTAGTCATTGTACCAAAGAGGAACAAGGTAATATACCTTGATTCCCTACTCAGCAAAACCCACGACTTCACCCTTGTAGAAGGAATACTCGGCAGGTTTGCTCATTTCCTCCATACATAACTCTATTGTAGTCTTCTTTCGTTTGAAATGGTCGAGGATAACTTTTTGGAATCATGTAGGTCGTTCAGCATGTTGCCGAGGGAGGGCTATATAAGGGATCGAGCGCGACACTACAACACAGGAAGTGATTTCCGGTACGAGTGTAAGATCGAGGAGGCCGACTAGAGGGGGGTGAATAGGCGTTTTAAAAACTTCTTTGGCTAAAACCCATTGCTAATACGGAAGTTAATAAAAATACGGTTTTACACAATTAAAGCCTAAATCAACTAGATTCAACTAAGTGTGCACCAATAACAAATCTAATGATAAATATAACAATCAAGCATAGACTTGCAAGCAATTCAATTCTAACAAAGACAATAGCACAAGGTAATGAATAACTATTGCAATCATGCACAATGAATATCTAGGAATATAAATTGCACAAAGTAAATCAAGCATTCATACACAATGAATGTAAATGCAATAGTGAGGCAAAAGAGATCACACCACAAAGTCACGTCGATGTTTTACCGTGGTGTTCGGAGACTTGCCAGTCTCCCCTAATCCACGTTGAGGCAAGCCCAAACCAATTGGACCGGCTCCACGAATTGAGCTCCCGCCTCCGAGGTAAGTCCAACCACTTGGTCCGGTTCCAAATCGAACTAACACCTCGCTCCACTACGGTTGCTCCTTCCTCCACTTCGGAGATGGCGAGCACCACACCACTCACAAACACCGGGCCTTCTCACAAGCTCCTTTGAGAAGATCACCGGACCAACGACGCCACCACACCGTCTAGGTGTCAGCAAACACCAAGAGTAACAAGTCTCCAACTTTCACTTGAACCAATCAAGTGTCTAAGCTCAAGTGAATACGAAATCCACTACCTAAGGTAACACATGCACTTAGGGTTTGCTCTCTAACATCACTAAGTGCAACACATGCACATAAGAGAATGAGAGGCTTGCTCTTTGCTCAATGGAATGTCTAGGGGCACCAGCAACCACCCCTCACACGGCCAAAGTGGGTATTTATAGCCCACACACAAAAACTAGCCGTTGGGGCAAGATTCCGTAAAATCACCGAGGTCGGGTCGACCGACGTTATACGCCTGGCCGATCGCACCCTCCAACGGTCGTAAAAATAGCCATTGGGGACCTCCGCCTAATCGCCAACCAATGGCCGGTCGCATCATGTGCAAAAAAATCAGAAATGTCGCTCTCGAAAATGTTGACCGCTTCAAAGGTCCGGAGTCCGGTCCAGTCGTCGACACCACCGGTCGATCGGTCCGGCCGACCGCCCACAGAGAAAAGCACAACTTTGCATTTCTTTTCAATCTCAACTTTGCAAAACACATTTGCAAATGATATGAAATGCAAACAAGGCATGTAGGCAAGATTCTCAACAAGTTACAAAACACATTTGCCAACTTTTAGAATCATACCACAAATTGCACTCCGCTCAAACTCAATTTGCAAAACACATTTGCCAAATTGACGCGCGGTGCAAACAAGGATTCAAGTGGGATTCTCAACAAGTTGCAAAACATATTTGCCAACTTATAGAATCACACTACAAGGAATAAGATACATAGACTTACACCATTTGCAAAACACATTCACAAACTTAAGTCACATGCTACAAGGATTATCCATGAGACACAACTATTTGCAAAACATATTCGCAAATATTGGCTACATGTAAAGATGAGCTAGAGCAAACACAATGAGCTATCAACACATGACTAACTCAAGCTACTAGTCAAGACCCCTCTTAATAGTACGGCAACCTATATTAGCAATCCGGTCTCCCAACCAAACACCGAGACCAGTAAAAGACAAGGAACACATCCTTAGCCCTAGCTAGTCATACCTTTGCCTTGAGCAACGACTTGAAGCTTGATGACGCACATCTTCTCTTCAAGTCTAGGTTCTTGACTTGATATGCATCAACACATGATACATTCCTTTACTTGACCTTCATCAACACAAGATGAAGCTTCACTTCGAGATATTGACTTGATGCTCATCAACACATGATGACATCCACCATCCCGAGTCTCGATATGCATCAACACATGATGCACTCTTCACTTGACTTCCATCAACACATAATGGGGCTTCACTTGATGATCAACACATAATCATTTCTTCTCCTTGAACTTGACATGCATCAACACATGATGCATCCTTTGCTTCAAGCTCTTGATCTTCAATATCATCAACACATGATGATCTTCTCTTGACTTGATGATCAACTCATGATCATCTTCTCTTCTTGAACATCATTGATACACGATGATTTCCTCTTCTTCAAGAATCTTGACTTGATGATCAACTCATGATCATCTCCTTTTCTTGAACATTATCGACACACAATGATTTCCTTCACTTGACTTCCATCAACACATGATGGAACTCCTCTTGACTTGATGACAATCCACACATGATGTCATCCCAAGTCTTCATTATCATGGAACCTAACCTGCTTATCCAACTCATCGAAAATGTTAGTTCCACAATATGATTATCATTAATTACCACATCATATCATTAACTCATAATGGTGGGGACAAGATACCACAATCTTTCCTCTTTGGTAATTGATGATAATCACTTCAATATCAAATAAATGAATATAGATTGATATGAGTATATATAAGCACTACACAAGTTTTATATACTCAATATGAGTATATACAAATTACACAAGTTGTATATACTCAAGGATATATGAGTACACATGTCTCATATACACACATGAATATATTAACTACACAAGTTATATATATTCAAGGATATATGAGTACACATGAACTACACAAGTTATGTTATACTCACATATAAGTATATATAGACTACACAAGTCTTATATACTTACATGAATATATATAACTACACAAGTTAAATATATTCAAAGGATACGCTTAAAAGTAAAGATCCTTAATATATGTGAAAAGGAATATGGATCAATACTAATGAAGCCACAAAATATAGAATGAACTCCCCTTCATGTGTGCGTACACAAATATATAATAAGAACATATGCACATATTTAGGTTAACATTTTGGTGGAGTTCAATCTATATTTTGGATCCGAGGAATGCAACAATATATAAGAATTATGAAGTCAAATGCATACCTCTTTTGTTCTTTATATCCAAACGAGACTAATCATGAGATAAGGCAAATAGAAGAGTTAGTCTCACAAATTGATTCATTATTATGAATGCATACCTGTTTGGATTTTTCCTTTTGTTTATCCAATGAATTGGATTTGTCATTAGTCACTTGCATGCCTTCATGATTATCACCTTTATATCAAAATAAGACTACACAATATGTATATCTATCAAAGTGTTAGTCTCACAATTAGATTTGTCATTAATCACCAAAACTCCATTAACATATAATGGTATGTCTAGATCCTTCAATCTCCCCCTTTTTGGTGATTGATGATAAATCCTTTATAAATGACAACATTTGGATATAAATCAACATAAGATAATCAATTAAGTGACTATATGCATGCATTGAAATTACAAGAGAATCTCTCTTTTGGTAAACTCCCCGTTTTTGACATCACAAGATTCTCCCCTTTTAGGCAACACAAGAGATAATATCAAATAAATCAAACATCCAAATATAGCTCATACAAATTCTCCCCCTTTTGGCATTAATCACCAAAACCAAAACAAATCTTAAGCCAAAGGAGAGTCTTTGCAACACATATGAGCTAGGCAATAAAACTCATTTTATTTTGAACAAATAAGCAAACACCCCTCTTGGCATAAAACAAAAAAAAAATCCAAAATGAAACGAAGCCTTAAGGGTGTCTTTTCAAATAAGATTTCCCATATAATAGATTGCCTATTTTAAAACTCAAAACGTTTTTCAATATTACTTTTTCAAAACTTTTTAGGAAAACTCCCCCTTGCACAAAGGTTCCTCTTGGACATTTTTCTCCTTTGACACACAAAGGTTTTCTTCGTCCAATCCATATATTTGCTTTTGACACACAAAAACTTTCTCCATCCATTCCATATCTCCCTCTTTGTCATCCTTTTGAAATATGTCCATCCAAAACTCTTGATGACTTTAACCTCTTCCATTTGATCTTTAATTTGCAACCAAATTCTCTTCTTGATATTTGGCACCAAAATATTTTCCCAATGTTTTTATGTGTATCCACTTGTAAAATAGTCCTTGAACATCACTTGTAGATACCACGAGTCGACGATACCACTTGTTGGTAATACATGTAGATATCATTTGTAAATGATACTTGTAGATACCACTTGTAAATCCACATGTTGATACCACTTATAGAGAACATGCGTCGACAAGACTTGAAATCTCAAGGTGCTTAAACTTCTCTTGCAAAGATCTTCAAAGGATGTATTCAAAGAGAAGAGAGAAAGGGAATTCACTTGAGAGAAAAGATGATACCAAGAATAATTAATTCTATTTGTAGACACTTAGTACCACTTGGAGAGATATCACTTGAAGAGAGATACCACTTGAAAAGATATATCATGTATCGGAGGTATCGGAGAGAGGTTGGTTTGAAAAGAATTGATCGACAAGGAATGAAATAGATGCCACTTGTAGGTGGGTACAAGAAAGATATCACTTGAAGGATATCACAAGAAGGGATAAGATGATATCAATTGAAGAATACCACTTATAAAAACAAGTAATATGAATTCCATGCCGAGGTCAAGGTGATCAAAAAGGTGCTACCACTTGAATGAATACCACTTGAATGATAAATTTATCACAAGGCGATCAAAATGGTATTTTGGAGTCAACGAAGTATTGGGGTAGCTAGAAAGGATAACAAGGATCAACTTGACTTTGAGGAGGTAGCCAAATTAGATTTAGAATTGCATTGAATCTTGCCGATGTCAAGATGATTTTGAGAAGCTACTATTAGAAAGAATACCACTTGAACAATTGCATTTGCAATCAAGGAGAAATAGTAGTGAGTAGCTTGCAAGGATTGCAATATACATCTTGACTTGAGGGAGCAAGGGAGTGGCTGCAAAGAATTGAAATCGACAAATATGATCAAATCAGCCAAAATCTCCAGTCCGTCGATCGTGCAAATTCACTGTTAGACCGGGGACACGCGGTCAGACCGGAGAATGAATGGCGGTCAGACCGCGCCTGACTAAAACTGACAGGAATTTCAGATCTGAAAATGGGAGAAAAGATTGAATTGTTGTATATTGCTCCAAATTTTCACACAAACATCCAAATAAAGATATTTGGAGCATTACCAACTTATATAGCTTTTATAAATCCAACTTTAAAATAGTTTTTATGAAATAAGTTTTAGATTTCGCTATTGAAATTGTATTTTCGAGAACTTTCCACAAAAAAGAGCCAAAATGAGCATTTCAAGACATTTTGAGCATCCAATTGCATGTATGAGTCATGAATACCATTATGGACCTATTCATGTGAATAATTTTGGCTCATATAGCGAAACTCACTTAAGTGCTAGAAAGTGACCAATACGGTCAAACTAGTATTTTGGACGAGTTTCAAAATCAAATAACTTTTGATTGGTTGGCCTTTTGAAAAACTTTTGAATACCAAAAATATTTAGAATAGCCAACTCTAAGATTTTTATTTTGGGACAAATGTCAAATTATTTTTGGTATAGATTTTACACAAAAATCTAGTTTAGGTCAAAAAACAAGATTCTAAGATCTAGAATTTTGGGTAAAAACTCATTTTCACTTAAAATAGGTTTTTCTTGAAACAAAACATTTGAAAAGCATTTTTTACATTTTGCAACAAGTTTTTCAAAGTATATACTAATAATTTCAAAATTTTGACTTTTGGCTAAAAGGCTCATTTTTTAAAAACAATACTAGCACTTAATTTGTTTGGGCACACTTAGGGATGTGATATACATGTATATGACTTAGCACTCCCCCTTAATGTGCCACTTCCATCTTGCTCAAGATTACAATAACAACGATTTAGCACAAGAGCAAGAATTACCCCTTTTATAAGATTTTCATGAATACGACCTACACAAGGTATAAGGGCTAGATACTTCAATGTAAGTACTTGTTACTGAAATGGCATTGGTTCTTAATATGATAAGAAGTGATAATCCTTAAGCTTGGCTCCAATCTTGATATATGATGGAATCCATCTTTATGAATAAGCCAAGCCTCCAATGCCTCTCTCAAGTACCTATTAATCATTTTAAGCATATTTTGGTAGCCAATACTTGGTTGGGTCCATGAATGTTAGTCACAACACTTTTGGGCACCCAAATGGCCCTTTTAACAATAGTCTTACTTGTACTAACATTCCTATCAAACACATTGCCATTTGTATCTTTCCTAAGCAAATAATGGTCATTATAAATAATGGGCTTAGGAGTGATACCTTTAGGACATTCCTTACTAAAATGTCCCTTTTCCCGGCAATTGTAGCAAGTAGGGCTTTTGCTTCCCCTTGATGTCTTCTTATCTTGCTCAATTCCGGCTTGCCTCTTCTTTGAATGTCTTGACTTGACATCCTTTTGATTTGGGCACATCGAGGCAATGTAACCATTCTTCTTGCATCCAAAGCACTTGATATTCTTGAATTATTTTCCATTTTGCTTTGGGATGCTCTTCACCTCTTTCTTGGTGGTGGAACCAAGTCCTCCCTTTCCATTCATCTTGTTTAAGCATACGGAGGCGAGGTGACCCTTCTTGTTGCAACCAAGGCACTTGACAAATTTCTTCGTATGTCTTGCATTGTGCCTTGTCTTGCTATTTTCCCTTTTCTTGGGAGTGAAGCAAATTCCTCTCTTGTCGTTCACCACTTGTTGCTTGCTTAATATCTCGTCACGAGAGGCTTTCCCTTTGTAGCTTCTTTCAAAGTCAATTTTCTATTTTGTGACTTGGGCCTTGAGCTCATTATTTTCCTCTATAAGGTTAGTCTCAACAAGCATAGAGGAAATAGAAGCATCTAAATTTGAGCAATAAGGCATATCAAGCAAATCATCACAAGAAGTGGATATATTGATTTTAGATGAAATGCAAGGGTTAGGAACAAATCATGGGTGCCAAGACGAATGATCTAGAGGTTTTTTAATCTCGCAATAATTATTTCCTAATTATAAATTTAACTATATATGTTTACTACTTTACTTCTGCTAGCGATAGGGCATGATACTCGATTTAGATTCATTCACTATGACCGAGATCTCGGAGGTTCGAGGAGCGCTCTGCAGCTTCATCAAGACGGAGATTGTTAACGCCGACGGAGAGTTTCACTCCGTCGACACCGCTGAACGGCCTTCAAACAATTGATTCAATTGTAATTCACTTTGAGTAGTTGTAATTCAATCGTAACTCTAGCGACAATACTTGAACATATTCTTTTGTAATTGATTTTGAGTTGTAAATGATCACTTTGAGTTGTCAACAATTGATTCATATGTGATCTATCTGTTTTCTGCTTGCTTGTTTTCAGAAGGCATGGCTAGCAATTCCTGAGGCTAGCCAAAAATCAGAAAAAAAAAATTTAGTTTGGTATGAAGAACTATCACAGACGGTTTTTTGTATAAACCGTCTATGAAGGGCTACTATCACAAACGGTTTGTACCAAGAACCGCTTGTGAAGGGCTACTATCACAGACGGTTTTCACTAAAAATCGTCTGTGATATGTAAGATAAGATCGATTTAAGAAGTGTCTAAAAAAATGCCTCTACATGATTTGTTTTGACAAATTACAAAATGTCTCAAAATAAAGTCTCTACGGTCCACATTCCATGTTCTTGATCCAAAGCATCTCAAATAGTGCCTCTACATTTAAGGCACATTCAAGGCACCTTCTAAAGTGCCGCAAAAAGAGTCTTTACAATATTATATGGCAATTTGTGGAGACAAATAAAAAAAATCTATAGGAAAGTGCCTCTACGTGAGATGTTTCTTGTAGTGTAGCCGAGAGCTCACTTCACGGCTTACGCCCTAAGCGCTGCCAGCAGCGCACTGGTACCACTGTAGCACCATCGCGCCAAGGCACCACACCGGATGCCCCTAGGGCCCCCAACCGCTACCACACCTATGAGCCTCCTGGGAGTAGCACTCCGCATACTCGCCGATTCGCCTCTCCGCCGCGCGCCCTCTTGGTCGTCCACTCGCTATAACTTTTAACATAGTCTTTTCGCTCTCAACATTAACATTCTCATTGTATTCTTATACAAATACTAGTGTCCCTGGCAATAAAGGTCTTCATCTAGATTGTGCTCTCGTATTATTTTTTCGGTAAGCTCGATAGGGGACCCTGGGTCTCGATCATCGACAACTATCTTACTGATGCGTGTAGCGGCGAAGCAACGTCTTCTAGGACACCGGGTTGGCCTGATGCCCATCGGAGAGGGGTTCTCCTAGTCGATGCTACCGCTGGTGGATGCCAGACCATGCTAGAATGGTGGACCCGCCCCGGCCAGGGCGAAGAGCGACGGATGTCGGTGATGCCCCTAGGACGACGCAACGACCAGTGCCGATCTGGCAAGGTATCCGAATGCGGTTGAGAGAGAGATAGAGATGGGGACTGCCGGACTGGGAATGGAGATCGAGAAGGTTACCTTGTGAGTATTACTGGGTAGGCAAGACCTTTAATCAGCATACTGAGGCAGAATTAGAGGTAATTAATTTGGTATTATTGTATTAGTTGGATTGCATGATATAGTTTGAATCGATGCCCTTTGATAGCAAATATCTATGGCTAGAATTTCTTGCGGACGGCAGGATATGGAATGAACATTAACCGTTAGATCCAGTCGATCGGATGGCTATGAATGTCTTGTGTGCACAATGATTGGGTGGATGTGGCGAGGAAAAAACTCTGTTTTTTGTATTTGTATATATATATTCTGTTAACTGTATGAATCCTCGTAGCTCGACAAGTAGTGTCGTGCTGATCACTTAGCTGTTCTGACAAGAAAAAATGTGATGGGATGCTAGCTTAATTCTCAAGGAAGATGACGAGACTTGTCCGGCGCTTTCATGCGCGATGCATGTGCTACCTGTAATTCTCCCTTGGCCGCAACTTAATCTCCGGCCGTACGTACTGTACACAAATTTGTACTCCTACTAGTACTAGCTAGCTAGCAGTGTTAGTTTCGTACTTAATTAGCAACAATTATTACGTGACCCACATGCTTGCATGCATGTACTCGCTAGTAGCTTGCAAGCAACAGCAAACACTAGAAGCTGGCTGTCCTCGTGGTAAACACGAGAGAGAAAAAGTAATCAATCAAGGAAGGCCACGTCCGACTCTGCTTGCCGGCTGCAACGTGATGCATGCTAGCAATGATCCATCTCAGCTCCCACTTGTAAGTGCTATTAATATTGCTCCCCTAATGCTAACTAGGAAGATAGAGCGGATCGAGGGACCTTGACGTTAGTTCGGTTTATAAGGGTTTTTTTTTTGCAAAAATGTAGCGAGACCTCGACGTTATTTCAGAAACATCGGGGCTTTTTGCAAAAAAACTGATGTGGAGGATGTGGACATGATTTCGGAAACATCGAGGCCTTTTCACAAAAAAAAAACATCTGATGTAGAGGACATGGATGTGATTTCAGAAACAACATGGGCTTTTCGCAAAAAAATCGACGCGGAGGACCTTGACGCGATTTTGGAAACATCGGGGGGCTTTTCGCAAAAAAAACCTGAAGCGAGGACCTAAACATGATTTCAAAAAGTACAAGGGCCTTTTCACAAGGATGCTGACGTGGAGCTCCTGAGCGGCAGCGATCTCTTCGCCTGTTAGATAGAGTATATAAGGTTTGCATTAATCATCCATCATTCACCCTATCTAGCTAGTAGAAGATCGAGCAATAGGGAACCTGTCCTTAGCTCAATTGGCTTGGTGCGCGGGTGAACACCTAGCCTGTCCGAGTTCGATCCTCTCTAGGATCGCACTCGTACGCCTCACTGGAATTATTAGAATAGGGTATACATGCGTGCACATTCAGTGAGAAAACGCCCGCACTCTATGAGGCTTTGGTGCCTCTGTGTCAGACCCCCCGGGTGTGGAATACCTGAAGATCTTATGTGCATCCCATACTAGTCCCATGATCAGTGGCTAGTACACACATTCACAACAACTGGCATTCACATGCATACATTCACATGTAAAGTAAAGCAAAAGGGTACTTAACTTAAGCGGTACAGTTATTACATTACAAAGGCCGACTGGCCAAATATAAACAAGTATTAAACAGAGTAAGGTAGCAGCGGAAGTAAAGACAAATGCAACAAAGTCCGAGTGGTTTGCCCATTCAACCCTCGGGCAAACTAACAAGGTACAAGGTCCTAGATAGACCTGTCACCGAACCTTCTGGTTCCGGGTGCGAAAAACACGTCGTCTGGTATCGGCTCCTCTTCATACTCTAAACAATAACATAAGCAAGATTAAATACTTGTGTACTCATCAAGACTTGTAGTGTATCGCAACATTTATATAGATGCAAGGCAAATCACGAGAAGGCTCTATGCTACAACTTATTTTGCGTTAAGCGGATTTTATTTGCAATATTCATAAGTAATACTTTGCAACAGAATTTCAAAGAGCATTTTAAATGGATATTGGACAGTACTAAGTATTTGAATGATCCAGCAATAATAACCACTATAGCTCACAATCTTCCTTGGTTGCGAGCAACATTTCACGTTCAGCCATAACATGGCAGTTATTTCAAATAAATCACAAATCATTTCCCACATTTTCCCGATAAAACAGTTTCTAGGAAAATCAAGACTATACCCATTAAGTCAACAATTTAAGCACGCTCATGACCGCAAGCACAACTATTATAATAGATTTACACTCAGCAGAGGTGTGCAATTTTACCCACATAACACGACTTCTTTAGTTTGTTTGGCACCCGATGATGCTACAGCTCACTACCTTAGGTAAACAGTCTAGAGCACGTTTCGAAGCCTTTACATTATCTAGCCATAACTTTGTACTTAGCCTGTCGAACGTTATTCCTTACTGAAACCAGGCATACCTGTCTAGGTGCTACGTTTTTCACACTTCGCTCAGGTATCCCTGTCCCAGTGAGGCATTTGTCGTTGTGTCGGCATACCTTTCCTTGGGAATGCAGCACGTCTACTGCCTACCCCTTATGCAAGGCTAGTTCTCGATAACTTAATTAGCTAAGGTTGTCGCAGTAAAGCATATGTGGTTGTACGCTTTGGCTTAGATTGGAGTTGCTGGTGTTCGGTCCTTAATTGACCCGAGCGAGAATCTCCCTCTATCTGCGAGTGAGACTCCTTTCTCACCCTTCTCAGAATATAATATAACTCGCCCGCGTCCAAAACTAGGTTTTGCATTTTGTTTTTATTCAAAATAACCGAGGCACACTCTTCTAGACATTTTCATAAATCTCCCAAATTCATATTTATCATATTGTCTTTTTACATGTCTTTTTGGAAATCTATCGTTCTAGTAAGCATTTGTGCGATAAATCGCTCTCAAAATTTTCCAAATGATATTATATATTGTCTAACCCATATCCTAATATTAACAAAGTAGGGATGTCAATATGTCAAAAGAATTCATGCAACAAATAGGATTTACAGCTACCAATATCCCAAACATAACAGTTTAATATTGAACATACGCGCATGCAATAATAGAATTTGCAAAACAAAGTATAATAAGTAAAATATTAGGATCAATATGATCAAAGGGACTGCTTGCCTTGCTCAGGTTGTTCTAGATATAAAGTTGGTTGGTCGTCGGAGATTTTGTTCGCACAATCAATGTCTATTGCAAAAAGAGCCGGAAATCAATTAAATATTGCAAATAAATTCAAACAGTAACCAAACTCAAATATTTTTGTAAATTTAGGTAGATTATGATTTTAGACAAATTTAGAGACCAAAATTAACTCATTGGGAGTTTCCTAGCAAAAGTTATGAAGGTTTGAAGTTGAACAGGATTGAAAATCCTTGGAAAAAGAAAAGGGAGAGAGAGAGGTCTCTCTGATAGGTGGGACCCATACCTTTTCCTTTTCTTTTCGAATTATTTTACAACCGAAAATTCCTAGTCAATGACAAGTGGGGTCCTCAGATTTATCTTATCTTTTAATTTCTTAAAGGAAATCTATTTACTTACTAGTGGGTCCTACATGTCAGAGTGTTGGTCTACAAAACAGTACATGCAATTCTGGTCCATGCGCACTGTGTAGCGGTCCACACGGTGGATCAGGTGCGGTTTAATGGCTTTGGGCCCATGTGGCAGTGACTCATCCGGTTATAAATGAAGGCCATTAACTTTCATCTGGCCCACACGTCAGTGTATCAACGAATCCTTAACTCGGCGTTTAAACCAGAATCTACTTGATAACTTCGTTTACAACACTGATTTGGCAACTTAAATGTGCTGCTACAGTAATTGTCGGATTCCGACAAGTAAGGAGCTCCCATGCGCTTGGTTCTCCAGCCAATCGCCGGCGAACTAGCCCACGGTGGCGTGGGTGGGTGATCAAAATGAACTCCCTAAGCCCTTGCGCAGCCGACAGCGCTGGCGGCAATGGCCGGAGTGGCCAGTGGCGGCGACACGGTGAGGTTGAGTGGAGGTGAGTTTCGGCCAAAATTGAAATGACGACATCAGTAGCGCCCTTAGCTAAATAGCGCACACACGGGTCTCTGGGAAGCACAAGGAGCATACCGGAGCAGGACACGGCTAGGGAGGTGGTTTGTGGAGCTTGGGCGGCGGTGACCGACGGTGGTGGCAATGGCCTTCACGTGGGCAGCTCGCTGGAGGGAGAGAAGGGCCGTGGCAATTCTTGGGGATGCTTCGGGGTACCCACGTGATGCTTCACATGTCGGGGATTGGATTATGCCCCACCGGAGATGGCGCGGTGGTGAAAAAGGCGTTTTCGGCTAGAGCCGAAGAAGATGATGCTTCGGCGAGCTCCTATGCACGAAAATCAGAATTAAGTTAGGGGAACTATGTGAGGACCTGTCTCAGGAGCTCCTGGAGATAACTCCCAGGACCTCCCCAGGAGGTCCGACAGGACCACCTAGTGGTCTGGGAGGTCCTCCAAGACCACCCAAGAAGGTCTCCCAGGGCCGCCAGGAGGTCTCCAGGACCTCCCCAGGAGGACTTGAGGGTCCACCCAGAGGTCCTCTAAGACCACCCGAAAGTCCTGATCTCTGTGCACACTGAGCTAGTCCCAAGATCAGATTGGCTAGCTCGCACAGACTCCACATCAGTGCAATCAAATCCATACAACAGGAACAAAGATGAAGCAGACAAATTAATAAATATATTAACAGGGGACCTTAAGGTCAAGGTTTGTACAAAGTGCCTCTCAAGGCTAATAGCAAATGAGAACTACAACACAGCGGAAACAAAATAATTACAGGGTCCATTCGGCTAGCCCATAGGCTACCAAGTGGAGGACGTCCTAGCGCGCAAGGTCTTCAAAGAGCTCCCATCCTGAGAGCACTAAACCTCCTTGATCTCCCTCCTCTGCTGGTTAAAACAGGGCACAAGCCAATGAGCACTTTGAATGTACTCAGCAAGCCGTGGGGACAATGTATGCAAATAATATTCATGCACGGCTTGACAAGGTGAGCTGTATGGTTAGTTTGCAAAAAGCAATATTTGATAGTAAATAACATGTATAGATTGCAAAGCTCAAGTTAAAACAATAATTCATAAATACATTTGATTTCAAAAGGGTGGTCGTGAGCACCCACTCACTCCCAAGGCACCAACCCAGACTTCTCTGGAGCACCCACTCTAGAGCTCCACAAGACCACCCCTAAACCTCCACAGCCAACCGTGGGCATCACGAGTACGTCGGAGCCACCCAGAGCACTCGCCGATTTCCACAATCAACCATGGACCACTTCTAAGGTTCACAAGACCTCTTTTGAAGGAAAGTCTAACCCTCATTCGAAATCTTCGGGCGTGTCCATAACCGAGGATGCTGCTATTCGAATAGATTTACTCTACAAAGGTGTACAACTTTACCCACAAGAGGCAGTCGCTTGATATTACACACGTTACCTTAGACATGTGAATCAAGTAGAGACCACCACCAGGTTTTTACAAAGGTCCGCCCCGACTTGCTTCGCCTCACGAGGTTTCGCTCGTTGGTGCAACCTCCACCAGATTCGTGCCCCTCTTGCACCAACAAGGCCAAATACCCACCACAATGTAACCAAATCAGAACATCTCTAGTTATTGCACCCGGTCCACCCCATAATGGACATATGGTTGCACCGCATGGCCCAGATCAATGGCTCCCAAGGTTCAGTCCTTAATTGGCTGTTCAGGCAAGGCTATCATCAACCCAATGTGACAACATAGCACCAACTCTGGGGCACCCAGGTGACTCCATAGCAACAACTCATGGAGCACCCAAGTGACTCCATAGCAACAACTCATGGAGTACCAACTACTCGCACCTTGCCAACTTGTCCGAGCATAAAACAGTTTTGGGGTTTCACCTGGCCAAAGGACCACCCTGGTCCCGGCACTACAAATTTTAACAAAGTGGCTTCGACCACAAGCAACACAACTAGGCTCCAACCACAATTGCATAGCAGTGGCACCAACCACAGTTCCATAATTTAATTAGTCAAGTTTAGCAATATTGATTCATGAGGAGACCAACGCTCATCGGAGCATGGCTAAGCAAGCACGATACCCATGTTGGCAATAGCAATATGAAACCAACTAACAGTACCCATCCTAAGGTGTTCAAGGAAACATGTCAACATGTGGATTGCCAAAGAAACAAGGAGGCATAAAACATGTGGGTATTTAACTAGAGCCCAAACCATTTTATACAAATAGCCATGCAGGTTTATAACAAATCAAAGTACTTTTTGTAAAGGTGGGTTCAAAATGATCAAGGACCACGACTTGCCTTCAGTGGCGAAGTCAGCCGAAGCTTCGAGAAGGCACCGGATCTTCAAACTCCTCCGCACCAACGGAATCTACACGATGCAAAGAAAACAAATAAATAAAGCAACCCAAAAAGAAACCGAAAAGAACTAGGCTAGAACCAAAAAAGGGAAGAGGTCCACTGGAAAGGGAGGTCCGACAAGGGGGAGGTCCAACCAGAGGAGCTAAGGGAGCTCTCTAGAACTGAGAGGGAGAGGAGGAGGAGGTTGAGTGAAAAAACAAGGAGGCAGTGGTCACTCTGTGGTGCTCCATATAAAGGAAAAGGACAATAGGAACGCCACCAAAAGGAGTGACCAGGTTCAAGGTATTGGTACAAATGTACAATGCCAACCAGTACCAAAAAGGACTAGAGCAGGTACGGGAGGGGACAAAAGGTTAAGGAGGAGGTGACAACAATAAAAGGGCGCACACTTTTGCAATGGCAAGGACGTGACAAAAGATAGAAAAAGGTGTGCAAGGTACAAACAAGAGTGACAAGGTTACTGGCTAAAAACAGGAAAAGGTCCTGTGAAGGTCAAGGGGAAGTTAAGAAAGGAGGTCGTGACCCACGAGGGAGGTCTTGAGGGTCAGATCCACAAAGGGGAGGTCGGTCCTGTGAAGGTCAAGGGGAAGTCAAGAAAGGAGATCGTGACCCACGAGGGAGGTCTTGAGAGTCAGATCCACAAAGGGGAGGTCCTGACGGTCAGATCCACAAACGGGAGGTCCTGACAGTCAGATCCACAAAGGGGATGTCTAAACGGTTAAGATCTCCAAGGGGGAGGTCCTAACGGTCAGATCTAACAAAGGGGAGGTCTGAACGGTTAATATCTCCAAAAGGGAGGTCCTAACGGTCAGATCTAACAAAGGGGAGGTCCGAATGCTAAGATCTCCAAGGGAGGTCCTAACCGAGATCTAGCAAAGGAGGGGGTTGAACTGCTAAGATCTCCGTGGGGGTCCTAACGATCGATCTAAAAAAGGGGTCCGAACGGTTAAGATCTCCAAGGAGGTTCTAACGGTCGATCTAACAAAGGAGAGGTCTGAACGGTTAAGATCTCCAAAGGAGGTTCTAACAGTCAGATCTAACAAAGGAGAGGTCTGAATAGTTAAGATCTCCAAGGGGGAGATCCCAATGGTCAGATCTAATAAAGGGGAGGTCTGAACGGTTAAGATCTCCAAGGGGGAGGTCCTAACGGTCAGATCTAACAAAGGGGAGGTCCGAACTGTTAAGATCTCCAAGGGGAGGTCCTAACACGATCTAACAAAGGGGGTCCGAACGGTTAAGATCTCCAAGGAGGTCCTAACGGTCAGATCTAACAAAGGGGGGGTCTGAATGGTTAAGATCTCCAAGGGGAGGTCCTAACGGTCAGATCTATCAAATGGGAGGTCTGAACGGTTAAGATCTCCAAGGGGAGGTCCTAACGGTCAGATCTATCAAAGGGGAGGTCTGAACGGTTAAGATCTCCAAGGGGGAGGTCCCAACGGTCAGATCTAACAAAGGAGGGGTCTGAACGGTTAAGATCTTCAAAGGGGAGGTCCTAACGGTCAGATCTAACAAAGGAGAGCTCTGAACGGTTAAGATCTCCAAGGGGGAGGTCCTAATGGTCAGATCTAACAAAGGGGGGTCTGAACGGTTAAGATCTTCAAGGGGGAGGTCCTAACGGTCAGATCTAACAAAGGAGAGCTCTGAACGGTTAAGATCTCCATGGGGAGGTCCTAACGATTAGATCTAACAAAGGGGGGGGGTCTGAACGGTTAAGATCTCCAAAGGGGAGGTTCTAACGGTCAGATCTAACAAAGGAGAGGTCTAAACGGTTAAGATCTCCAAAGGGGAGGTCCTAACGATCAGATCTAACAAATGGGAGGTCTGAATGGTTAAGATCTCCAAAGGAGAGGTCCTAACAGTCAGATCTAACAGAGGAGAGGTTTGAACGGTTAAGATCTCCAAGGGGGAGGTCCTAACGGTCAGATCTAAAAAAGGGGGGTCTGAATGGTTAAGATCTCTAAGGGGAGGTCTTAACGGTCAGATCTAACAAGGGGGAGGTCTGAACGGTTAAGATCTCCAAAGGGGAGGTCCTAATGGTCAGATCTAACAAGAGGGAGGTCTATTTGGACCCGAGAAGGTTCAAATGAACTAGAGGGCATTCAAAAGAACACGAGAGGGCCCCAAATGAACCCGAGGAGGTTCAAATGGGTAGGGGGAGGTCCTGGCTGAACGCCGGGAGGTCCGATTGGACACAGGGAGTTCAAAAGGAGCTCCATATGGACACAAGGAGGTCTATATGGGCACGGGGAGGTCCAAAAGAACTCTGGGACGCTCAAATGATCTCAGGGAGTTTAAATGAACGTTGAGAGGTCCACAGGGAGGTCCACACAGAGAAAGAGGTCTAGATCAAAAGAGATCTACACAGAGATAAAAGTTTAGACCAGAGAGGAGGTCTAAACACAAAGAGATTCAAACCATCAAAGAGGAGATCTAGACTAAATGAAGTCCAAACAAAAGATACAAGGAAAGGTCCAGAGATCAAAAAGGTTTGAAACACAAACCCGAGCTGGTCTAAACTCAAAAGGGAGGTCTTAGACCAACAAAGGGGTCTGAGCAAGGGGGAGGTCCAACACAAAGGACCGAGGGAGAGGTCCAAACACAGAAGTGGTCCTAGAAAGGAGACGCCAAGCTTAAAGGCACACCGAGCAAAAGGAGAGAAAGGAAAACTCCAACAAACTCCCAAAAGAAACCTAACTGATTTAGTTGAAGTTTGGTTTAGTCAATTAAAGCTCTTTTTAAAATCTGAAGTTAAGCTTTGAATTCTCAACAAAATCAAATGGTTCTTTTTATTTTGAAAACTTCAGGAACTCTAGACAAACGGGACGTTACAAACTACTTCTTAGAGACTGATGTACATGATGACGGGGTTGGCAAGAGAGGAAACCCTCTAGGGCGCCGGCAGTGAGTGGGCGGCGGCTCGACTGAATTTCGAGCACGAGCCTTCTTGGTGACTTCACTGGGTGAGAGTGAGATGAGGTTGGGGGTGGCTTGGGGTGTGAAGAGGAGGTAGAAGCTCGCTCGGGTGACCTTAAATAGGCCAAGGCGGAGAAACCGCGAAGGAGAGCCAACATAGATGGCGGTGCGCTCGCGCATAATCATTCGGCGTGGGCTCTGATGGTTTGCGCGACAGGGATTTGACTGGGTGTTAAATGCTTGCGGGAGATGCGGGCGTAGACAAGGAAAATTAGTGGGCGTGTGGTAAAACCCGACGATGGGCTCATGGGTGCGCAGGCATGGTAGGCCAGAGCGGCGTCTCCACGCATGGCCGTGCGCTGGAGCTGCGAGTTGCACCGCGTGGAAGAAGAATGCTGGCCTGTGGGCTCCACTAGTCAGCGGAAGGAGGGGAGGTGTGGCGCAAAATTGGTTGGGCTACACCCTGGTTTGGCCGGAGTAAGGTGCGGTGGGAGCTGGCTTAGCCAGGAGAATAGGGGACTGGTGGTGGGGTCTAGCCATCAGTGGAAGGAGGTTAGGGTTTAGGATTTTTCTTATTTTTGTGAAAGGCTGAGACTTTAGGAATTAATTTGACTTAGCAAACTAACTCCAAAAATTCTGAAAATTATAGGGAGGGCTTAGGTTATAGTGTAGATCCTTGTATAATTTTTCTAGGGTTTTCCAAGTAATATATTTTTCTTTATAAAACTTTGAATTTTGTTTTTACTTGTATTTTCATAAAATAATGTTTTAGGTTTTACAATCAATAAAACCCTAATTTGACATCCAAATAAATTGAGTGACCAAGAGGTGCAGCAAAAGTTTTAAAAATATCACATTTTTATATATTTGAAATACAAACTCTAAATTTATGATGTTTACTTTAAAAATTTTACTAAAGTAGTTACAAATAGGCTTATGAGAGTAGCTCAAAAGGTTGTTCAACCTTCCCAGTCTGCGTTCATGCAGGGGAGATTTTTTCTTGATGGAGTGGTTATCCTCCATGAAACCATTCATGAGCTTCATAAACAGAATTTAGATGGAATTGTCTTTAAGGTTGATTTTGAGAAAGCCTATGACAAAGTAAAATGGTCGTTTTTACTTCAAACTTTGAGGATGAAAGGCTTTTTCCCTAAGTTGTGTTCTTGGGTGGAAAGTATGATCAAGGGAGGGAGTGTTGGGATAAAAGTAAATGATGACCTTGGTGATTTTTTTCAAACCCATAAGGGTCTTAGACAAGGGGATCCATTGTCTCCTATTCTTTTTAATATTGTTGCGGATATGCTTGCCATCTTTATTTCAAGAGCTAAAGAAGTTGGTCTTTTAACGGGAGTAGTTCCTCACCTTATTGATGATGGGTTGTCAATTTTACAGTATGCTGATGACACGATTCTCTTTTTAAATCATGATTTGGAACAAGCCAGAAATCTTAAACTTATTTTATGTGTCTTTGAGCATTTATCTGAGTTAAAGATTAATTTTCATAAGAGTGAGATTTTCTGTTTTGGTGCTGCCAAAGAGGTCGAACTCAAAGATACTCAATTATTTGGTTGTGAAGTGGGTTTGTTTCTTTTAGGTATTTAGGTATTCCCATCCACTTCGTGAAGTTAAGGAATAGTGATTGGAAAGGGGTTGAAGAGCGAGTTGAGAAAAAGCTTAGCAGCTTGGAAAGGTAAAATTTGTTTGCTGGTGGTCTGGTGCTTATTAACTCGGTCTTGAGTAGTTTACCTATGTTTATGTTTTCTTTTTTTGAGGTTCCTAGAGAGGTTCTCAAAAGGCTAGATTTTTATCGTTCTAGATTTTTCTGGCAAAGTGATAGTCATAAGCGTAAGTATAGACTTGCTAAGTGGAGTTTAGTGTGTTCTCCCAAAGAGCTTGGAGGTCTAGGTGTTTAGAACTTAGACTTAAAAAAATAAGAGCTTATTAGGGAAGTGGTTGTTTAAGTTGCTTAATGAAGAAGGTGTGTGGCAATCTTTGCTAACAAAGAAATATTTGGGGGAGAAGAATCTTTCGCAGGTGGTTACTAAACCTGGGACTTCTCATTTTTGGTCGGGGATTATGAAAATTAAAGATCAATTTTTTCGCTATGGTTCATTCCAGGTTAAGAACGGAATGCAAACTCGGTTTTGGGAAGATAGTTGGGTGGGAAACTCTCCATTGCAAAGGCAATTTCCAATACTTTACAATGTGGTAAGGAGAAAGGACGATTTAGTAGCAAATGTTTTGAGATCGAATCCTTTAATTATTTCTTTTCGAAGACCTCTTGTTGGGACTAAATTGCTTGCTTGGACCGAAAGTTATCATGAAAATTTCTAATGTGCAATTAGGCATGCAAAAGGATGTTTTCAATTGGCGCTAAATAAGTCCGGTCTTTTTTCGGTGCTGTCTTTTTATGCGGCGCTTATAGGCAACATTCAAGCACCCATTAGGAGTTGGTTTTGGTTTATTAAAATCCCACTAAAAGTTAAAATATTCCTGTGGTATCTCAAGAGAGGGATTGTGTTAACTAAAGACAACCTACTTAAAAGGAATTGGAGAGGAAACACAAAATGTTGTTTCTGTATTAAAGAGGAAACAGTTCAACATCTTTTCTTTGATTGTCCCTTTGCACGTCTAGTTTGGTGGGTTGTGCAATGTGCGTTCAATTTAGGTCCTCCAGTGAGCATGGCTAATATGTTTGGGAATTGGTTACATGGTATTCCAAAAGTGTTAAAGTCACAACTCCTAGTGGGGGTTAGTGCGTTATGTTGGTCTATTTGGCTGTGTCGTAGTGATATTGTTTTTGACAACAAGAATATAACTAATCCCTTGTAGGTTATCTTATTGAGTGGATATTGGCTAAATGCATGGGCAAACCTGCAGAAATCAGACCAGAAGGAGTCCATGCTGGTGGGGAGCCAGAGGTTGGAGTTTGTGGTGAAGCAAATCCTCAATTTTCATGGGTGGAGGCTTAGTCATAGGATTTGCAATACCTAAATTGAAGTTTCAATTACCTTTTGGTTGTAAGGCTGCAAGCCATTTTTATATCGTGTTTTGGATGTTACCTTCGACTCTTAAATAAAATGGGCTGTGTGCATCGTTGATACAGAGGCCGGAAGAGATTTTTCTCTTCCATTATCTAAAAAATTTTATGATGTTACACTCTGAAAAATTCCCAGTGTGTGCAAGGGAACATGCGTACGTGTGTATAAATATGGTGGTGTGAGTGACGTATGAGTTGAGTGTGTGGGTCAACCTTGTACCCTCTAAAAAATGATAGAGCAATATACTCCATATGCATACCAACAACGACGGCGCGCGGCAGCGTTGTCCTTTTGCCCACTTTCAGGGAAAAATTTGCATTGGTCGTTAAACCGTACAAAACCAATAGCTAGTCCAACTTGTGAGGTACCCATGTATTGTTTGAGTAGCATCTACTACGGGTCTGTTTGGTTGGTGCCTTAGATTCTATGCCTGAGAAAAAGTGGTGTCTGTAGGTAGTCTGGAGAGTAGATGATTTTTGCATGACCAAGCAAACCTGAAGATGAGTTGTTTGGTTGGAAGCTTGTGCCTGAAATTAGTAGATAAAAAATAGACTGTTGGATCGAAGATAGGAATGGTAGATGGAGTTGCCTGGCTCCAAGCGTTTGATTTTAACGCCTGGCTTCGATTACCTGACCTGGCTGCGTCGAAGCACAGGAGCTCAAGCAAACAACGTCCCGGCACACTCCCGGCAGCACTCTCAACCCAGGCAAATTGGCCAGGGAGCCAAGCAAACATGCCCTACATGCTTGGTGAATCTATCCTGGATTTTCCAGGATTTGATTCCGTGGCCTCTCGGTTGTCCGGCCTAAAAAATGAGTCTGATAGCTAACTGCACTGCACCCATTCGGGAAAAAAACAGTAAGGCTTACCCAACTTCTCCGGCAGAAAAAAAGCTCAACAAATTAATATAGCGGCATTGATTTCTCATAAGAGGACTCGATTCATTCGCTGGGATTGGATTCGAGAGAAACAAAAAGCACGAAAGTCCTTTAAAGAAAAAGCGAGAAAAATTAAGAGGCTGGATGGATCGATCGGTTGCTTTCGGCAAAAGCGACGATCAGCCGTCGATCTTGTGGCCTGGCCACATTGTGCTAGCTCACTACACACATGCATGCCCACGAACGCCACTGGCAACCATGGATCCTTCTTCCTTTAGTCACACGTACGGCCGCCCATCGAGGTGCCTAAGGATTATATACGGCGCTGCTGTACACACGAATTTGTTCGCGCGGAAGTCCTGCGAAAAGGAATCTCAGGTGAGTGACCCGTCATCAAGCTTAACAATTCTATTCCGATCGGAATAGCCAAAATATATCGTACGAAATCAATGCTTCTATTCCAGTTGGAATAGTCGAAATATGTCATACCACACCCAAACCGACATACAGTAATTGTTATTGCTGCCCGGACTCGTTCCGTCCTCCTCCTCACGTCGACGACGGTGTTTCAACCGTGCGACCGGCGAAGCACCGTCGTCGACGTGAGGCCTTTCGCCGTCGTCGTTGCGATGGGCTTCGTGACGGCACCGGGTGACCTTGTGACGGACGACGGTGTCTAAGACAGACGAAGATGCGCTTCACAAAGTGCCGGAGCCACCCAGTGGCATGGGTGATGGACTGCCGCAATGGAGCGGCGTCCTAGATGACTAGTCAGCTGTGGCACGCTGATGCAACAAATCAATTCGGTTCTCCTCCCCAAAATCGATAGTTCACCAAATTTCTTCAACATTAGGCCAAATACCAATATACAAGTGCAATTCCAAGCTCACAGAAATCCAATCAAATTTCTCCTTATCAAACAAATGGGATTTGAGAACCTGCATGTTTTGCCTTCGCAATGGTAGAAGTAGGGAGCGAAGAAAAGGCTTTGACCGTGACCCAAAAAAAAGTGTCATTGCAATCGTTCACGAGTTGCAAAATACCATCTTAAATGAGGTCGACCGAAAAATACCATCGCAAACACGAAAAACTCTAGAAAATACTATTGCCGCGTTTTCCGTCCCAAGTGTACGAAGTGACTCTTCTACCCTCGTTCTTCTTCTATTTATTTTTCTTTCTTTTTTTTGCTAAGGCTGGGTCCATATGTCATTCTACCCTTGCTTCTCTCCCCACAAGCCGCCGCCCATGGTAAAGGATAGTGGTGGTGAGGCTTGGCTTGGGGGATAGGCAAAATGGAATGCTATAATATAAAAAATGGAAAAATAATTAAATTTAATAATTTAATTGTATTTCAAAAATAAAAACTAAATTTGTGTGGAGAATATTTTAACTAAGCTCAAAATACCCTATTTAACTACTATAAAAAATTTAAAGAATTTTTAGAGCTATCTTGCTATTTTCTAGTTTTAAAAGTATTTTCAGCTTTAAATAATTATTTACTGTGTAAAAATGAAAACCAAATTTAAGTTGATAATATTTTAATTAAGCGCAAAATTATTTACTGTGTAGCCATATGATAGAATGTCGGTTAAGTCATGTGAGGTGAGAATCTTTGTACGCCCTTCGTATAAATTTCTTCCTGTGCGTAGCATTTTTCGATTATATATACATGTGTGTGTGTGTGTGTAGGAACATATCTAGTGTTAATGGGTAATTCTGTGATAAAGTGCTAATGCCAATCTTGACCGTTGGATTTGGATCTTGACCGTTGGAGGTGAGAGCATGCTGGGTGTTTAATGAAGGCGCATTGAAGGTGAGAGTTAGGAGCATGCAAGGTGATTAAATGGTTTGGAGGTGGGAGTCCGTATTAATCTTAATTGTTCAATCTAGACCCAACAATCAAGATTGACATTAGCACCTTAGCACTAGATATGTTCACTATATATATACAAGTATGTATGTATGTATATGTATATACATACATATACGTGTATATATACACGTATATGTATGTATATACACATACGTGTACGTGTGTATATGTATACAAATACACATGTACACACGTGTATATGTACACACGTATATGTATATACATACATATACACGTGTGTACGTGTGTATATTGTTGGAAATATGCCCTAGAGGCAATCATAGAGATGATTATATTTCATTATGTTCACAATATTTGATAATATGTTATCTTGTTCCTTGAATGAATCATCAGTCATGAAGATTAACGAGTATGTGACTTGTTGGTGAAGCTCTTTTTAACTTATGATAATGTCGTTCTAAAAGTATCCCTGGTCGAAAGTCACTGGTCGGAACACTAGTGACTCTACGACCAGCACATGTATTGATTGATGACCACGTTTCACCGGTCATGAATATAGGGATATCGAATCAATAATGTGAACACGTGTTAGAGAACATGGTGTTAGATAAGACCCACCTTGAGACACTATTGAGATTGTTATGATTCTATGTGTTGTTAGTTGGTCTCAAGCAATGATGATGTATAATCCTTAGACCTGAGATCAGCATGGTTTCCTACATGTGTAATAGTACTCTTAGGAGTTGCCAAACGATGCTCGTAACTGGGTGGTTATAAAGGTCGGGTATGTTATGAAACATGCAGAGGGATGTGACTGGTCGGATATGGGATTTGCCCCTCCTAACATAACAGGAGAGATATCTCTAGGCCCCTCGAAGTGGTCGGATAAAGAAAGTGCATGGCCATGCCACTGGTGATCGAAAAGTTCGACCACATAAGGTTATCCGATACTCGATCGAGAAAGCATTGAACAGTCCATGGATAACACTACATCTCACCTGGAGTTCAACCAGATATCGTGAGGCAAAGGAGAATACATGAGAAAAAAGAGATTCGACCCGACCACGGACCGGTCGTATGGAGATACAAGCAAGTCGTGATCGGTCGAACGTAATCACAGAGTGGTCGAAACCAAGTCGTAAGGAGTTACGAGTTGGTCGTGATCAAATACGAACCGGTCAGATAGAGATAGGACACGTCGTAAGTGATGAGGACCGGTCGAGATCATATTGCATTAAGGTTCGCCCCATATAATTTGTGTGTATTCGGAATCGTTATGTCTCGCTAGGAACCGCTATTTACTCGTGGGTCGGAAAGGGTTTCGAGTCACAACCGAACTACACATGAACCTAACGGGTCACACACTTAACGGGTTGGAACAAACCAAGACGAATACGATTAAATGGCGTGTTTAGATAGGATCCGTCACGGGGCACTATATAAGGAGATGCATGAGGCTGTTGGGTGAAGAGAGTTGACACGAGTTGCCCTACTGAAACCCTAGCCGCCATCTTCTTGAGAGCCTTGCCGTGCGATTTGGTGCTAGCACACCGGCGTACGGTTGTTCCTTCCCTGGACGTGTGGATACCATAGAGGCGCTTCTACGTTGTTGCGCTTAAGGACGATCCGCGATCTTCGCAAGGAACTGCAGAGGTGCTGGAGGAGACGATCAACTCACGAGGACGCTGGACGATCGACCACGACCACTGCATCAACGTGCTGGACGCTGGACGATCGACTACGATCAGTACATCGACGCGCTCTTCGTCGGACCAGGCTGCTCCGACACTTCTTCCGCTGCTCTGCGCGTCTAGTGGTAACGATCTGTGATCATCTTCTTGCTTGGCTTCCTAGTTTACGTGGTAGAAATTTTGAATTGTTGCTATCATAGCCTACCCGTATCCCTTCATATATATACATACATATATGTATGTACACACACACACACACACACATATATATATATATATATGTATGTATGTATGTATGTATGTATGTATGTATCCTCATGAGGAGGATGAGACAGCCACCACGACCTACTTCAGCGAGCCTGCAAGTTCAAGAAGCATGGCTGCCAGAAGAGCGCGTGGACATCCAATTACCTGGATGTCGTCGATAGGTAATTGGACATTGCTATGTTCAGAAAGTGACGTGGATGCGCAGGTACTCCAACTGGGCAGTGGCATCATGTATCAGCAACTAACCATTCCTTGATGTCAAGTTCTACAGTGAGGCCACTCTTACATATAAACCAGAACTCAAGTTGCTTGGTGTTCTTGTTGGGTTTAAAGACAATTACATGCTTGTAATTAATAACTTCAAGTTATGTTCTACTGCTATTACTTCTGAGGCTGCGGTTTAGGAGGATTCTACAAGCACTTGGAGGATTGGCATAAAGCAAATCACACACTCGAGTGTGTCAGGTTCAATGAAGTATGCCATGGTTCACCAAGACGCTAGGATGAACGCCCAAGAAGCGAGCTAGCTAGCTGAATTCACGCCTCGAGTTAGCTAACAATGGACTACTAATATATATATATATATATATATATATATATATATATATATATATATATATATATATATATATATATATATATATATATATATATATATATACTCACAACATAGGGAGTATCTTGCACAACCAAGAGTATGTATGTGTAGTATACTAGTATTTAAGATTACTTAGGTGGTATTTACACCTTTTTAGGGGTGGTATGTACATTTTTTTAGACATACTCTTTTTTATATGCGAATATGAAGGTTTTTACAAAATATGCTAAAAACTATGGACTCTCTAGCAAATTTTTCATGTGGTTCGTATTGGAGTATCTTATAATTAGTATATGAGTATACCCAAAGTGGTAAAGGAGTATGTCAAGTTCTTTTAGGTGGTATATCAGATGTACGAGTAACTACTCCCGGGACTAGAAAGTATTAGTGATCAGATCACAAACGGTTGATCGAAATCATCTGTATTAAACACAATCACAGACGGTTTTTGTTTAGAGACCATCTGTGTAACTGGATGCGCTAAAAACCGTCTGTGAAGAGGTAATATCACAGACGGTTCATATTGAAAACCGTCTGTGATAATTGTAGACTTCATAGACGGTTCATATTGAAAACCGTCTGTGAAGTATCACAGACGGTTCGAAACACGAACCGTCTGTGATAATTGTAGACTTCACAGACGGTTTTAATTATAACCGTATGAGATAATGTCGCTTCAGCTCCGGTTAGTTTCTTCGTCGCCGATGCGTCTCTTCGTTGCATCAATGCCACTTTGGCTCCCCGATATGTCTCTTCGTCTCACGCATCGAATTTATTCCTTGTTTTATAAAACCGATCATGCGCCATCAAAGATGATTATCCCCACATATATATAACTCTATACTTCTAAAGCAGAAATGGCTCCCTCTGTTTCCTGGTCGCCGACATTGTTGGCCTACCTAGCCATACTGTACGAGCGCCTCTCTCGCCGTGCATTGGCGAATGCTGCGGAAAGACACTATTTCAACAATGTCTTGACATCCTCCTCTACCGCGTCTTCCGGGTGATCTCCCACTTTCGGTGAGTTTACTACATCATCGACGTGGTCCTCCACAACGACGTTGCACGTCTCCAGGAGGCTTTCCGTCACTTGGACTATTTAATTGAGGCGGCGGCGGAATCGAAGTCATCTATGCCGAGACCCTCAAACAAAGGAAGAGAGCATATAGGCTCAATCTTCTTGATTCAACAGTCCGAGGGTCTTCGGAAGAGACTTGAATGAGCACATCAACGGGTGGATGCATTTCGGGCTTCGTTCGCTGATCATGAACCGTCTGATGCCGACGTTGCCGCCTACAAAGTTTTGAAGACGGAGATAGTAGCCTACCTCTGCCACTAGAAAAACTTTGTTTACTTAGGTTTCTACTTTTTTTTAATCTTTGTAACAAGCGACTGGCCACGCTGTTTGGCCATATGTAAATTCCAAAATGAAAAAAAAAATAGTTTGGAGGTGAAGTTACTATATTATATGTTGAATTAACTATTTATCACAGTCGACGGTTTAGTGGTTAACAAATGTATTATATCCGATCTATGTGATATATGTATCGATCATAGTTAAAGCAAATTTTCAGATATTTCAATGACAAAATTGACACATAAACATGTAATTTCTTCATGTCATGTAAATGTATACACGAGAATATATATATATATATATATATATATATATATATATATATATGCACAAAACATAAAACTTGAGAACAACAATATCATAGACGGTTCTACAACCATATCACAGACGGTTCCATAATAGAACCATCTGTGATATGTCTTTATAAGTAGGAACCTGCTAGGGTTTGCGCCCTAACTCGCGTCGTCACTCCCCAACGCCTTACTCTCGTCTGCTCCCCCCCACCCGAGTGCCCCGACTCGACACCGCTGTCGGCTGCCACGCCTATGGTGACACTGCCTTCCCCTCTTCCTCCCCCACCCCCCGGGTGTGCGCGACCCCGGCTACCTCTCCACTGGCGATGTCGAGGTAAGACAAATCTATAACCTATTGATTTGTGTTGTTGGTATTCATGTAAATCAAGCTCCTCCTCCCTCTCGCCGCCAGCTCTCGCTCCTCCGGATCAAGCTCCCTCCTCCCTGCGCCACCCGATCAAGCTCCCAGTCCTTCCTCGCCACCACCCTGCTCCTCCTCCACTGCAGGCTCCAGCTCCTCCTCCTCTCTCGCCGTCGGCTCGCTACGCCACCTCGGACCTCCCTCGCGCCTCCAACCTCTCTGGCTCTCCCACTAACGCGTAAGTCCCCTTCTTGTCTTCTTGATGTTGTCTGGTTGTTGGTTGATGCTGATGGCCATTGGCCAGAGCCCAGATGCTAAATGTGTAATACATACATACATGAAGAGAAGCGCATCATTGCAGAGAAGTGTAAATGTGTAATACATACATGTAGAGAGAATTAGAGAAATCATAAATATAAATGAATGCAATGATCCATGCAGATGCTTGTTCTTATGCTGTCTTTTATTTAGCCTTGCTGTATTTTATTTAGTCATGTAACTTAGTACATACTAAGAGTCTCATGCTATCTTTTATTTAGCCTTGCCACTGGAATTTGATTTTGTTATGTAACTTAAGTTGAACCACTCCTATGTTGGGTTGTTGGCTAGTGGCACCTTACTTTTGGTTGAACCGTGCATTTAAGTTTCTATGTTTGAAGTTTGAACTTGGCTACTTGTTAATTTTTATCGCTTATCAATTATCAATTGTTAATGCTCTCTGATGGATACTGAGGCTTACATGGGATGTGGTTTGGATGGGGCTTGGCTGCAATTAACTTTTCAGATTTATAAAGGTTAGACTAATTTGTACAGCTGCAATTAACATGCAAATTATTTATTAATTAGTGTGTATTCTATTCCAAAACAAGACCAAATGAGTCAAAAACTACTACTACACTGATCTTCACTTGTCTCTCGCCATTAATTTCACCTTTATGCGTGTAACTTAGTGCTTATGCCTGGTCAAGTTCTCCTCCTTAAGGCCCCTGTGCACGCCCTACCATTCCATTCTCGATATCTTCTATAAAGTCTCCAAGTAGTGGTACACTTGCCTTTTTAAACCAGCTTCATATATATATATATATATATATATATATATATATATATATATATATATATATATATATATATATATATATATATATATATATATATATATATATATATAAATGACAACATGGTTAATGGGCATCTTGATGTCGCCGAGACTACAAGTTCAAAAATGTGGCATCATGCCAACCAACCATAGAACTGCGTTGTTGAAACATGATGCCACTTCCCGCCGGATGTAAATCCACGCCCATTTTCTAAATATAACGACATCCAATTAGAAATCGATGACATCCGTAATTGGATGTCCACGTGCTCATTTGATGTGGCATGCTTTTTTAACTTGCGCTCCCGAAGTTGCCCATTTGTTGTTGTCTGATTCCTCCTCATGTCATGTGAACGACTCTAAAGTGGCCGGGTATATATATATGTTGTTTTTAAAGTCACAAGCAGCCACTACTTGGGACTTTATAGAGAAGAGTCATCACAGACGGTTCCATCTACAAACCGTCTGTTGATAGTCAACCATCACAGATGGTTCCATCTACCAACCGTCTGTGATGAAGCCGGTTTTAAAGGCACAAGCAGCCACTGCTTGGGACTTTATAGAGAAGAGTCATCATAGACGGTTCCATCTACAAACCGTTTGTGATACATCCATCACAGACGGTTCCATCTACAAACCGTCTGTGATACATCCATCACAGACGGTTCCATCTACCAACCGTCTGTGATTGTCAACCATCACAGACGGTTTCTAAGTTAATAACCGTCTGTGATAGTATGCATCATAGACAGTTCAAAAACCGTCTGTGATGATCTCATGTCATCATCGACTCATAAACTCAGACGGCTATGTATATATATATATATATATATATATATATATATATATATATATATATATATATATATATATATATATATATATATATATATATATATATATATATATATATATATATATATATATATATATATATATATCCATATATATGTATATATGTATATATATATACACACACACACATATATATATAGGTATATTACATATATATGTATGTATAGTAGGTCATGACATGGGCCACACGACGTGCCAGCCCACAATCCCCCACGTCCCCTCGGAACTGACAATAAAACATGCACGCCGCACATGTCTTTTACTGCATCACTATAAGAGATATACTACCACGCTGAAGCCCACGATAAAACCCACGCACCGCACGTGTCGTTTACTGCGTCGCTATAAGAGATTTACTACCACGTTGAGTCCAGAGGGCGCGGGTGGAGAGAGAAGCATTGGTTAATTGCAAACTTTAAACGATAAATATATCCGAAACCATTTATCTTATTTACATTTTGTTTGAAGCGTTTTGTTGGAAATAATATGCTTAACAAAAAGATATTCACGATGAGTATGTTTTAATGTTGTAAAAAAATTTACTACGCCGAAAACTCAAATTTCTTGTACCTAAGCCAATCAATTATCAAGATCAGATAAAGGGCGCAAATTGATCAGAAACCATGTGTGTGCCCCTCAATCCACCACCCCACCACCTATTTTGATGCCCCCTTGAAAGCATCTAGGCCCCTAAAAATTGTTTTGGTAATTAATGACAATATGTGAATATGGGATTAACGTATTTATTGAGAATGAACAAGGTTAAGTCCCATCAGCGTTCTTGATGACCGGAAACTGCACGCGAAAGGATTACATGAAGATCTTTTGACTCAAAGGCAAGGTACAATAGTCTAGGCCTTTTTCATTTTACCGGTCTTAGGCGAATTGGTTGGAAGACCGGATTATAGGCTAGACAGCCGTACTATTAAGAGGGTGCAAAAATTGAGTACCTTGAAAGTGAACAATGCCACAACTGCTCCAATCTTAATTGGTTTTGCTCTTGGTTTTTGCCTCAAGTTAAATTTACTGTTTTTCTATTGAGGCCGGACTGACCGACGTTAATCGCCGGATCGATCAGATTGCGGACCAAAACGGCGGTCAACATTTTCCAAGAAGGTGTCTTTGTCGGTTTTGCTTAAATCCTCCGCCCGGATCGACCGACGGCATTTTTGCCGACCGACCGCACTCCGGTCCGAACGCGGTCACTTTTTTCCGAAAAGGTTTTCAAGTGAAAATGCCAGCCGGATCGACCGCAGTCTTTGTCCGGACCGACCGCACTCGGTCCGAACGCGGTCACTTTTTCAGAGTGTTCCTAAAACGAACTGCGTTTTTAGAGGCCGGACTGACCGCGTTTTGCTCATGACTGACCGGACCCTCAGAACGGCTCTTTTTCAAGCATTAAATGCGTAATGATCGATCGTTATAACCGAGGCCGGATCGACCGCACTTTGCTCATGGACCGACCGCTCATCAAAATTGAGAATTTCAGGTTCAACGGCTAGTGGAGTGGGTGGAGGCTATAAATACCTCCCCATCGCCACTAGAAATGATGTTGAGCCTCATTTAACATCTCTTGACCCTTTGCATTGTTTCCTACTCTTTGAGAGCATTCATTTCCATTTGCAAAGGTAGTTGAGGTTTTTTCAAGAGCATTCATTGTGTTTGATAAATTGTGGCATTTAGAGCGCTTTTCAAGTGAAGAATTCTTGCTCTATTACTCAGGAGATTGCCGCCTCCTAGACGGTTTGGAGTTGGGTTCGGTGATCTTCTCAAAGGAGATTGTGAGAAGGCCCTGCATTTGTGAAGGTTGGAGCTCGCCTATCCTGGAGAGGGGAAGAGCTACCTCTAGTGATTGAGGAAAGGCTTAATTCGTGGAGCCGGTTTGAATTGATCAAGCTCCCTCAACGTGGATTAGTGAAGACCGGCAAGTCTTCGATACCACGGGGAAAACTTCCTTGTGTCATAGTGGTTATTTCTAGTCTTTACATTTCCGCACTTATAATTCTAGCTTGTCTATTGTGATAATTTGCTTAGCTAGAATCATATCTTGTTTAGTCTAAGTAAATAATTAAATAAACTTGTTAATTTGCTAAAAAGTTTAAAAACCTCCTATTCACCCCCCCTCTAGTCGGTTATCCTTGATCCTACAAGTGGAATCAGAGCTTGGTCTCTCATTAATTTAGACTTAACCGTCTAAGAGAGAAAAGGATGGCTAGTGAGGGAATTGCTATAGGAAAGGCTCCTCTCTTTGATGGCTCAAATTATGCTTATTGGAAAATTAGAATGTCAATTTATTTAAAGGCCATGAGTCCAAGCATTTGAAAAATCGTAAATGATGGTTATGCTATGTCTCTTAATCCACTAGAACCCACGGATCAAGATACGCCAGAACTCTCATTTAGATGCCCAAGCTATGAATGCTCTTTTTGGCGCTTTGAACGCGGATGAGTTCAATAGAGTGAGCAACTTGGAAAATGCTCATGCTATTTGGACAACTCTCTCAGAAATCCATGAGGGAACATCCACGGTCAAAGAAGTCAAATTGCATAGGCTTCGGATTAAATATGAGACATTCATAATGTTGCCTCATGAAAACATTAATGAGATGTATTCAAGACTCAACAACATTGTGAATGAGCTCAAAGGCCTTGGAACTAACCTTCTTGATGTTGATGTTGTTCGCAAGATACTTAGGGCTCTTCCGGATAAATATGAGACGTTGGTGACATTATTTCTCAACTCGCCCGAGTTGCCAAGGATGACACCAACAGGGCTTTTGGGCAACCTCATCACAAATGAGTTGTTCAAAAAGGACAAAGAAGAGCTTTTGGAGACATCATCCTCAAAGAAGAAAATTACCGTATTCAAAGCTAAGGCGGAATCTAGTGATGATGAGGATGAAGAAGAAGACTCCGACGAGGAGTATGCACTCCTTGTGAGAAGAATGAAGAGGGTCATGAAGAGGCGCCCCAATAGAAGCTATAACTTTGACAAGTTCAAGAAGGGGCAATCCTCAAATGACAAGAAGAGATATAGCAATATTCGATGCTATAATTGTGAAGAAAAGGGACACATAGCTTCTCGTTGTCCCGAAAAGAAGGATGACAAGAGCAAGCCATTCAAGAAGAAGGAATACAACGGTAAAAAGAAGCTTTTCAAGAAGCTTTACAAGGATGGCAAGAATGAAGCTCACATCGGAGAGTGGGATTCAAATGATGAGTCAAGCGACTCCGACTCCGATTCCGATGAGGAAGAATCCCCCAAGAAAAGAGGGCTAGTTGGTATAGCCATCAAGGAAGCTTTATCACTATTCTCCACTCCTACTTGCCTCATGGCAAAAGGAGATAAGGTAAAATCCATTATTGGTGACGAACCAACTTATGATGAATTAATGGATATGCTTGATGATTTAAATGAATATCTTGGAAAAGAAAAATCAAAATATAAAGTCTTAAATAAAGAATACTTTACTCTAAAATATTCTTATATGGAGCTTAAGGAAACTCACAACTTGCTTATCCAAGAAAATTCACATAAGTCTTGTTCCAGTGTAGGAATTACATGTGATATTATTGATAAAATGCCTAGTATAGAAACTGCTAAGACTAGTGCATATACTTCATGTGATGACCTACTTGGTATGCCATGTTGCTCAAGTGATGATTCAAATGTTAATTTAGCAAATGCTTGTGATCCTTTGCTCATTGTTGAAAATCATGAACTAAAAGAACAAGTGACCAAGCTAAGCAAGAGCTTGGAAAGATGTTTCAAGGGTAAGGCCACTCTTGACAAGCTTTTGAGCGAGCAAAGGTGTTCATTCAACAAGGAAGGTCTTAGGTATGTGCCTAAGAAAGGCAAGAAGCGGTAAATAAGCCCACAAGTTTTGTGAGGCAAAATGGTATGTATTGCTATAAGTGCTTAGGAAATAGGACATATGCAACAAAATTGTCCTAAGGGTAAGGTTCCATCTCTTGGTATATATGATTCATGCTATATGCTTAGAAAATCTAAGGATGGTAAAGTAATTGCTCATTTTATTGGTACTTCGATTATGGGCGCTAAAAAGAATGCTATTTGGGTGCCTAAATCCTTGGTTACTAACCTCCAAGGACCCAAACAAATTTGGGTACCTAAAAGAACTTGACTCTTGTTTTGTAGGTGAACTATAAGACCGGTGGAAAACATTGGGTGCTTGATAGTGGATGCACTCAACACATGACCGGTGATAGAAAAATGTTCACCACATTCGAGAATGGAAAAGGAGTAGACAAGATCACTTTTGGCGATAATAGCAAAGGAAAGGTATTAGGATTGGGTAAAATTGCTATCTCAAATGACCTTTCCATTTCTAATGTTTCTCTAGTAGAATTATTAAACTTTAATTTGCTATCCGTTGCTCAAATATGTGATCTTGGACTAATTTGCTCATTCTCTTGTGAAGGTGTAACCATTTCTAACGCAAATAATAGCTATTTAGCTTTCAAAGGCTTTAGATTTGGAAATCTTTACTTAGTTGATTTTAGTTCAAGTGAATCTTGTTTAAAAACTTGCTTAATCGCTAAAACCTCTTTGGGTTGGCTTTGGCATAGAAGGCTAGCTCATGTTGGAATGATTCAACTTAAAAAGCTTTTCAAACATGATTTAGTTGTTGGCTTGAAAGATGTGAAATTTGAGAAAAATAGACTTTGTAGTGCTTGTCAAGCCGGTAAACAAGTCGCTAATTCTCATCCCTCCAAAAGTATCATGTCAACTTCTAGACCATTGGAACTCTTACATATGGATTTGTTTGGGCCGACAACCTATAAGAGTATTGGGGGTAATAGCTATTGTTTAGTCATTGTGGATGATTACTCTAGATATACATGGGTATTCTTCCTAGATGATAAAGGTGAAACCTCCGGAATTTTCAAAAGTTTCGCAAAAAGGTCTCAAAATGAATTTGATTTCAAAATAAAGAAAACTTCCTTGTGTCATAGTGGTTATTTCTAGTCTTTACATTTCCGCACTTATAATTCTAGCTTGTCTATTGTGATAATTTGCTTAGCTAGAATCATATCTTGTTTAGTCTAAGTAAATAATTGAATAAACTTGTTAATTTGCTAAAAAGTTTAAAAACCTCCTATTCACCCCCCTCTAGTCGGTTATCCTTGATCCTACACCCCCCCCCTTTTACTACAGTACTAAAAAGATTTATTGCGACCTTATTGTGCCTTTCACTACAAATATCCTTGTGATTTACTGCAACACTACAAGAGATTTACTGCGACCTCATTCTACATTACTTACAAAGACTACAAAAAATTACTACAACCTCATTGTGTCTTTTGCTGTAACCTCCTTATGTTTTTTTTACTGTAGCACTATAAAATAATTTACTGCGACTTCATTGTGCTTTTACTGCTCACTATAAGAGATTTTACTACGATCTCATTGTGCCTTTACTGTAACACTACAAAAGATTTACTGTCACGCTAAGTGCAGAAGGCGTGGGATTGTGACCCCGAGGAAAAACGTTCGCTTTGGTGTGATGGGGCAACAAAAAAAGGTATCACAATTACTTTTCTCATGGTTGCAAGTTACTGTTGCGCGTGTGTGGATCGTGTGACCGTATCCTAAAAATAGTACTCGACGAGGATATAATAATCCTCATTTTATCTTTTATCTATAATTCTTATTATAGGTAAATATGACGCCATGTGGACCCCGAGTATACCCCTTAATGTTATGAGGAAGAACCTAATAGGTGGTCGTAAGTTACGCTATTTACCACCCCCATAGTCGTAAGTTATGCTACGACTACCCCAATAGTCGTAAGTCTTACTACGACTACCTCATAGTCGTAAGTTCTTCTACGACTAGGTCACTCGACCACCTTATGATCAAATAAACCTCTGAGACAAGTGGGTCTTATTGATTAAGGGATTCAAACAATCATCATATTGTTATTCTCATGAGTAATGGCACGTAATACTCCATTATCTCGGTATATAGTCATTGAGCGACGTGGAGGAGTTAATACACCATGATTATTACTAACGTCGCCTGCATTCACGGAGGTAATGAGGCGCCGCTTTATCTGAGTAACTGCCGCTCCTTCACGCACTATAAAAGGCGACAATCGAGAAAGGAAGGGAGGAGAGATCGGGCCATCAGGAATACAAGCACTATCTGTAATAGTCTTAGTTTTTCCCCGATTGTTCAAAATACACTCAATACCATACACACACAGAGTAGGGTTGTTATTCTCTCCTAGAAGGCTGAACTCGTATAAAAATCCCGTGTCAATCTCTCTCGTGATTCCATTCTAGGAGACCCCCCGAATCAAACAATCTTTACGTAAGTTCGGTTCTAAAACACCGACAAGTACTCTATAAGGTAGTCTAGTAGTAAAAATGGTATTAGAATTACTCTCACATACACTACCTATTACTGTCAAAATGAACAGAACTCATACATGGTAATCTAACAGTAAAAATGGTGTTATATTTCCTGTTACACACATTGTGTTTTACTTTCGATATGCGTGGTGTGTGGCACGCGAGGTTCCTGACCCAAAACTGTTCTTATTAGGCTGCCCCAGATGAGGATTGCGGTGTGCACGCGTGTTCCACCTGCACACGGCCAGCGCGGTGGGCTGGCTGGGTATAGAATAGTTATTCTACACTTGACCAGAGAATAGGCACGTGAGGTTCTTGACCCAAAACTGTTCTTATTAGGCCACCCCAGATGAGGATTGTGGCGCGCGCGCGTTGCACCTGCACACGGCCAGCGTGGTGGGCTGGCTAGGTGTGGAATAGTTATTCTACACTTGACCAGAGAATAGTGTGTGTGTGTGTGTGTGTGTGTGTGTTGAAAGCTACTTGTGTCACTCGTACGCACGTCATGTACGAAAGGTATTGCTAGGTTTGCGTCTATCTACTCTACGTGCGTACGTACCGAATACATAGGCAGTGAATGCATGCACCGTACATAATTAGGCCACTCTGTCTACTCCATCTAGTCAAAAATACTTGCATGTCGTTTTGTGATACGTGCAGTCAAACTTTCAAAACTTCATATATCGATATCTTAAATTTTAAGATTGGATACATTAAAAATCATTTGTATACTTGTCTCTAAAAATACTTTCATAATATTACTATTTTATTAGATTTTACAAATATATTACCATTGAGTAAGGTGACTCGTATCCTAACTTGCTAGAACTTGGAAAATGTGCTATAATTATAATAGGATAAGGATTTCTACTTGGAGGAAGACTAAGGGCAGTATATAAAGCCATGAAAGGTAGCCATAGGAACCCAAGCAAGAAGCAAGTCAAGCAAGAGGAACTTATCCGAAGTAGAAGGCACACGAGAGGATTAGTGGCTATGTTATTCTTTAGCACTATATTCTTGTATAGGGCAAATATCTGAATGTCCTAAAAGGTTCAAGAGGGTTGCGAGATAGCGACAATCTTTTATACTCTTTCGATATCATGCTTAGGAATTTGCGATCGATTTCACCAAATCTTTCTCTCTCGTCGTAGTTGCTTCATCATAGTTATTTCAATTCTCTCTATGAGGTTCATCTACTTCGTTCTTGATATTGTGCGCTCTCGTGTTGTATCTCAGAAACTTCGATCTGATCCAAGGGGCTATTTCGCATAGTGAGAAGTATCACAATATAACAAGTGGTATCAGAGCAAAAGCCAGATTAATCTGATTTGTGAGAAGGTTGGGAAAGCATCAAGAAGCATAAGATCGAGATCGATGTCGATGATGTGGTGTCAAACAGAGAAATTTGATGGCGGAGGAAATGTCAATGTGTGACAATGTGTGGGGAATGATGTTCTCATCCAACAATGGTTAATCGATGCTCTTGAAAGGGACAAACTGGAAAAGAAATCCAATGAAGACCGGAGATGATGAAGTGGAAGGCTACCAGTACAATCCATCTGTCTCTCCGACGAGGTAAAGTACTTGGTGATCAAGGATAATTCACCAAAGAAATTATGGAGTAACTTAGAAGAATAGTATGTGGCGAAATTGCTGATAAACTAGTGAGTGTTGAAGTGGCAACTATATAGGTTACGCATGGAGGAAGACTCAACAAACTTGTCACACAACTGACTAGTGTGGACAGAAATTTGCGGAGAATGACAAAGTCATCATACTGGCATCATCTCTACCACCATCATGGGAGCAACTAATGATGAATATTCTTGTCGATAAAAGCATTCTCAACTTCAATAAGGCAGCTGCATATCTATTAGAGGTGGAATCCTTGAAGAAGTCATCAGATTCTTCATCCTCGGGTGATCAAGTATTAGTTGCAATAGGTATTGCAGGCAAAAGAAATAATCATAGGAAGAAGAAGGGCAAGAGCAAGGGCATATGTGTATGTTATCTATGCGACGAGGAAAGTCATATGATAAAAGACTGTCCAAGTTTTAAGCAAATAAGACGTGCATGCTCAGTGGCAGTAGCTAAAGATGATTTAAACGTACTAGTTGTTAGTCAATCAGGTACTTCTCATGGATGGATATTAGATTTGGGTTGTTGTTTCTACATATGTTCAGCGAGGGAGATGTTCGATGAAGGATTTCTACGCCCGACACATGATACTATTCATAGCAGATTGTAAGGAGTATGCAATTACTGAGGTGGGAGAGGTTACATTGGAGATGTATGATGCAACACATCACACACAGACGGGAGTTCGTCATGTTCTCAGCTTAAAAAAGAATCTAATATTTGTGAGGTCTCTTGAACTTGAAGGTTATGAGGTATTACTTCGAGGTGCAGTCATGCAAGTTAGTTGCAAAGGTCAGGTAATCAATAAAAGTATCTAGAGCAATGGAGGATACTGATTAATTGGTAAACCTAAAGAAAGAGCAACCTATGAGAAGTCTAACAAAAATCTTGGCCCGAAGAAGCAAACCGTTTTGTCAACGGTAGGTACTCAGATCTCATATGTAGTTATGTGCGAAATTGTAAAGATGGTTATAAACTTTGGTAGTCGCAAAGGCGAAGGTGCGAGCTGTTGGAAGAACGAAGATGTGGTGGGACCAACCATGCAGTACCGACGAGCAGGTGGAGCTTGGAGGCGGTACAAACCTATGGCACAGAGGGCTGTAGGAAGAGGAGGTGTGGTTAACCAAAACTACACAAGGAACGAGCTCTCATGTGGAGTGTCCGGGTGACCAAGCCTGCATACCGACACACACATTGTGGTGATGAGCTTGAGGTCCAGTGGTGGGGGAGCTCCCAAAGGCAAGAGCAAAAAAACCCAAAAAATGGAAAAACAAACAAACGCGGAGCCGACTTGGAGCAACACGATGTCTTCAACAGATAAGAGTCAAGGTGGAGATTGTTGAGTTATATGACTCATATCCTGACCTACTAGGATTTGGAGAAGTGTGCTATAAGTACTGCTACAATAATACTACTAGGATAAGGATTCATAGTTAGAGGAGGACTAACAGAAGTATATAAACCCATGAGGGGTGGCCATAGGAACCCAAGCAAGAGGCAAGCCAAGCAAAATGAACTCATCTGAAGTAGAGGGTGTAGGAGAGGATTAGAGGCTAGGTTATTCTTTAGCACTAGATTTTTATATAGGGCAAGGATCCGATGGTCCTAAAAGGTTCGAGAGGGTTGTGAGAGAGCGAAAACTTGTACTTTTTCGAGGCTGTGCTTAAGAAATTTGGGTTGGCTTCACTAAATCTTTCTCTCTTGTCGTGGTTGCTTCGTCATCGTTATTTTGGTTCTCTACAAGATTCATCTACTTCGTTTTTTATACTATGCACGCTCGTGATGTATCTCACAAACTCTGATCCGATCCAGAGGTTACTGCGCATAAGAAGATGTATCAGAGTATAACATGTTACAATAGAAATTAGTGGTCAAAGTTGCATTTTGGGGACCATATATTATGAAGACATCGACACAATCCCGAAAACACAACTTTGATTACTAATTTGGATTATAATGTATTTATAAAACCCAATAAAATCATAATATAATGGAAGCACTTTTCAGGACGCATCTATACATGATTTTTCTATATCCAATCTAAATATTTAGTGAAAGTTTCAAAAGTTTAACTGCACACATCCAAAAATGACATTCTTTCATGATCGGAGGAGTAACTATTTAGGCTTTTATTTTCTTATGTTGTGTAAAATTTGTCTTTATGTATAGTATTTAATATATACACAGCAACAGGATCCTTTCCTACAGTTTCCCTTAAAAAGGTATGAATTGAGTTTTGTTGTGTACACTAGAATGTATAGATCAAGATACATTTGGATGTTGGAACTGGCCTCAGAATTCAAGAACTGGAATCAGAAGAGGTTATCTGCTGTTTGGATGTCCTTTGGAATTGGAATTGGAATTGGAACTGGAACTGGAACTGTGGATCAATACCAGCTGAATTGGGAGACAACTAGCAAGGGAGCCCCTCAAAATGACCCCAACCCCTCTGAATGAGAAGAATCGACGTCCCGACTCAAAACTCTTTCGCACCTCGACTCACCGCCCTCCTTGCCAGCCACTCCTCACCTACTCCATCAGCCCCCTTTCCTGGCACTTCTCCCCTCCTTCGGAACCCCTCGCCGGCAACTCTACTCCTATGATGGCCCCCTCACCAGCCACTCTTCCCTCCTCTGCTGGCCCCCTCGCTGGCAACTCCCCATCGTAGGCAACTCCCCTCATCCGGTGGCCCCGTCGCAGTCCACCGCTAAAGCCAAAGCTGCACCGCCCCCCCCCCCCTCTTCCTCTCCATATCCACCGCCGACGACCTTGATGTCACTAGCGCCACCACAACGTCGTATTCTTCGTCGCCGACGCTGCCACAACGTCGTATTCCATTATTGACAACACACCTCTCTACGTCCTCTCCACAATCACCGCTCCCAATATCCAGATCCGATCACTACTCTAGCGAGGCTCCGGCCACCATTCCAGACGTACAAGTCTGGTCAAAATTGAGCTTCTTGGTTCATTTCCTTGCCATGTGTCGAATCATTTTCGAGTTGCATCCAGACATAAATTTGATTTGCCTTGGGAGTTCATTTCCGTGTTGTGATTTCCTTGACAACCAAACACAAAAATTGGAATTAGGGAGCAATTCCAATTTCAGCAGAAGTTAAATTGGGACTCCATTTCTACTAGCCCAATTCAATTCAGAGATTCAAACAGACCCTTAAATACATTGGCTCTCTCTTTTTTTAGACTCACCTCGTGATATTGTTAAGGATTAGTTAATTATTAAATTGCTTCAGACCAAACACACGTTTTCCAAGTCTAACAATGCCCACTGTCTCAACTGGCAGCGTATCTATTGGACCAAGAAAAAAGACCAGTACCAACCACTCAGCCGTGTATCCAATTCGACGCCCAATTTAGGAATCATGAATTTGTCTAAAGAGAAGAAAAAAAAACACGATTGACTTCACGGCCTGGCTACTTGGAGCAGGAGGAAATTTAACGTGTGTATTTTATTTCCTCCAAATTTCTTTTAAAATTTACGTATTCCAAAAAGGAAAAATAACAATGTAGTCTTGCACTATGATAAAATTAACAAACAAATTCAAAGTGCTAGTCAAACAACCAACAAATAAGTTTAATTCTACCTACTTACATTCAAGCTTCACGCCACATTTTTAATATGACCAAGTCCTTGTTGTTACGGTAAAAAGAATTTGCCTTGTTATCCAAGGCATATATAGTTATAAAAGCCGGATCGGACCGATAATTGAACCAGAAAAATCCAAACTCAGAGATTTTGCCAAGCCGAACACACTCACAAGACCGGAGATGTAATTGACTCAGAAAAAGCCGGTCGACCAGGCCAGGGTTTCATCGACCCAGCCGACCCGGCCGATTTTGCTTGACCCGGTTGGGTTTTGCTCATGAGGCTAATTTTTAAGAAACCCCTAAAATAAAACAATTTTTCAAGACAAAGCTGAAGGGCATGTTCATACTTTCGGTGCTTCTAGGTTTGAGTAGGAATCCCTTTGTGAAATTGACAGCTATATATAAATAATTTCCATCTTTCTCATTCTCTCGCTCCGGCCGGCAGCTCCCCTCCGTTCTCTGCTCAACTTCGCCTCCATCAGCAAGATATGATGCATTCCCCTGTTTGCTTGCTTTGCTTGTCTCTACTCTCTAGTCTTTGTTAAGATGTAATCGCTATATTTTTACCGTTCTATTTTCTAATCAGAGTAATATATAGTTAGATCTAAGATATATATATAGTAAGATGTAAGTTGGTAATTCCTGTATTAAGCCAAACATATAGTTCATCTGGATATGAGAGGAATTGAAGCAAATTAAAACAAATTCATCCAAAGAAGAAAAATAGACTAAAACATCAACTGTTTGAATGATCTCGTTACTGTGTGAGTGTATGATGTCCCTCTTTGATTGACTCAATTTGTTGTTCAGAATTCAGGTTATTTAATTATTACTGTTTCTTGTAGATCATTGGTTTTATCCTATTTTTTGTGGTTGACCCACCAGTCTGATCACTTGGTCAATAACCCGAGACCGTGTCGATGATCAATCCGGGTATTATAAGTATGATCCAAGGAGCAAATAAGAAATACTTGCCTCGTATCAAGAGTGTCTAGAGATAACCTGCACTGGTTTTGTCTCCCTTTTCGTTCTCTTGTACTCTTTTCTCTTGTAATCTTTTAATATATTATAATATATACGCAGTAGGATCTTTTCCTACGATCTCTCCCTTAAAAAAAAGTCGTTGTTCGGCAGTGATTGCAAGGGAGGCATGATCGAGCCCAATATGCTCAATGATTATTATAGTACAGGGGACAGGGGTCAAGTTTCTAGCTTTCTAGTACAGAGTCTAGATCCCAAATTACATGACAGTGCTAGATCAAAATTTGATCCTACAACTCTGCATTGTTCTCTCCCAAATTCAGCCCAGTAACCTGCGCAAGAAATGGAAATGGGTCTACCACAAACTTGGAACCTTCTAAAATGTGCCCTTTGATTGCTTTTGCCGATGAGAAGAGAGAAAAAAGATTAACTTGTGTCCTAGCCTACACTTGTTTAAGAAGAATGTGTTCTACGCCACTCTTAAATAAATCGCAGCTATGCTACTCTATAAAGAAAAAGAAAAGATGTGATGGCTACAAGGTCACATAGCTTGGTTGAGAGATTATAAAATAAAATTTGTCTTCTCAAAATTCACCGAGAGTATCCCTCGCAAGAAAAAAAAAACATCGAGAATATCCTTCATGTGAACGCAATTTTGTTTGGGGGTTTTCTCAAATTGGCCATACAGCAAGCACATTGAACCTTGGTTGTTGATATAAATTATTGTTGCATATTATATGTCTCAGCCACGCGCGACCCGAGTATGTTTCAATGGACCACGCTGCTGCACACCAAGTAGGCCAATTCAAGTCCACATCACTCTTGTGTCATATTTGGGCACCATGTTTCTGTTTCACCTTTTGATCCGATACCCGCGAAATGAAGTCACATCTCTAGGAGTTTTTGATTTATTTGGCACTGTTTCACGGGGAATTAGCAAATGTAGCCTTTTCTCAGTCGAAATGACAAAAACATCACCGCAGACGTGCCAACAGGCGTCTGCCCCCAACGCCTTGCACCCTCACTGTTGCGCCTCCACTGCCTTGCAGGCATGTGCCCCCACTAGGAGAGAGGGTGTAGGGCGGTGAGGGAGTGGCAGGTGCCTACCGGTACATTTGCGGTGATATTTTGTCATTTCGACCATAAGAGAGCTACATTTGCTAATTTTTTCGCAAAACAGTATCAAACCGAAAACTCCATCTCTAGTGCCTTCACTTAGCAACGGCAGAGGATGAGATTCCGATGTAGAGGCGACCTGTGCTGGAAACTGAAACTTGCCACGGGGTGCGAGCAAAGCTTGTTTATCTCAAGCTAAGAAATGCTGGCATTCCTTGCTGCCCGCCCATCCAACCAACTGTGCTCCCCTTTTTAATTAGAGTGGGGGAACAATCCATCTTCCCCTCGCCATTGCATGTGAGGGGAGGGGTCATGTTGGGTCATGGCATATTTAGTGGCCATGTGCATGTTCGGTGTGCTTGCTGCTTGCTGCAGAGTGAGTTGCTTTGCTTTGCTTCTCTTGACCGGCCAATGTATCTGGCTTAGCTGTCATGCAGCGGACAGCGCTTGCATGCCGCCATCTCCGAAGTCTTCTTCATGCAGCCGTTCCCATGCTCTGAAGAAAGGAACATTGCCCACTGTCAATCTACTATCTCATCCGTCTCACTATATTTATCCACAGGCTATTATACACACAGACCAAGAAAACACTAAATATAACAAATATTTAATGAGAAATGACCATATATATCTCTTCCAAAGCATTTAAGTAGGAGAGATAGGGGGGAAATTGCAATAACCAGATTCCCACAATGAACAAATATATTAAAACAGATATAGCGAAACGGATGAAGTACTGCTGCTACTTTGCTACAGTCCTCAGTGGGTGCATGGTGTGTTGTGTCGGGCAGGCTTGGGTTAGGTTTTACCCTCCACATGCACCCATTTATTCTTTCCTTGCTCCTTAACTCTTAAGGCCAGCTTTCAAGGGACAAGTGGAATTTCCATGTGTCCAGCCAGAAAATTTCGACGTACCATAGTTTTTTTCCCTTTCAAACTCTTGGCGAAATCTGGATTGAAGGTGGGTGCAGATCATGAGCAGGTCCCGGAAAATTATGGAGGGCGCCGACTTGTTTTATGAAAGTTTTAAAGGTAATTTGGTACGCAAAGTAATGCGATGCTGAATATATGTTACTTCCCTAGCTGGTTTTGTTTATACATGGAATTGTTAGGCCGAGGTAACATTGTGCACACGCGTGGGCACATGCATATGGTGAATTACCATCGCTACTTAAATTGATTAATTACATGATCGATAAAATTGGCGGTACAAAATTAAATTTTGTGTTACGGCATTTTCATGATTTTTTTTTATTTTGGCCTCCTAACGTCACGTGAATTGCAAAAATAACCCCTGTGTCACCGTATTTGCAAATGTAGCCCTTTCCCGAGTGCTGGAGGACAGGATGGTGACATGTGTCTCTTTCTGCGGTCGATGGGTGGCGTGGCAAGGGTAGCGCGGAGGTGTGGCTGCGGAGCGTCGGAGGCGGGTTGTGTGGTAACTTGCTGCGGTGGCGGAGCGCGGGAAGTGGCATTTCCGCGGTGGCCGACCGCAGAAACGTGGCTCGTCCAATTAGGGTTTCTCGACCGGTTAGGGCTTCGTTCGGTCCGGTTAGGGATTTTTCGATTACGATTTTTTTTCCAGCCATTCGAATTAGGGTTTCAGCGATTAGGGAGAAATATCAACACTGAGATTTGTAAAAAAAAATATTCATTAAGAAATATGGGTACCAAGGTCTGTAAATTAGGGTTTCCTTTTCTCCGAAATCACGATTTCGTCGCGGTTTCAGCGCTGCTTGTAGTAATTTCGAAATATAGCAAATGAGTTAAGAAAATTACAAAACTTTTTGTGGAGCCTCCCGACACAGTGTTGTTGCTTCTGTAATTTTTCTATTAGTTTATTCGCTCAATTTTTTTTTTGCATATTCATATAAGTGCACTGTTTGTAGGATTTTGTACATGTATAAAATGATCTTATTTTATTCATTTAAATTGCTTTCATTTTCTGAAATTTCCAATGAAACTGTAATTAATCCAATGGAATACAAATGGTTTATTTTATTTTTTAAAAAGCTTTCAGAAGACTCTGAAAAACGTGAAAACTGAAAAGAAATAAAAAGAACTCAAAGGAAATAACAAGGTTTAATTTAATTTAATTTGGGCTTGAATCAAGATACAAATTATGAATTGAGCTCATGGTTTAATTTAATTTGGGCTTGAATCGAGATACAAATTATGAATTGAGCTCATGGTTTAATTTAATTTGGGCTTGAATTGATGAATGGTTTACAATTTTAAATTTAAATTATGGAATTTCGATTCTCGATTCATCCTTCCGATGCAAATGGTAAGAAATGATTGGCAACATAGATTCCACTCCATTAAATTGCAGATACTAGTACTGCTACATTGCACTTGCTCATGCTAGAGGCATGAATTAGAAACATAGATTTCTGTCGCTACGGTTCTTGATCACATTACTTCACTATGGTGGAGTTAAAGCAAAGTACTTTATGAAGCTTATATAGAATGCAATTGAAGGAGCTGAGAATGTTCGTTGTGATTATGAAGATGCCCTAAAACATGGAGAATTCGATGTCGGTGCGAATGGTTCTTTGTGTGATTCACTAGAAGAGGCATACTTACAATATAGGCTTGCTTTGATGGCTTAGTGGAGGCACAGAACAAGAACTACATTAGAGTTTGCGGACAGAAGCACGTTACACGTGGTCACATGGCATGATTGTTCGTCTAATTGTTTTATTCATCCTCGCTACTACGGTACACTGCGACATAAGCATCAGGACCATGTAAGTATACATGCCTTTAGGGGATAGTAAAAAACATGGCGGGTAGGACGGGGGACTACGACGGAATGGCCTGGCCTACTGCATGGACCGAGGCCATTTGCCATTCCTTCCGAGCTCAGCGTTGTACTCCTCGTCGGCCGCCTTGGCCTTGGCCGTCATTTTCCTCTTTTTCTCGCGCTCCCTCTCGCGAGCCTTGCGCTCCCTGCGTCTGCACGCCTCGAGATGAGATCGCGTCTCCCACCGAATACGCTCGTCGTTGCGACGCTGCTCCTCCCAGATCTCGCGTGCCCTTTTGGCATCCACTCCTCGTAGTCGATTTGCCATTGGTCGCGTGGGTGAATCTCTAGGTCGATCCACTTGCGGTAGCCACATAGCAGATCCAGGGACTACGGGTAGACGGGAGATGTTGTTAGTGCGTACTTTGAAAAAAAATTGGTAGGGGAATATAGTGTAACTGGTCCTTACCGGCTGCCGATAGTTGCTCATGTCCCAATGGCAGTCGGGATAGTCATAGGAGTAGTTCACACAACCCCAGTAACGCATGCTCAACCTGAGCCGCTGCTTGGATTTAAAGAACTTGCATGTGTCCCTGCACCAACAAAGGGGCGGCGTCTCCCCCTCTGGCGGGTGTTGCGGCGAAGGCTCGGTTGGAACATTCTGGTAGGGGTTGCTGCTACGGTCAGCATCATTGCGGAGAGCTGCCATCCTGGCACGCTCCGCTTGTTCGACCCAGGCCACAGCAGCCCTTGCTTATTCTTCCCAGGCCTCAGCAGCCTTTGCTAGTTCACGGATCTTGTCCCATTGCCTCTTCATGTTGTCCATCCTAGCGTGTTGTCACGTCTTACTTTCCAGAGAGTAGAGTGGTCACGTCCTGCTTTGTAGAGAGAAGTCATGTCCTGCTTTGCAGAGTGCTGTCTTTTCGGTCAAAAAAGCTGGCGAGTTAGAGTGTTGTCACGTCTTACTTTCCGGAGAGTAGAGTGGTCGCGCCCTGCTTTGCAGAGAGAAGACATGTCCTGCTTTGCAGAATGCTGTATTTTTGGTCTGAGAAGCTGGCGAGGCAGTGTGTTGTCACGTCTTACTTTGCAGAGAGTAGAGTGGTAACGTCGTGCTTTGCAGAGAGAAGTCGAGTGGTCTTGTCGTTGTGAAAACTAAGTGTTTTGGAATTGTCTCGAACATTACATATTTTGGTCTCTAAAATTTGGATTTTAGGTTTCGGAAATTAGGGTTTCATGCATTCCCACACAAAGTATTCATAATGGAATTAGACAAAGGCATACATGATACAGATGAGTACAACAACGTCGCAAAGGCATACATCATGTAATGCAGGGATACATGACAGTTGATCCATTCATGAAGGACTGCGATGCATAGATAAAAAGTGGACATTACAATCTCATTACAACTGAACTTCTACTTTGCAAAAAACGCAGAGGTACTCTAGAGAAGACACTAAAACTCATGGTCCCTGCCTCCGCCGCCTGCCCCGACGCTATAGCTGCTCCTCAGGGAATGTGAACCTGTTAGGGGAGTGGCGTGCCTCTCGAAAGTTGTAGTGGGCGTGTTGCGTGGGAGGCTGTATCACATAGAACTCATTGTAGGTATCCGGGTGAGACTGGAGCATATCGTCCACCCACTGCGTAGACATAGGGGGGCGCACATCCTACAGGAACGACACTGTTGCATTAGGGTAGAGGTTATGACCTTTGCAATCGTAGTTATGTTGGAAAGCATGTACCTGCGGAGTCGGAAGTGCGGACTGCGATCCTTGGCCTTGATGTCCAAATTGGTCACTCCAAACCTGCATGGCTTGTGAAGAAGCTGCGGCAGAACCAGGGATGTCGCTGCGATGTCGTCCAATCTAGACGAGACATACGCAACGTCGGTGGTCACAACACCACCTAATACACCTCTTGTAGCAACTTCTCCATCAGGCTCCTCTCCAGAACTAACTGTATCCACAGCCTCGTCCTCGCTTTCCACTACATCCACTTGCTTGCAAGGTATTCGTGGCAGTCAATACGGGCTGTCCACCACCTCTCCACACCTTCGTTTGGCTCGAAAGCCTCCGCACACCTCCGCAAGTCTCCATCAGCCTCTTCCTAACCCACATCTCTGCCAACAGCAGCATTTGCATCAACGTCGTACACCAACACAGGTACTTCAGCTCCACTAACTCTAGCAGAACCACCCATGACGGATGATTCCGTCCTCTCCACAAACTGGACATACACCATCAGCCCGGTGTATATTGCAGCGACGGGGTTGCACAAAACCTCCATGTAGTTGGTCCACGAAGCGTCACTACTCACCTTCATAAGTTGCCAAAAGGTCTCCCCTACACCACCCGCCGCCGAGGCATACAACGCATCGATGTGTAGCTTCTTCCTTCGAGTGTCCCGATCAAACGCGAAACGCACGCACCTCCTTAGTTCGCATAGGCTAATGTCCTTTAGGCTCGATGCCCAGATCTAGGTCCAGTCACAATTTGACAAGTTTGCCCTGTATGGCCCGTTGCGTATGAGACCATCACCATAGAACACGAACAAGTCTTCAGTCAACATGTTCAGGGAAGACTTGGCTTCTATAGCTAGGTCTCTTCTTGTTGGTTGAGAAGATTTCCGACGGCGTTCGGTTCTACAAACACAACGAGATAAACAAATAAATACATAAATACAAATAAAATCACAAAAGTATAAAATAAATACTGGAAGAAAGATTAGGATTTTAGATGAATTTAGAAACTTGAATCACTTTATTCGGAGTTTGGACGATCGATTAGACATAAAATGCGGGAAATTGCAAAATAGAGGAATATTCTACGAAATCTTCTTTTTGGGCTGGTTTTGCATTACGTAATACATACTGAATAGTATGCGTACTGCCAGCTAATAATGTTTCAGATTCCTGAAATTCCTTACATGTCAAAATTAACACCATACACATTGCGTAGTATTTTTTCCCCTAAAACACTAAGTGTTTTAATTTCGTGATGTATATGACGAATAGTCTGCGTACAAGGGAAACAATGCACACTGTCCTCGGTTCAAATAATTTGTCCATTAACATGGTTTCAAAATGGAGGTTTCTACTGCATGAAGGATTACTATATTAATCCCTATGTGCTAATTAACTAACAATGATGTCTACATAAACTAAACATTTACGTCAACTAAGCATGGTTACTTAACACATTCTACACAATCAAGAATGACATGGCCACTAAGCTAATTACATGCTAATCAACTAGCTAAAAATATAGTCACATGTCCATGAAAAATACCTTTTCTTCACGCTCGCAAGCCGATCTACAACTTATGCAATTGCGAAACCTCCAGATTCATATTGAAAACCTCCCAAAATGCAACTTAAAACCACCTTCTCTTCCACCCTCTTGGTCTTTCCTTCGTAGCTCAAAGAAATGCAAATGACGCGGTAGGGTGGGCGACGGCATTGCATTTTATGCCCACCAGTGCTTGAGGCGCAGCCACGTGTCAAGACAATGGGCGCCGGGCGCAGCAAGGTCGAGGACCGGCGACGCATGCAGGTGGGCGTGTGCGGCGGCGACCACGTCGAGGGGCTAGGCCACGCGAAGTGCACGGCAGCGTGGGCGAGGGCGTCTTGGTGAACCTTGGCCCCTACCTCCTACGCTCGGCGACCGCAGGACATCGCCCACCTCCTGCGCTCTCTGACCGCGGGAAGCTATCAGCTAGCTCCTGCGCTCCTCGACCGTGGAAAGTGGCTGGGCTCGCCACCTCCAGCGCCAGTCACCTCGCTCCCGCGCTCGGCCACGCTCTGCCACCCTCCCGCACTCGTCGCTCGCTTGTAGCGCTCCCCAACCGTAGGATGCGGCACGTGTCACCGCCACATTCTTCTGCGCTCGGGATGGGGCTAGATTTGAAAATACAGTGCGATGGAGGCTATTTTTGCTATTGAGGTGGCAGCAGGGGGCCAAATAAAAAAATCCATTTTCATATGGTTACTAAAACATATCCATTGGAGCACTGGAATAAAGCTTGCGGTGTTTTACTTGGATTGGGGATCAAATCTTTAGTATCATCACTGAATAAAAACTATGAAATTATCAATGGACTTATCATGTGTGATACCCCAGCCGGCCCTTCAAAAATTAAAATGTTGTGCAGCGCTCCCTCTCTCCCTCTCTCGTTTTGCCCAAAGATTTGGCTCAATCTTCAAAGTGAAACAAAATAGTGAATTATACGACGAATCATAAATAAACCGGAAAAAAGAAGTGGTACTTTGCGCAGTAAATTTTGCCCCTCTCTCTCTTAGTACTAATTGGGTTTGTACTTCAAATTCTAGAGGAACACATTGAGAACTACATCCGTAATTGTTTTTTGAATTTTCATGTTGATCTAATGCCCTAATCAAAAGAGATAGCATGATATATAGTACTAGTAGGAGGTTTGCACTAGATCGGCCCAAAATTAAGTTGTTATCTAAGGTCTACAAAACTAGTGTTCTGGTTGGAACGATCTTCTGCACGAAGTTGTCACAAGTTAATTTGTAAGGCCAAGTAAATAGGACAGATTAATTGAAATGCTTCTTAGATACATGCATGAATTAATTGTTTTGGCAAACATAAATTACTTTATGAGTTTGCTTCTTAGATACATGTATGAATTAATTGTTTTGGCAAACATAAATTACTTTATGAGTTTGTTAGGCTTCTGAACAAACTGGAAATTTTCCTACAGGTCTGACGCGTCAGACCTGTATGAATTAATTGTACGCCACTATAGTATTTAATATGATGATTCTTCAAATATGACAAGCAATTCTTTTCCTAGTGGATCAGGCTACGATGATCATCTATTATAAATATGATAAATTTAGTATATATTATCCTGCTATTAAATTGAGTTCCATGATCAAACCTAGCTAGTTACTCTAAGAACTTGAGAGTGCAAGAAAACAATATTAGCTTTATATTTTTATTCAAATGTACATCTTAATGCAAGTATTAGCAGATATAGTTGGGAACACTCAAAATAGTTGGGAGCAATTCTACTTTTTTTGGCATTAAAAGTATCATGGACAAAAGAAAGAATGTGCAAACAAAATGGGTTCCAACTGTAACATATGTAACATGTAAACCATAAACTACATAAAGCCTTATGATCCAGGAATTTTCCTGTGTACACGGATGCCCCCCTTTGATTGAGAAACGCACAAGCCTGTGGTCCCCCACCCACATACATGCCAAGTAATGGTGATGACTTGGTTCATTAAAAAAATTATGTAAAAAAGAGCAAAGCAGCAAGAAAAAAAGGTGAAAAAAACAGAGAGGTCAGGTGTGTATATTCTGGTACAGCTAGCTGTAAGCAGTTCACAACCAAATCTCACCAACAAATTTGCCCTCTGAATATCTTTACTGCAAAATGATGAATAAACAAAAAAGATTTTTTTTAAAAAATAGAGGAAGCAGGAGGAGGAAATAAATTGTGCTTGAAGCCACATGAGATTGGCTAACCACCAGCTATACATTGATATGAAAGAAAGCACTTTTTACAAACAATATAATAATGCCATATGTGATAGGGGCATCACCTGCTTTGCATAAACTACGCATTGAGTCACTGTTAGTGGAGGTAATGAGTTAACATCAGTCATGTAACTCTGGACCAAATCTGTTTAACCCCCCACATCCACGCATCCACTCCTCCCATGCTAATAGACAATCGAATTGACACCTTAGCTTCCAAGTTACTGTCTCAGCTGTCCCATGACGTAGCCATGCTAATTTACCTGCCAAATTTTTTACCTCGTTTAGCTTTTTTTTGTGAAACAAAATAGCAAATACAGCATATCTCGTCCGAAACGCAGTTGTTGCTTCATTTTAGGTCCAACAATGGTCCGGACTCAACATCTATCGCCCATCTTGTCACCAAATTTTACATCCTCATGGATAATATAGGCTTGACATGTAGTAGAGTAGTTACCCTATGATTTCTATTCTAGTGACTAGCTTTTTTTCCCCTCATTTTTTTGCTACGGTTGTGGGGTAGGAGGGCGACGGTGTTACTGATAGAGTGGCGGTGGAGACGAAGCGAAAGATGAACAATTGAGGACCGGGGTTCAATCTTACTGCAGGAAAAATTAGACATCACAAAACTGTTCAATCCGACTCGTTGATTTGGTGGTTTAACGTGTGTTGTGTCCGTCTAGAACCGTAGATTTCTTGTGCAGTCTACGAATCCATCGCTTCCATTGCTCGTTTAAATGGCTTTCAGCACAACCGATAATATTCAACATGGTATAAAAATGTGCCAACTCCCCAATTTTGGAGCTAAACAAGTGTAGTTAATTGTTTTTTTTATTACCACTTCTCTATTCGAAAGTATTCGAGTCCAACGATAAAAAAAAAACACAGTTCCGTTAAGAGGTGCTCAACAGATGCATTGTCCAAATGTCCAAATGTCCTATAATCTTGACACGTGATCGAGAGTACAAATTGTAAGGGAGCGCCCATCTTTTAACTCCTTATTTTTGTTCCAGTCTGCGATTATTCTGCTCTAAATTTGATGCATCGTCGTAGCTGGTCTCTCATATTAATTTTTTTTTTGGAAAATTTTATCTTCTTTTTATCCATCACTCAGTAAGAGTCAGTTCCTGACCGGCCCTAAACCCAACGAATATAGCTAGCTACAAAAAGAGATCCACTTGCAGCTGATCGAGTTTTTGCCTGAGCTGGTGCATTTTTATTCGTAATAGCAAAATTAACATTCGTTCATACGGAATTGTAAAAATGGCACTGCTGCAGGCTAGGCAGATGCCGTGTGTTACCTGTGGTGCTCCCAGACCGCTGTAGGAATTGAACAACGCGGTGGGACGGAGGAGGCCACGTATCAAGCTTAGTGAGCGCTGTAGGTTCCTACCGCACTCCCAGTCCGCATAAAGAACTTGCACCGGTGTATGCATGCTTAGTCACTAAATGACGAAAAACCAAAACCGTACACCATGCTTCTGCAGACCAGAAGTGCGGTAGGCGCCTACAGCGCTCCAATAGCGCGGGACGAACCTGCAGCGGTCCATGAACGTGACATGTTTGCTGCCGCGGTGCCACATCATCCACCCGCGCTCGGTTGATCTTGCTACGGTGCCTTCGTCCTACTATGGTCTGAAAGCGCTAACACGCGGCGCCTGCCTAGCCTTTCGTGATGTTATTTTTGTAATTTCGTGTAAGTCAGGGCTACTTTGTTATTACGAATAAAAAAATGACAATTTAACTAAAGGCTCTAGTGAGTCAGATACCGCGGAGCCTAACCGTGGTCTTGGCTATGGCACAGTATAGCATCTCCACCTTGAGATTCATAGGTAGAAAAACCGACAAAAGTAGAGGCATTTGATCGGTGGTTTAGGGTAAGAACTAAGAAGAGGAGAAGCATTGAAGGACCTCGAAGAACTGAATAGGTAATAAAGTGCCTGCATGGAAGGATAGATTTCAGGGGCAGTTTTGCTGCATTTACATGCAGATTTCAAAACTCGAAATGCTATAGTTTTACACGCTAGTTCTACGCTGCCAGCTCAGAATTGCGAGCGATCAACGGAAGTCAGCGGCTTAGAATTACGGGGCCAAGGCCGTAAGTAAGATAAAAACCTGCAAATCATTCATCATGATGTACTGTACCCGGAGCACATTGTCACGGGAGTAGTTAGTTAAGGGAGGTGAAAGATTGAGAGAGAGAGACAGAGAGATACTGCTAGGGTGGCTCGGTAACAACCAAGAAGATGCCATGTCCTTGTTGCAGGGACAGTGGTAGCAATCCAGGCAGCAGCAGTAAGCGGTAGCACTCCACTCGCTCGCTCACCAAAACGAGAAAAGGATAGAGAAAGAAAGAAACCAAAAAGATTAGTAGAGAAGGCACAGGCACACACACCTACACACACTCCTTGTCCTCGCCTCCTCCATTTCCACCCACCACCTAACACCTCAGGCCAAGGAGCCCCCTTCTCCCTTCCTTGTTCCCAAGAACACCAAGGAAAGAAGCCAAGAGACCAACAAGATCCAAGATTGGCAATAAGAGAGTCGTTTGGAGCAAGAGCAGCAGCAGCAGCAGCATTTGTAGTTGCAGTTGGATCAAGGGGTGGTGGTGGCAGCAGTGATTGCAGAAGTGTGGGTGAAGTTTCCTTTCTCTTCACCACGCCAACATCTCCATCCATCTGAACCCATCTCCATCTGAATCTCCAACATCCCCAACCTCCCCTGCACTAAGCTGCACTGCACTGCACGGGAGGAGAGAGAGAGAGAGGGATATATTGCAGTAGAACCCAAGAAACCATGATGGTGTGGCAGGAGGAGGTGGAGGAGGATTGATCAGCAGTAGTGGCTGCTGTTACTCAGCACTGACCATCCTTTTCTTTCACCCCTTCTTTAATCCTTGCTTCACTCCTCTTCTCTCTCCCATCCTTGTCTTATTGCCTTGTTTCAAGAAGCCTTTCTTGGTGCCTGCATTGGGGCAAGAAAGAAAGGGAGTGCTTCTTGCTGTTCTTGTTGTATGGTCGGTGGCCAAGATGACAATGGAGCACGGCGAGGATTGCTGCGTCAAGGTGGCGGTCCACGTCCGGCCACTCATCGGCGACGAGAAGCTGCAGGGCTGTAAGGACTGCGTCACCGTCGTGCCCGGCAAGCCGCAGGTGACTTCCCAATCCTGTGTTGTGTCTGTGTTGACATTATTATTCTTTTCTTCTTCCTTCACTCAAGTTTCTTCTCTTTTGGATGGAATTGTTTGATTGTTTTATCTCTTTTTCTTTCTTTACTAGTACATGACTCAATTCAGCACTCGACTGACTCCTCCTGCCAATTACGGATAGTGCGGCATTTATTTTTGGATGATTTTATGGGAAATCAGGCTGCTTTTCAGTCCAATTCTGTCAATATGATAAATTTTCTAGTTTTTTCCCCTAAGAACGAGTAAGACATGGCTGCATTTTTTTATTTTTTTGTATTTAAAATTCAGAGACTGGATTGACACTTTCTGCCGATTTTTGAGGATGTTCAGCCACACTAATTTCTCCGAATAAAGAATTTTTTTGACGGATTACTCTGTTCAGTCAAGAACTGCCAAGCTGAGAAGAGATCAACTGGCAAACTTCTTTTCTTTCTCCCGATTTTGGAAATCAAGATCCTCTAATGTGATCTGTTTCTCCCAAAACAAAACTTGTCAAAATTCAGGGAGAATCTAGGTTGCTTCGCTGTTTTAGTTCCCTACGATAGAGATGCCCAGTTCTTTTCTTTCCCTTTCTTCCTTTGTTGATCATTAAATGAGTCTCGGGAGTCTTCTTTCTCCTTTTCTCCTCTGTTTCTCTCTACTGAATTTCTTTTTTTTCCCTGCCGGCAGTACCAAATTTCACTCATTTTTTGGAGCGGAGTTGCGTCCAATCTCGATGATGTTCATGCTTTTCTTTATTTGGGCAGGAATTCTGTCAGCATCACGCAATTATCACCCGGGTTTTTTTGTCCAGTTTTGTTGATCTAATCTTTCAATTCTCTCAACTCTTGCTTGTTTCCTTTTCTTCTTCGAGCGAGATTTATTTATTACCTTCCACAAACCTGAAGAATTTCACTCTAATCCTGAGATCTGGCTTATGTTTTTTTCCCAATTTTATATAATAAAAAATTCTAGATGTTCTCTATCTCCAGCTGTCAGTGGCACATTCTTCTTGATCTTTCTTGGGTGTCTCACCGAATAAATTCTTGATCTTCGTGAACTTTCTTTTCTTATTCTCCTTTTCTCCAAACGATGATAGGTACATGTCGGGATATGTTTAGTGTATTGAACATATTTGTCAGTACCATTTCGAAGATAGTGCCATTTTAGCTCTTAGAACGTACATTTTTTTGTACCGGTTTATATTTGTGTACCATTCTGAAACTTAATATAATAATATATATTTTTAATTATATATGTTTTAGATTGTGTGCACATTAATTTTACTTATAATATTACTTAATACATAATAGTAGGATAAAATATAATATACACTTCAGTGAGTTTAATAGAAGCTACTATCAATTCCGCCGGTACGATCGATATTGTCAGGTATTGAGACCGGTATGACTGGTATTGATCAGTATCGAGATTGGTACGAAATGCAGGGTTGCTATGTACCATTTTAAATGATAAAATGGTATATATCGGTCATACCGATCGGTACAGAAGTAATATTGATAAATTTGGTATTGAATTCACATCGGTTCAAAGACATGCCACAGAAGCATGTACAAAAACATAACATATTTTCCACTGGTGTGCAGAATCGGTCTATATTCTTAAATAGGACCTACGTGGTAAAAGAAAAAGGAAGAAAAGAAATAAAAATCTCGCCGTCTTTTTTAACTGCTCTCTGTCTCTCTTATTCTCTTGGTTTACAAAACAAGTTGTTTTGAAAAACGTGAGGTCAAATTTTGGAAATTTTGGCTGTCAACATTTTTTAAAATATTTAGATTAGATGCATAAAAAACATATGTGTAGATTTACCTCGAAAAGTACATTCATAGTATTACAATTTATTGGGTTTTACAAATATATCATAATAATAATTAGTGATCAAAGTTGTATTTTAAAAACTGTGTTGATAATAGTAGTTAATAACCAAAATTGTATTTGAGGGACGTGTCGATATATAAAATTACTTGTTTTGCGAACCGGTGGGAATCTCTCCTTTTTGCCCCCCATTCTCTCGTGCTCCTCCCGTCCACGTCACAGCGCCGCCGCCGCCCCTCCCGTAGCCGGCCTCCTTCCCTCGCCCATCCAACCCACTCTGCACACCATCCCGGCTTCGAGCTGCGTCTCCCAACGGCGGTGGCAAGGTTCTCGGCGACTGCACAGCGGCCCATAAGGACGGTGTGTCAGATCTCGGCGGCGGGTGCAACGTGCTTCCCGACGGATCTCCAACAACCGCCCTCGACGACGGTGGCCAATTGCGGTGGACCAGCGTGGCGACGGCGATCAGAGCTAGATGGAACAAGGGATTTCAAGCCAACAGAACTGACCCCCTTGTTGATGAGTTAGTGCAACCAGTAATCATCATATAGGATATTATTATTGTATTCGATCGAACCCGCATCCTAACTTTGATTCGGTTCATCGTTTTTTTTTTGCTGGAATCGGCTAGCTCTTTTGTATCGAGTCGACCTCAACACTCCAGAGCTGACGTTCGAACCGGCTAAATCAACACATTGCTGAAGTTGTGACTAACATTGTGTTGTTTTGGCTGTTTGGCTGATTGCAGGTCCAGATTGGCACCCATTCCTTCACCTTCGATCATGTCTACGGCAGCACTGGCACACCGTCGGCGGCCATGTTCGACGAGTGCGTCGCGCCGCTGGTGGAGGGCCTGTTCCAGGGGTACAACGCCACCGTGCTCGCATACGGCCAGGTTAAGTATCACGCCATTGCCTTGCCTTGCTCTAGTCAATCATTTTGATCCCATGTGCCCATTCATAGCAAAGAGCTTGGACCACCACGTTGGGGGAGATGCAAAAGCCAGCAGCACATCATGTGGTGGTGGAACAACAATCCTTTTTTCCCAGCTGTTTGTGCCATGATGGAGCAGCCTGTGTTTGCTCCCAGAAACCCCGAAATGTCTATCGTTTCGAGTGGATTGGCCCGCAATGCTGATCGTTTCAAGTGTTTTCTTTTCTTTTTTGCCTTTTCACAGACTGGGTCAGGGAAGACATACACCATGGGGACGGCGTGCAAGGAGGGGTCACATATTGGAATTATCCCACGAGCCATGGCGTCGCTGTTCGACAAGATTGAGAAACTGAAAAATCAAGTAGAGTTCCAGCTACGTGTTTCATTCATCGAGGTATATGAGCTGCTCAAATTTGATTGAATGGAGTGGACCAAGTGACTACTGATGATGTCTATCAGTCTTTTATACAATTTAACCGTGCATTTGTTCTAAACAGATTTTGAAAGAAGAGGTGAGGGATTTGCTTGATCCTGCTGCTGCTGCTGTTAGCAAAATTTTGAATGGCAATGGACACGCTGGAAAATTGTCTGTGCCAGGGAAACCTCTTGTGCAGATCCGAGAAGCGTCAAATGGGGTCATAACGCTGGCAGGATCGACAGAAGTGCATGTCAGTACTCAGAAGGAAATGACTGCATGCCTTGAGCAAGGTTCTCTCAGTCGCGCAACTGGAAGTACCAACATGAACAACCAGTCAAGGTTAGCAACATTATCCTAATTATCCTTTACCTTTTGGAGGAAGCAGATTCTTTGCTCATAATTGATGACAAGAAAATAGCATCATTGAGATTGGAAACTGGCAACGAGTGCATGATTCAATTTCTTGCCTCAATGTTTACCGCTGTATTTATCCCCACTCATATCAGTGTAGGACATTTTGCAGAATTAGTCAATGTTCTGTCCTTCCCATAAAAAAAACAATGTTTTGTCCAATTTTAAATAATTTGTTCTGGTCAAGTGCTTCAGTACACATTCAATCAGATTGGCTATCTGATGTTCCACTACTATACAAATTTTAATGAACTTCATGCTTTTGGTTTCGGCATGTAATAGTCGTTCCCATGCCATCTTCACAATCACATTGGAGCAGATGCGCAAAGCAGATCCCATCATGACTTCAGATGGAATGCCTATCGAAGAGATTAATGAAGATTATCTCTGTGCCAAACTCCACTTAGTAGATCTTGCTGGGTCAGAACGGGCTAAGCGAACTGGTTCAGACGGCCTTCGGTTCAAGGAAGGTATTTGGCATGCTTCTTGTTTTATCTAAACCCTTAATCCACGATCATCTTGGCTCCAAACTGAATGTAATTTATGCCTCATGTCATTAGGTGTTCATATCAATAGAGGACTTCTTGCTCTTGGCAACGTCATAAGTGCTCTTGGAGATGAGAAAAAGAGGAAAGAAGGTGCACATGTCCCTTATCGAGACAGCAAACTCACTCGCCTTATGCAGGTAATATTCTTCTCACCCAACTGCACAAATGTGTCCTTTACAGAAATGTTATTGATTTCATAGCTGTGTTCAATAAAAAAAAGGCAGGCCAACTCATGTTTGAACAGCAGATATTTTTATTCTTAGTATCTTAGTTGTTGTCATATTACTACTGATTTATATCTACTTTTTTCATTACAGGACTCCCTGGGTGGAAACAGCAAGACTGTAATGATAGGTAATTCATCTTGTTGGAGAGCATTTACTCTTACAGTCATAACATTTAGAATTATCAGTGCTGATTTCTGATAATATATATAAATCTATAAAAGGTCTAGAATTGGCGGTCAAATCACAATTAAAATGATAGGTGATTCATTTTATCTCTTTTGTTTTATTTTATAAAAAAACTGATTTAATTTATATTCAGTTCCTTTAGTGGACAATATGCATCCCATTATATGATTCAAACATTTTTTTTGTGGAACTCTACGGTAAGGCCAGGGGTGCACTTGAAGAACTTTATTAAGACTTGGTGGCAAAACAACTGTTTTAACCAGTGTTCCCCTAGCCTAGCCCCACCTAGGCGGCGATTAGGCGCTGGTCTGCCGCCCGACTAGCGTCTAGGGTCACACTGGTTTTAACAGTTGGACACTACAGCAGGAGTACAAGAGGAGATGAGTGTATGTGAGAGAGAGAGAGAGAGGGGGGGGGCTATTAAAAAATAGCGCAAATAGATTCTCTCCACCTAATTTGAACTTGAGCTTAAATTTCATAAACCAGCTTGATTGAGCTTACATTCAACTGACATGTATCTATATTTTCTCCTGCAGCCTGTATTAGTCCAGCAGATATTAATGCTGAAGAAACACTGAACACCTTGAAATATGCCAACAGGGCACGTAACATTCAGAATAAGCCTATTGTGAGTTCATTTTCTTTAGTCTCCTCAGAAAAACATCTGACATATGTCTATGTTTTCTTTACTCAATGGGTTATCTTTTTTTCATGGTGCTTATTTCACATTCTGCTATTTACTTTCCTGATTTCCAGGTCAACAGAAATCCTATTGCTGATGAGATGAAAAGTATGCGCCAGCAGATCGAATACTTGCAAGCAGAGCTCGTTTCAGCTCGCGGGGGAGTTGGATCAGACGATGTTCAGGTAAATGCTTTTCTAATCTATTTGCAATGTCATCGACAAAGTTAGACTGTACTACGCATTCATTCACACTAAGAATCAGAATAACAAGAGTTCAATTTTCAGGGTCTCAGGGAAAGGATCTCGTGGCTTGAACAAACAAACGAAGACCTTTGCAGGGAACTGTATGACCTTCGCAACCATTCTCACACTGATCCATGTGAACTTGAACTGCAAGTATGTTGATGAGTCCTTATGTATGCTTGTGGAGATTTTACGTTTGAAAACAAGTATACGACTTTCACCTCCACTGCTCTTTTCACAGTAATGTCTGTTTCTTTAGACTAAAGGCAACTTTTTGCCCTGCTTTATTTGAAAGCAAAAGGATAGTATCTGCTGGGGACACCAGCTTACAATACTTGGTACAATCTACTACTAGCAGCTCTTACCAAACTACCTCTTAGCACAAAAGAGAGCAGAAATTTCAGATTCCATCATTCAGTTACAGACTCTAGAGTCTAGACTAGAACCAGATCACAGATTTGCAACAAAACACTCCTACTAATGAAAATCAGCACCATCACAAACACTAGCCAACACCATCATGAGCAGGAGCTTCAGCTTGTAGCAGTTGGATGCTTTCTTGGAGGCTCGTGACCATAGTTTCCATGCCTTCTTGTGTTTTTGCGGCACCAAAAGCTTCCAATGTTGCAAGAAGGATAAAGCTTTGTAAGCAACCTGCAGAGGTGACGAGATAAGGTGGTTTTTAAACACGTAGTCATTTCTCGTTAGCCACAAAATCCAACTAAAAGCTGCTATTATTGTGAGAAGAAGCCTGTTGATCCTTGCACCTTCCAGCGCCAACTGTGAAGAAACAAAACCATTCACCGAACAGGGTGCACCTCTCCCATCAAAAGCATCTCTACCCAAACACCATAAAAACTTCGTGAGGGGACACTTCAAACAAAATGTCTCTGTTTCTTACGAAGAAAATGGGGAAACAATGACATAAAACAATGTCTAGTACTCACTTGAAGTGGTATAGCTGGACCATATATATCACTAGTTCGGCTCTTTGTTTCAGAAAACTGGAACTGGCTATACCAAAGGTGAAGGGCTCAAAAGAAGCTTGCAAAGTACAGAGGCATTTGATGTCCCTATGACTGACTCAGTAAGAGGTATTCTTTTAGCACCTCCATAGTTTCTTTTTGGTGTTCAGATGTTTTGGTTTCATTTCAAAGCATGACTCAAAACAAGAACAAGGTCACTGCTATTTCCATTTTTTATTTTTCCTGGAATTTATGTTTGCTTTCCTTATTATGCCACTTATTTTCCCTACTGCAGCAGGCAACCCTAAAGATATTGAAGATGAAGTAGCCAAAGAATGGGAACACACAATGCTGCAGGATAGCATGGGCAAAGAGCTGAATGAACTAAACAGACAACTGGAGCAAAAGGAGGTATCAAACGTTTGGCAATGAAAATTATTTCACCATTAAACTTGTAAATAACAAATACACGAGTTAATATTCACTCATGAATGACATATGCATTCACTTCTGCACGGCATATGTAGACTCATTGTAAATTTTGTTGAATGGTCTTTGGGCTTCTCACTGCTACATAATTTTTTATTTGGATACTCATGTTCATCACCACATGTTGCACTTGATATTGGATCGTAGTATCTGGCACTTTTAGGATTCTTATCTGAAGGGTGAACCAAAACATTTCTCGAGACAAAAACTGGAAGTGAATTTTCATTTAAAGTAAATAAAATTACACCAATATGTTCCCCTCAGAAAAATTGCACTCATACATATGACAGTATGTAGAGTTTTGCTATAATAGTTTTAGTTAATGTATGTGTCCCGAACCCCTTCTCTTTGGTCTGCTGTCTTGGACACTAGGAGCAGTGGTAGAGTCTGACAATCTCATCTATGTCTAGCTAGAGTTGACTTGAAAATGCATCATCATTTAAGTTACAATGATCATTAATTGTACCATTTATTTATTACTCTAGTAACTTGAAAGTGCAAAGCAATATGATATCTACAAACTTTATTCTGACCTGTTTTCTGAGTAAACTTGTTCATGTTATTCTGCCCATGCTTGCCAAGAACCTTACATTCAATTTTCTCAAACACTTTGCAGTCTGAGATGAAAATGTATGGATATGATACTGTTGCACTTAAGCAACACTTTGGAAAGAAACTTATGGAGCTCGAAGAGCTCGAAGAAGAGAAAAGAGCTGTACAGGTTTGTCACAACATCTTCTCATTACCATATTCAGTCATCAAAAGTTGCATATTGCTAGCCCTTGCCCATGAATGATACTAATCTTATAAGAAAATTATGAACAATTTCAGCAAGAAAGGGACAGATTGTTGGCTGAAGTTGAAAGCCTAAATGCAGACGGTCAGACACATAAGTTGCGGGATGCCCAACTGCAAAAATTAAAAACCCTTGAAGCACAGGTTAATAGCGATTCTTAACGTGTTCACATAAATTTCACAGTTTGGTACATGATGGTCATAAAAAAAACGGGCACTGCAGATTCTACATCTCAAGAAAAAGCAGGAGAACCAACTTCAACTTTTGAAGGAAAAGCAAAAGAGCGATGAAGCTGCTAAGAAATTGCAAGAAGAAATCCAATTTATAAAGGCACAGAAGGTTGTTTTCCCTTTCTCATCTTTTTTGATTTTTTGCAAATCCCCTTTCTCATCTTTTCTGTAATAACTTTGGTCCTAATGCATCATTTTTTAGTCATATGTAAGCGATATTGATAATATCTCATTCGCGTTAAGCCAACCTTTTATGATTTCAGGTACAACTACAACACAAAATCAAACAAGAATCAGAACAGTTCCGGCAATGGAAGGCTTCCCGTGAAAAGGAACTTCTTCAGGTATGAATAACTCACTATGAAGTTAGTAACTGAAATTACTGTGTTTCAAATTATAATTCAATCAAAACATGCACCAGGTAAAAATGATGTGACCATAGGTGCATAGCTACTTAGAGACCCATGCCTGCCTTTGTTTGCAGTGGCACAGAAGCACATAACAAAATGCATTTGGCAAAATGATTCACTTGTAGTTTTCTAATATGAATTTTAAATTTGGCATAAGTTACTGTTTTGGTATATGTCCAGTATTTATGTAATGATTCTGTTGTAATATTTGTATAGATAAAGTTGAATGTTTTTAGAGATCATTGTGAAAAAGCATGGTCCTCACTTTCTGTTTGCTAAATACAGTTGCGGAAGGAGGGACGGAGAAATGAGTACGAACGCCACAAACTTCAAGCACTTAATCAGAGGCAAAAATTGGTAAGTTTCTCTTCTAAAATTATATTACAAGAAGAGAAAATGGTATAATGTGTGTTTTTTTTAAGGCAAGTGAACGGAAAAATTAACTATATTTTAGACGTTGAAAAATTGCTTCATGCCCAAGGGAGCCGGTGTCCCCCTTATCGGGAGTGTTTGTTCTGACATTGGGATATGGGCTTTGTAGATGCTGTCACATGCTCAGTTAACGTACCCTGCAGCAAATGATATATCTGTTGTTGCAAATTAATGCAACAACAAATTTCCCATGATTCATTTGGTTGGTGCATGCAATATTTGTTTGGTTAGTGTGCATTAATGCAACAACAAATGATGGCTAGATGTTGCGCATTAATGCAACTCCGCTATGCATCACTTCGGTTAGTGCATGCAACTTCTTCAATGTACTTACCGAGTAGTGTTTCTTTTTGTGTACACTGTGCTTACCGAGTAGTGTCGTCTTCAATCATAGAATTGAAGTGAAAAAAGTGATTAGTTTTGTCATTAATCACAATGTTGTCTTTAATCATAATGTTGAAGCGACAAAGGTGTTGTCTTTAATCACAGTGTTGAAGGAGGAGACAAAAGTGATTAATCTACTATTGCTCACACTTTTGTTAAAACCAACAGATGTGATTAAGGTCAAAACTAGTCATGTCCCTTCAACACTGTGATTGATGGCGAACTCCAACACCATGATTACAGACAAAACTAGTCACTTTTGACAAAAGTGATTAGTTTTGCCTTTAAGTTTGACATAATTTGTCCCTCGGGCACTATGATTGATGACAAAATAACATTGTGATTAATGCACGGCATAGTTTATAACCCCAACTAAATCCGAGTGCCCTTTTGTGACTACTAATGATTAATATCAAACGATGCTAACTACCCACTCATGAGCAAACATTACCGCACAAAAAGCTTAGTACCGCACCAATTAAATGCTAACTACCGCATTCATGAGCGAAAATTGCTTACTGATGTAGCTGATGGCGTTAAGTCGTCACCAATCCTAATGTTAAATGGACGGCCGGATAGACATTATTCGAACTAAAATCGTTGTTTGGACTAGCTTATGCTTAAACTACTCAGCTTTACTTTCGTAGATGCTTCTTTGACATAGTTGTCTTTTAAACAGTTCACAACTTAACATCTTTTCATTCATATAATTATGTTTCAATTTTTTTCCCATTTCATCCTGTCTATTGATATAAATTGAATAAAAAAATGGTGCACTTTTTTATGTATAGATTCTCCATAGGAAGACTGAAGAGGCTGCCATGGCTACCAAAAGGCTGAAAGAGTTACTAGAAGCTCGGAAATCTTCAGGTCGTGATAATTCAGGTATCTCTCTCTGCATTATGACATTATGTATTTACAGTATAATTAATACTTCCAATCTAACAACACTTCCATTGTTCTGCTTTCCTCCAAACATAGCTGGAATGAACGGTACTTCTCCTGGCTCTCATGTAAGTTATATTCATACTTAACCAAGAAATTCTGATGTTTATTATGAATATATCCCTAAAAATATTCCTTATAACACAGATGAGTGAGAAATCACTGCAAAAATGGCTACATCAAGAATTAGAAGTCATGGTGCATGTCCATGAAGTCCGAAATGAATATGAAAAGCAAAGTCAATTGTATGTAGTTCAATTTTTCCTTCTCAATTGTAAATTGCAGAGTTTCTTTACCATTTTTATTGCATAATTTATAATGGCTAATAAAAAATGTTTTTAAAGGCGTGCTGCACTTGGTGAGGAGCTTGCCATTTTGAAGCAAGAAGATGTCATGTCTGGTGCAACTAGTCCGCCGAGAGGGAAGAATGGAAACTCTAGGTAATTGTTATCCCCTTGTTATCTTTTGTACTTTAGGTATCTTTTTAGTGAAATCACATATATAGTCCATGTATTATCACAAAACATGTAATTAAGTCATATAAAAGAACATTTCATCCTTACACTGTATCCAGATCCGCAATCTAGTTATGATTGAACATATTTAATCCCCATATTGTATCTAAATCTGCAATCAGGGCTTCTAAATGCTCATGCATGTCTTTGCAATTTTCATCCTCAGGGCAAATACCTTGTCACCAAATGCAAGACAAGCCAGGATAGCATCACTTGAGAGCATGGTGACAATATCTTCAAATACTCTTGTTGCAATGGCTTCTCAATTGTCAGAAGCTGAAGAAAGAGAACGTACATTCTCGGGGCGTGGTCGTTGGAATCAGTTGCGGTCAATGGGAGAGGCAAAGAGTTTGCTGCAGTACATCTTTAATGTTGCCGCGGATGCAAGGTTTTTTTTTTGGTACTTTTGGCATCTTCGTTGTTTAAAATTATGGCATCATCCATAGTTCCGTACTTCTGAGACTTCTCATCTCAATTTGTAGAACCTGGAACTAAAAACCCTTCTTTGTTTTTTAGGAAATAGCTGAAATTCTAGTACCTGATATTTTGCTAAAAGTCTGGTGTCACTTTTCAATTAGGAATGACAACTTGCACTCTTAGCTCTCTTGTCATCTATTATAATGATGTCATCTCTCCTACCAGGACTTCTCTATTGGTAAAACCTGAACTTAAAAGGCCTGTTTTATTTTTTCTTGAAAGTGTTGCAATATGTGAATGAAAGAGAGATACTTAGCCTTTTGTGATACCATGTAAAAAAAGACAAATCTTTTTTCAAATTTTTTTTTGAAAGGGTGATTCTTTCAAAGCCAGTTTCATTCAATATAGTCTTGAAACAAAGAGTGATACCTCTTTTTACTGTTGAAATCAGATGCCAAGTTAGGGAGAAGGAAATTGAAATCAAGGAAATGAAGGAGCAAATGACGGAGCTTGTGGGCATTCTTCGACATAGCGAATCATGTAGAAGGGAAATGGAAAAGCAGATTAAGCAAAGAGAGCAGACAGCCACCACGGCCACTACACCTCCGGTGTGATTTCTCTCAGATTGCGACAATACGATCCCTCAGAATAAAAAGATATGGTGAATGATGAACAGCATGACTAAACATATATGACGTATCTTTAACTATCTTTAGATTTTTCCCAAAAACAATCACTTGCTACAATAAATAGATATGCAACCTGATTTTGGTCCATGGTCATCGTGCAATCTAAATGTACAGCTTTAGGGAAAATTAGGAAAACCTGCCCTGGGGTATAATAGATCGACAAACTGATAAAACATTGAGTCACTTGATTCCTAAGTACATGATATGAAGCAGATGTACAACATCCAATATATAACATGAAAATTCTTAATGACAGATTTATACACCTTGCAGGGAACTGGAAATGGCTCTGCGAAGCACTCTGCTGATGACTCCAATACACCACTGTCCCCGGTTGCTGTTCCTGCACAGAAGCAGCTGAAGTACTCTGCCGGAATTGTAAATAGCCCCAGCAAAGGGATTGCTGCATTCAACAAACAGCAACCTAAGGTTCTAGATCTTTACCTGACCTCTTTTTCCTTGATCATCTCTCTCTCTCATATTTTTCTCCATTGATGATGTTCAATGCAGATGGTTCCTATTGCACAGTTGCTTGTTGGCAAGAAGGTTTCAATAGCAGGGCAATCAGGAAAGCTCTGGAGATGGAAAAGGAGCCACCACCAGTGGCTACTGCAGTTCAAGTGGAAGTGGCAGAAGCCCTGGAAATTGTCTGAGATGATTCGACACAGCGATGAAACAATCACGAGGGCTAGGCCTAGACCTCATCTTCTTCCTCATAAACCTCATAAGTGATGTGAAACAGGCTTTTCTTTTTTGTCTTCACATGAACTGACACGGTTAGCAAACCTACACAGCTAACTACCTTCACAAGGTAACAATGCAGCTAAGGACTTCATGAGATCTCCTTCGTGCTTCGTTTTTACTTAGCCACGGGATCGACAAGTATATGTTCATAGGGTGACCTGTCTTTGGATGTAAATTTCTTGTGCCTATAAAAATGAGATGTGAATGTAGAGATGAAATTAGTGAGTGAGTGGCCATTCTTCGTGAAAGTACTGAGCACAATGCTTCATGTTTCAGCCTTCATCGACTGGTGAGATGTCAATAGTTGGTGTTCTTCTACATAAAGAAATCTGTCGAAGGAAGGCGCCTTGTAAAGTCCTGGTGCTGTTGTGCTCCTGTGGGTATAGATTTTCGTGAAGGATGATAAAAGTTGAATTTTTTGTGCTTGAGTGGTGCTTTTTTTTGTTGATACTAAAAGTGAAGTCAAATGACATTGGTTTGGTTTGTTAGGAGTTTATTGATGTAATACGGCACCTTGTGCCCCTATGGCCCTATGTTTGGCCACTTGTGTATTGTGCATTAGTGATGGTTGACTAAATGTGAAAAGTAGAGCAGTTTGTGTCCACATCAGAAGTAGGGGTGGATAACGAGCCAGTTCGGCTCGACTCGTTAAGCTAACGAGCAAAATATTAGGCTCGGTTCGGTTCGTTAAAAAGCTCGAACTCGGCTCGTTAGGCTCGTTAAGAAAGTCAAAAGATCATAGTTTGAAACTCGTTAGGCTTGTTAGATTTGTTAAGCTCGTTAGACTCGCTAAAAAGGAAAATCTGTCCAATAAAATTTTTAGAAAGTCAAAAGATTATAGCTTGGGACTTGTGTCTCTCTGGACTGCCTAAGGGTTGCTAGGTTGGGTTGGCTTGGCTTGGTACTACTGTTCTACTGTGCTGGTTTTTTAACGAGCTAAATGAGCACTCGCGACCCAATTTGAACTCGGCTCGTTAAGAAAACGAGCTTAAATGTTGGCTTGGTTTGGCTCATTAAGGGACCGAGTTCGAGCCGAGTCGAGCCGAGCCCTTAACGAGCCGAGCTGGCTCGCGAGTTTCGAACTTTTTTTACACCCTTATTCGGAAGGCTCAGAACTTCCCTGAGCAACGGTTGTATTTCTGAAATAACTCTGAAGACTCCCAAGATGCTTAAAATTTCATCAACCAGAGCAACAGTACCAGCAATGGCGTTGTTCATGACTCATCCAACAGGACAGGTAGTTTACAGGACACATGTGAACAACCACATCCAAATCTACGCAGAATCTTGCAGCAATAACTTTGCAGACACGCTCCATGACTTTTTACTGTTCGAGAAGCTATATGTTTGTACTGCTACCGCTGCAGCTATATGTTGTATAAGGCAAGTGTAAATGAATTCTTGGGAATACTCAACTGTCAGATTTAGAATGTGAAAAATAGAGGTTGATAGGTGTAATGCATGAGTCCTGCTTTTAATCTTTGGATTGCAGAGTAAGAAGCAAGGATAGTTCAGTTATTATTACCCAGGAGCAATTGACTTCCTTTATCCTATATAGGCAAGTTGCAACCCAATTATTTATCAGTTATAATCCAACAAGTAGCTCCGTACTACGTTCGATCTCCTCCAGAGTCACCCTGGTTTTGATTAGTTTCATGGACTTCAGCTGTGTTGATGATGCAATTTGCGATACTAATAAATAGTATAACTTGCTTCATTGTTTTGCGTCAGTGCATGTTGTGGTTCTCATCAAAGTACACATACATTATTCTTGGATGATCCAAAATGCACATGTATGAATCTGGCATGTCACGTGTCTTCTTACATGACTGCACCTGCAAGCAAGCACCATGTTAAGCGAAAGGATGGCCCACAGCTACTCTCTGCCAATAAAACCAAATCAAACTTAACACACCATAAGTCAGAATTGTCACATCCTATCCTATCCTGTTGTATGACAGGCAGAGCCTACTCAGCTGGCCAGGGTCTCAGATGCAAGTGAGGGATTTGGCAGTTGGGCCTAGCTAGGAGAGAAGTGAGATTTGAGCATACAACGGAGAGAGGCTCGTGTAATGATGTGATCAGATGAGTGACTGAATTTTACAAAGATTTTGTTTACCATGGATTGAGGTGGCTTAAGCATTATTCATCTGTAATAAGGGATAGATATTAAAGTGGAATAAAACATTTCTAACTTGGATTTTCTTTCCCGCCTCACATATACTGGAATCAGTCATACAATCAAGCACATGTTCCATCGGGCCAAACTGGGCTAGCAAAGGCAACCTATCACCCCATGAAACTACTGAACTTGTAGTTTCTGACATCTGAGTGACGAACCTTAAAAAAGAAGCATTCGTATTGGGTAAATAAGAAACACAGTAGACGTAGAACATCATCCGTTGTAGTCTAGCTGGTTAGGATACTCGGCTCTCACCCGAGAGACCCGGGTTCGAGTCCCGGCAACGGAAGGTTTTTTTTTTGCCTCTTTAAACGTTTCATCAGCAACTAAAGCAAACGTTATGCTTCTGGAAAAACCTGCACCCAATTTAGCTGCATTTTTTCCATACAAACAAACATAAAAGCAACATTATTTTTTTTTCAAATAAAATAAAATAAAAAGCTCCATGTCAACCACAGGTTAGCCAAAACCCACATTTACTGCAGCCATAAAGCTTAAAAGCTTAAGATTTCAACAGTTGAGCAGTACCTAAAGCAACAGCCTGTTTCTGGAACGTGGGAACACATTCAGGCAAGCCAAGTCAAGCAAATCATGATTATACAAACATTCAGGGCGAATCCATGGCAGCACTTGTTTAAATGGCAGCAACCATGCTCTGTTTACATTGTTCATGCAAATAGCACTTCTCATAGCTAGCGTACTATTACACTACTGCTATTTACAAAGTTCCCGCAAAGTCAATTGTTCAGACTGCCTCAACACCCAATGTGATATCAGCCTCTGTCGGAACGAGAGAACGATGGTTAGCATTTAGAACAAGGAAACAAGTTTCATAGGTTGGTATCAATCCTAGTGTATGGATTAACAACACTAGGGACTTCTGCCCCCTCGTAGTAAACAAAATAACAAAGCTACGGAATAGCACCAAAATAAAATTGAATAGAGCAGAAAATTGTTCAGCTCTATTAGTATTATCAGCAGGATAAATTATGTTTTTAGCCAATCTCCATCTCTGACAGTATGGAACAGATACAGTAACAAGGGACCCCTTGGCTAGGTCCTTTTTGGCTATCGAAGTACCTACCTTTCCCGCTTTGAGTTTTGCAGACACTCTTCCACCCCCCGCACTGCATTGATAACCCAATCACATGCAGTAGACAAGCTTGTATGTCGAGAAATCTCTCTAAGTTTCAACTCTGGAGAATTTCTACCTAACTTCATCCTAAGACTTTTTTATAATACAATTTCAAAATTACTCCTATTTGCCCTAGTCTCATGCATAGCCCTCGCTAATCACTCCATCCATAATATTCATGTCTTATATAAACAAGCTCTCTGGTCAAAATTATGGTTTTCGGTGCATATGTGTTGCATGATGTAAGTTTGACTAACGTGGGTCAAGTTGTGGAAAACTTGTGTCAGGAATCGATTTCTTAGTCTATTGTTGTGCAGGAGGCTTAGAGGTCAATGACAGTCAACGACGAGGATGATCGAGACTAGGCAAGGAGAGTTGTGGTCTAGAATGATCAAGAATGTCGAGTGAAGTCATTGAACTCAAGCATAGTGCAAGATGGACAAGGATGACCAAACGGAAAGTTCGGTGTGATGGGTTGGATCAAGCGGTGCGGGGGTTAGTGCAAGTGCCATGGTGGTTTCGGTGGGAGTCGGATAGAGGAGACTTCCCGACATGAAGAGAGTCGTTGATCAATCTATACATGACGAAGCATGGAATTACTTAACAATGCTTGGACTCTGTCTTTGGAGAAGGATCGAGGAGTGTATTTTGATATCTTTACTAAAATACCGTCTTGGTGACCTTTAGAGAAACCGCGACGCAAGGAGAGGTAGATTAGGTTAAGTGAATACGAAGATCACGAAGAGACGGATTCGGGAAGCCCAGTTCGTCACCCGCTTTGAGAAGCGTGCGTGGGTGTAGACTCGTTTGTGTGTGAGCTTAACGGGTGTTCGATAAGGTTTTATCTTTTGACCTAGCCTCCACTATAAAAGGGAGAGGTGCAGGATTTGTGTCTCCCTAGCCTTATATTGCAGAAACCCTAATATGTGATTTGGGGAAAGTTGAGTAGAGGAGGCTTGGGTTTGAGGGAGTTTAGAATCGTTTGTGTGTGGGTTTAACGGGTGTCCGTTAGATTTTTTTCTCTTAACATAGCCTCCACCATAAAAGGGAGAGGTCCAGATTTGGAGCCTCTCAAGCCTTTTCGAGTGAAAACCCTATTTTGTGATTTGAGGAAAATGGAATAGAGGAGGCTAGGATTTGTGAGAGATGGATTGAATGTGTGCTTAAGTGTTGAGCTTTTGTCCTCCATGGTGGAGTGGCTGTAAACCAACAATCTTCTCAAATCAATCTGAGCAAAATTTCCTCAAGTTGACTTCTTTCTTGTTCTTGCTCTCTCTTTTATGCCTTTTGGGATTTTGCTTGTTCCTTTGGTTTTCTTGATGTTCATGCTGTGATCTAACTTGCTAGGACATGTGGGAATACATCTATGATCATCTTGATCTTCATCCACCCACGACCAAGTTTTTGGGTCAAAATTTGAATTTCCTCGGTTTTTGTGCCTTCTTGACCTTATCAAAGAAATCCGTGGAACCTTGGCTTTGATCGTCCTAATCGTGATTGGGATAGGTTCTTGACCTTCTTGATGAGCTATGTTTGAATTTCCTGAGGATTTGGATCACAGAGTAGGAAGTTAGGTCTTTGTGTGATCATCTCGGGCTGCACTCAGGCAACAGGCGGTTAGATCTGCCATACTTGGTAGTCAGACCAGCTGGAGCACGGTCTAACTGATCAGACCGGTTAGCCACGGTGGTCCGACCGGCCCAGTGCCCTTGTGAGGTGTTTGTGTGTTCTTCTCTCAAGGTTCATCGACTTCAGTGCAAGACTTTCGCTGTGCTTGTGCTTGCTAGTCTTCATAGCTTCCATAGCTATTGAGGAGAAGAAGAAGTTGAAATCGGTAGGGGTAGAAAAAGAGGAGTGCTCCTATTCACCCCCTCTAGTCGTCGTTCTGGTACAACAAATGGTATCAGAGTCCAGTTAGTTCAATCTTAATGTTAACTGGTCATTGAATATGGCGATGGAGAAGTACTCCACCAAGACGCATGTCTTCGATGGGCTCGACTATGCCTGTTGGAAGAACCACATGCGTGTCTACCTTCAGAGCGAAGGTTAAGCCATATGGGAGGTTGTTCGAGCTCCGCTCGATTTGCCCGAGGTTGTTACGTCGGCTTGTGTGGCCCTCTTGGTTGACAACCACATGGTGAAGAACCTCCTATATATCGGCCTTAATATATAGGAGTATGATAAGATTTTCACCATGTGACCGTGTACGAGATTTGGCACTCTCGAGACCTACCATGAGGGTTCATCGTCCCATATCAAGCAAGTGCGCCAAATAGTCTTCAAGTGAGAAAACAACAAGTTCGAGATGCGTCCTAGAGAGAGTATCGACGATGTATTCACTCGTTTCAACAAGGTGCTCAACCAGCTGAGGGTGGTTGACATTGAGTATTCTCAATCCTAGAATGCTACCCATCTCTTTGCTGCTATCAACACCAAGGAGTGGGAGACGAAGGCTACCACCATTGAGGAGAATGTCAACTTGTCTGATCTCACTTTGAAGTTGCTCTATAGCAAGCTCAAGACCCATGATATCAAGAGGGTTGATTATCCTAAAAAGGAGAACATGGCCTTGGTAGCCGATCCTCTCAAGAGGGTTCTTGATGGTTCTTCTAACTCTTCGAGCTTTTCACTTGCGTGTCTTTCTGACATTAATGAAGAGGAGCTTGAGTCCATTCCTGAGCCCAAGTTAGCCTTCCTAGCCAGAAAGTTCACATGGGCCTACAACAATGTGAGGAACAAGAAGAGACGTGATCCAGCGACATGCTATGAGTGTGGTGAGCTCTACCACTTTAGGGCTAACTGCCCCAAACTCAAAGGGAAGGGAAACCACAAGGAGGAGAAGCCCACTTGGAGGAAGCCGCAAGGGAACAAGGTGAAGTTTGATGCCACCAAGCTTGTGAAGGCCGCTCATCGGGTCCTTACCTCCTTTGGAGACCACTCCATGAGTGATGTGGACTCTAGGAGCGAGGAGGACATGGAGGTGGAGACTCCTCAAGAGGAGGACAAGGAGGTGGAGACTCCTCAAGAGAAGGACAAGGGCAAGGGCAAGGACTTCACCAGCATGTGCTTCATGGCTGACTTTGTTGACGATGATAACACCGATGAAGTACTTCCCTCCTACGAAGTCCTTTCTTGGAATGTATGAGCACTTAATTAGTCAGGATAAGACGCTTGAGTTGATCATGGCTAGAGCTAAGGACTTAGAGTATCAAGTTGATAGTCTTACTCTAGAACTTATGAATGCTAAGAACCATGAGATTGATGAATGTGCTTCTTTTCATGCTTTACATTCTGAATTTGCTAAATTGCAAAATGCTCATGACATTACCTTGCACCAACTAAAAAATGCTAGGATTGAGTTAGTTGAATTTAAATCAACTCCATGTGAAAAATGGTTAGAGTCTAGCAAGTTGGTAGCTTCCGAGAAGGTTGACTTTGGTGCTTGTTCTTTTGGCTTAGAACATGAGCGAGAAATGAAAGACATGCTAGAAGCATTTAGAGTCAAGTATGACAAGCTCAAGGACAACATTAATTCTGCATCTTACACCTCATGTGAGACTCTTAAGCTTCAAGTTGTTATCTATAAGGAGAAACATGCTAGAGCCATTAAGGCTAAAACTTGTGAATCATGTCCTAAACTTGAAACTAAGAATGCTTATTTCAAGGACACATTAGAAAAAATTTCTAAGGGTAAGAACAACTGAACATGATTCTTGATAAATCCAAAACTTCTTATGGGAAACAAGGGTTAGAATACAACTTTGCCAAGGACAAGTCCAAGCCAAATGTCATTCAAGTCTTGAAAGATGGCTTAGTTGAGTTCAAACCCCAACCTGCAAAGTTTTTTTTTCAAATCAGTAGGTTTTGCCCAAACAACATCTGAGTCAAAAGGTGCATCTCCCAGTCGTACCAAGTATAATTGCACCTATTGCAAGAGGGTTGGATATTTGCTTAAGTTTTGTTGGCGCAAGTTGAAGAATGCTAGGAAAAACCTTGCTAGAATTGCTTCACGCCAACCTAGAGCCTTTGTGAGCGAAAGTCATGTAGGGAAGAAGAAATCTGGACTAGGATTTAACTCACATGTTCATCACCATCATGTTCCTAGACAGAATGTATCTCATGTTCTTGTGACTGTCTCTCAGGATAGAACATCAAGTAGATTAAAAGCTAGCAATTCTATTTCATATGCTTCTCGTAGACATGTGTTTCGGTACTAGGTTCCAATCTTGCTTAATTAACCCTAGTATTGAGACACATCGATCTTTTATGCTTTGATTTTCAGATTCGCTGCGGAAGAGGGAAGAATACGTGGCTTATCGACTCCGGGTGTTCACGTCACATGACCAGTGATTAAAGATGGCTCACCTCCTTCACGCATGTGAAGGGTGATGACTTCATGTAACAACCCGATTTTCGGAGTCTTTTTGAAGCTTTAAAAATTAAAAATGAACCATTTGCATTTTATTGAATAAATTTAAAGCTTAAATTGAAATTCCAAAATTTAAAACATTTTAAATGATTAAAATAAACATCAATTAAATTAAAAATTATTGTAATCGAGTTCTTCAGGTTCCAAGGATTTTTATGACATTTTCTTGAATTTTTCGATTTTATTTTATTTTTCCCCTTTTCCTTTTCCCTTCCCCCCTTTTTCCTATCTTTTCTTTTCCCTTCTCCTTCCTTTGCCTCTCTCTGCTCGTGCAGCGTTGCTCACTTTGTCTTGCTTCGCTTCAAGCCATGCACCGTGCCCATGCTCTGCGCTGCCTGCACGCCCTCGCGCCCATGCCCTACGCTGCCCAGCGCGTCGCTTGCACCCAGGCGCCGTTCCTCCCCTTTTCCCCCTATAAAAGGGCCGACCATTTTCCTTCCCCTTTTTCCTCCTGCCCCTCCCCATGGAGCAATCACACCGCTTCTTCCTCTTTCTCCCCTAAGTTCAGCTGCGTCGCTCCTTCCCCGATCTCCTTCTCAGGCCAAGATTTTACTGCCCTAGCTGTGTCACCACGCGTTCCCGGTACCCCTCTTCCCTACCCCACCTCAATTCTGGCGTTCCGTCACCATGGAGCTCCTCCACCATCGTCGCCTTTCTCCCTTCGTTGGCCGCCGAGGTGCTGCCACTCCGACCACCCATCGGCCTCCTCGACCTCGTCTACTTCATCCCCACGTCGAGGCATAGCTAGTGCTCATGCCGGTCTCCTCTCCTCGTCAACGGAGCATCACTGCCCGTGTGCCATTTTCGCCGCCGTCGGCCACCTCCCGCCGTGCCGCCACCCCCTTCAGCTTCCTCACGAGGCCGAGGTTCCATTTTGGTCACCACCGTCCGCTACCAGTTACCGCCGCCCCGAGTGCCACTTCCCTTGCTCTGTTCTTCTTCTTTCTGTTGTGCTCTGTGTGGTTCACTTTGAGCCTATGACACCTTGGGTCCACCTGTCTTTGACTCCCATGCTTTTCTCTCTTTCTCTCTTGCCTTTTATTGCAAGTGGGCCCCTATTGTCATCCCCTCACTTTTGCTTTGCTCTATAAAAGAAATTAGCACAACATCTCCTAGGAATATTCCTTTCACATTTTCTGATTTTCTATCATTTCATGTGATTGCAAACTTCTAGACATTCGTTCTCCTTCATACGAACTCCGATTCTGTCGATTCTTATTTCTAAATTTATATAAATTTAGTACCTTTCTTTAGGTTCTAATTTGATAATTTTTGGATTTTATTTGGATTTATTGTATTTATTCGCCTCGTTTTATGCGTATAGATTCTCACGTTTCCGAAGAATTCCTGGACCCGTCTACCGAAGCAACTCAAAACTTCAACGAAGGTAAGTCGTAGACCTTTGATCATATTGTACCCACTTTCAAAAAATTATATTGTTTTATATCAACATGTATTGCTAATTTTATAATAATTATTTTCGAGAATAGTTAAATACCTATTTGCCAATATGCCTCCCTTGAATAATTATGAATGACATGTACCCTTTGACACCATAGGCTGGGTTAATTTTAGTTGTGTGAGAACCCGCGTAATTAGACTTAATCGCGTAGCAGTAATCATTAGTTAGCGTTAATTAACCCTCGTTTTAGCGGTGCGCTGTTATTAGTTTGCGATCGTCGTTTAGTCGTTAGTTAATAGTCAGCGGGTTAGGTTAGTGGTTTCGTTCGCAAGCGTTACCCTCTTTAATCGCAAAATCGATAAACCAGCATTGCATCATACATTCATCATTTCATCATGCATTCATTTCAATCATCCTTTCCATCTCAGAAATCAATCGCAAGTAACCATTTGCATTCATCAGTCAACATTTGCATCAATAGAATCAATGCATAATCAAGTTGGCATTTCCATTTACATTTGATCAATTCATCGTGCATACACAGTATACAGGCAAGTGTGCATCCATCAAACATTTTAGATAGTAGTGGCATTCTATTTTGTCGGCATTCCACCAACACCATTCAAATTTCCTTCTATTCTCGACTTCCAGAGCATCTCTCTTGAAGACTCCTTCATTGTGGCTTCAAGACAACAGCTCAGTATCCCATTCTTCCTTTCTTTTCTTCTGGTCAAAGAAGCCAGCCCAGAGAACCCTATCATGCATGCAAAGACAAGACCATGCAAAGCTCCTTTGCACGGTGCAACCCCTCGAAGATCACAAGCTCAACAACAAACCCCCCAACTCCACAAAAAAAAAGGAGCAGCCCAACACATGCATACATCCCCCACGCAGCATAAGGATTCATCCCCCCCCCAAAACATTTCAGCCCCATCCATTCCCCTGTAGCAACAAGACAAATCCTTCCCCTTGGCGACTGGCGGCATAGCACATTCATCACCCAAAGAAGACCGGTCGAACTCATTCATCTCCCAGGCAGCCACAAGCATTCTTTCCCCCTTTCCCTCATTCAATTCTCTACCCATTACCATCATCCATTGCTCACCTTCCGCTTCTTCCTAGCAGCAGCAAGCCAGGAGGAGCCGCCGGCAGCCGCAAGGAGCCAGAAGCCACCGCGACGACCAGGCGACAAAGGATCATCGGCAGCACCGGCTCCAGCCCAATCCTTCACCATCAACACCCCTCGAGCATCGTCAACCCCTTGCAGATCGTTAACCCAAATCAATATCAATCTCCAAGCAGCAGGTAAAGGCAAACCCTTTGTAAATCATAGGTGAGCTCTTACCTGGTAGCAACAGCAACCACTCCAGTAGTCCTCTTCATCTCCGATGCACCATCAGTGACCTGCATTCATGCATCATGGCAACCATTAGAGCATGTTCAAGTAAGCATTTAGCCAAAGAATAGAGTAGAGCTTTAAGGGTGGAGTCTCTGTGCGCAGTGCCGGCGACCGTTAGATCTGGGAAGGCTAGGCTCGACGACGACGACGGCGTTGGCCTTCGGCCGCACCGGTAGGAGAGGAACCCGGGTGCTGGGCCGCAGCGGGACCGGCAGCGAGAGGCGAGAGCCGGCGCTGGACCGAGCCGAGTAGAGAGGACCAGGAGGCGGTGTGGATGCGCCGGCCATGGAGGGAGCCGAAGGGAGAGCGCCAGATGGAGGAGATGCGCAGCGGGAGCGGGCCGTGGTGGCAGAGAGAGCAGTGCGGGGCAAGCGAGCGGCGGCGGCCTTGGCAAAGCACGGCGGCTTATGACCAAGCGGCATGGTCGAGGCGCGGCGGCAAAGGGCGGCGGCGGCAGGCAGCCAGGCGGCGGGGCAGCCTGGCCGATCCTTGACCTCCTGGCGGCTTGGTGAGAAATGAGAGAGAGAGTGAGGTTTGAGAGATTGGAGGAAGTGGGGAGAAGATAAGGCAGTATGGGGGTTGCTGTGTGCGTGTGTGCGTGCGTGCATGTGTTTTCTGGTTGGGCTGAATGGGTGTGTGAGTGAGCTAGAGAGAGAGAGATTAAGGGAGGGTAGGAATTAGAAAGTTGATTAGGGAGAAAATAGGATTTAGTAGCCTGTGCTTTCTTGCCGCATTGTTGTGTTAATCAGTAGCTTGTAGCAGTTGTTAGCGATTAGATGTTTAGACTTTTGCTGCGTAATAACTGAACCCTAGATCTAGTCTAATAACTAAATTGCTTTTAACCTGTGAATTAAAATTTGCCAAATAGGTCGAATAGTCATTAATTCTGTATTCATAAAATAACTAGCTTGTGTATCACTAGTGTTTATTCCGGTAGCTTGAGTCAGTAAATTTTGTTAGTTTAATCCGTTAAGTGTGGGCAGTGGGTTGTCGACCGTAGTACGCGTTTTCAGTAGAACGGTTATTTTGCGGGGTGCTAACCTAGTGTTAGATCTCGAAAAAGTTTTAATTAAATTAAATTGTGCTAACCTTTAGGAGTCACTAACTTAGATATTATGTATCACTCAAAAATTCACTACGTATTTGCTTATATTATTATTCGTATCCGTTTTGCTATAGACGACGTTCCGGCGCCGACGGAAGCAGTTGACCCGAGTTTCATCAGCACCGACCTGTCCTACGCATACGAAGGCAAGCGACCCTCTTGAACATAAATATAGCTATTTTAAATGTAAACCGTATCTTGCACTATTATCCGTATTGCATCAAAACTGTTTCTCAAAACTTAAATTGATTGAATGACATAATAATAATTAACATGAACTTGAATGAATGAGAATTGATGATATGAGATAAGAATGAGGAAATAAAGTAATATGAGATTATTATGGCTGGTAAAGGGGGCCCTTGGCAGGTAAAATATGAGGCAAGGCAGGGGGACCCTTTACACATGGTTACAATATAAGGATCAACCAAATCTTGCTCGGTCAGAGGCCGTAAAATCCGTACCAACCATTTTCCCGTTTCGGCGGGCAGAAAATGCTACCTTGTTACGTGACTATGATCTCCACAACGGGTATGTTATATATACGTGTGAGTGTGTGATGGTGGAACCCAGGACCGGTGGGGGAAGTCCGGAAGTGGGGGATCCTAGGCGCTATAGCGCTAAGGTGGAGTGTTGGGTGCAGGATAGAAGCTGCCCCCAACCAACATTGCTGAAACTCGGTGGAGGATTGGGTGCGCTCAAGACACCGACGGAAAGTAATGGGTGGAGAAATTAATTCACGTAATCTGGAAAACATTCTGTATTCTGAACTTGAACCCGCATCAAAGGAAATGCAGGGGACCCGACTCATTTAGAGCTCAGAATGACTACGGATAAAGTGGTACAAAGCCTGCGTAGTGCTATATCAAATCATGAATTCATGCCAGTCTCCTGGATTGGAGTCTACGGGAACTGTTGGGGGTCTTTCTTCTCTCCGAGTGAATATTAGTGTTTTTCAGAATTAAAATCTGCAACCAAAATGTTTTAATGATTATTTTCTAAATTGAGATGACTTAGAAAATGTGATAACAACTAGAGATAGTCATCCACTGCATTCTTTGCTATTAATGCTTGCTGAGTACACTCGTGTACTCAACCTTGTTAGTATTTTCCTTTGTAGACCCCAGTCCAACCGGGGATATTACCGTGTGGGACGAGGGCAATACAGGTGCAGATGAGGCCATCGGAGTCGAGGATCATTACCACGAGGAGCAGGGCGAGGCAGACACCCTATTTGACGCTTGGGAGTGCTAGAAGGCCGGGGGAACAGGGCAGGCAAGGAGGGATTTTGGTTCTATTTTGGTTATGTAAATCTCCTATGTTATTGTAAGACTTTAGCCCTGCGTGGCATGACTGTTGTAATAAAGGACAATTTCTATCTTATTGTTCTGCTGCGTCAACTCTGGTAAGGCTTACTATTCGTTGGAGCGGTGTTCTACCGGGCAAACGAATAGTAATCCGTTGCCTAAGTGTGATTACCTGCTAGGTAATGACACGGGGCGTCACAGTTGGTATCAGAGCAATAGGTTAGGGCCACGCTAATATGATAGAAACCGTTGCATGGATATTGTAACAGCCTAATTTTAATAAATATTAATTATATGCATATCATATTATTTCTGAAGCATGTGCATAAATTATGCATTTGAAAATCTTAAAATCAAATGTAAACCTCTAACTCAAACTAAAGTCACAAAAGAAAGTTGAAATAAAAACTCATAAAAATCTACGGAAAACAATTTATTTAAGTACTAGAATAATTATCATGAATAAAATGAACTTTACCAAAATTTTGGAATCCAAATTAACCAAGAGAAAAATTTAACCTTAATTCATAAATATACACTTTAAATGAAATTTAAATAAGTGAATAAATCATGAACATAATTTTTAGAAAAATATACATAGAACATAAAATCCTCAAACAATTGCATAAAAATTTACAATATATCAGAAACCTGCTCTGGAAATTTTATTATTTTTGGAGCTTGATAACTTTATTTATAAATTCACTTATCCATCAGTCATTAGTCAATTGTCTGAAAATCAGGATCTTCCATTTCTTTTTCGCCACTCGATCGTTGGCTTGTCTTCTTTGCCGCTGTAGCGCCTGGACACGCGCGCGCCTCTGCTGAATCGAGTTTGTACGCACGCCACGCTGCCCATCTCGCAGCTTCTTGCACGCCTCACTTTTTCCTTCTTCTCCCCCTATTCGGTCAACACACCACCAGGCAGTCTTCTTTTCCATTTCTCCCCCCAAATCTCCTTCTTTCCTTCTCCTATTCCATGGCGCCGCCTCCCCTACCGTCGGCCGCCTCCTCTGGCTCCCCTGCTCCATGGCGCTGCCTCCCCTGGTCGCCTTCTCCTCCACGCGTCGCCGCCGAGCCACCGAAGCCCCTCCTCACCAGGCCGCCGCCGCCACATGGAGCTCCATGCCCGCTTGGTCACCGACGCCGCCCTCGCCGTCGCACCACCTCCCGGCTTCCCCACCGGCTCCTTGGCCTGCCTGGCTCCTCCCCGTTCGGCCCGCCGACCTTGGCGTGCCTGCCGTCCTCCCCATGTCGCCGCCCCCTAGCTCACCCCATCCCTCCTCCGTGCCGCCACACCGCCTCCCGGCTTTCCCCCACCGGCTCCATGGTCGGCGTGGCGCTCATGGCCGGGTGAAGCCGCGTGATGCGGCGATGCAGCAGGAAGCGCATCGCCTAGGCTGCGGATATCAAGGTCCTGGGCTCGCTTGGCAGGGACGACTTCAAGAAGCTGTGGGGCGACAATTTCCCGAATGGATATAGATTTCCGTTGGGGTGGTGATCCTAGCATAATCCTTGCTGTTGATGCTCTAGTTGCATCACTACCTATTCAGCTCAAGGATCTCCAGGTCTTTACCATTGTCTGTGTTGTATTTCAACTAGCAGAAGAGATTCCCTGCATTTCTGCTGTTGTTGTTGCTCTCCTTGCAGAGGAATCGCCGCGTCAGCCTCTTCCCCCAATCCGACCGCATCCACATCCGCCGCCGCGCCTTGGGCCCAGAAGCAGCAGCAGCAACTCCGTGTGCTGTACACCATCCCCGAGTGGAGCTCGCCGGCCTACCCTTGTAGCTCCAGCCTGGTCTTCCTCCTCCTCACCGCTAAGATGTCGGCGATATGAGCTGCCCAAGCCACCCCCGATGCTTCTCTGTTCCCCACGGTTCAGCTCCAGTTTCCTCTATGTGTAGGGATGGATGTTAGGTAGATCGACTAGCCAATAGTTTAGATAAGTGAATGTTCAGTAGTGTTGTTGCTCGATGATTAGAAGTTATCTTAACCCAATTAGTTTGTGGGCAGCTATCTAATAGAAGTAGCCAAATCTAAAAATCAAATATGAAAATCCATTATGAAGTTGAATTCTCAGAAAAAAAAAATAACAGAAGGCAATTAACTCACCCCGTTGTGAAATGTAACTAGTAAAGGGAGATGAACTAATTGCTCTTAAGTATAATTAACAAATGAATAAGTTAGTAGAAAAAGTTAGTTGTCAAAACTATAGAAGCTCTTTGTATGAACTAATGAATAGATAATATGATTAGTTGAAAATTTTATTTGTCAGTAAAACTCTTTTGTCAAACCATCCAATGTTAACAAATCTTGTAAATGTTGTTAGGTCACCAAATGATCTAGAAAAAATTTGGAAGGTTGAACTAGCATGAGTTAGATGGTAGTTGTCCAATTTAGAAAGTGTCCTGTTGTAGGATGCGTGAGCTGACAATATATACTTCCTGTAAGATGACCAATACTTTTAGCTAAGTGTTGAGCTTAATTATTTGATCACTAAAAAATTGAGTAACAAATAAATAATTAAATTAGCTACTGGAAGTTTTAGTTGAAGGGAGTCTAGATTAGCATTTTAGTTACTTGAACAGTAACCTGAAGATACTTAGTGTTGTCATTAGGCTGTTGGCATTGTTAATGCGGTCGTTAAAATTTTTCTCTTAAAATCCAATTAATTGAACAATGATCTGTTAACAGCAACTTAAATCTGAAAATGAGTAAAGTCAATAGCTAAATCTAAGGGTTAAAAATATTGATAGCATTTAGTAGTCAGTTGGACCTTTAGCTGTCTATAACAACTTTATCCTTTGTGCTTTGTTGAGTAAATAAAGTTTTAGTAGTATAGTTTAGGTTTTCAGTAATACAACTGCCTTTTAGTTACAAGTGAATAAAATAGCTTTGTTGAATTAAACAGCTCTTAAAGGTTGACATAAGGAGTACTAATTTGAAATATAGTCAAATTAGGAAGCTAAATTGTTTAGTGATTAGTAAATCATTTAAGGTGTTTAAACTAGCTAAATAATTGGAGCTTAGCTAAAATCAATCTTGTTGTCTGACTTTTGGCCAAATGACAGTAAGCATAACCAAATGACAGTAAGCATAAGGCATTTCTAATTTTTTATCTTAGTAGCCTTTTGGTCTATTTGAGCTTTAGACCTTAAACTAACAAAGGCTAACCATCTAAAGAATAAACATTAATTTAGTTAACCAAAACAAGCTTAGTCAAGTTAAAATTTCATGAAGCTGCTGTCTTTCCATTTATATGTGAATAGTGTCTAAATAGTTAGTAGGATAATGAAATAAGCTATTCTTTTGAATACTTGTTAAGAATTTAAAAGACTAATTGAGAGAAGAACATATAAGAGGATTAATTTTGACTGTATGATCATCGTGGATGTATACATAGAATGCCTAGAGAGAGTGTGTGTTTGTGAGTACTAGGTGTCCTGTTAAGGAAAGCAATACCACCTAAACTCTAGGTATCGTAAGTTATTATGATTACCATAGAAATTGAATTAACTTCAACAAGTCCATAAGAAATTGAACTCTAATTAAACTAAAATCTTCACCTAAATTCATCTAAAATCATAATCTCATTAATATGTAAATGTTATGCATTTTCAAGCATTTTGGATTTTTCGGCTTTATCGTTGTTTATTCGTTATCGTATTTTCTCACTAGATTTTGAATTGCACGAAGTGAGCGATTAAGCAACCGAGAGTGAACAAGTGGTCTTCTAAACAAGGCAAGCATCCTCTTTGCACCATGTTGATCCCAGAATTTTTGAACTGTAGATTTCTGAAACACAGAGATACTATTGCATGCTGATTTTCTAAAAATTATTTGTGATCTGTCTCTAGATTGTTACAACCTAACACTTGAGGCTTATCTTTAATCTGATCATACACTCAAACTTAAGGTAGTGCTTCTATAATTAAATACTTGTTTTCAGTTTTGCTTAGCCATGCAGTCTGTAGAACGTTAAAGTTTGGCAAGCTTACCTTGTCAATCTTGTTGCAGGTAAGGATGGTTATTTGTGAGATGCCCGTTAGCACCGATCAGGGTGACGCTAACGAGTGACGCTAATTCTAATCTCCACTCAATAGCCTGAGGGTAATGGGGCCATTGGTGGCTTTTGCTGTTTACTTAAAGTTTCCGCTGCTAAATTTTGTTGTGACCAAAGTCATATAATATTGTAAGTCCAACCGAAGTGTAATCCCAGTGTATAATTATGTAAATGTTTACCTTGTCTGTATGATGCAATGTTGTATAAGGGTATATGTGCAATATTCACTGATCCTGGGAATTATTGCATGACATATATCCGGGAACTTGAATGTTGAATTTGTACTTAATTAAGAATTATGCTTCTAGTATAATTTTTAATTAAGGACCGGTTGTTCTTGATTAAGAATTATGCTTTTGGTATGATTTTTAATTTGGTATAAACCTCCAATATTTCGGGGTCCTTACAGATATGATTTCATCAATGTTGCCACTGTGTGAACTAGCTACTGATCATGAGACTAGTTCAGAATACACAGAGGGCTCGGATTCGGAAATTCGGGGTCCCGACACTTCATCCCCTTTGGAGATGATACGCAATGGCGGATTAACGAGAGATGATACACAATGGCGGATTAAAGGAACAAGATCAATCAAGGTAAACAACAAGTTCATCTTGAAGGGCATTGCCCTTGTGGACAAGCTAAGGTACAACTTGCTCTTTGTCTCAGCTTCTTGATGGTGGCTATGAGACTCGTTTTAAGAAAAAAAATGCTTGTCGTCTGTTAGATTCATGTGGTGACCTCGTCTTTGGGATTTCTAGAGTTGGTCGGATCTTTGGAGCTGACTTTTCTGAATCTCTTATCGGTTCTCTCAAGTGCTTAGTTGTTTCTTCTTCTAAGTTCTGGCTTCAGCGCCGACAGTTGAGGCACATTTGTTTTGATCATCTAACGCGAGTTAGCGGCCTTGATCTCATGAGAGGTTTGCCCAAACTCAGAGTCGTCAAGGATGCCGTATGTGTGCCCTGTAAACATGGCAAGAAAGTTGCTGCCTCACACCATTCATTGACTATGATCATGACTGACGGACCGGGACAATTGTTACACATGGACACTATTGATCTTTCTAGGGTTCGATCGGTCGGTGGAAAATGGTACATTCTTATCATAGTCGATGGTTTCTCGAGATATTCTTGGATTTCTTCTTGGCTTCTAAGTATGATGCTTTTGATGATTTTCATGATCATGTTCTTCGTTTGGCTTCTGAACTCCTCGGTGCCTTAAGAGTGATCCGCAAGGACAATAACACGGAGTTCATGAATGCCTCATTTGCCTCTTTCTATGCTGAGTGCGGTATTGAGCATCAATTCTTGTAACATCCCAAAGTTCTGTTACTAAAAATAAAAATTTTATTTTATTAGATTTTCTAAAATTTAAAAGAGTTTTCTTGAATTTTCTGGATTTTAAAAAGGTTTTGCTAATTTCTTGAATTTAAAAAATAAAAACTAACTTTAAGTTAGAAATAATTTATGAAGTTTAAAATGACTCATAAAATTTATGTGAATTTTCTAGAATTTTTTTTAACTCTATTTGCTATTTTCTAAAAACCTATTTGAGTTCATGTGTTTTCTTAAATAAGAAAACCCTGAAAAATCTGGAAATTCCCCTCGGGCCGAAATCCTTTCCCTCCAGCCCATTATTTTCTTTTCCACCGCGTGCGGCCTTTTTTTCCTTTTCTTTCTTTTCCACCCGACCGGCCCATTCGACCCACCATTTGTCGACCCACTCTCTCTCTCTCTCTCTCTCTCTCTCTCTCTCTCTCGTTGTCGCCTGGACCCGCCCATCAGCTTCACCTTCTTCCTCCTTTCTTCTTCCACGCACCTCACTGCCATTACCGCCTTGGAAGCTCATCAAGCAAGCGTTTCCTCCTCCGTTTCCTCTCGCAATTAAGCGCATTCACACACCCATTCTCCCGCACATCATTCCGGTCATTACCCGCACCTTAAATCGCCTTAATGCACATTTGCGCCGACGCCAACGTCGGCGAGAAACGGATGCCCACGATCTCCTTCCCCCATGCTCCTTTGACCCTACAAAAGGGAGCACCACATGCCCCACCTTCCACTCATCCCCCCGCCGAAGCCTCAACTCCTCCCTCCCTCTCTCGCTGCTGGATTTGGAGTTTTCCCTACCGGCGCCACCATTTGCGCCACTGTATAGGGAATTCCAGCGACGTTGTCTTCACCTTCGGCATCGCGGCTCCGCGTTCTACCTCGTGCTCGCCTTGCCTTCACCGAAGCATCATCGGAGCGTCGTCACCACCGTCGACCCGAACACGCTGCCGGCCACGGCATCGCGTCTAGGTGACCGTTCCATGTCCATTAGGTTCCCCATCCTCCCCTCTCTCTGTTATGACTCTCGCTGCCCATCGCCGACTAGCCAAACGTCGGCGACCTTGGATCCTATGTGCGCCGCTGCCGCCACTGCCACGTGGCCACCACGTCGGGCCATGTGTGCGCCACGCCGCCGCCACCTTAGCCACTGATGTCCACTCATTGCATGCATGTCACGCTAACATGGCATGTGCGCCGTCAATCGTGCACCCGATCCACTGTGGACCGGTGCTGTTTCGTGGACCCCGGGCCCACTTGTCTGCAACTCAAACCCTATTTCCTTTGAAAAATAATTTGACTGAAAATAAAAAATCATCGTTGGCTTCATTGTTGCACAATAATCCAGAATTCCCTTTTCAAAGAAATTCCAATAAATCCCTAAAGTCCCAAATAGTGTTTCCTCCCTCTTTTTCCTTGATTGAAATCTTCCGAGAGCCCGTTCTCCTTCATTCGAACTCCGATTTAGTTGATTCAAATTTGTAAATTCAATATATCTCTCTCAGAACCTATATTATAAGTGTGGGAGTTTATTTGAATTTGGCTTGTTTTCATATATAGATTTTAACGTCTCCGGAGAGTTAGATCACTTCATCAACCAAGAACAACAATAATTTGAGCAAGACAAGTTATATCCTTTGATCATGTTTGATCTAAGTATTTGAAATTATGTTTTAAGTTATTAATGCATGCTCAATTTTATTCAATATAATTTAAATACATGTCTTAAAATTATAGTTAATCTCAATTCATTTGTATAGCCAACATTTGACATTGATATATCCATACCTTGACACCTTAGATAAAATCTAGTTGGTACAGTAGTGTGAACTAAACACTTCGGGAAAAATTACGCTTAGCCTTGCTTAGACTTGAAATATTTGATTTGGGGATTTTACAGCAAAAATTCAACTATGGTTTAAACATGTATCTATGGGATTGGTATGCATTGGAAGTTTACAAATGATTTGAAAAGTCAAATAAAATAAAAACTGGTTTAGACTTGGGTGAAATGGTTGTTCGGTTGGTGCAAGTCGATGCACGGGATTGATTCATTTATTAGTCAAAACCAAGGTTTTATTGGAGGTCGTCCAAGTTAGTTAAGGACCGGTATGCGAGTTGTGGATTGTAAAGCCATTTCATTTTGTCGGGACCCGAATATGCAAATCCGGACACTCTGTGTATAATGCACTAGTCCATGATCATGCTAGTGCACATAGTGGCAAGATTAATGAAATACCATTCCATATGCAAAGATAAGTAAGAAATTTGCAAATAACAGTAATTATCAGAGTAGTGACCTTATGGTCGAAGCTTACAATTAATGTCTCAGAAGGTGAATATCTCAAATAAGCTGTAGCGGAAGGAAATATAATAACTTCAGTGTAGCCTAGCCATATGCTCATAGGCAATTGACTAGGGTAGTGCGACCTAGTTCTCCACGACCCTTGAAGTTGTCCTTATTGACCAATGATGAACTGTCGTAGTATTCAACAACTGAGCATAATTGGTTATAGCAAGAGTGAGTACATGGAGTGCTCACCAAGTTGTACCATAGAACGCAAGAATAGATGATTGCTTATTCCGAAGGATATGACATCTATGCAATACAAATAATAGAATTAAAGCATAATGGAAAACAAATAACAATAGTAATTAAGCAAGTATTTCCACAAAGCTCACTTAGTCCAAACCATTTCTTTCATACAGCTGCATTAGTTTATTTACATAGTTGTCCCTCCCAAATTTGTTTTATAAAGTCTACCCCTCGTGTGAAATCCCTGAGCATGTCCGTGACCGCAGACATAGCTATTCGAATTGATTGTTAACACTCTGCAGAGGATGTACACTTTACCCACAAGATGTAATCAACTTGATCGTAGAAGATCACAACAAAGCCTTCCCTAGACTTCATGTCAACAATTGACCCTCCCGGCAAGATTTAATCCGGTAGCCTGCTGTCACACAGACGTTGACCTAGAGCGCACTGTTGGATATGTAAACGACGAACCGTCCATAAATGCGGCTCAACACATGCCTCCACATCTCCGCCCATTCACTGAGCTAACCAACTGCCTGAGTATAATATCCCAATTTTCTGAGTTTAAAAACCATTTGAGTAGTTTAGTCCTAGGAAAAATTCACCAAATTTTATTTGAATTTAATATATCTTAAATAGGACTTTCAAATATCAAAATAATTTAATGTGACTAATCTAAACATCAATTAATTCCAAAACTATTTTATTTGAGTTCTTTGTGCTTGGAAATATTTTCTAGATTTTTCTGGAACTTTTCCGAGTTCATTTGCTATTTTTATTTTGCTATTTAGATTTTCTGGTATTTCTAAAATGTAAAAGCTATTTAAATATCAGGAAATTCCTTCGGGCCGTTTTCCTTTCGCCTTGGCCCATTCGTTCCGAAGCCAATAACCTGGCCTTTTCTTTTTCCGCCACAGCCCAACCCATCTTTCCTTCCCCTCCTCTCACTACCATGTGGTCCCGCCTTGTCAGCGCCATGCTGCCATGTCGCTCTTGTCTTCAACCTAGAGAATATGGCTCCGAGTCGCACATGACTCACAACCGGCATCTACACAGACACGCCCTCTCTGACCCTATTTAAAGCCCCACACCCACATCAAAAACTTCGCCCCACTCTCCTCCCTCGGAAACCCTAACTCACCTTTTGAATCGCGCCGCCTTTTGGTCGAATCAAGCCTAAGAAGCTTCCGGCCGCCGAAACTTTCTTCACCGGATTGTACCACCGCCGGTGTGCCTTCGTCCACTTCATCATTGGAAACAAGATCACCTTCTAGTGTTCTACATGATGCGCACCTCACCGTCTCCGAACAGTTGCCACTTCGTCGCCGCCGCCGCAAGCTGCACCGCTCTACTGCTCAACTCTTCGCCGTCGCCGCTGTGGTCCTCCTGTGCAAACCGATCGCGTCATCGTGTTCCTCGTGTCACCTTTTCCCAGATCCTGACCCTCGTCATCGCTAACGAGCCGCCATTCGCTGGAGTCCATCAGAACCTGAGCCACCACCACTGTTGAGCCTGTGTGTCAGCCATTTGTCGCGATGTCGGATCCATCTCAGCTCTAGCGCTTACGTGGCAGTCGCATCAGCGTTGAGTCAATCAACTCAGTCAAATCCCATATTCAATCAACCTAGCCACTGCCATGTGGGTAGGGGTGAAAACGGATCGGATAGTTTTCGACCGATCCGGACGGAAACAGATTCGGATTATCTCGGATCGAATTTTTCTCGGATAATTTTCGGATCGGAAACGAATTTGGTTTTTTTTCAGCGGAAGCGAATACGGTAGCCATGCTATCCGCGGATCTGAATCTGAATACGGATTATCCGGATAAGATGATGTCCTGATATCGATTTCAGCCCATAAGAGAAAAGGAGATTTTAATTGATTTGAATTTGAGAAAATGTAACAAATCAAATAGCCTTTTAGAAAATAACAAATATAGTTAAAAATTCTAGAAAAAATCACAGAAATTCCTTATATTATTTTGAACTTAATAAAATTAATTCCAACTTAAATTTAGTTTTTATTTTTGCACATAAATTATTTTAAATTTCAAAAAAAAAAAAAGGAAAAACCTTTTTAAAATCCAAAAATTCAAGAAATTAATTAGAATTTCCTTTTCACTTTAAATTCAATAAAATCCCAAAAACTCAATAAATTTTATTTTTGACATTAAAAACTAGGAAATTAAATAATTGACTTTATTTTATTATTTTTCTTTTTAACCAAGAAAACTCTTTTAAATCTCATAAAATCCAATAAAATAATAATTTTATTAATTTTATTTTTAGTAACATACTTGGGATGTTACAGTCATTTGTGTATAGATTAACTATCCAGCCTGATCAATGTTGGTGTGAACTAAGTTTTATATATGTATGTGATGAACTAAGTGTGAATGCGTGATGACTTTTAACTTTGCGAGTTATGACTTTTGAGCTAAATATGGTAAACTAAGTGTTATGTTTGTAATGAACTAGTTAATACAGCTTGCTAGTGCCAATATTATGTGTGGTTACTGAAAACATGAACCATTCATGAATGTTTGCATCAAATAAACTAGTTATATGTTTTCATTAATTTACGGCATACAATTTAAGGGGTTTTCATGTTCCGAAAAATATCCGCAACCGTATTCGTTTCGATTCGTATTCGCTCCGGATTCGTATTCGATATTATTCGTATCCTTATTCGTATCCAGGGTATTCGTATTCGCATCCGGATCCGGAAAAAAAAATATGAAAAAAAATATGGCAGAGCCATTATCCGTCCGTATCCGATCCATTTTCACCCATACATGTGGGTCCCACAAGTCAGATCCACTATTCCATAGACCAGTGAGCCAGAGCCATGGACTTGGTCCATGGACCAAGGGTCCCACCTGTCAGCCTATGTTTCCTATTTTTCGGATTTTCTTTTAATTCTGAAATCATTGTTGACGCAGTATTTCGGGATTTCCTTTAGAAAGAAAATTTAGAAAATTCAAAATAGTAACTTCTTTCTCTTTTTCCTAGATTTAAATATTTTGAGAGCCCATTTTTCCTCATACGAACGCTGATTGAACACATTCAAGTTTCTAAATTTAAGCTCTACCTTCCTAAGATTTTTATTTAATTTTTGGAGTTTATTTATTGCTCTGTTTTGTATTTATTTATTTTTCGCTTTCGTTTGCTAGTAGACGTTAATACTTCAGGAGCTTTTGAGGGAGGAGTTGATCAAGCCATGGGTGTAGGCAAGTGAGAGGGTTCCTTTGCACTTGGTCCCATATTTTATGGAGCTTCAAGTCAAAAGTTCTATTTGAATTATGTTTCTAAAGAGTCTGCAAATTTTCATAGTGAAAATTTGGCTAAGGACCTGAGCGATTTGATCGGCCTATAGTTTGATGGTCTGACCGACTAGCCAGCGGTCAGACCGACAATGGGTGGTAGTCTGACCGACCAGGCCCTGATCATGCGTCGGGAAAGCGGTGATCTTAGTGGGTTAGGTCAAAGTCATGGTTTTCAGTGCATATGTGTTGCATGATACATGTTTTGACTGACGTGGGTCAAGTTGCGAAGACCCTGTGCCTAGAATCGATTTATTGGTCTATTGATGTGTAGGAGGTTTGGAGATCAACGACGACGATGATCGGGACTAGGCTAGGAGAGCTAAGGTCTAGAACAATTAAGGATGTTAGGTGAAGTCATTGGACTCAAGCATGACACAAGATTGACAAGGATGACCGAACGGGAAGTTCGGTGCGACGGGTTGGATCAAGCGGTGCCGGGATCGGTGCAAGTGCCACGGTGGTTTCGGTGGGAGCCAGATGGGAGAGAATTGTCAACATGAAAAGATCCGTTGATCAACCTACACGTGGCAAAGCATGATATTGCTTCAGAACACTTGGTATTTGGAGAAGGATTGAGAAGGGGTATTTTGGCATCTTCATCAAAATACAGACTTGGTGACCTTTGGAGAAACCGTGGAACAAGACAGCATAAGGAGAGACGGTTTATGTCAAGTAAAGATGAAGATCACGAAGAGACAGATCCAGGAAGCCTGATTCGTCATCTGCTTTGAGAAGCGTGCATGAGTGTAGACTCGCTTGTGTGTGGGCTTAACAGGTATCCGTTAGAGTTTTCTCTCTTAACCTAGCTTCCACTATAAATGGGAGAGGTCCAGATTTGGAGCCTCTCTAGCCTTTCCAAGTGAAGACCATAATTTTTGATTTGGGAAAAGTTGAATAGAGGAGGTTAGGGTTTGTGAGAGATGGATTGATTGTGTGCTCAAGTGTTGAGCGTTTATCCTCCATGGTGGAGTGGTTGTAAACCAATAATCTTCTCAAATCAATCCGAGCAAGATTTCCTCAAGATGACTTCTTTCTTGTTCTTGCTCTCTCTTTGATGCCTTTTGGGATTTTTGCTTGTTCCTTTGGTTTTCCTAGTGCTCATGCTGTGACCTGCCTTGTTAGGACATGTGGAAATACATGTATGATCTTCTTGATCATCATCCGCCCATGAGCAAGTTTTTAGGTCAAAGTTTGAATTTCCTCAGTTCTTGTGTCTTCTTGACCTCATCCAAGAAATTCATGGAACATTGGCTTCGATCATCCCGATTATTGATTGGAATAGGTTCATATCCTTCTTGATGAGATATGTTTGAAGTTCCAAAGGATTTGGATCACGGAGTAGGAAGTGAGATCTTTGTGTGATCATCTCGAGCTGCTCCTAGACAGCAGGCGGTTAGACCGACCAGGGCATGGTTAGACCGGCTGAGTGCCCTTGTGATTTGTTCATGTGTTCTTGTCTCGGGGCTCCTCGATTTCAGTGCAAGACTTCCACTGTGCTTGTGCTTTCTGGTCTTTATAGCTTTCATAGCTACTAAAGAGAAGAAGTTGAAATCGATCGAGGTCGAAAAAGAGTAGTGTGCATGAGAGGATTAGATGCTAAGTTATTATTCAACATTAGATTCTTGTATAGTGCAAGGATCCGATGGTCCTAAAAGGCTCGAGAGGGTTGTGAGAGAGCATCAATCCTTTGTACTCTTTTAAGATTATGCTTAAGGAATTTGCAGTCGGCTTCGCCAAATCTCTCTCTCGTTGTGATTATTTCGTCGTTGTTATTTGGTTCTCTCTACGAGATTCATCTACTATGTTCTTGATACAGTGCAGGCTTGTGCCTTTTTCACAAACTTTGATCCAATCTGAGGGCTAGTGCGTATAAGAAGGGGAATCAAAGTATAACACTGACTAATCATAGCAGTTTGGTTACTAACACCAACTTAGGGAGATCAGATATCGGAAACATCACCAGTTAAGTGGCTTCACATCCCATCTACTCGGACGATTCCTCTTACAAAGCAAGCCTCCTCCTAGACTAGGAACGTGCACTGTTAGAAAATAATGCACAGATCAAGGGAGACGAGAGACACGAATTTTACGTGAAAAACCCTTGCGGGAAAAAACCACGGGCGCCAATCGGCGATGATCACTATATAAGGAGCGATTACAAAACGCAGGGGATTACAAATGAGGCGTTCCTCTCCCCGTACGGCTTACAAGAGGTATATAAAGGGGTAAAAGGACTTAGAATCCAAGTAGGAAACTAATCCGCTAATATGGCATATTCCAGATACTTCTATATTAGAAATTCGGATTACATACAGATCCAAATATTAACAATCTCCACCTTGAGACGAATTTCCTCTTGTAGCAAAATAAAGAATCATCAATCACCAAATGATTCCCCAATAAGATAAAAATCACCATGCGCCAACTAGTCTCTAAGACTAAACTGTAATACCAACTAAGCTTGAGCAAAGCTCAAACTTAGTAACAGGAACTGGCTTTGTCATCATATCAGCAGGATTATCATGAGTACTTATCTTGCACACCTTGACATCACCTTGAGCAATAACACCTCGAATAAACTGATATCTCACATCAATGTGCTTTGTTCTCTCATGGAACATCTGATCCTTTGTAAGGCATATAGCACTCTGACTATCACAAAATATAGTAGTGCAAGAATTATCTCCATAAAGCTCAGTGTACAAACCTCTCAACCAAATAGCTTCTTTACAAGCTTCAGAAATAGCCATATATTCTGCTTCAGTGGTTGATAAGGCAACAGTAGCTTGCAAACTTGCCTTCCAACTAACAGCACAACCACCAATGGTGAAAACATAACCTGTTAGAGACATTCTCTTGTCCAAATCACCATCATAATCAGAGTCAACATAACTAACAAGTTCATCTCTAGAATTCCCAAACTGCAAACAAGCATTAGAAGTGCCATACAAATATCTGAAAATCCATTCAACTGCTTTCCAATGCTCTTTTCTAGGATTAGCCATGTATCTACTGACAACACTCAACGCATGAGATAAATCAGGACGAGAACAAACCATGGCATACATAAGAGAACCAACTGCACTGGAATATGGAACTCTAGACATGTACTCAATATCATAATCTGACTTAGGACATAAGGCTGAAGATAATCTGAAATACGAAGCTAATGGAGTACTCACTGGTTTTGCATCATGCATATTAAAACGACGAAGGACCTTCTCAATATAACATTTTTGACTAAGGTATAACTTGCCAGATTGCCTCTCTCTAATAATCTCCAAGCCAAGAATTTTCTTTGCTGCACCTAAGTCCTTCATCTCAAATTCATTACTCAATTGTGCTTTCAGTTTTGCTATTTCTGACTTATCTTTTGCAGCAATCAACATATCATCAACATAGAGAAGCAAATAAATAGCTGAACCATTAGCAGTCTTTAAATAAACACAGCTATCATAATCAGACTACTTAAAATCATGAGAGAGCATAAAAGAGTCAAATCTCTTGTACCATTGCCTTGGAGATTGCTTCAAACCATAAAGAGATTTCTTTAATCTACAAACAAGGCAAGCAAGGTGTTCTTTTTCAGGAGTAACACAACCCTCAGGTTGGTCCATATAAATGTCTTCTTCTAATTCCCCATGTAAGAATGCAGTTTTAACATCTAATTGCTCAAGTTCATAATCATGCATAGCAACAATACTGAGTAAAGTGCGAATAGAACTATGCTTCACAACTGGGGAAAAACATCATTAAAATCAATACCTAGAATCTGACTATAACCTTTAGCAACCAACCTTGCTTTATACCTTGTTGGTTCAGTAGGAGAAATACCCTCCTTTCTTTTGAAAATCCATTTGCAACGAACAGACTTCTTCTCCTTTGGCAATTTCACTAGTTCCCAAGTGCCATTCTTTTCAAGTGACTCCATTTTATCATGCATGATGCTTATCCACTTATTACAATCGGTGGAGTTAATAGCCTCGAGTATGATGAAGGTTACAGATACCTTCAATTTCATCTCGCCACACTCAAAGCATAAGCAACAATATTAGCTTCTTCAATCAACCTCTTGGGTGGATTAATCACCCTCATAGGCCTGTCAACTGCAATGAACCGTTGTGGTGGTTGCTCAACAATAGGAGTATCCTCAACAATAGGTGTATCATGAACAATAATATTTTTCTTATCTGATGTGTCATTTGAACCAACAAAATGGTCTACCTGAACACTTGAATTATGCTCACTCTCAACAGGAACATTAGTGGGCAGTTTATAATGAAGCATAGCAGATTCATTAAAGACAACGTTTCTACTAATCACAACCTTCCTTGTTTCAGGATTCCACAACTTACATCCTTTAACACCAGATTTATAACCAAGAAAGATGCACTTATGTGACAGCCCAAAATTTCAAATTTGGTTAAAGTTTAAAAGTTATTTGAATTTGTGAATTTTCTGAAATTTTAAAAACTTGTTCCTAAAGGTTTTAAAGCTAAAATAATTTAATTACAAAATTTATTATCAAGTTTAAGTTGGAAATAATTTTATCAAGTCAAAAATAATTCTAGAGATTTATGTGATTTTTTCTGGAATTTTTAGAATTTATTTACTAATTTCTAAAGCCTATTTGAATTAACTTTGAATATTTAAAATAGAAATCAACTTAAAATACCTAAAACCCTTTGGGCCAAAAACCCCACAGTCGGCCCATTTTCTCTTTTCTTTCCGGCCAACCGCCCACCCGCTTATCTCCCTCATCTCCCACTCCCCCTCTCTCCACCGTCGGATGCACATCCGACAGCCCGCATCGCTCCACGCCACCCCCTCTTCTCCGCACCATCGAAACAAGATCCAACGGCCCCGCATCATCGTCTTCGTCGCGTTCTTCTCCAGCAGCCACCGCGCCCAACCGCCATTGACGCTGGCGTGAAGCTCCACAACGGCTCCCCAACCGCCTCGCCTTCTCCGCGAGGTCGCGCCACGACTCGCACCAACCGCCACGTTCCCATCTCCTCTCCCGTCTCGCGGCGGTTCGCCCATGAGCCGTAATCGCCGCCCGACCTCCACGTCGCCCGCCTTCTCGGTCCACCGGGCCCTATAAAAGGCACCCCGGGTAGCCCTCCTCTCACCGCTCCGCGCCGCCACTCACCCTCTCTCTCTGCCACATGCTCGCGGGAATTGGGAATTCCTCGCCGGTCCCAGCTTGAAGCTTGATTCTGCCGCCGGAGCCGCCCGCCACCGTTGACCACACCATCGTCTTCTCCGCGTCGCTGCGAACCCAGAGCACACCTCCTCCTCGCCGGAGCGCCACCGGAACGTCTCGTCGCCGTCGAGCCCGTCTGCGCCGCCGCTCTTCACCTCGTCGCCGGCTATCACCGCCACCTCGGTGACCAATCATGTGCATTGGGATCCTCGCAATCCCCTCTTCCTCCTAGTGCCCTCGCCGGAGCCCAACTCACCGCCGTTCGCCGGTTCCTAGGGTCCCGTGCGCCGCCCCCGTCCGGCACCGACGTGGCCATGCCACGCAGCGCCAACGCGCGCCACCTCAGCCAGGACCAACATGGCGGCCTCGTGGCGACCACGTCACACACACGCGCCACCCACCCGTGAGCCAAGCCCGTGGACCAAGTCCAGATGGACCTAGTCACTGACACAAGGGCCCCATGCGTCAGAATTATTTTTAAATCAGAGGATTCCGTGCGCTGACGTCAGCCTTGCGCATTAATAGATTTTTCTTTAGAAAAATAATTCGGGAAATTGTTTAAAAAGGCAGATTTAGGATTTAAATTGTAAAATTCATAACTTATTCATCCTAGCTCCAAATTAGATGATTCAAATTGCTAAATTCTTAGAAAATTATTATCTAACTAAATAAAATATAATTATTCAATTTGGAGTTCATTTTAGTTCTGTTTTAGAATTTAGAAATTCATTTAAAATCCAAATTTAGATTTAAATTTGTAAAATTCATATCATCGATTTCGACTCCAAATTTATTGAATTAAATTTCTAAAATTTTGTAAAAGATTGTCTAGCTTAATAAATTAAAATTTGTTTATTTGGAATTAGTTTAAATTGTCTCTTTTAAGTTAAAACTATTTAAATTGCAAATTTAGAATTTAAACTTGTAAAATTCATATCTTTTATTTCCTAATTCCAAATTTAGTGTTTCAGACTTATAAAGTCTTCTAAAATTATTATCTAGCCAAATAAAATATAATTATTTTATTTGGAGTTAGTTTAAACTATTGTCTTGTTTTTATTGGAATTTCAATTGATTGTCGTATTTTCACGTTTAGATTACTGACGATTAAAATTTGATTCTTCCGAAGCTTTAGAATTTCAAGACTTTAGCGAAGGCAAGTTACACTTTGACCATGTTGCACCTACTATTTTAAAGTTATTTAATTCAGTTTTTAGAATTGTTATTGCATGCATATTTTTAGTCAATTATTTTAATACCCTGTTTAAATGCTTAGTTATTCCATTTGCTATTGTATAGCCAACCTTGAATATTGAAATGTCATTCCTTTGTCACCATAGATAAATTGTTTGGAAATGCTCAGCAAATGTTTAGACCATGATTTTGAATTTGGGAGGATTTAGCCAAATCATTACAACTTGTTTAAAATCAAATCTATGGTATTGTTTTACCATAGAGAGTTTGTAAAGGTGGTTTACACTAAAATAAAACTAAAATGGTTTGGACTTGGTAAACGGATGAATAGTGGGTGCGAGTTTATGCACGGGTTTAATCTGGTTAAGATTAACACCGAGGTTTGATTTTGAACGACGCCCAAGTCGATTAAGGACCGGTCTTGGAGCCGCATCTTGCTATGCCCTATCAGTACCACCACACGTCTTATGCAGGCAAGACTTGGCTTAATAATTTGGGATACCTCGTAGATATTCGTGCCGTTTTGTATGAGTGGGTGTTGGTTAGACAAGTAGTCCCACTGGCGCAAGAGGGGCTCCGGAGGATGGATAGTCCGATGGAAGCGAAACCTTAGCGGGCATGAGTTCTTTGGGGTAGATCATTATAACGACCTCGTGATAATTGCTTTGTCACACGCCTTAGGAAGCGTGGATTGGCCGACACAAGGAGCAAATTATCTCGTGTGGGTAAAGCTGCACAAACTCTGCAGAGTAGAAAACTATTGAATAGCGCGTCATGATCATGGACATGCTAGCAAAGCCACTTTGAGTTAGACTTGTTTTTGGTTTTAAAATGAATTCCACAGATGTTTTCGGGATGGTTAGTCTGTGGGGAAATTGGGCGGTTAGCCATTGTGATTGGAGGATATCCATCACCTTTGTTGGAGGTTATCCACATCATACAATTGTCATTAAATTTATGATTTTAAATATTGTATAAAAATGGCCTTGCAATCTATTATGATTATTTAAATTAAAATTATTGCTTTACGCAAAATAACCCTGCCAATGTCCTTTGTTTACCTTATGCATGCATTACAATTCCATATTGGGTGTAGCTTGCAGCACGGTAGTTGTGCTCATGCTTGCTTATGCAACCAAATTTCGGAGAAGACTACTATCGGGGCGGTGAGGACACCGCGCCTAGGCTACGCCCAGACGATTACTGTGGCGGATCGTTCGCCTACTACTATCTTTTTATTTCCTCTGTGTTATTTACTCCTTTATTTGGCTTCATGCCCAATTGTATCAAACTCGATTTACTATTAATGCAATGCGAGACTTGGTTATGTTATCATTTTTGTAACTGTGTACACCGGAAATCCTGGACTGGTGTATGAACACAGAGGGTTCGGGATCTTTCGTTCCCGGGTCCGACAACTTAACAGCTCTAGGCTCTAATTTTCTATTATCAACATGAGCATAAGTAGGACAGCCAAAAACTCTTAATTCTGAATAATTTGCTGGGGAACCAGACCATACCTCAATTGGAGTTTTCTTTTCAATTGCAAGAGAGGGTGACCGATTAATAAGATAGCAAGCAGTGGAAGCGGCTTCAGCCCAAAAACACCTATGCAAACCTGCATTAGACAACATGCAACGAACCTTGAAAATGATGGTCCTGTTCATACGCTCAGCTACATCGTTTTGTTGAGGAGTACCAGGAACAGTGTAATGCCTAACAATGCCTTCAGTCTTGTAATATGATTCAAATTCATCAGAACAGAATTCCATCCCATTATCAGTGTGAAGTTTCTTTACCTTGTTTTCTGTTTGCCTTTCTACCATAGTCTTCCACTCTTTAAATGCTGAAAATGTTTCTGATTTATGCTTCAAGAAATAAGGCCACACTCTTCTAGAGTAATCATCAATAATGGTTAACATATAACGAGCACCTCCTAGCGATGTCTTCCGAGATAGCCCCCATAAATCAAAATGCACATAATCCAAAATACCTTCTGTAGTATGAACTGAAGTATTGAATCTCACCCTCTTGTGTTTGCCAAACACACAATGCTCACAAAATTTCAGCTTGCAGATGCTATGTCCATCAAGAAGTCCTCTCTTGCTCAATTCTGCCAAACCAGTTTCACTTATATGCCCAAGACGCATATGCCAAAGATTAGTAGCATCAGAATCAGATAATGAACTTGAAATTATAGCAACATTACCTAATATTGTAGTACCTCGCAGATGGTACAGATTGGCAGATTTAATATCAGCTTTCATCACAACAAGAGAGCATTTTGATACCTTCAAAACTCCACCTTTATCAGAATACTTGTACCATTTACCATCAAGAGTACTCAAAGAAATAAGGTTTCTTTTCAAATCTGGAATGTGCCTAACATCTGTCAAAGTTCTAACAATGCCATCAAACATCTTGATCTGAATTGAACCAATTCCTGCAACCTTACAAGATGAGTTATTACCCATCAACAAAGTACCACCTTCAACAGGTTCATAGGTGGCAAACCAGTCCCTATTAGGACACATATGAAAGGTACAGGCAGAATCAAGAATCCATTCATTATTGGTCTTAGCACATCCAGCAAAGGCAACAAGAACTCCTCCATCAGAACTATCATCAGCAGCAAGGGAGGCATTACCTTCATCATCCGGTTTATCTTTTGGCTTATAATTGCCAGTTCTCTTTTCTTTATTTTGTAGCTTCCAGCATTCAGAGATGTCGTGCCCACTTTTTTTGCAATATTTGCACGACTTGTACTTGCCTCTGGATTTCGACCGGTTCTTATAGCCATTCGAACTTTTGCCTTGAGATCCATTGTTTGAGTTCTTCTCCTTTTGCCTGCCACGAACAAACAAGCCTTCTCCTTTTGGACTTAAATTTTCAGAAGGTACCATCTGTTTCATCTTCTCCTTAGCATGCAAAGCTTCATAAACTTCATTAAGAGTGAGAGTATATCTACTATATAATATGATATCTCTGAAATTTGAAAAAGAACTAAGCAGGGAACACAAAAGAATAAGACCCAAATCCTCATCATCATATTTTACCTCCATCGACTCAAGATCGGAAACGATCTCCTTAAACAACGAAAGAAGATCAAGCACGGATCCTCCTTCTTGCAATTTGTGAGAGTACAACTTCTACTTGAGATACATCTTACTGGTGAGATCCTTTGTCATGCAAATTTGTTCCAGCTTCAGCCATAATGCAGCAGCTGTCTTCTCCTTCAAAACCTCCTACAAAATATTATTTGATAGATGAAGGTGAATCTGAAATAAAGCCTTACGGTCTTTATGTTTCTCATCTGCAGTCCATGTGATAGGTTGTTTTTCAAACCCTTCCAATGCATCATCCAAATCCATCTGTGCCAACACAGCCTTCATCTTGACTTGCCACAGCGAAAATCTTGTGTCTCGACCCAGGAGTGGAAGATCATACTTCAAAGTCGCCATGAGGAATAAATTCTAAAAATTACTGGTACTGATCTATGTAAATCTAACAAAAATCACGACCTCTTTGGTTGTAGGTGGATCAAGAATCTTTCAATCTCCTAGTATACTTTTCGTGCGGACAAAGCAAAAATCTCCAAACTTGTTTATCTCTTCACGAATCAACAGGACAATCCTGCTGGACTTGAACTCCACGGGAAGCAATAATGACCAATAGGTTGGTTGGTGATTTATTGGGACCTGTGCTCTTGGAGTTGTCTTGCTGCGCAGCTGGTTGATTTGGTCGGCTGCCTTTTTGGATTGGTCTGCAGACTTCAATCGCTCGCGCGCAAGGACCGAGATGACGGCTGCGGATCGAGGTGAAGCAAAAGGAGCAGCGCTGACTTGGATCGAAGCCGACGGAAGCTAACGAGAGCCCTCGGGAAGAGCACCGTAGCAGGTGGACCGAGAGCGGGCGATGCTGCCGCGCGGCTTGGCTGATGTCGACGCACGCGAAGATGCCTGAAGCCGACGCGAGACGGCTGCGCCGAACCGATCTAATAATTTTTTTTTTGTGTATCTCTCAAATCCTAATCTCCTATGCTCTGACACTACTTATTAGAAAATAATGCACGGATCAAAGAAGACGAGAGACACGAATTTTACATGAAAAGCCCTTGCGGGAAAAAACCACGGGTGCCAATCGACGATGATCACTATATGAGGAGCGATTACAAAACACAGGGGATTACAAATAATGTGTCTCTCTCCCCGTACGGCTTACAAAAGGTATGTAAAAGGGTAAAAGGACTTAGAGTCCAAGTAGAAAACTAATCCGCTAATATGGTATATTTCAGATACTTCTATATTAGAAATTTGGATCACATACGGATCCAAATATTAACATGCACCTCATGTTGTTGACTGTCAGTCTGTTCTTCATTGTCTGATTCACTATCAGACTCACTGATCCATCATCCATCCACAGCAGGGACGCCTTGTACCAGCAGTTGCTATATCTGCAGGAGGTGGCATTATAGCTTCAAGAGCAGGCGGATCGATGAGCATAGAGCCTACTTCCTCAACGGCTAACTCAGCCTCGGCTGGTACCTCATCGTGCACCTCTAAAATTGGCATGTTGTTATCCAAAGGTGCCTCGTCCATTACTGCTCCTTGTTGCTACATTACACGCCAAACCCAATTAAGAATTGTACAATATGAATATGCTTTGCTGACTGGATGGAAACAGAAATTACAAGTTACAACCATATATTAATAGCCCAAGGTCTTGGTTTAGAGATAGACATCAAATTGTGCCACAAGTAACAACAGTTTGTATGCATTTGTCAGTTTGCTATATTGTGCCACCGTTGATATTGCCATATTTGTATGATGGTACCACCTTTGTAGTGTAAGCGACTAAGCAATCCTGAAGCGAAGTTATATCAAAACCATGCTGAGAACCAATATTCATTTCCCCTGGTTCAGATTAAGGCATTTAGGTCATTTGGGTTTTGTCAAATCAGTGCTTTCAGCATTACCCATGTACCAGATGCTCGCCATGGCGACTGCAAAATGAATCGTCAGAAAGCCCGATAAAAGTAGGAGAGGGTCCCTGTCGACAAGTAATGACATAGGCATGCGAGGGACTTGGTTTGCATGTCAACTCAGTTTGGGAAACCAGGCATATCAAATCTTCAATTCTTCAAGTTATAAACACAGTGTCACACTGAGAATTAGATGGCTTTGGCAGTAGGGTGGAATCCATGGATGGGTCTGCCAACACCAGTGGATAAACAGGTCAAACAATTTTTTGAAGTTTCAGCAGCTATCCATATTGGTAATGGAGAAAAACAAACATGGTCTGAGATGACAAATAGCTACATCAAGTGCAACTACAAAGTAATGTTTTGGACCACGTGGCTTGGGGATGGATAGTTTCAAAAAACACAGCTCAAGCTCAGCATATGCAATTCAGTTTGGGGGATCGATTGCATCAGTAAAAGTTGACCTAATAGGGAAGAGTTGGGCACCCTTGTAATGCAAATTGTACATATGGAAAACAAAGATATTAATTTAAAAGATAATTACAAAAACTAGACAAAAATTACAAAACTAGGTGTATGTCACCGTTTGAAATGACGACAGACTCCTGTTACCATTCCAACTGGCGACAGTGTGGGGACCCCCAGGTTATTTTCAGAAGACCTAGACCATTCCCGGTCTTACGAAAAAAACTCTAGGTCTCCGAGAACTGAAATCCAATTTGATTCGATCTAAGAAGGAGAACCCGACAGAGTTAGAGCCACGGTTACCATGCACACCGCATCTTTGCTCGTGTTGCATGGCGACCGGTTCCCCGACAGTCCAATCCCACACTTAAATGAATCAAAGAGCATTTCAAAACTTCAGATATGTGTCACATGTTAGCTCCCAAGATTAGCGACTAACACGCACATATCCTTAACAACATTGTTCACAGTCATACACAGGTCATACAACAATATAACCAAGTGATATACAAACATAGGACTTATGTCCATATCTTTTACGTAAGTGGCCGATCAGCCAAACTCAAAAGATTAACACAAGTATGTAGTGGAAAAGAAGTAATATAAACCAAAAGCCCAGCAAGGTGTTCCCATCCCAAAGGAAACCGAGTGGGGGTTAGAAACAGCGTCATTCGTTAGCGTCACCGAAATCAACAGTAACGAACTGATCGAGCGTGTAGTCATCCTCACCTGCAGCAAGTGGACAATCCGGTTGAGTACAAAAAGGTACTCGCAAGACTTACACAAAATAAAAATCATACATGCTAGAGGCTAACCAAAGGAGAGGTATTAGTGGCTTAAGTTTTGCATAAAACGCACAACTTTTAGCCCTACACGTACTAGTTTGAAATTGCCATTTTGTAAACAAAATTTTAGCAAAAGAAATACAAGTGACAATGATATATGTATAGATCAAACAATACCAAAGTGGCAGCCTACTTTGATAAACTAAAACGCATGAATCACCATTCATGCCGATGCCAAGTAGTAACCCACATAAATTTTAATTTAGAGTCTAACAATGATGTCTCCCGAATCCAAGTGATCGTTCGTAATCATGGATACAACTATTCGAATAGGTTAGACCCTGCAGCGGATTACAACTTTACCCACACGACTTGATCAGTCCGTAAGCCTCCAGATAATAACACACTTCCTAAGGTATGCCGGCCGGGGAAATCGAGATTCGGTACTTTTAAGCAAGATGACCCTATTGAGTTGAATCACCCTTGCGAGATGAAACCACAAACTCAGTACAAGCTATTTATAGAACTTGCTAAGCAGGCATGCAAGTTGTGTTGGAGATGCCGATACAAAGTACAGAAAGAAAAATAGTTCTCACATGCACATTATAGAAAATTGCGTCAGATCCTACGAACATATGATCACACACATGATGTCCTCACACACATGTGTTTCAACCCAATAAGAAACCCCCACCCCCACCCCCACCTTGACCAAGCCGGCGCCCATACACTAGCGTGTGGAAGTACGAGTTTTACTTGGATTAACAATGGCACAAAGTTTGGTCCTTAGCGATCCGGACAAGACTACCACAATACTTGAGTCTCATGCATGAAGGCACCCACACTACTAGCTACTTGTCTAGACCTAAATCATTTTTATTTTGACAAATTCAAACTCAACAACCAGATTCGATGATCTGGACTTAAAATATAGAAATAAGATGAATGGTGTTTCCTACGGTTGACGGGCTAACCTCGTCAACCGAACTACCGTATCTACTAACTTGCAAAGCTAAGCATCAATATACATAGCAGATAAATCATCACAAGACATTTATCTTAAGCTTACTGAACAATAAGTGGGAAATATATCAAGGATAACCTGCAAGGTTTAGGACATAGCTAACTGAACTCACAAAGTATCGATATATCAAAAATAGCATGCATGCAAGTATCATTGCAATTCAAAATAATAATTAACAAAATATGGGATCAATATGATGAAAGATGATGCTTGCCTTGCTGGTAGTCCACTTGTTCACTCTCGCGTACGAATTTGTTCACTTCCGGCAACTCAGTATCTAGAGAGAGAAAACGATATCGAATAACCATTGAGAAAGCCGAAAAAATCAACATGCTCAAAAACACATGAAATTTACATAGTAGTGATATTATGATTTTATATGAATTTAGGTGAAATAATTAGTTCAATCGGAGTTCGTATGAGAAAGTTATAGCCTTTCGAAAATCAGGCAGGAAGAAAATGCTGGAAAATCAAGGTTCTGTTGCTGCTAATCCGAAATTAATTATTTTCGCTAAAATTTCTAGAATAGTGGTGGAGACAAAAACTACATGGTCAGCTAGAGAATAAAATTTTATGAACAAACCAATTAGATCATCTCATTTGGAGCTCACATGAATTTTCTATGAATTTTCTAAGTTTATTGAATTTTCAGTGTAAAAATAATTCTTTTGTGAATTTTCTATTGCATTAAAAACTTTTTAAACTCAGGCTGACCTAGCCTCTGTCATTGACAGATGGGGCAAATGCATTTTCTTTTTCTTTTTCATTTATTTCTAAAGAAAACCTCCACTAACATGTGGGGCCCTATTGTCATAGGCTCAGTCCATGCAAATAGTGCATAGACCGAAGGTCCACATTCAAAGTGCTTCGGTCCACCGCCACGTGCACTAGGCACTTAAGGCACCGGGACCGCATGTCAGCGACATCAACGAAAATCCAGATCTCTAACCCCTCTCGTTTTCTATTCACGGGCCCACGTGTCATAGACTTAAAGCAATTAAATAACCAATCATTAACGCAACTAAGCCTTGATTTAACCTAAACAACAGAGATTTGCGCTAATCATTGAGCTACAGTAATGGTAGGAATTCTAACAAAACAAAGAATTTCTCGGGTGTGCCTTTGCCCGACGTGTCACCGGCGATGTGGACCTCGGCGGCACGGGTGAGAGCCATAAATGGAAACCCCGCAGCTTGCTGGTCCCATGGGTAGCCAGAACATGGCTAGCAGTGGTTTGTAGCGGTGGTGTGACAACGAGAGGCAACGATGGAGCTACGGCTCATGTGGCTAAGGAGACCCAGCGATGCTTCAAGCTAATTAGTGCACGTATGAGCTCCTACGAGGCATAGTGAACCTGCCAGAGCGAAGAGGAGATCCGGAGAAGCACGGTGGTTGGCCGGCAACGAAGTCCAGCGGCGGCGATGAGAGCTCCTCGTGGAGAAGGTGACCTGAGCAAAAGGAAAGGCAATGAAGGGTCGGGGAAGCTTAAGCAAGGTCAGGACCTACTCTGAGCGGAACCAATCGGGAAAAGCCTTACCAGACCGGAGTTGGGAAAGAAAGGGAGAGCTTCTGCCAAAGTTAAAGAAAATCCAAAATCCAGAGACTCCTGTGAATGATTGGACAAATTTGTTGAGGTGAAATGAACATCATGCCCTAGAACACGTGTTGACGCACATAGGGGAGGAAAAGCTCACCGGAGAGGAAATTGACACGGTGGCGGCACTCGGTGCACGTCCATCGGCTCCGAGGACGACTATTGCATTCTGAGTGCAACAGGCAAAAGAAAGAGCTCACATTAGCACAAATGGACACGGCGAAGAAAGGAGAAGAAGAGGGACATGGCGGCGAGGAGCTCACCCAAGAGGATTTCACGAGAGAGCCACCTCCTCAGCCACCGAGAGGACAAGTGAGCGAGAGAGAAGGCAAGGAGGGTCATAAGTACGGGCAACAGACAGAAATGGAAACGACGTGAACCGGTGAAGGCACTGGATTGGGTAGAAACGGCGGTGGCGTGACAGCGCACGGAAGGCACGCTCGGCCTCATGGCGCTCAGGCTCTACTCGCTCGCTAACGCGAGCTTGAAGATGGCCCTGACAGGTGGGTCCGGGCGGTCAGCGACACAGGTAAGTGGGTTGGTGTCGAGTGGGTTAGCTCGAACCGGGTGGATCTTGTTTGGGCTCGGTCGCACTGAGTCAAAACAGTTGACTACTTTAAATTCAAAACCCTCCGCTTTGACCTGGCGATTTAAAATAGCAAATAAATTTCTAAAATTCTAAGATTTTTCAGAGAGGTTCTTGGAGTGGCCTAGAATACATAACATTTTTCTACCATCGTTGTTCATATTTTATTTTGCTTATTTTAATTCAATCACAGTAGGGGTTTCAAATTGAGTTAAGAATTTTCTCAAGGTTAAGTTTGGTCCTACAAATTTGGGAAAATTCATATTTATTCATGATAAATATTATAAGATTTAAATAAATTATTTCCCAGAGAATTTCATAAGTATTTATTTTTGTTTTCATTTGGAGCTTCAATTTGAGTTATATGTTTAAACTTGGTTTGAAAATTTTCAAATGCAAGAAATTGTCCATATGCTCCAGAAATAACATGCATGCTCATGAGATGCATCTTAATTCAATTTAATAATAAAAAATGGGGCTGTGTCAAACCTTCCCCCTTAAAGAGAATCTCGACCCCGAGATTCCGTCGATTCGGCAAATAGGTAGGGATACTTAGTTCGCATTCGGTAATCACGCTCCCAAGTCGCCTCATCTTTAGTATGATTGCTCCATTGAATTTTCAAGAACTTGATGACACGATTTCTCGTCTCACGCTCCGTTTCTTTGAGAACGCGAATCCGGTGCTCCCGATAAGAGAGATTGGGTTGCAAATCGAGGTCTTCTAACATAGTTGCTTCAGTTGGGACTCGATGACACTTCTTCAGTTGTGAGACATAAAAAACATTATGCACATCTAAAAGTGACGGTGGCAGCTCCAACTGATAGGCTACCAATCCTCGTTTCGCTAGAATTCAGAATGGTCCGATGTAGCGAGGTGCCAACTTGCCCTTGACGTGTAAACAATGTGTTCCTCTAATCGGGGGGACTTTAAGGTAAACATAATTGTTCACCTCAAAACCCAGCTCGCGTCGACGACGGTCGGCATAACATTTTTGACGAGATATAGACACCTGAAGTCACTCCCGGATCACACGAACTTGCTCTTCGGCTTCATTTATCAAGTCCGAGCCAAATAATTATCTCTCCCCGGACTTGGACCAGTTGAGGGGTGTTCTACACCTCCTCCCATATAGCACTTCGAAAGGTGACATTTGGAGGCTAGCTTGGAAGCTATTGTTACAGGAGAATTCCGCGAACAGCAAACATTTCTCCCATTTCTTGCCATAGGATAACACACATGCCCTCAACATATCCTCCAAAATTTGATTCACCATCTCGGTTTGGCCTCCGGTCTAGGGGTGGTATGCGGTAATAAAGGATAATTGAGTCCTCACAGCTTCATGGAGGCATTTCCAGAAATGCGAGGTAAATTGAGTACCTCGATCTAATACCATCCTCTTTGGCACACCATGGAGGCATACAATTCTTGAGATGTATAATTTCGCCAATTTTCTTCCCGAAAAGGAGGTCTTGACAGGGAGAAAATGAGCAACTTTCGACAATCGATCGACAATTACCCAAATAGAGTCGTACCATTGCTGCGTTTTCGGGAGTCCGGTGATGAAATCCATCCCGATTTAATTCCATTTCCACTCGGGAATAGGGAGGGGCTGAAGCATGCCCACTAGCCTTTGGTGCTCGGCTTTCACCCATTGACATATGTCACACTCGGCAACGAACCGTGCAATCTCCCATTTCATCCGAGTCCACCATAATTTTTTCTTCAAGTCTTGATACATCTTCGTGCTTCCTGGATGAATTGAGAAGGGAGAACCATGAGCTTCAAGAAGGATTAATCTCTTAAGCTTCACGCCCTTCGGCACAACCAATCGTTTCCCCGAACCATAAGACACCTTGTTTGTCTTCGGAGAAACTCGTGGCTTTGCTGGTCTTCATTTTCTCCTTAATTCTTCCCACATCCTTCTCACTTTTCTAGGATGTCTTGATGTAGTCTTCTAGGGTAGGTTTCACATTTATGACAGCAAGAGACCCTTCCTCAATCATCTTGGGGTTCAACTATTGTAGTTCAGCGCACAAGCCATCCGAAGTGGGTGTTACCAACAAGCAGTGACATTGAGATTTTCTGCTCAATGCGTCGACCACTACGTTGGCTTTCCCTAGGTGATAATGGAGTCTCATATCATAGTCCTTGATCAACTCAAGCCACCTTCTTTGCCTCAGGTTCAGATCGGCTTGAGCGAAAATATATTTGAGGCTCTTATGATCGGTATAGATCTCGCAACGATTACCGATGAGGTAATATCGCCAAATCTTTAGAGCATGGACTACGGTTGCCAGCTCCAAGTTGTGCGTGGGATAATTCACTTCGTGAGGTCTCAATTGCCTCGAAGCATACGCCACTACTCGGCCCTCTTGCATAAGCACGCAATCAAGCCCATAGTGAGAAGCATCGCAGTATACGTCGAAGCTTTTGTGAATATCTGACAAAATGAGCATGGAGCTTTGGTCATGTGTTTTTTCAAAATCTAGAAGATTTCTTCACACTCCGCTGATCAATCGAACTTCTTCTCCTTCTTTAATAGCTGGGTCATTGGCCTTGCGATTTTAGAGAAGTTCTTGATGAGCCAACGGTAGTAGCCCGCAAATCTGAGAAAACTTCTAATGTCGGTGACGCTTTTAGGCTGCCCCTAGTTCAGTACATCTTATACTTTGCTTGGATCAATGGTGACACCACCTTTGGATAGCACAAGACCCAAAAAGCTGACTTCTCTGAACCAAAATTCGCACTTGCTGAATTTTGCATAAAGCTGATGCTTGCGGAGTTTCTCCAACACAAGCCTCAAGTGCTTCTCGTGCTCTTCGTCAAATTTGGAGTAGATGAGGATGTCATCAATAAACACGATGACGAACTTGTCTAGATACTCCATGAAAACGGAATTCATAAGGCTCATGAAATATGTCGGTGCATTCGTCAAGCCGAAGGACATGACGGTGTACTCGTATAATCCGTAGCAAGTGGAGAATGTCGTCTTCGGAATGTCCTCAGTTCTGACCTTGATCTGATGATAGCCCAGTCGCAAGTCAATCTTGGAGAATACTTAGGTTTTAGTCAGCTAATCAAACAAATCGTCAATTCGGGGAAGTGGATATTTGTTTTTGACTGTGACTTCGTTTAACGAATGGTGGTCAACACACATCCGCAAACTCTTGTCTTTCTTCTTGACGAACAATGCCGAGCATCCCTAAGGCGAGGAGCTCGACCAGATAAATCCCTTGTCTTGTAGCTCCTTGAGTTGTTCTTTCAATTCTATCAACTCGCTGGAAGGCATCCGATACAGCCGTTTTGAAATTGGCGTAGTACTAGGTGGAATCTTGATCACGAACTCAACTTCACGGTCTGGGGGTATGCCTGGGAGTTCTTTATGAAAGACATCCGCGTACTCGCAAACCACCGGTACCTTCTCCAATTCGAGAGTGGTACCAACTTCCAGAGCATAGAGAGGAGAACTGATAATTCTTGGCACGAAAACGACTTGATCGCCATCTTCACTTGTGACAAAAATTGACAGTTGTGCACAATTAATTTGCCCCTTATTTTTCAACAGTCCATCCCCAAAATGACATCTATCCCCATTGAATCTATCACTATCAAATTTGCCAAAAAATCTACCCCCTGAATCTCCACTTTTACAGCCCGACAAATTTGATCGGTTTGCAGAACTGATCCTAGTGATTGTATGAGGTATGGTGGCTAAAGTGTATGCAATTCAAATTGATGATGTGCAGCAAAACCCCTGTTGATTTTTGAATGTGATGCTCCCGAATCAAACAAAACAGCCGTTGGACGAGAATTAACAAGGAGCATACACAAGATGACTTCCGGTGCGCCGATTTGCCTCCTCGGCAGTGACGTGGTTCACTCGACCGCGTGCCGGAGCTTGCGGGCTTGGCCGCCATCTTCATAGGTGGTGTGGGCACGCAGGAAATGGAGATGGGTGGACGCGAGGCACGCCACGTGCTCTTGCCAAACACTAGCGTGCATAATGCCCAGGACGACCGCAGTGATAGCAAGTCACGCTCAGGTTGAAGTTGTTGTTGTTCGGGGGCTGGTTTCCACCACTTCTTTGCTGCATATTTGGTGGTGGAGGTCGGGGCACGAATGTTGGTGGCCTCGGTGGTGTTGGAGCATGGAAACGAGGAGGGTTGGGTTGCCAAGTGTGCGGCTTAGCGAAACCACCGCTTGCTGAAATCTGCGCGGCCCTTTTTCACTTACACGACTCCTTCAATGCCCGACTCTTGCTCTCCACCACGATGGTCTTGTTGACAAGGTGCTAGAAGTTGCGGAAGTCGGTGGAGACATCATCAGGAGCATACCGAGCAAGGAAGTTGAATTCATGAAGGTACTCGGTCACACTCTTCCGCCCTTGTTTGAGAGAGAGGAATTGCTGTTGCTTGATGATCATGACACCCTCCGGGATGTGCGCTGATAGCTGGCGAAGAGAACCTTCTCAATCTCAGAACACTGAGCAATGATCAACTTCTTCTCAATTGCACGAAGCCAATCCTCCGCATCCATCGGATCTTCCAAGCTTGAGAATACTGGGGGATTGGTTCGCTGAAAATCAGCAAGCCCCCTGTGAGCTCGATCCACTGGACGTCCCCGGAGCAGTGGAGGTGTTGCGTGCAATTTGCTCAAGGATGCGGGTCTGATCCATCCAATTCCTCTCGATTTGTGCGAGCACTTCGGCCAATGTGGACAGCGGAGGAAGCTCCTCTTCCTGCCGGCTACTATGCTGATTTTGGCTACCGGAGTGCTCCACACGCTCTTCCCGTGCATGTGGATCACAGGCAGCAGCGGAGCGGGACCCTGGGGGTGGTGATCCCTCCCCATGCTAAGCCCTCAACCGAGTTATAGCCCCCGCCATCCTGTTGCCACACGAATGGTTAGCAATCCAATGAAAGATACACTCGAACGAGCGTGAAATACAAAACTGGACCGCGGGTGTATATTACTTGATCTAACATGCATCATGACATGATATGTGCAAACATTTAACACCAAATGGGGGTACAAAGGCACTTGGGCCAGTACAAGATTCATTAAAGAAAAAAGTAGTTTTTTTGGCACAATTACATCCATATAAGCCCGTAGGCGAATAGCAACCGCCCGAAACGAAAGTTCATGCAACAAACACATAAATAGTTCAACCCATACTACCCTATTACATTATTTAGGGAAATTTGCTCGCTAAATACAATCTCACACAGCGAGCTCATTAAACTAACAACTTAGGCATTCCGATCGAAATTCACCAGAAACTTGTCTAGAAGCTAATATCCTAGTGATCCCGTGTCCTCGGGGTTCTCCGGGTTGGTGAGGTGCATCGAGGATCCCAATAAGAGTGAGTGGCCACCAACGGGCTTTGGCATATGAGTGCGAGCAAAACCTATGGCTGATATACGGGCACGACGGCTCGACCCATTATTGGGTGTCTATCCCATCACTTTCAGAAGACGAAACTTTGTGGGCGCAACATCGTATGGGGAAGTCTCATTCTCACCATAAAGCACATTGTGGGGAACGCGCCACGTGTTGATCATGAGTCTAAGGTACTCCTGGGCCACGCCGAGATGACGTCAAGTCTCCCACAACTCATGCATGGTGCAACGATGAACCCGGTCCATAATATGAACCAACCTCGCCAATTGACGCACTTGAGGGGCTTCTCCATACTGAATTTCGGCGAAGGTGTTCACCTCTGTGCCATGATCTTGCAGCGGGAAATGGTCGTATGGCGGTTGAGCTAACTCCGTAAAATCATGGCTGAGATGGCTCATGGCTACACAGGCCACCTCCTGGACTGCCATGGCTTCGGACGTGCCACGCTCTTGGAAGCAATATGGAACGCTCCCCGTGACCCGCCTTGCGATGATATTGACCACTGCAAGGTACTCTTCTATCCCGGGTTCTCGGTCACGGCGATAGATGGCATACTCCGGCTGATAGGTGAAATTGGCCCTCCATAGCATATCTCGCAGCAACGCCGGGTATCCTTCAACATCCTCAGCCTGGAGTTCCTTAACCAAATATCGATGACTCATCTAAACATAAGGACAAGGTGAGAAGAAAAGTTAGTTTGCAAATCCAAATGAACATAGGGTAAGAAAATGACACTAGGATGGAGCGTATAGTCATCCACACCTGCAGCAAGTGGACAATCCGGTTGAGTACAAAAAGGTACTCGCGAGACTTACACAAAATAAAAATCAGACATGCTAGAGGCTAACCAAAAGAGAGGCATTAGTGGCTTAAGTTTTGCATAAAACACACAATTTTTAGCCCTACACATACTAGTTTGAAATTGCCATTTTGTAAACAAATTTTTAGCAAAAGAAATACAAGTGACAGTGATATATGTATAGATCAAACAATACCAAAGTGGCAAACCACTTTCCCACTTTGATAAACTAAAATGCAAGAATCACCATTCATGCCGTTATCAAGTAGTAACCCACATAAAATTTTAATTTAGAGTCTAACAATGATGTCTCCCAAATCCAAGTGATCATCCGTAACCGTGGACATGGCTATTCGAATAGGTTAGACCCTACAAGGGAGTACAACTTTACCCACACAACTCGATCAACCTGTAAGCCTCCGGATAATGACACACTTTCTAAGGTATGTTGGCTAGGGAAATCGACATTCAATACTTTTCAGCAAGATTACCCTATTGAGTTGAATCACCCTT